>JBBGZY010000917.1:0-1200000 GCA_037952925.1 Lithobates clamitans
GGTCTCTGCTAAAACAATTTATAATGTTGGAGGGTTCTAAGTAATTTTCTAGCAAAAAAATAAGTTGATTTTTACATGTAGGAGCGAAGTGTCAGAAATGGCCCGGATGGCAAGTGGTTAAATGTGCTGAAACAGTATAGTATTTTTTTTTTTGCACTGAGCTGGTAAGCAGGCTGGCAGAGGTTTGTTTTGTTTCGTGCAATGCCCCGCTTATGTGCACCTTGCTTTAAAAAGCTATAATAAGCTGATTGGAGCAGTGGGCAGCTGGAAGCTTATCAATGACATCACAGCAAAACATGGTGGTGTTAAAATAAGACTGGCACATTATGGTCCTAACCCTACAGCGGAGATCATAGACCTAGTTATAGCGGCTGTGGATGCAAATTGGCTACAGCAAAGAGGTGCTGCAGCAACAGAAGTCACAGCAGCACCAACTGAAAGGAAAGGAGAGGAGAGGTACAGATACCAGCCGCCATGGAAAAGGAATTCAGAAGGAGGTTGCGAGAGATGCAGATACAGCATAGAGGACCAGTATCAGAGCAGGTCCTGCTGGGATGGTCTGATTCTATCCGATGCGAACTCTGGAAGGAAGCGCTAGCCCGTGAGCAGCGACACCAGGGAAAATTTCTCCCCTCCATCCATGTAAGGTACTAGTCGCAATATGACGTACGAATGCTGTTATTGGGGGAACAACCGAAGCAGGAGTGGACAGCTGAGTTAAGCAGGCTGATCCGGGCGGAGATGCGGTTGGACGACAGCTACAGAGCCCTCCGGTGGTATGTAGCCCAAGAGTGCCCGTGGTCAGCGGATGACAGCCCCATGGAAGACTTTGACTATGATGGCCTGGGATTGTTGTATTGGAGGCTGTCCAGGGACCCTGACTTTGGGAGTGATCGGGAGTGGCATTTGGAGGAAATAATGGAGCACAGAGAGTGAAGACTGAATGTCTCGGAAGGGCACTGGGCACAGGAAGATTTGGCGTTTCTGGCCGTTCAAGAATGGGAGCTGGAGATCGCCTACAGGCAGCTGCTAGACTCTGCTCAGCAGCAGGGTGGGGCTCCCTTTGCCTGGGACTATCAGGAAATACCAGTTGACAAAACCAAAATCCTGGCTGAAGAATTGGCAGTGGAAAATCTGGAGATTGCCATCCCCAAAGCTGAAGTGCTGACAACAGGGCAGAATTCTGCTAACCTCTGCCCAGCACTGATAACATCTTCTGGGTTCCACAGACATGAGATTGTGAACTTCTATCCCCAGACACCAGTTGCAGAGATAGGGGATTTGATAGACTTTTCTGCTGAGGAAGAACAACCTGATGAGCCGAGCTGGTATCAGGGCCAAACTTCACTGTGCTCTGCCCAGCACCAACAGCTGTATCTGTGGAGTTACAAGAAACTTCCCCAGCTGAAGCACTGGCCACCGGACAGAGGGTCCGAGACCTCTGCCCTACACCTGCGGCGGTTCAGGAGGCTCAGGGTGAGGAGATGGTCCCTTCCCAGCAGCAGATGGCACCCCAGAATGATGCCACCAACCCAGCAGAAGAGCTGGCAACAGAGTGCTGCAAGCCTCTGCCCTCACCTAACAGAAGAGGGAGTTCCTGGAGGGGACTTCGGTCTTCACTGACACAACCCCAAAAATTGGTGCGGCACTGGGACAGGAGGATGGCAGCCATGCTTTGCAAGCACTGGGGGATTTTCACCTACCAAAAGTGGATGGGACTTCAGTCTCCACTTGTATACCCCAGGGATGCTGGGCGATCGGCCCAGATCCCCAACAGCATGACGGAGTGAGCCCAGTCACCCTGTATTCTCTCCAGCGGCTGAAAGGACTTCAGGGAGAAGGGCAAGTCCAGGCCTCTCCCCAGCGGCGGGCATGTTCTCTGAGAGAGGCAGAGGTTGGCTGGGTGAGTAATGCTATATTTGGGACAATTTATTTGGGGTACTGTGTGGATACCGGCATTGGGGGGCTGGAACTACTGACTAACTTCGGAGTCAACCCCTCTGGGGTCTCCTCCTGTGTTAGTCTCCTGACGAAAGGGGATAAATGTGACAGACCTAGCCGGGACAGAGGCTTTTGGAGAGGACTGAATGCAGGCCTCTTGCCTTTCGACTATGGGCCCTGGATTTTAAAGGAACAATACTCTTTGCAAGGTGTATGCCTGGGGACCCTGAACTAATGTTACTTTGGATTCATGTCCATGATCCCCCAAAACTCTGGGAACCCGGTATGTGCCATATTATAAATAGTGACTGCTTCACAATGTTGTGTATATATTGTGTATTGTCTCATGCTGTTGTGTACTGTTTGCTGTGCTAGTTTGGGGTGGGGCTGTATTCCAATGTTCTATTGTGTTTGTCTGCCTTGGATCACAGGATGTGTATTTCTATGGAGGGAGGGGGGATTCCTCCAGCAGCTCTCTTTGCTTATAAGACTGTGTGCTGATGGTTGGACACACCTGACCTGTGTGTCCATTGTCATTGGACAGTTTGGCCCGCCCGGTTTTCCAAGGGTGGGGGGAAAGAGTCAGTTGTGTCCATGTGTGAAAATAAAGGAGTGGATTCCTGCTTGAACCTTAAGACAGAGCATCTTGTCTCCTACTTGGGGGGAGAATTATTTGTATGGGTTCCTGGTTCAGCTGATTGAAGTGTGCGGTAGCTGCCGTTGTGTTCGGGTATGGAATGTCCTAAACGACTTTAACCCCTTTAATACTCGGGGTGTCGTTACAATATATAAACACCACTGCCATCAGGCAGTTTATTAAAGAGAAACAAAATCCAATGTACCCACATAAGGTAAAGAATGGAATATACATCAGAATGCCCTTGGTCGCCTCTACTTGCTGATCACACTTCCACAGGGGAGATGATCACTCAGACGGTAATATACAAAGCAGCAAAGCCTGACAAGCACTCGCAGGTGAAGACACCGCTACTCTCTGGAGTGTGCAGAATTAACCGCACATTTCGCCCAGCTAATGACAAAAATTCCTGCACATGGACACTGCCGGTGGAGCCACTGCCTGTAGCCCGGCGTGCAGGACCCACTGCATATGCACGGCCCACTGTGCATGCGCCTGGCTGATTACAGAGCTGGCCCTGAACGGAGACACTAACTAGAACTAGAAGACGTGCCAAGCCCCTCCTCAGTGGTGGAACACAAGGCAACAACTCCTTGGTTGGGGCTCACCACCCGGGTCCCTCGGGATTCATACATGTGTAAAGGCTGTTCCCACCTGATGGCGGCCCTGCCAGCATGGCACCAGCGATCTGCTGATTGCTAATGCAATGCTTTACAGGCTCCAAAAAAATAATAAATGCACATTTTTTTTATTTATTTTTTTTCTAAAAAGTGAACTTATCCTTCAAAGCACTCAAAACACGCTGGCACTTTAAGGCCAGCCATACACGGAGTGAATTTCTTTCCTGCAACCATGGCTTGACAGATAGTGTTGATGCGGGAATCCCTCCTGCTGGGCCATTGTCTTCTCCTGGCACTGGGGCAGGCAGGAGAAGCCATACCCGCTGGGAGAAGTGGCTATAGAAGCTGCTTGCGATAATCGTAAGAGAATCCGGCAGGCTGGTTGTACCCAAGTTGATCAATCTATCAACTTGATACATTCAGCATACCCATTAATGGTTCAAACTGTGCATGGCCAGCCTTAAGATCTCAATAAAACTGATTTCTTGCATACCTGATAAGCGACTACCTTTTCTTGGTGTTCCATGCTCTTCTCCTTCTCATGTTTGCACCAAGGTATTTCAAGTCCACCACAAGCTCCTATGGTTCTGAGAGCAACCCCCTTTACAAACAATATGATCCACTTCTTACACTCTGAAACATTCTAGCTGCGTACATTTTAGGATTTAGGATTTTCTAAAATGTGTACATGTGTTCTCTAAAGGCACTCAAAATAAATAGTAAATGATGGGATATGTTTGCCTTTCAGTTTTTCACGGCTGTCTGTCTAAACTGTGGGGATTCACTCTTTGCTCCATTTGTCCTGGGGGCCCATTTCACTAGTACAGAAAGGAATGGGAAATCCAAAAATGTTATAGTTTTCACTAATTGATGGGTTAGTTTAAATGAAAAAAATGTAATGTAAAGGGGAAATTCCTCAATTTGACTTCCTCTCCCCTCCATTTGCATCTCAATTCAATCTCTTCTCAAGGGCACAATTTTGCCTTTTGATACAAGGTTGCAAGAATTTATAGAATGCATGGCAGTCTTTGATGGATACAAGATAAACCTGGAAAGTTGGGGAGAGCTGCAGATGCTGGAAATGTTACATGTACCACCCTAAAAGTTGGTGGAACAACATGTTCCAAAAGCAAACTTATTCTTTAAAAGCTGGACATGACCAGTGCCCTTCCAGCAGTCATCCTGGCTTGTTCAAACACCATGCATGCGTAGTGTGTTCTCTGAGTGGCTGACCTCACTCACTGCTGCAGCACACGGTTTTAACGATCCAGCATTTGGGGGTGCACTGCTATACATTAAAACCAATGAACACATAGTCAAAAGATATACAATCACAATTAACATGTCTAAGAACTTTTCCTGACAAATCTATATACATAAGACATAACAACATGACACTCAAAAATATAACATTATGTATCAGCAGAGAACAGATAAAGCACAATCTTAAAGAATGTGGCATAATACAATGACATTTTAGGCAGCGGTCTGAAAAGTTTAGTACAATAATCTGTTACCTAAATTTGTTATTCAAATTTTACTTACCAAAAAGCAGGTTAAGTATCACCTCTCTGCCAGCTGAACTATCACTTTTGTACAGGCAATAGATTGTGCAACAAATCCAAGGTATTCCATGACCAGATATCTCCACTAGCTTCATCAAAGGACGTGCACTACCCCATGAAGATCCGTCCCTGGCACATACACCCATTTTCTTAGATAGCCAGAGGTCAATTGCCAATAATGATCTTAGTGCAATCCCAAGAAACGATGGGTTTAACTTCATGCAATCCTCCTCTGGAAGCTGCTGCTGCTGCTGAGATGAACTGGAGTCTTTCCTGTGAACCGGACTGTCTGAAGTCCGAGGTCTACTTGTAGGGGTTTCTGGAGTACTTGTCCTATTAGTCAGTAAAGACATGAACTCAAACTTTTCATTAGAAATAGAGCCGGTGGTGTTGGCTGCTCTTGCGGTTCTTGGACTAGGCATTTCTGTGCAGTGCAGCGGTCCTTCTGTACAGGCCTAGACAGACCAAAGATGTTTTTTTTACATTCATTATCATAAATGAAACACCAATGAAAAGTGTTTAAAGCTGAACTCCAGAAAGTACCCTATATTTTCCCATAGGCAGAGCTTTCTTTTACTGAAATGTATTGAGATTTTTCAATAAAAAAAAAAAACAAAAGAGGAAAAAGCGGTACATAAACAAAGCGGGAACATGAAGTATCAATACACCTTGTACAAATATATTGCACCCCAAATGTAAAGTAAGAAAGTCAGTAGCCTGAAAGTGCGAAGTGATCTGTAACAAAAGGTCGTTTGTTCACAAAAGTTACTAAAAAAGACAACATCTCTGCAATCAAATCACTATCAGGCAGCCCATATCCTAACGCTTCTATGACTCAAATTAAAAATATAAGCAAGGGGCCTGGCATAATCTGCCACAGCCACTTCCCTGTGTACATCTGCATGAAAAGGAAAGACCCTGCTTAAATCTAAGAATCTGCCCTGCTCATGTAGGAATGTGCCATGCCCCCATGTAATAGTGTGCTCTGTTTACTTGTAATCCTATGCCCTGCTCCAATGTGTCCTGCTCCCATGTAATCATGTGCCCTGCTCCAATGTGTCCTGCTCCCATGTAATCATGTGCCCTGCTCCTATGCATCTTGCTCCCATGTAATCATGTGCCCTGCTCCTATGCAATCATGTGCTCTGTAAATATGTGCACTGCTGCCATGTACTGTGCCCTGCTTGCCCCCTGTACCCTGCCCTGCTGCTTCTCTGTACGCTGCCATCAAGTTGGACCCAGGAGTTGAGCATACGTGCAGAAAAAAAAAACAAGTACAAGTTTCACATTAAATAGGTACGTTTTAATATTTAAGCCCGGTTCACACAGGGGCGGCACGACTTGCAGGTCGCCTCAGCGAGGCGACCTGCAAACGACTGCCCGGGCGACTTGCAAAACGACTTCTGTATAGAAGTCTATGCAAGTCGCCCCAAGTCGCCCCCAAAGTAATACAGGAACCTTTTTCTAAGTTGGAGCGACTTGCGTCGCTCCGATTAGAACGGTTCCATAGCACAGAACGGGAGGCGACTTGTCAGGCGACTAGGTCGCCTGACAAGTCGCCCCAGTGTGAACCGAGCCTCCATCTATTATTTAATGTTATTTTTAAAAAAGAATTGTAGTTATATTCAGCTCGCATAACACACACACACCGATGTTCCGTGACCTGGCGATATGAAAACGATTTCAGGGGTTCCCCGAGATTTTAGACTGTTTGCCAGGGGTTCCGCAACAGTAAAAAGTTGAGAAACACTGATCTAGAGCCTACAGAAGCTCAACAAAAAGAGGGCAGGAAGCAGGTAACAAGAAAATAGAGGGAAGAGAAATGGAGAAGGGAGAAAGTCAGAGGCTTTAGGCTGTAGCACATGGAGCTTTCACAGTTCCAGGAAATGGGAGGTTATTTGAGAAGGCGGGAAGTAGTCTATCCATGGTTGCCAGGTCCGGTAAAATTTGTCATATTTGTCTTCAAGGATCGCCGTCAGCCTTTCGTTAATGAGGGTGCAGTGAACCCGATTTTTTACCTCTTTGAAGATCAGAAGTGGTGTTTTCCCATTACCACCCTATAGTTTGCTGCGTCGTCATAAAAATGTGAGTAATTACGGTTCGTTTCCGACAGGTAACACCTGCTATAGGTTCATGTAAAAGTGCTTCCCGTGGGTCTCTCTGTAAATTTACATGAAGGACCACATTAACCAACCAGTGTGTATACCCTAATCCATTACCTCCGGACTTAAGGACAGGTCCACCATACGTGTTTCATATCGCCCAAATATGGGCAACCTCAGAAGCAGTTGGACGGGTATGATGGAAGACATTTTGGGATCTTGGCTGGGGTAAAGTACCAACGGGACATAACTTTGAAAGAATTTTCAAGAGCCAGGACATTGCGGGAAGATTTAAACAGGGCCTCCCACATTTTATGCCAATCTGGCTGTGGAGCAGAGCCAAGGTCATTTGCCCATTTGTCACAGAACAGGGGGGGGGGTTTGTGATCCAGTATTATTCAGTATAGAGGTATACAGCAGAGAGATCAGACAATGGGTAGTAGGATTGGTTTGACATCTAGCTTTCGAAACAGTGGTCAGTAATGGGTGTTCATGATGTTTGGGTAGAGACTCCAAAAAGTGTCAAATTTGCATATATTGGAAACGTTCCGATTCAGGGGATCTCATGAGAGTCCCATAGATTTCAGTACGAACAAGTTCCCCTGGCCGTAAGCAAAGAACAAACCATAGCGAGACCTTTGTGCTTCCACCATTGAAAACTTTGGGGATTTTCCAACCCCTGTGGGAACATAGGACAGTTAAGGAGTGGGAGGTGGGGGGGGGGGGGTGTCAGGTGTGCAGAGTATTTAATGGAATCCCAGACTGACAGGGTATTGGTCCGAATCGGGTTTAGAGGTTTAGGGCAATGCTCACAGGGAATCCATAGTATGAAAGAGGAATAAGGTCAATATCCAGGACATCTATAAAGGGTCCATAGCAGAGCTGGATTACCTGCATGTAATTGGGCGATAGGAGCAATCTGGGCTGCTTTGTAATAATGGGCAATATTGGGGACTCCCAGTCCACCGCTAATTTTCGGAGTATACAGAAGGGATCTATTGAGCCGTGGTATGGTATTACTCCAGATAAATTTTAAGATAAGACATTGCAATATCCGGAGAATATGAGGGGGGACTGGGACGGGAAGAACCCTAAATGGATATAACAGCTTGGGAAGAAGACACATTTTAATAGCGTGAATACGACCCATCCAGGAGATTTGGGAAATATCCCAAGTGTCTAGCAGCTGTTTCGTAGAAGATATAGGAGGGGCATAAAGAGAGTGAAAGGAAGAGGTGAGATGAACCCCCAAGTATGGCAGTGTCTCGCTGTGTGTCTGATAAAGCAGAGAGGGAGGATTCCGCTAGGAAGGTATCAATGCCTAAATTGGGACGGCATCCGAGGCTGAATATAATTTAGACTGATGATGTTGGAATTCGTCAAGGATCTTGACCGGGTTAGCAATCCGCACCTGGAGCCTGGTTTTGAGTAAAAATAATCTGAGTGTCTGGGATCAAAGGATTTAAGTTTATTAGCCAATATTGAGCCTATATTATTGTTATTAGCATAACATTTCTATTTGGTCCAACAGACTCTGTCCGTCAAACATAAGTCAAGACCTGCTTGAAGACGCTCAACCCTGTCACGATTCAGTCGGAGAGGTTTTGCTTCAAATGAGCTGTAGCTGCATCCAGCTCCGATTCCAAGCATGCTATGTGGGCTAATCTCTCTTTCTTCCTCTTAGATGCCGGTTGTATCAAATGACCACAGATGACAGCCTCATATGCTTCCCACAGAGTAATGGAGGAGTCGACAGAACCTGTGTTAAGAGTGAAATATTCCACTGATTTAGTGCAAAGTTCCACCACTACATTAGAGCGAGACAAAAGAGTTGTTGAGGCACCAGGACGTCAGCGAAGGTTTAAGCAAAAGAGACCTACATGTGACCAAGATGTGATCATGGTCTGACCAAAGCACTGTCAAGATAGAGGCGGATATAGTTTGAGGAAGGAATTGTCTTTGGGTAAACACATGGTCAATGCAATAATAGCTTGCGTGTGGGTGGGAATAGAAAGTATAGTCTCTTGCTATGGGATGAAGCTCCCTCCAAATATCCACAAGACCATATTTATCCAACAGGTCACAGTATGCCTTAGAGAAGTTGTCAGACTGTGATGGACCATGAGAGGAGCGATCCAGTTTAGTGATAAGAACCAGATTAGAATCGCCGCACAAAAGCAATGTGCCATTCAGATGAGCTTGGATTATAGCAAACAAATAGGACGAAAATGGAACCGTCTCTCATTTGGTGCATAGTAGGTACAAATTGTTACCTCCGTATCCATCAAAGGGAAGAGGGGGGGGGGGCGACGAAGAAACAAAGAAGCATGGAGAAGAAGAGACCCCCAGCAGGGGAGAAAAAGAAAAAAAAAACACATAGGCAGAGCTTTAAAAGCCCCTACAGATCATCAGTATTGTTAACCTTGAATAAAGGGCCGGAAGAAATACAGAGGCCAGGTGCGCGATGTGACGCACACGTAGTGGGGGAGGGGCCTGACGGCGGTGCCGAGGATGTGGGCGGCGGAACAGCTCAAGCGAACGAAGCTGTCTGTGAGGTCGAGCTGACAGCGCGCCGTGTCCAGAGTAGCGGCGGCGGCGTTTGTCGGCACGCCACGGACCGCCGAAACCCGCGGGGTGCTTTCGCCCCACGCTCCCCTAGCCCCTTCGGATCGATGTGGGGGCACACCGGCTTCTCCAGAAGGATACCGGATGGTCCCGCATCCTAATACCCCCCCCCCCCCCAGCGATATATCACTAACCCTTGGAAGGTTGGATAAGGACAGGATCTTATGCGCTGAGCACGGAGGGATCGAAGCACACCAAGCAACAGAGAGGAGTAAGACTTTCAAAATCTCCAGGGACACCGGCTAACTTGAGGTAGTGTTGGTATTCCTATGAGGGATCGCTGGCGAACGCAGGCAAGTAAATGTATTAACACTATGGAAATCGTAGATTGGGAAGGAATTCTATAAACAGGTAATGGTGGAACCTTATATAACAACAGGGTCTGATGGACTTGGCTTAATTAAAGGCTCAAAACCAGCAGGAGGGTATTGACCCAGGAGAGACTGTATAAATTGTAGACCACTGTCGCTATAAAAATAAAAAGTTTGAGGGACGGCTTCACCTCCTGTCTTCCTCTGCCCCCCCCCCGCAGTTATACAGCGAGGAGTCTAGGGAAGTTAATAGTAGGGGGTGGAGTGAGAGGGATTAGAGGAGGCCAGTGGAGGGAGGGGGAAAAGCAGAGATAGAAGGAAATAAACATGCGAGGGCGCCCTCAAAGGGGAGCGGAGGTGAAGCAACCTAGAGAGAGCCTGAACACTAGCTCTATTCAGAAGTATTTGAAGGAGACTAATCAAGGAAGCCCAAAAATCCCAGCTCAAGATAACAATCAGCAAAGTGGGAAAGAAAAGAAGAAAGAAAAAGCGAAGAGTCAAGGGGCCAACGGGGGTTCAATCAGGGATGAAAGTGGAACCCCAATTATGATGGAAGATTCCAGCAGGGAAATACCACCAACTAAATCAGAGCTCCTAGAGATGTTCGCCAACCTGGAATCGGTAATTAGAACAGAAATTCACAATGTTAGAACCGACATGGGCCATCTACTGAAGCGTGTAGAATCAGTAGAGGAGGCCTCAGATAAGCAGAGCAGAGAAATAGTCACCCTAAAACAACAAGTAAAAGACTTACAACTAGCCCAACGGGATATCTTTTACAAATTAGAAGCGCAAGAAAACCAGAGTCGCAGACAAAATTTGAGGCTGCGTGCCCTCCCAGAACAACGAGGTGAAGATTTGTATGCTAAAATGAAAGCTATCTTTAACCCGATTCTAGACCGAAATCCAGACGATGAACTGAAGATCGACAGGGTCCATAGATTAAGGAAGCCCCCAAACATCAGCGAAGATAAACCCAGAGATATAATTATAAGGTTCCACCATTATGAAGATAAAGCAAGAGCATGGAGCAATCTCAGGAAAGCTCAACCAGTAAATTTCGAGGGGGCTGAGATTCAGTTCTTTGCCGATATTTCAGCTGAGACTTTAGCATGGAGAAGGCAGTTGCGACCCCTCCTGGATGAACTGAGAAAGGCAAATATGAAATATAGCTGGGGATTTCCAACTTCACTGATCGTAGTAAAAGCGGGTAGAACAAGCAGATTGAAATATATAGATAATATGCAAGACTTCTGCAATGATCTAGACATCCCCGTCCCAACTATAGTTAAATAAGTGGTGAAAAGCATGGTTGACGCTTGGACTCTTGGTGACTTTGGGGGGGGAGGGTTGGGGGCTGGGGAGGTGCGTAGGTGGGAGGGGGGGGGCACCCGATGTGGGGACAGGCGGCCGCATGAGCGCCCGCTCGCGATGCTCCCTCTCCCTTCTTTCACTATCTAGGGGGGGGGAGCATGGCGACCGAGGAGATCCGTCATCAGAGCCACACCCCAGTGGTCTGGCCGGTCTTATGCCGAGAGAAGTAATATCTCTGGGCGGCAGACACACTGCTAGATCTAGGCAGGTGGGGGGAGGGGTGGGGGTGGGGGGGGAATGGGGGGGGGTGGGGGAGGGGGGATCGGGGTGGAGGGAGGTTTGGGAGGTGTGGAGAGTGGGAATGGTCCGGCAAGTACCAAAAGAAAGAATGCAAAACTTAAGTTGTGAACCCAGCGAGCAGCTATAAGCATAGTCAAATGACAGAATTTTCATGTCTCACTTATAATGTTAAAGGGCTGAACTCCCCCCTTAAACGTCATAAAATCTTGCGAGAATTAGAACAATTCAAGGCAGATGTAGTGTTCCTTCAAGAGACCCACCTTTCACAAGATTCACATATTAGATTATTTTCTAAGTGCTTCCCCAACTGGTTCTATAGCGACTCCCCTATCAAGAGAGCTAAAGGGGTCGCAATTGGGTTTTCAAGAAGGACCAGGTTCGCGCTACTAGACAGATGTGAGGATAGGGATGGTCGCTATCTTTTTCTGAAAATTAGAATGGGGGAAAGGGTTTTTACACTGGTAAACATCTACTGCCCAAACAACAATCCAGTAAAATACCTACTATGTATTTTAAATAAATTGGCAGATTTTAGGGCAGGACAGGTGATAGTGGCAGGCGATTTGAACTTCTGCTTAGACCCAGCGTTGGATAGCACAGTCGGTAATTTGAGAACGAGTGGGAGACTACTAAAAAAAGTTGGTCAGAAACTGCATAACAGCCAGTTGATAGACGCTTGGAGGGTACAACACGCAAGAAGTAGAGATTACACCTTTTTTTCCTCTGTACATGGATCCTACTCTTGTCTTGACTATTTTTTGGTTGACCATAGGCTGCTAGATTGTGTCAAGGAAACAAAAATAGGCGTTGCCACCCTTTCCGACCATGCGCCGGTTTTGATGAGGGTGGTGACTCCGGGATTCCGGAGATCACCATTCTCATGGCAGTTAGATGAAAAATTAATAGACAACCCAATCATCTATAGCAAGTTACAGGAGGAAATAATAGGCTTCCTCAAGATAAACGACACTGGAGAGGTCTCAGGATCAGTTCTATGGGAGGCGATGAAAGCATATATAAGGGGCATATTGATCTCTTTGAAAGCCAAAGAGGAAAAAGAAGGGGAAAAAAGAAGGGTGGAGCTAATCGAAGAAATATATCAGTTGGAACAAATACATAAATTAGCTAATGGGGGTCACAACCTATCTCTAATGCAGTTAGTCCAGAAAAGAGAAGAATTAAAGGATCTAATGGAACTGGAATCTAAACGCACACTGTATAAGAGCGCAAAAGACAGATTTAGGTGGAGCAACAAAATAGGGAAACACTTGGCATCAGTTATTAAAAAGAAAAGAGACACGAATTTCATAGAGAGGATTCAAAATAAAAACGGTATATTTAAATATACTTCTAGCGATATTGCCGAAGAGTTTCAAAAATATTTTACAGCTCTATATAAAGTCAAACAAGGTGGGGACGGTACCCTGGGAAAGGAAGAAAGGATAGATGAATTTTTAAGAGAGGCAGGTTTACCAAGTCTATCGGACAATGAGGCAAAAGAATTAGAAGAACCCATTACGGTGGAAGAGATTGAGGGGGCTTTGAAGACATCTCCCTCCGGAAAAAGTCCGGGACCGGACGGCTTCACCACTTACTTCTATAAGAAATTTAAAGATATTCTGACCCCCAAGCTCTGTCAGATATGGAATAAGATAGGGAGCCAGGAGGAATTCTGTGAAGGAGCTTTGATGGCATCGATCACCTTAATACCCAAAGTGGCGAAAGATAGCTCACTGTGTTCGAGCTATAGGCCGATCGCTTTACTTAATACTGACACAAAATTATACGCCAAGGTAATAGCCAATAGGATGAAGGACAAAATGACATACTGGATACACCCCGATCAGACGGGCTTTATCCCAGGTAGAGAGGGAAGGGATAATGGTGTGAGATCACTATTGGTTATGGGGGCGATGAAAGCGAAGGGGACCCCCAGTCTGCTACTGTCGTTGGATGCAGAGAAAGCCTTCGACAGAGTAGACTGGGGGTTCATGATAAAGACATTGAGGGCGATCGGATTGGGCGACACTATGTTAAACTGGATCAAGGCTCTATACAAGGCCCCTTCTGCATTAGTTAAAGTAAATGGCGTACTTTCAAGTGAAGTCAGGATGGAAAATGGTACCAGACAGGGATGCCCCCTGTCCCCCCTTCTGTTTGCCCTGACTTTAGAGCCCCTACTGGCGGTAGTTAGGAAAAACCCAGATATACGCGGATGCATAGTGGAAGGCGATGAACACAAGCTCTCGGCGTTTGCCGACGACGTTCTGTTTTACATAGCAAATCCAGGGATTTCACTCCCGAACCTTCTGGCTACGCTAAGGAAATATGGGGAACTTTCAAATTATAAGGTGAACCTTGGTAAATCAGCAGCCCTAAATATTAATATAGAGAAACAAGAGGTAAATAAACTTAAAGATCATTTTCAATTTCCATGGCGAAAAAAAATAGATTACCTAGGAATAGTATTAACAAAATCCTTTAAGAAACTATACCAGTTAAACTTTATACCCCTTCTCGAGGAAATTAAGCAGGAAACAAAGAAATGTTTGTACTCTCCTATTTCTTGGCTTGGCCGAGTCAATATTGTTAAAATGACTCTAGCCCCGAAGATTCTATATAAAATGCAGCTACTACCAATTCCGTTAGCACAGTCTTTTTTCAGAACTTTGAATAACATCATCTCCAAATTCGTTTGGAAAAATAAGAAGCCACGGATCGCCTTCGGGGTCATGAGCAGGGACAAAGCACAGGGCGGCCTGGCCCTCCCAGATTTTAAGAATTATCATAGAGCAATAGTTCTTTCACGAATGTTGGAATGGGGTAAAGAATCAATAGGGAATAGATGGGTGAAATTAGAAAGAGATTTGAGCACAAATGTAAGTCACTTAATTTGGAACCCTCCACACTTTAGGGAATTAAGTCCAAACACACATATAATAACACGTTACACTTTAAGGATTTGGGATCAATTACACAGACAAAAGACATGGGAATTTAATTCACCATTTATATATTTAAAGGAAAATAAGTTTTTTCCACCAGGGTTAAGAGAGGTAGGAGGGAATTGGATAAGGAAGCACGAAATACAATTACTGGATATCACGAGAAATGGTAAAATTATTTCTTTTCAGGAGTTGTCTCTGCTTAATGACCTAATGAATATAGATAAATGGAGGTATAATCAGTTGGCATCTTTTATTAAAAGTCTACCAGGTCCAATCAGAGACAAGGAGAACCTCAGATCTATCGAGAAATTGTTTCTGAAAAATAAAGTTAAAATAAAAGAACTATATAAAATAGTGCGGGATGAGGGCGTAGGCACTAAGCCGTTATATTGCAATAAATGGGAGTCTGAGTTAGGTACATTACCAAGTGATGTAACATGGCAGAATATCTTCAACGCAACACATAAGTCGGCAGTAGATGTGAGCACAATAGAATCAAATTTTAAATGCTTGGCTAGATGGTATATGACGCCAGATAGGTTAAACAAGATGCAGGGAGAATCTTCCGGTAATTGTTGGAGGGGATGTCCCGCCAGGGGATCGATGGCACACCTCTGGTGGGAATGTCCAACAATTAAAAGGTTCTGGCAAGAAGTTCTCATGATAGTACAAGAGATCACGGGGACCGAGATCAGAGAAGACCCCTGGGTATGCTTGTTTCACGGGACGGAGGGTCGGACGGACAAGTACAACGCTTCTTTGACGCCCGTTCTCTTAAATGCGGCCAAAAGCTCAATACCAAAAAGGTGGCAAGAGATAGCAGGCCCAAGCATTCGAGAATGGTTAATTAGGGTCAACGGAATCTATATTCTAGAGGCCGGCGACGTTGAAGACCCTCCGGTAGAGACAGAGGAAGCCCGGGTGGGGACAAAATGGGCGAAATGGTTAGCCTATAAAAAAACATGGACGTATGCGGAGAAGTTCATATGAGGTTGCACATACTAGAAGTAGATACTGCTAAAGGACCAGGGTGGGAGGGGAGGTATGGGGGGGGGTGAACTTGGGGGGTGGAGGGGAGGGGAGTCTAGGGTTTAAAGATACTACTCGGGTTAAGGAATAGTTGGGGTTTATTTATATAATACTGGAGTTTCATAATAAAGTTTTTTTGTTTTAAAAGAAATAAGAATACCATCCCTGCTACCATGATGTGATGTTATAATGGGAAGAAATGACCTAATCATGGTGATTTAACCCTCTCATTGTAAAAGCTGAAGTAGCAAAAAAAAAAAAAAAAAAAAAAAAAAAAAAAAGAAAAAAAAAAAAAGAATAAAGGGCCTAGAATTATTGATCTCACTTCATGGGAGGGGAGATTTTAACAGCTTTGGTGTAACTTTAATTCCTTACACTTTTTTGAATGTTTTGTTTTGCTAAACTTTTAATTCCATCACATAGTCCCCAAAGTGGTGTATGTTTTGTGACAGGTTCCATTTAATGAGACATCAGGGGTCTAAAAGATCCCCAATGTCTCACCTGCCCTCCAATGAATCTAATGGAGTGCAGATCTCACGCCATTAGATTCTTCCCCAGCCATAGCAGGGACAGTGATACCAGGACTTGGAAGTGACGTTTTACACATATTTTCCAGGTCAGTAACAGGAAGGAGAGGAGCAGTGAACAGGTGTTGCTGATCTCCACCCCATCTACCCGGCGGCACCTGCCATGCTGGTCCCAGGTCTGCCAATGAGCACGAGGAGCTTGGAAGACATGGCGGGGGCATGCGAGGAAGAGGGAAACAGCCAACAGGGATGCGTGGATTGTTTCCATCTGCTTCTCTCCCCCCCAAAGCCACCACCATAGTTTCTACAGCAGTGGTAGTAAAGCCCAAATTGAGGATATTAGCAAGCCCCTTCTAACTAACCGCTAGTATGGAAACATACAAAAAAAAAAAAAAACAAACACACACACACTATTCAAAAGCCTATCCTATTTAAAGAGGAACTAAAAAGCCAAAACATTGTCTCCCCCTATTTTTGATAGAGTAAGAAAGTGTTTTAACCCGTCAGGTTTGTTTGTTTTTTCCATTGGTTTCCCATTGGGGACATTTTCATAGCTGAAACAGGGAGTGAGAGGAAATCCCTCCAAAGTGAGGGAATTTCTGGTTGTCACCAGTCACCAGAACTAGTGTCCCCACTGGGAAATGTCCCCTTTATTACGGTTCTTCACTTCCTGGGTTCCTTCTTTGGGTGTCGACATCACTGTTTGCTTCATTTGCACACATCCTATTGGTGAAGTTAACACTTGCAGTGGCCAGACCCCTTCTCATAGGCTCCAGCAGCAGGAGAACTCATAGGGGTGGTGAGGGGACCAGTGCTCCAGAAGATAATGAGCAGAAGAAAATGTCTGGTCACCAGGGCAGGAAATTAGCTTTGCTTACAGGGGAAACTGTGACTTTGATCCATTACACTACAGGATGACTTAGGAAGCGGAGTTTAAAATCTAGGCTGAGCAGTAAGCTAATTGATGCGCCATTTACATTTCATTTTTCCTGGAGTTGGCTTTAATACTATCCAAGTCATTGGTCCATTACAAGGACACATTTCAGGAAAGAATTAGGAAAGGCATGCTTGTTCTGGGTCAGTGACTCAAACTGGTGAAGCAGGAATGTCAGCAGAGAGCTAGTATTAGCAGAGTGAGAAGTCAGTAATGACAGCCTACATGTTTATCTCAAGAAAATAAAACTGCCAAGTTCACTTTATAAGTGGTTGTAAACCCTCACATATACACAGTGAAGTGACTGGCCTCAGATGATACACAGGGATGAAACAAATCCTCCTACATGAGTACCTGATTATCTGCAGCCCTCCCTTTTCTACAACTGTTCCAAATGCTGAATTATAAAGCTTGTCCAAGAGTTAAGGAAAAAAAAAAAAAAGGGAGTGGAGAGCTAAAAATTACACTCTACAAGCTCAGTGAGGAGAGCTCTGAGAGCTGATTGGAGGGAAGAGGCAACCCCCCCCCCCTCGACACAGCTGGAGCTGCCAATCAGCTGGAGGTCTTTCACTTGTCACCATTTTTCGCTTGATGTCAGAAGTGATTCATGCTGATAGCAGAGGAATGAAGCAGCAGACAGATATGACACTTGGGCTCCATTCACACCTATGCAGTTTGCTTTTGAGCGTTTCTGCAGTGCTTTTTACACTTTTTTTTGTGGCAAATTTGAAAATGCAAATCGTGACAAAAATGCAGTAAAAATGCACTACATGCTTTTCTTCAGCTTCTCTATTGAAGTCTATTGAACCAAAAAAAAAGGACCGTTTTGCGTTTTAAAAAGTCCCTGACCCTTTCCAAAAATGCAGAGGCACAAAAATGCATTGATTTGAATGTTTTTCATAGGAACTAATGTTAAAAATAATGCCCTGCTTTTCTGCAAAAAGCATAAAAAAAAACGCATTGGTGTGAATAGAGACTTAATTGAAACAAGTACATACTATAGAGGGATATGCTTTGTTCATATTTCATGTCTGAGGTTCACAATCACTTTAATCGCTTGCTGACCTGCTCACGTCGATATACGTTGGCAGAATGGCACTCCTGTGCAAACTGATGTACCTATACGTCAGTCTGCAAAAGCAGGATAGCAGGAGCGTGCCCGTGGACTCGATGTCCGCTGGCGGCCCTCCCTCTCGGTGAGGCGAGGCAGAACGGGGAGATGCCTATGTAAACAAAGCATTTCCCTGTTCTGCCTCTACTGCTCCGAGTGATCTCCGTCATGTCTTAGGTAGCCCATCTCCCCTACAGTTAGAACACATTTAACCCCTTGATCGCCCCCTAGTGTTTAACCTCTTCCCTGCCAGTGACATTTATACAGTAATCAGTGGCTATTTTTGGCTCTGATCGCTGTATAAATGTCAATGGTCCCAAAATAGTGTCAAAAGTGTCCGATCTGTCCACCGCAATGTCACAGTCCCAATAAAAAATATATATATATATATTATATCTATCTATCTAGATCAGTGGTTCTCAACCTTTCTAGTGCCGTGACCCCTTGATAAAATTTCAGAAGTTGTGGGGACCCCTAACAGTAAAATTATTTTCGTAGTATAGGTTTTCAGCACCCAAGTCCCTTCCACTCGTACAGTATTTAAACCCCATATGGTACATTTTATGATGTACGGCTCTTTCTCTTTGTTCTCCTTTCACCCCTATCTATCCTAATTTCTTGTCTCCCCCCCCCCCCCCCCCCCATCCCTCTCTCTAGCTGTCTTTCTTGCTCTCTTATTCTTTCTCTCCCTTTTTCTTTGTTCCTCCCCCTCCTTTCCTCTCCCTTCCATGTAGTCTCTATTTTTATTTCTTCTCTTACTCCTTGGTGGGGGGGGGGTGGGGGGGGGGGGTGTTATGAGTGGCAGTGCTGGTGGGGAGTTGGGATGAGTGGCAGTGCTGGCGGGGGGGATGGGATCAGTGGCAGTGCTGGGGAGAGTTCTGATCAGCCAACTTAGGTGCTCTTGATCAAGGTCATCTACTGATCTCAGAACTGTAGTGGGGACTTTTAATGGCAACTGTAATCACAGGTAGTGTTACTCACTGTGTCCCTGGCTTTGTGGTGTCTCGCAGCAGTGACACCTATGCCAAAATCAGGAGACAGGGTCTCCTTCAGCCCCTCTCACTTCACATTCCTCACCATTCAGCTGACCTCTAGTCTCTGCCCCCCAGCTATGTGGTGAACTAAATGGGCAGCTGCAAAGAGGCTGAGTGGGCGGCCACAGGCTCCAGGGACAGCCCAGCTGGGCGGCTCCAGACTGCGAATAGGGTGAGAGAGTGGTGCAGACTTCAGGAACAGCCCAGGATTCGATGACCCCTGGCAAATCGCCATTCGACCCCCGAGGGGGTCCCGACCCCCAGGTTGAGAACCACTGATCTAGATAATGATCACCGCCATTACTAATAAAAATGTCATAAATCTATCCCTTATTTTGAGACGCTATAAACTTTTGCACAAACCAAATCAATATACACTTATTGCGATTTTTTTTACCAAAAATATGTTAAGGAATACACATCGGCCTAAACTGAGGAAGAATATTGTTTTTTTTATATATTTTTGGGGAAATTATAGCAAAATATTGCTTTTTTTCAAAATTGTTGCTCTTTTTTTTTTGTTTATAGCACAAAAAATAGAAACTGCAGAGATGATCAAATACCACTAAAAGAAAGCTCTATTTGTGGGAAAAAAAAAGGATGTCATTTTTGTTTGGGTATAGCATTGCGTTTTTAGCGTTTTCTTTTAGGCATAGTTAGTGTTATGCCGCGTACACACGACCGGTTTTGCCGTCGGAATAAACTCCGAAGGTTTCTCAGACGGAATTCCATTCAAGTGGTCTTGCCTACACATGATCAAACCAAAGTCCGACTGTCCAGAACGAGGTGATGTAAAGCACGTACGACGGGAAAAGAAAAAGGAAGTTCAATAGCCAGTAGCCAATAGCTTCCGTCTCGTACTTGCTTCAGAGCATGCGTCGTTTTTGGTCCGTCGCACAGCATACAGACGTGCGTTTTTTCCCAATAGGAATTGGTTCCATCGGAAATATTTGGCACATGTTCTATTTCTAGGTCCGTCAGAATTTTCGAAAAAAAAGTCAGATAAGGCATAAATACGATTGGAATAGACAATGAAAAGCTTCCATCTGACTTTTTCTGTCAAACATTCCGCTCGTGTGTACGTGGCTTTAGACAGATTTCACTTTAATGTTTACTTGGGCAGAGGCTGAGCCCTTGTTATCCAGACAACAAACAGTGACAAAGGAATTACTCTAAAGACCATCACAGGTACCTGCAGACAAAGTAGTGCTGTTCAGTAAGTTTTTAGGACTGATCAGCTTAACCACTTCAGCCTCGGAAGGATTTGCCCCCTTAATGACCAGGCCATTTTTTTGCAATACAGCACTGCGTTGCTTTAACTGACAATTGTGCGGTCGTGCGACTGTACCCAAACAAAATTGACATCCTTTTTTCCCCACAAATAGAGCTTTCTTTTGGTGGTATTTGATCACCTCTGTGGTTTTTATTTTTTGCGCTATAAACAAAAAGCGACAATTTAGAAAAAAAAAAACAATTCTTTTTACTTTACGCTATAATACATATCCAAAAAAACCCCACACATTTATTCATCAGTTTAGGCCGATATATATTCTTCTACATATTTTTTGGTAAAAAAAATAAAAATCGCAATAGGCGTACATTGATTGGTTTGCGCAAAAGTTAACGCATCTACAAACTATGGGATAGATTTAGGGACTTTTAATTTTTTTAATTGTTTTTACTAGTAATGGTGGCAATCTGTGGTTTTTAGCGGGACTGCGACATTGCAGTGGACAAATCTGACTCCAAATGACACTTTTTGGGGACCAGTGTAATTATTACATGGTCAATAATATACACTGGCACTGATCACTGGGAACAGAAGATCTCTGACATGTCCCCTGTCAGAATGGGGATCCGCCTTGTTTACACTGGCAGATCCCAGTTCTGCCTCTGTACTAGGCGATCGTGGGTTACCAGCAGACATCGAGTTCGCCTGACCCATGGGCACGCTTTTGCAGCGTGAGCGCACCCTGCCACTGTGCGAGCCGCCGTACAGGTTAGCTCTGCTAACTGCCGCAGTATGTCTGTGTCAGCTGTGGTTAAAGTGGTTGTAAAGGCATAAGGTTTTGTATCTTAATACATTCTGTGCATAAAAAAAAACTTCTGTGTGCAGTGGCCCCCATCAGCCCCTCTAATACTTACGTGAGCTAATCTCGAACCAGCGATGTTATACGAGAGACTCGGCTGTCCGGGACTCTCCCTCCTGATTGGCTGAGACACAGCAGCGGGTGCCATCGGCTCGCGCTGGAGTCCAAGTCAGTGAGCCAATAAGGAGGGAGAGAGGGGCCAAGCTGCGGTTCCCTTTCTGAATGAACACACAGAGCAATGGCTCGGCTACCCCATAGCAAGCTGCTTGCTGTGGGGGCACCAGGCAGGAGGGAGGGGCCAGGAGCGCCAGCAAGGGCCCAGAGAAGGAGGAGGATCTTGGCTGCTCTGTGCAAAACCCCTTTACAGGGCAGGTAAGTATAACTGTTATTTTTAAACAAAAAAAAAAAATTACATAAGACTTTAGTATCACTTTAAGTGGACCTCGCATCAAGAAAATCCTAATTATTAGACCTGATCTAGAAGTGGTAGGTTAAAAAATACCAATATATTCTCGGACGAGGGGAAAACCCCTGAACACTACCAAGTATTTAAACTATGTTGCTGACCTGAGCCATAGCTGGACCTATATCCCTACCATCAACTCAATTATTTGAGGAATCACACACACATGTAACATTTGCAATATTGTGCACACCCTGCCTAATGTGTTATTTTGTTTAATATGTTACTGTGATTTGAGGCTGCGACCACATCTGTTGAATGTCACCGTTGTAATAATTGGGCCCTGCCCTATCTTAGAATTTAATAATAAAAATTATACTTGAAAAAAAACAATAAAATAAAGCTATTTACCGAAGATCGCAGAGTCTGGTCCACTCACCAAGGCTCCGGTGAAGTTGCTCAGTCATCAATCGGACTCCTGGGAGTTCGGAGGATCCCAAATCTTGCCAGAATACGCTACTTCACCGTGCACTAGGGGAGGAAACCGGGGTCTAAGGTAAGGAACATTTCTATTTACATGGGGGAAGGAAGGGCTGGTAAATGGGTGTTTTTTTTTGTAACCGATCTCCCAGGATGAAAAAAAAAAAACACACACACAACACTCCCTCGCAGTTGAGCTGCCCTCACCCTGCAAGGGTTAAAAGCTTGTTTAGGTCTAGAGGGCACAAAAAGCAGTTTTACTAACCAGAACCTCCTTTCCCCCAGAATTTGGTGCTCTCCACTCCTCCCCTCGACTGTGGCAGTGGATTGTATCTCAGTTTTCACAAGTTCAATGCAGGGGTATGGGCTCTGCATTGGACCTACTGTGAGAGGACCTGTGACCACCAGGCTGAAGATAAGAAGATGCTGCAGGGACTGGTCTTCCTGCAGAAGCAGAAACTCAGGTAAGTAAAACTGCTTTTAGCAGCCCCCTAGACCTAAACAAGCAGTTAACCTTTGCAGTGAAGGGCAGATTTTTTCCTTTCACTGGAGTTCAGCTTTAAAGAGACCCTGCCACCACCCCTTGCTCTTAAAATAATCAACACAAGCTAAAGTAGTCATATAATCATAAGTCAGGCCTCCATCATCTGTAAAATCTTTGCCTACAGCTTCAGAAAAAAAAAAAACTTGTATTTTTAATCTCTTCCAACACTTCCAGAAGGGTCTAAGGCTCTGCGTTCCAAAGAGACGCCACTGAGCCCCCTCCTGGACCCGACATCAAATTCATTGGCCGAGGAAGCCATGTGTGATCTGCCAACGTACATCATGTGGTTGGATTGTGCCAGGGGCCATGCTGGACAGATTGGATTATTTTAGTCTGTATTAAAGTGATTCTGTGGATAAATGAAGGTCGGTGGATAAACGGAGGTCTAGGACTTCCTTTGGAACTCTGTGCTGCTCAGATGTCGCTTCAGTAGAAGGGATTTTTAAATAAGAAAAGAGGAGTGTCTGGTGTCCAAAGTGATGCCACACTTGATGGAAGGATATCAATCATTTATTGAGAATCAAGAACAAACACATCGAGCCAACACATTTCAGGGGAATGCCCCCCCCCCCCTTCTTCAGGGCTATTGGTACTGCCTCTGTACCATTCCAGCCATAATCTGTCAGCACAAGGCTCTTTACAGAGACAAGTACCACCACGGAGCCCACCTATCCCAGTTGATACACACCAATAGCCTTGAAGAAGGAGAGGGAAGTTCCCCTGAAATGCACTGGATAGATTTGTTTATTCTTGATTCTCTATAAATGATTGATATTCTTGCATCAAGTGTGGCATCACTTCGGACACCGGGCATCTCCTCTTTTCTTATTTAAAGATGTCCATCATGAGAAGCATCCCCAACTCCTCCCAGGACTGTGATGGACATCAGTACCCAGGAGGATGAATAAACTGCATCTCCTGGAATAGAGAGAATCCGACGCTCCTGGAAGGGTCAGAAACGATCAGAAATACACATTTATTGTGCAGTGCAGCAAGAAAAAGGTTATACAAGGACAGCAGTCTAATTCAGGATTAGAAGTGCTTAGAATGTTTGTTCTAATAAGCATGGGGTAATGACAGGGCCTCTTTAGGCCCCTCTAAGAATCACAATACATATTAGGATGGCCATACACGCTTCAATAAGTGATTGATTTCTCTTTTAATTGATCTATTCCGATGGGAATAACTGATCTATAATCCACAACCCATACACAGGGAAGTGGATTTCGATCGATAGCTAAGATATGATCATAAAGGTTATTGATCACATCTCTGTTTTCACCATGCAGTTTCACAATCCGATCAAAATACAATCTAATTCCTGAACAAAACATTTCAGTGGTGACAATTGATGCATCACATTCTATTATTTTCCATTATGAAACAGATATAAAGTGGACAAAAGGAAAGTTATGGCATTTCAATCGTTTGCCAATTTGATCGAATCGTACATTGATTAATTGGGTTAAAAAAAAAAAAAAAAGAGTGCATGGCCACTAGGGATTGGCTAAAGTGGACACGAGTCTGAACCTGCCCGAGTTATCCCACCAGGAAACGGTCAAAGCCAACATCCAATCATACACACGTCCCTTAGACTGGCCATGCACGGTTCAAATTTTGGCCGGTTCAGCCAGGAACTGCCGGAGATTCGAATGTACCAAGTTGATCGATTAATCAACTTGGGTACAACCAGCCTGCTGAACTATATTGCGATTATTGCAAGTGGCTGCTATAACCGCTAACGATAATCTCTGTCTTCTCCTGGCCGGGACGGCTTCTCCTGGAGAAGACAATTGCCCGGCAGGAGGGATTCCTGCACTAACACTGTCTGTGTTGATGGGGGAATTTAGCGAAATTCGCTCCGTGTGTGGCTGTGGGCTACGATTGCCACCTCATCCCTTTAAAACCAAACACATATGAATTACACAGGTTCTGAGGCTGATTAAGGTGGTAATTAAACTCAATTGGTGCCTTATGCATTCAATCAGCCTCAGAACCTGTGTAATCAATATGTGTTCTGGTTTAAAGGGATGAGGTGGCAACCCTACTTCGGGCAGAGAATGGCTCCACCGCCTATGATTGGCTATTGGGGGGGACATACTAAAAGGAATGACACAATGGAATGTCGGCTTCCTGGTGGGATAGCTCAGGTGGGTTTGAGAATTGAGCTCATCGCTATCATCTATCCAATCAGGACAGTCCTTGTACTATACACCTGGTGGGTCTCTTTCTACAGGAGATTGTACAATCAGATTGTAACCTGTGTGGTGAGATGAATCTGTTAACAAACAATACACTGGTATATAATGTGGGGATGATGTCATACAGGAGAACATTGTACAGGACAATCAGATGATGTGTGACACTGTAATCCACTGTGCAATGGCTTGTGACATGATCTCATATATGGATAAATGGTTAATTCAATTAGAAAACAATAGCATATGAAAGGGACACCATAAAGCGATCGATAACATGAGCGGTCTATGGCGATTGATGCAGGATGACTGCCATATCCCTCCACCTGTCACTCACCTCAGACAATCCCAGTACTATCACTGACTGCAGCCAGCAGCTCCTCTACACTCCCGTCCCCTCGTATATACACGTCCCCTGATGTCACACAGCGCAGCCTCCACGTCCTCACCGTGCTGGGAAACCTTTGGATAAAGTGGCCTATCAGCGGCCATGCTATGGTTGGCACTTCCGTGTATTAGAGAATAAGAAGGCGGAGATGTGCTGTGGAAGAGGACACATTGTGATTGGCATACTACAGCCCTTTCTTCTGATTGGGTGAAAGGAGCCATTGACACCTGTCCGCAGCCGATATAGCCGCTTGCCTTCAGAGGGCAGCTCTCCGCCCCCTAGTGGTACCTGGAGGTATTTAGGTGCCAGTATGTAAGGAGAGAGGAGCTTTGCCAGGGAGGCGGGTCTCATTTAAAGATCTCACTACATACATTGACAACTAAAATGATCTGTACTGTATGTTCTTACAGAAGTTCTCGTACTAAGCAGAGACCATAGTGCCCCTAACCTACTGCGCTACCCTGTATCATTCATAGTTGCCAACAGTCCCGATTTTCCCGGGACATTCACGGAACTCAGACCCATGGACCAGTTTGAGCCTGTCCAAGGTAGAATCCCAGAAAATAGGCTTTGTCCCGGGCAGGGGTGGACCAGGCAGGGGGGCTTGATCCCCCTAAAAAAGGCGCACCGCTCTGTCGTCACCCAGTGCAGCATGAGCATGGTCAGACGTTTGGCAAAAAGGTGTCATTCCAGGCCGCCCGCATTG
Source organism: Lithobates clamitans (assembly GCA_037952925.1). NCBI lineage: Eukaryota > Metazoa > Chordata > Amphibia > Anura > Ranidae > Lithobates > Lithobates clamitans. Next base: position 25,808 of record JBBGZY010000917.1, read on the forward strand.
TAAGCTGGGAGTCGGGACTGGGTGATGGAAGGAGAGGGAGGGATGTAAAGGAAAACTTCAGCCAGCTACTGGCTGAGAAGGTAGCAGTAGGCGGCCCTCACCGTGTCCCAGCCAATGGGTGCCCTGTCCATTACTGCCCCTGTTGTGGCATGGAGCTGCTGTGGAAAGACGCTGCAAGTGATTGAGGTGAGGAACACATTGGGGTTGATTTACTAAAGGCAAATCCACTTTGCACTACAAGTGCACTTGACAGTGCATTTGGAAGTGCAGTCACTGTAGATCTGAGGGGAAGATCTGAAATGAGGGGAAGCTCTGCTGATTTTATTATCCAATCATGTAAAAGCTAAAATGCTGTTTTTTATTTTCCTTGCATGTCCCCCTCAGATCTACAACGACTGCACTTGTAGTGCAAAGTGGATTTGCCTTTAGTAATTAACCCCTAATGTGTTATGGCCGAACAGTGCTAGAATTCTACTCTCTCTGCAAACAACAAAGTGTGTCATCGCCGAACTAAAGTAGGCAGCAGGGACAGTCATTCCGCATGGAACCCGGATCTCTCTCTCTCCTTCCTCTCTCTCCTTCTCCCTCCATCCATCCCCTTTCTTTCTTTTTTTCTTTTCTTTTCTTTTCTTTTCTTTTCTTTTCTTTTCTTTTCTTTTCTTTTCTTTTCTTTTCTTTTCTTTTCTTTTCTTTTCTTTTCTTTTCTTTTCTTTTCTTTTCTTTTCTTTCTTTCTTGTAGATTTTTCAATCTACCGCTTGTAGGTAAATTTAGTGGGTCTTCTGTTCTGTACATAGTTTATTGTCAGATTTAGCCTCTGTTCCAGTTTGGCTGTGTTGTGTGTAGTTTCACACTGTGCCTGTGGGTGTCGTCGTCACCATGGGTCGGTGTTGGAAAAGCAACAGGCTGAAGTGTATGAGTATAGACAAAGTCAACCAGCGCAAACCAAAAACCCTAATCTAAAAGTCCAATCACAGCTGATCACAGTGTAAACAGGAAAAGCTGTGCTTGAAATAAACAAGTTGATGACCTCCGCTGGGTGAATTGTGAGAGCTCCAGGTGCTGGCGATTGCTATTCCAATGGTATAGGTGCAATGAAAAATCTGGACTGCCGCACTCCGGATTGGAATAATAAAGGTAAAATCTTCTTTATTGAAAAAATTACATGGTATAAAATGTGTACATTGCTCTGTTGAAGTGATACAGCATAACCGCTGACGCGTTTCACGCTCCCATAGAGCGCTTACTCATAGCTGGTTTGTACAACAATGAAAGTCACTTATATACACATTATATACACATTATACGTCTCACACATGACCCCATACTGATTGTATAACTCTAAACAGCTGATCGTTAGATTGTATGGCCTCTTAACATAGAGTTAATTGGGTGTGTGTTTTATGGTGGAGTGTTTATTGAAGACGTGAATGTGCTCGACTCACATTGACAGGCGCGAAAACAGGAGAGCCGATCGGGGTCTGCGCTGATAATCAGCGCATTGATTATCAGTGCAGACCCATCGAGGATGCCCACCCACGACCACCAGGGATGTCCACCCATGACCAACAGGGATGTCCACCCATAACCACCAGGTAAGCCCACTAGAGCCCATCAGGGATGCCAATCAGTGCCTATTAGGGATGGCACTCTGTGCCCATCAGTGATGCCTGCCAGTGCTGCCTATCAGTGCCATCTATCAGTGCCACCCATCAGTGCCAACTATGAGTCCCCATCAGTGTCACCTATCAGTGCCCATCAGTGCCACCTATCAGTGCCCATCAGTGCAGCCTATCAGTGCTGCATATAAGTGCCCCATCATCAGTGCCACCTCATCAGTGCCAATCAGTAGTGCCTCATCAGTGCCTGTCAGTGCAGCCTCATCAGTGCCCATTAGTGAAGGAGAAAAATTACTTATTTACAAAGTTTTGTAACAGAAACAAAGAAAAATGTTTTTTTTTCAAAATTTTCGTTCTTTTTTTATTTGTAGCGCAAAAAATAAAAAAAAATAAAAAAAACAGTGGTGATCAAATACCACCAAAAGAAAGCTCTATTTGTGGAGAAAAAAAAAATTTGTTTGGGTACAGCGTCGCATGACCGCACAATTGTCACTCAAAGTGTGACAGCGCTGAAAGCTGAAAATTGGCCTGGGCAGGAAGGGGAAAGTGCTCTGTGTATTGAAGTGGTTAAGGCTTGAACATGCACTGCAGACCAGTGTTAATTTTGATGTAAAGTTTCAATTTAGTCATACTCTTGACTAAAATGCCATTTTAGTTTTAGTCATATTTTAGTCTTTTGGCTAAAATGCTATTTTAGTTTTAGTCGTATTTTAGTCTTTTGACTAAAATGTCATTTTAGTTTTAGTCGTATTTTAGTCATCTCAATTGATTTAGTTTTAGTCATATTTTAGTTGACTAAAATAGTATTAATTTAGTCGACAAAAATGTTTTAGTCAACAAAACTAAAACTGGTATGGTCATAATAAGTATGTCCGAACCCAGAGTGTCAGACATGTCGGAGGACTTGTAAGCTCGGGGCAACCAGTGGGATACAGATTCTTTGAGCGGCTCTAATGGGGGTAATGCTACACAGCTGCTGACTTTTATGTAGCACCCTCTAGTGCTAGAAATGTAGAGAGTTTTTGTAATTGTAGGTAAATTTATGCAGGCTTGGCCCGCAGCCAAGCTTGTCTGTTTTGTCCTGGGTTAGCAGAAATCCAGGGAGAGCTGGATGACTCACAGGTAGCATCACTGAGACCTTCCCCCTGTTTCTAGAATGCACTAGAACCTTCTGTAAAGGAGGAGGGGAGGTAAGGTGGAACTGCCTGGAGTATTCTGAGGGCCCTGACTAAGCCCCAACCTGGATTGGCAGGGGCAGGCACTGTCGTGGTCTTTGAGGGAGCTCCCCAGTCTGGGGGGGGTGCCTGGGCTCATGTGCAGACAGGGCCTTCCTAAAACCTGGTCAGGAGAAGTGTTGCCAACCGCCCATTAATTTACGGGCAGCCCGTAAATTTCAGCCCATTTTCGGGCTGCCCGTTGAAGCCCGTTACGGGCAGCGGTGCCCGTAAAAATGATGGCCGCGGGACAGCCATGCAACTGCGCATGCGCCGTTTCAAAGCCCTCTGAGCTTGGGAAAGCTTGTACACGCTCGGCCTGGCGGCGCATGCGCAGTAACGTAATGGCTCCGCCTGATGCCATTTTTAAATGGAAGCCTGTAGCACAGCGGTATTCATTCTCGGCGTGGCGTTGCCACTGCCTCGTGAGTTGCTACTTGCCGCCACAGCAGCTGAGGAGGAGCTGAGGAGGAGAGGAGTGGATACAAAGATGGCAGAGGACTGGGGGTGAAGTTGTGAAGGGGGCAGAGGAGGACACTAATGTGCCTTGCCCTGTGGAGAGATGAAAGGGGCACAAGAGGAGGAGGAGGACACTGTCACAGCCTGTGGGCACAGAAGGATACTGAGGAGGGACAGAGGAGGAACCTACCATGTCCGCAGCCTCTATCCCCCACCTCCTGTACCATGTCTGCAGCCTCTATCCCCCACCTCTTGTACCATGTCCACAGCCTCTGTCCCCCACCTCCTGTACCATGTCTGCTGCTTCTGTCCCCCACCTCCTGTACCGTGTTCGCAGCCTCTGTCCCCCACCTCCTGTACTGTGTCCGCAGCCTCTGTCCCCACCTCCTGTACCGTGTCCGCAGCCTCTGTCCCCCACCTCCTGTACCATGTTCGCAGCCTCTGTCCTCCACCTCCTGTACCCTTGTCCGCAGCTGCTGTCCTCCAACCTCTGTATCATCTCTGCAGCATCTGACCATCTCTTGTATCATGTCTGCAGTCTCTGAGGCGGAGTTTGGAGAGGAGTCAAGAGTGGGAACACTGCCGGGATGGGGGTCACGAGAGAAATCAGACGTGTGCACTGTGGAAAGGAGAATATAGTATAAAACCAGAGCCGCCAAGCTGGAGCCATCTGACTGAGCCCTACACGATGCACCTGAGCGGAGGTCAGTGACAGTGCCACCAAGCCAGTCTGAGGGGGGGTTGCTGATGGGGGGAGTGAATACAATAATGTAAGGGGCACTGATACAAAGGTTCCACCTTATATTAGTAACACCCCCCTTACCTTAGTGTATTCACGCTGCAGAAGGTGGTCTCTGGTCGCTAGAGCCCCGCCCTTACATCAGAGTTCCCCCTTAGATCATGATCTGCAGCGTTCCCCTTTACATAAGAGTTCCATTTCACTGTAAGGGGGAATCCTGCAGACTCTGATGTAAGGGGGAACTCTGGGTTGGCTGGGTTACAGTAACCTTAACTTCATGTAAAAGGAGAAAGTTGGTTTTTGACTTTTTTGTTTAACTTAAACACATTGCTAATAGCACTAGCTTCATGTTTATAGTTGAAATATTGATAATTGCACTGTTTAGCAGTGAAAAGGGTAATTTTAAGTACTTTTTTCCAATATCAGTAAAAAATGCGGCTCTACCAGTAAATTTCAGGATTTTTGCCTGTAAAAAAATTTGTACCGTTTGTAAACTTTGGCATACTGCCAGTAAATTTCATTTCAGGGGGTTGGCAACACTGGTCAGGAGTAGAGATGAGCTTCGAGTTTGAGTCGAACTCATGTTCGACTCGAACATCGACTGCCAGCTGAACAGCGAACAATTTGGGGTGTTCGCGGCAAATTCGAAAGCCGCGGAACACCCTTTAAAAGTCTATGGGAGAAATCAAAAGTGCTAATTTTAAAGGCTTATATGCAAGTTATTGTCATAAAAAGTGTTTGGGGACCTGGGTCCTGCCCCAGGGGACATGGATAAATGCAAAAAAAAGTTTTAAAAAAGGGACGTTTTTTCAGGAGCAGTGATTTTAATAATGCTTAAAGTGAAACAATAAAAGTGTAATATCCCTATAAACTTCGTACCTGGGGGGTGTCTATAGTATGCCTGTAAAGGGGCGCATGTTTCCCGTGTTTAGAACAGTCTGACAACAAAATGACATTTCAAAGGAAAAAAAGTAATTTAAAACTACTCGCAGCTATTAATGAATTGTGACAATACACATAAAAGTTCATTGATAAAAACGGCATGGGAATTCCCCACAGGGGAACCCCGAACCAAAATGTAAAAAAAATGACGTGGGGGGTCCCCCTAAGTTCCATACCAGGCCCTTCAGGTCTGGTATGGATATTAAGGTGAACCCCGGCCAAAATTATTTTTAAAAAATGGCGTGGGGTCCCCCTCAAAATCTATAGCAGACCCTACAGGTCTTTTATGGATTTTAAGGGGAACCCCGCGCCAAAATTTTTAAAAAAATGGCGTGGGGTCTCCCCAAAAATCCATACCAGACCCTTATCTGAGCACAGAACCTGGCAGGCCGCAGGAAAAGAGGGGGGAACGAGAGAGCGCCCCCCCTCCTGAACCATGCCAGGCCACATGCCCTCAACATTGGGAGGGTGCTTTGGGGTAGCCCCCAAAAACACCTTGTCCCCATGTTGATGGGGACAAGGGCCTCATCCCCACAATCCTTGCCCGGTGGTTGTGGGGGTCTGCGGGCAGGGAGCTAATCGGAATCTGGAAGCCCCCTTTAACAAGGGGACTGCCAGATCCCGGCCCTCCCCCCTGTGTGAAATGGTAAGGGGGTACAAAAGTACTTCTACCATTTCACAAAAAAAGTGTCAAAAATGTTAAAAATGACAAGAGACAGTTTTTGACAATTCCTTTATTTAAATGCTTCTTCTTTCTTCTTTGTTCTATCTTCTATCTTCTCTTCTTCTATCTTCTATCTTCCTTCGGTTTCTTCCTCCATCTTCTTCTTCTTCTGGTTCTTCTGGTTCTTCCTCCGGTGTTCTCGTCCGGCATCTTCCTGCGCGGCACCGGCGTCTTCTCCTCTTCTGACGGTTCTTAAGTAACGGAGGGCGGGGCCACCCGGTGACCGCGCCCCCCCTCTGATGCATGAGGACTTCCCTGTGGCATTCCCCCGTGACGTCAGAGGGGGCGGACAGGGAAGTCACCGTGCGTCAGAGGGGGGTTGGGTCACCGGGTGGCCCCGCCCTCCGTTATTTAAGAACCGTCAGAAGAGGAGAAGGGTCACACAGCGGGAGCCTCCAATCCCATCATGCTGGATGCGGAGCGGCAGAGAAAACGAAGGGAAGGAGACGCCGGCGCCGCGGAGGAAGATGCCGGACGAGAACACCGGAGGAAGAACCAGAAGAACAAGAAGAAGAAGATGGAGGAAGAAACCGAAAGAAGATAGAAGAAAGAAGAAGCATTTAAAAAAAGGAATTGTCACGAATTGTCAAAAACTGTCTCTTGTCATTTTTAAAATTTTTGACACTTTTTTTGTGAAATGGTAGGGGTACTTTTGTACCCCCTTACCATTTTACACAGGGGGGAATGCCGGGATCTGGTGGTCCCCTTGTTAAAGGGGGCTTCCAGATTCCGATAAGCCTCCCGCCTGCAGACCCCCACAACCACCGGGCAAGGGTTGTGGGGATGAGGCCCTTGTCCCCATCAATATGGGGACAAGGTGTTTTGGGGGCTACCCCAAAGCACCCTCCCAATGTTGAGGGCATGTGGCCTGGTACGGTTCGGGGGGGGCGCTCTCTCGTCCCCCCTCTTTTCCTGTGGCCTGCCAGGTTGCGTGCTCGGATAAGGGTCTGGTATGGATTTTTGGGAAGACCCCACGCCATTTTTTTTTTATTTGGCGCGGGGTTCCCCTTAAAATCCATACCAGACCTGAAGGGTCTGGTATAGATTTTGAGGGGGACCCCACACCATTTTTTCTTTTTAATTTTGGCCGGGGTTCCTCCTTAATATCCATACCAGACCTGAAGAGCCTGGTATGGAATTTAGGGGGACCCCCCACGTCATTTTTTTTTACATTTTGGTTCGGGATTCCCCTGTGGGGAGTTACCATACCGTTTTTATCAATGAATTTTTATGTGTATTGTCGGACCGGCAATTCATTAATAGCCGCAAGTAGTTTTAAATGACTTTTTTCCTTTGAAATGTCATTTTGCTGTCAGACTGTTCTAAACACGGGAAACATGCGCCCCTTTACAGGCATACTATAAACAGCCCCCAGGTACGAAATTTAAAGGAATATTACACTTTTATTGTTTCACTTTACGCATTATGAAAATCACTGCTCCTGAAAAAACATCTGTTTTTAAAACTTTTTTTTGCATTGATCCATGTCCCCTGGGGCAGGACCCAGGTCCCCAAACACTTTTTATGACAATAACTTGCATATAAGCCTTTAAAATGAGCACTTTTGATTATTCATGTTCGTTTCCTATAGACTTTAACGGTGTTCACGTGTTTGAACAAATTTTTTGCCTGTTCGCATGTTCTGGTGCGAACTGAACAGGGGGGTTTTCGGCTCATCCCTAGTCAGGAGGCAATGGGAGCAAAGAGGACAGCGGGAGAGCACTGCCAGGCAAGTCTCCAGGAGGAACAACAGGAACAGCCAGGAGATCTGGGGAGTGACACACAGTCAGGAGGACTGGGAGGTATGCCTAAGAGGACTGAGTGCAAGCAGTCTGGGATGGGTGCAGAGCCAGTAAGGAGGACTGTGGTGGTGCTGGCAGTGGAAAGAGGCAGCTGCAGCCATAGGTCTGAAGAGGTGGTCTGGTGACTGGTACTGGTGTAGCTAGTGATCAGAATACTGTTGCTGGCCTACAGTTGCACTGGCGGCACTGACGCTGGTGTGACTAGTGTTTAGGACAACTGTTGCTGGCTGCACTGGCTCTGGTGACACTGATACTCATGTGGTTAGCAATCAGGTACACTGGTGTGGTGGCACTGGTCTAATGACACAGGTACTGGTGTGGCTGGTGATCAAGAACACTGTTGCTGGCTGCACTGGCACTGGTAACACTAGTACCAGGGGCATACCTAAAGCATTTGGGACCCGGAGCAGATCCTATATCTGGCACCCTCCCACGTTAAAATGTAAAAACACCCCACTGTGCCCTGTGCATACCTTTGCATCTTTCAATATCTCTTTGTCACTACTGTGTACCCCCCTTCACAACTGCACCTCTGGACCCCTTCACATTACACAGCACTGCACCTTTGGACCCCTTTACATTACAGAGCACCCTGCATCTCTGGACCCCTTTACATTACACAGCCCGCACCTCTGGACCCCTTTACATTACACAGCACCCTGCACCTCTGGACCCCTTTACATTACACAGCACTCTGCACCTCTGGACCCCTTTACATTACACAGCGCTCTGCATCTCTGGACCCCTTTACATTACACAGCGCTCTGGACCCCTGCATGTTACACAGACACCCCCCTTACATGCATGTTACACAGACCCCCCTCTAACAGTTCTGGACCCCCTGTATGTTACACAGACCCCCTAACAGTTCTGGACCCCCTGCTGGTTACACAGACCCCCCCTAACAGTTCTGGACCCCCTGCATGGTACACAGACCCCCCTAACAGTTCTGGACCTCCTGCATGGTACACAGACCCCCCCCCCTAACAGTTCTGGACCCCTGCATGGTACACAGACCCCCCTAACAGTTCTGGACAGTTAAAAAGAAAGTACTAATGCGCTACCAAAAAAGTGTTGATGGCGAGTAAAGTTCTGGATATAAGGTGCGTGATATAAAGTGCTTAATGGAATATAAAAAGCGGCTAAGCTTCTGTAGTGTTGCCAACACCCCTAAGTATGTGTGTATATATAGTGAAGCAGCACTAATTAGTAAACAAATCAATAAAGTGCTATATAAACAAAAATATCAATGAATATCTCAAGTGCAACTCATTAAGAGAGACTCATATATATGTGTTCAATAGAAATGTGTTCAATATGAAATCCAATAAAGTGCATCACATCAAAATAACACTCAAATAAATAATTCAGTGGAAATAGTCCAATTATAATAAAGAGCATCCAAAGGAAGCTAGTGATTCAGAAAGGTAATCAGTCTCTTGTTCAGAGTGTAAATCAGTCAATTCCTGTGTAGAAAAATAGAGCTGGTACTCTCACCTTATGGATAGACCCCAACGGGATTAGTAGTGCATTGATAAACGACCAGACCAGGCTGAATCTTCCTCAATGTGTCCAAGGGATAACTGCAGCTTTTCTCCGGTCTCCACAGTCTTTTCTTAAAGGAAAATGTCTCACGGTCCACGGGATTAAAGGCAAAAAAGAAGATTCTTCATAGTGAAGTAATTTTTTTTTAAATGTTCCTTGTATTTATTAAAAAGTTCTTTAACAGTTAAAATTATCTTTCACATTTAAAATGGCATAGACAAGCCAGACAGCAAAAAAAGTGTCAAACAAATAGGGACTTCCGGTTACGGCCGTAACCGGAAGTGACGTCACCAAGCTCCTCCCGACGCGTTGCGTCACAACACACGTGACTTCATCAAGGGTATAAGAGCTAGGTGACGATGGTGAGCTTAAATAGTAATAGTATTAATGGTCGCAGCCTGGTAATTAATTAATTCAGATTGGTGAGATTTTTGAGCGATTCGTCATTTAGATTCCCCCAGATCCCTTTGCTTCCATGTCTCATTTGCATATATTGTACTTTTGATTAATTACCAGGCTGCGGCCATTAATACTATTACTATTTAAGCTCACCATCGTCACCTAGCTCTTATACCCTTGACGAAGTCATGTGTGTTGCAACGCATCGGGAGGAGCTTGGTGACGTCACTTCCGGTTACGGCCTTGACCGGAAGTCCCTATTTGTTTGACACTTTTTTGCTGTCTGGCTTGTCTATGCCATTTTAAATGTGAAAGATCATTTTAACTGTTAAAGATCTTTTTAACCACTTGCCGACCGCCGCATGTACATATACGTCGGCAGAATGGCACGGCTGCGCAAATGGGCGTACCTGTACGTCCCTGTCACGTACCTGGTAGGTGGAGCCCGGAATGCAGAGAACGGCCTCTCGTATACCTCTGACTTAAGAACCCCTGAAGGTGTGAACAGGGACTCGAAAGTACAGAGGGGCACAAGTGCCTGACTGGAACACTGAAGCAGAAGGCAGGATCCTGTAGTCAGCAGGGAGGTGCACTGTAGTCCCGTAGCAGGTTGCAGACAGCAGGGAGGTGCACTGTAGTCCCGTAGCAGGTTGCAGACAGCAGGGAGGTGCACTGTAGTCCCGTAGCAGGTTGCAGACAGCAGGGAGGTGCACTGTAGTCCCGTAGCAGGTTGCAGACAGCAGGGAGATGCACTGTAGTCCCGTAGCAGGTTGCAGACAGCAGGGAGGTGCACTGTAGTCCCGTAGCAGGTTGCAGACAGCAGGGAGGTGCACTGTAGTCCCGTAGCAGGTTGCAGACAGCAGGGAGGTGCACTGTAGTCCCGTAGCAGGTTGCAGACAGCAGGGAGGTGCAGACAAGCCGGGTCAAGGTACTGGCGGGCAGATCAGGTACAGAAGGGCAAACCAAGAGAATAGTCAGAGTCCAAGCCAAGATCGGGGCGGGCAGCAAGCAGGTAAGTCAGGAACAAGCCAAGTAAATACTGGATACAGGAAAACTGGTAACGAGGTAGCAGGGGTCTCAGGAAACGCTGTAAACCGGACAGCAAGGCAGCATTGAAACAGTCTTCTTTAAATAGCCTATCTTTGGCGCCAAGTGGCGCTATTGCGCATGCGCGTACGCGCGTTAGCGCTAGTGGCGCTATTGCGCATGCGCGTACGTTTGTTAGCACTATTAGCGCCATTGGCGCTATTGCGCGCCCGCGAGCGCCGGATGGCGCTTCTATGCACAGGCATTCGTTTAATCCTCAATCCGCTGGGAAAACTGCAAGAGGGCTTTTCCTGACAGTCCCTTTGAATTGGCTGCCATGTGGTTGCGTGCGTGCCACCCGCGTGACCCTGCCGCGAGCTCCGTGAGTAGGATCGCAGGTCCCACGGACTCCATGTCCGTGGGGATACCCGCGATCGTCTCACGGAGAGGAAGAACGGGGAGATGCTAATTTAAACAAGCATCTCCCCATTCTGCCTAGTGACACTGTCACTGATCATAGCTCCCTGTGATCGGAAGCGGTGATCAGTGACGTGTCACTCATAGCCACGCCCCCCTAACAGTTAGAATCGCTCCCTAGGACACACTTAACCCCTTCCTAGCCAGCTAGTGGTTAACCCCTTCACTGCCAGTGTCATTTTTACAGTAATCAGTGCAATTTTATAGCACTGATCGCTGTAAAAATGACAATGGTCCCAAAAATGTGTCAAAATTGTCTGATGTGTCCACCATAATGTCGCAGTCACGATAAAAATCGCAGATCGCCACCATTACTATTAAAAAAAAATATTAATAAAAATGCCATAAAACTAACCCCTATTTTGTAGACGCTATAACTTTTGCGCAAACCAATCAATAAAAGCTTTTTTTGCGCTTTTTTTTTTTTTTTACCAAAAATATGTAGAAGAATAGGTATCGGCCTAAACTGAGGAAAAAAAATGTTTTTTTATATATTTTTTTGGCATATTTATTATAGCAAAAGTAAATAATGCGTTTTTTTTCAAAATTGTAACTCTATTTTTGTTTATAGTGCAAAAAATAAAAACCGCAGAGGTGATCAAATACCACCAAAAGAAAGCTCTATTTGTGGGTAAAAAAGGACGTCAATTTTGTTTGGGAGTCACGCCATTGTCAGTTAAAGCAACGCAGTGCCGAATTGCAAAAAGTGCTCTGGTCTTTAGCCAGCCAAATGGTCCAGTGATTAAGTGGTTAATAAATACAAGGAACATTTTTAAAAAAAACTTACTCCACTTTGGAGAACCTTCTTTTTTGCCTTTAATCCCTTGGACCGTGAGACATTTTCCTTTAGGAAAAGACGGTGGAGACCGGAGAAAAGCTGCAGTGATCCTTTGGGCACATTGAGGAAGATTCAGCAACAGTCTGGTCGTTTATCAATGCACTACTAGACCTGTTGGGGTCTATCCATAAGGTGAGAGGTTAGCATCACTGGGGGAGGATTTTAGAAAGTTGCCATTTTCTGTAAAGTGGACTCCTACATCCGTCCCTTTCCCCATCAGCTCTATTTGTCTAAACAGGAATTTAGTGATTTACACTCAGAGAAGAGACTGATTACCTTTCTGAATCACTAGATTCCTTTGGATGCTCTTTATTATAATTGGACTATTTCCACTGAATTATTTATTTGAGTGTTATTTTGATGTGATGCACTTTATTGGATATCATATTGAACACATTTCTATTGAACACATATATATGAGTCTCTCTTAATGAGTTGCACTTGAGATATTCATTGATATTTTTGTTTATATAGCACTTTATTGATTTGTTTACTAATTAGCGCCTCTTCAGTACAGACCCCCCCCCTTCAGTGCAGACCCCCCCATTCAGTGCAGTCCCCCCCACTCAGTGCAGACCTCCCCTTCAGTGCAGACCTCCCCTTCAGCGCAGATCCCCCCATTCAGCGCAGACCCCCCTTTCAGTGCAGACCCCCCTTTCAGTGCAGACCCCCCTTCAGTGCAGACCCCCCCCTTCAGTGCAGACCCCCTATTCAGTACAGTCAGACGGACCCATATTGTACGTCAGATCAGCACGGGACATGCACAGCAGGACCCCTTCTCCTGTGTAGACATAAACAGAGAGGAGGAGGAGGCGGCTTCACTCTGCTCGGCTGTGTGAGACATCCAGTGTTCTGTCAATATGTGCTCAGAACCGCTCAGACAGCAGGCGACCACGAGAGAAGGGGATCGTTGGAGCAGTGGTGTTGCCCTGGGCCCTGCCAACGGGTGTCACCCAGGTGCGGCCAGCACCCCGCACCCTTGCAACGCCACTGCAGCTTGCCACTCCCTGCTCTAACATGTCCTGTCACTGCGCAGCTGCCTAAACCTGTCCCAATGTCACCGCTTCATTTGCGGAAGGGGGGGCGCTGGCCTGGCACCCCCCCCAGTGTGTGGCACCCGGGGCGGCCCGCCCCCCACTTGGTACACCACTGACTGGTACTGGTGTGCCAAGTAATCAGGAACACTGTTGCTAGCTGCACTGGTCTGGTAACCCTGGTACTGATGTGGCAGTAGAAAAAAGAAAGAAGGAGGGCGCACTGACCTAGTGCATTACCACTGGTAAAATTTATTAAAGTGTAAAACAGCAAAGTATATACTCACAAACGAGCATGAATGACAGGCATTAACAATGCTACAGATGCGCAGTGCTGAATATCGACAAACCAGGACCGGACATCGAGTGGATATAGCGATGGCTAACGCGTTTCGGGGGAGAACCCCCTTCTTCAGAGCCTAAGCGGGTAATGGCTGCTCACATGTATGGTCTCCTCTATATATGTACCCGCGTATCCTGATCACCACCAGCACCAGCCCACACAAGGCACGCCCACCTGCACAGACGTCACGCCCACCTGGATAGTGGGGCCCTCCCTAGCTGCACCCAGTCACCATAGTAACACCATGGGGATTGAGGCCTGTGGCCCCACAAATTCATGGCAAAAAAATATTATTAGAATAGATGGATGGTCATAGTCCCATTGAACTGGTGAAAACAGCATGGGGGGGCTAATTGGCCTAGCATCCGGAGGTGGTCAGGCATAGAATCTACCTGTGCCACCTCCACATCTACCGAATATTATGAGGGGGTAGCGGGGAAAAACATACCATGCCAGATGCTGTGACGTCTTCGGCTGCTATCCTTCGCCGGTGGAACACACGCCGCTTCGATATCCAGGAAGTGCAGGTATGTTTGCGCTCCACCGGCGAGTTGCGGCTAGCCCAGACGTCACTTCCACGTGCGCAGAAGAAGCGGCTCGGAAGTGCGGGTGTGTATGCATTCCACCCGCTACTTCCGACCGCTGTAACGTCACTATTCACTGTAACAGTGAGTGTGTGGATGCGTGTGCATCCGGATTCGATGAGCACGCCCACACTAGAAGTATCTCAAAGATCACCTCCCCTAGAGGCCCAATTGGGAAGTGGGATGGAACTTGGACTGAATAGGATAGCTAGAGTGGGGGAAAGGAGAACGAGGACCGAAGCCGAATGCGCTGATGCTGTAAGGTGGCCAAGGCATGCAGAATATATATGTATATAAATATAAATATAAATAAGCATGTAAAACTTGTAAAATGTGTAGACATACATAAATTGAAATAAAATGGATAGACTATTAACCTTTAAACGGTCCCCATAAGGAGATGTGTGTAGATATATTTTCTAGAAGACATATACATAAAACCAAATGTATATACATATATATCTCCGTATACACATATATACATGAATTCATATATATATATGAAAGTATAAAACTAAAATATGTAGAATCATTAAAAAGTAAACACAACACATGTGCACGTGTACACGCGCATATCAGACCATGTGCACGTGTTCGTATAAAACATCGAAAAAGTTATGACAAAGAAAAACCAGGGATCGACCACTAGACAATGGGAAGTCAAATAGCGACACCCCACCCAGTAGCGATCTCTGGAGTGTCCTCCAATCAAAAAAACAGATTATTCATAGAACAATAGAGAACCATGAAATCAAGCACCTAAATGGGTGCTACAGGAACATCTGAGGACTCTCTAACGCCATATACCTGCGGATAACCGGTAAATTGCAAAAAGTGAAAAGTAGGCTTGATGGAATAGCATATATGCTGTTGCAAATAAACATAAACAAATCTCACATTCTAAACTAAAAATGCTCGAGGCTATCTATATATAACATGAACTAACTATATACTAAAAGTAAGATCTCAACGAACCAAACGGGTACCCTCCCAGTCTAACCCACCAGTGCTCAATTAATCCATGGCCATGAAGTGATGAATGTGGTAAAATTGCCAATATATGTGGGGGCCAACTATCATGGACGGCTGAAAAAATTAAAGGAAGACTACTGAAGGCAACAATAGTAATATTAATGTATTAACATTAACATTATTATTCAACATGGTGAACCTAAATATATCCCAGGGAAGGAGAGGCAGGCCCTACAGAGACTGCACATGTCAAACGACACTATGCAGTTCAATTTCTACGTTTAGGCCTTTCGGGGCCAGAGTCCCCAAGGTGAAGATCCAGTAGGCCTCTCTAGTGCACAGTAGCTGGTGCTTTTTTCCACTATCTATATCGTTGGGCATAGCTTCTATACCAAACACCCTGAGGCCACCTATACTACTGTCATGAACTTCCAGAAAATGTCTCGGTACTGAATATTTATCCTTCTCTGTCAGGATGCTACTTCTATGTTCATTCATCCTGGTTCTCATTGGTCTTGAAGTCCGGCCAATATACAGGAGGTCACATGGGCAAAGGAGACCATAAACCACATGTGGGGTGCCGCAGTTGATGAATTGCTTGATCTTATGAATCTTGCAATCAACTCCTACTACGTCTTTCTTTCTATGGCACATGTAGGTGCAATTCCCACAGTTGGTGATCCCACATCTATAACTACCTTTTTGGTCGAAAATTGTTGTCCAAGGACTATTGAGTCCTCTATTTTTGATCTTTTTTACCCTGCTTGGGGCAATTATGCTTCTCGAATCCTTGGGTCTCCTGAAAACCAGATTGGGGTGTGAAGGAAGGCTTGTCTTCAGGATTGGATCTGATTTAAGAATCCTCCAATTCTTTTTGAAGATTTTTTGTATTAGAGGAGCCTTGTTATTGAACCTGGTACAAAACCGTACTTGTTGTTGTTCCTCTTCATGGGGTTCTATCCTTCTCTCTCCCTCACCAAGGCTTCCTCAATATGTTCATCCTTGTACCCCTTCTCTTTGAACTTACTCTTTAGGACAAGACTTTGTTCCTCATAATCATGTTTCAAGGTGCACGTCCGCCTAAGTCTGCAGAACTGGCCAAATGGGACATTACGAATCCATCTATGGTGATGGTGACTACGGGCATGAAGGTAAGAATTACCAGCACTTGGCTTAAAATGGGTTTTTGAATAAATACCTCCAAGCTCGTCTACTCACAACTCCAGGTCCAAAAAGATCAGAGATATATCATTCACCACATGCATGAATGAAATACCAAAGGGATTCTCTGCACAATGTGCTAGAAACCCATCTAGCTCTTCATCGGTGCCACTCCAGATTATAGGAACATCATCGATGTATCGTGCATACAGTACCAGGTTCCTTCCAAATGGATTATTGGCCCAAAAGTAATTGAGCTCCCAGTATCCCATAAATAAATTCGCATAACTGGGAGTGAACCTGGCGCCCATGGCTGTGCCCTTCACCTGCCTATAGAATCCATCCATAAACATGAAATAATTATGAGTTAATTCAATACACTCATAGAGGAATTATGCTTGTACAGGATTGAAGAGATGTGCTTCTGCCAGATAGTACTCGATGGCTCTTAAGCCAAATTCATGCTGGATGGCTGTGTACAAGGGCGCTACATCCAAAGACAGCCATCTATATCCTTTCTCCCACGTATAGGTACTAAATATCTCCAGGGCATGGCCCGAGTCCTTAATAAATGATGGCAGATTCGTTACCAACCCCTGGAGAAAATGGTCAATGTAGCTGCCAAGGTTGCTAGTCAAGCTGTCCATTCCCGCAATGATTGGTCTACCTGGGAGCTTCTCCATATCCTTATGTATTTTGGGGATATGGTAGAAGTAGGGGACCACTGGATGTTTGGAATATAGGAATAGGTGCTTGCTCTTGGTATAACCTGATTGATTAATGCTCTATCGAGAAGATTTTTAAGCTCAGTATTATAGATAGCTGGTAGGGTCCCAGGTGAGCCTTTCGTATGTATTAGAGTCACCGATCAATCTGAACGCTTCCTCCAAATATTGGTCTCTATCTTGTATGACCAAGCCGCCGCCCTTGTCTGCTATTCTAATTCTAATATCAGAGTTTTTTCTCAGGCTACTCAGAGTGCCATCCAAAAATGCTTCATGGCCCTTATTGTATTTCCGAGTATTGCTTCCACAAATCCTCCTGAACTCTTCCTTTACAACCTCATAGAAAGTGGGTATAAAATTATCCTTGTTCCAGTGGGGGTAGAAGCTCGAGCTTAAAAAGCTTCTCGATAGAGCATTAGTCAATCAGGTTATAACCAAGAGCGAGCACCTATTCCTATATTCCAAACATCCAGTGGTCCCCTACTTCTACCATATCCCCAAAATACATAAGGATATGGAGAAGCCCCCAGGTAGACCAATCATCGCGGGAATAGACAGCTTGACTAGCAACCTTGGCAGCTACATTGACCATTTTCCCCAGGGGTTGGTAACGAATCTGCCATCATTTATTAAGGACTCGGGCCATGCCCTGGAGATACTTAGTACCTATACATGGGAGAAAGGATATAGATGGCTGTCTTTGGATGTAGCGTCCTTGTACACATCCATCCAGCATGAATTTGGCTTAAGAGCCATCGAGTACTATCTGGCAGAAGCACATCTCTTCAATCCTGCACAATTCCTCTATGAGTGAATTGAATTCACTTTAACTCATAATTATTTCATGTTTATGGATGGATTCTATAGGCAGGTGAAGGGCACAGCCATGGGCGCCAGGTTCGCTCTCAGTTATGCGAATTTATTTATGGGATACTGGGAGCTCAATTACTTTTGGGCCAATAATCCATTTGGAAGGAAGCTGGTACTGTATGCACGATACAGCGATGATGTTCTTATAATCTGGAGTGGCACCGATGAAGAGCTAGATGGGTTTTTAGCACATTGTGCAGAGAATCCCTTTGGTATTTCATTCACGCATGTGGTGAATGATATATCTCTGATCTTTTTGGACCTGGAGTTGCGAGTAGACGAGCTTGGAGGTATTTATTCAAAAACCCATTTTAAGCCAAGTGCTGGTAATTCTTACCTTCATGCCCGTAGTCACCATCACCCTAGATGGATTCGTACTGTCCCATTTGGCCAGTTCTGCAGACTTAGGCGGACGTGCACCTTGAAACATGATTATGAGGAACAAAGTCTTGTCCTAAAGAGTAAGTTCAAAGAGAAGGGGTACAAGGATGAACATATTGAGGAAGCCTTCCAGAAATACCTCAAGTTGTACGATAATGCTGGTGGTGAGGGAGAGAGAAGGATAGAACCCCATGAAGAGGAATAACTACAAGTACGGTTTTGTACCAGGTTCAATAACAAGGCTCCTCTAATACAAAAAATCTTCAAAAAGAATTGGAGGATTCTTGAATCAGATCCAATCCTGAAGACAAGCTTTCCTTCACACCCCAATCTGGTTTTCAGGAGACCCAAGGATTTGAGAAGCATAATTGCCCCAAGCAGGGTAAAAAAGATCAAAAATAGAGGACTCAATAGTCCTTGGACAACAATTTTCGACCAAAAAGACAGTTATAGATGTGGGATCACCAACTGTGGGAATTGCACCTACATGTGCCATAGAAAGAAAGACGTAGTAGGAGTTGATTGCAAGATTCATAAGATCAAGCAATTCATCAACTGCAGCACTCCACATGTGGTTTATGGTCTCCTTTGCCCATGTGGCCTCCTGTATATTGGCTGGACTTCAAGATCAATGAGAACCAGGTTGAATGAACATAGAAGTAGCATCCTGACAGAGAAGGATAAATATTCAGTACCGAGACATTTTCTGGAAGTTCATGACAGTAGTATAGGTGGCCTCAGGGTGTTTGGTATAGAAGCTATGCCCAACTGTGAATTGCACCTACATGTGCCACAGAAAGAAAGACGTAGTAGGAGTTGATGGCAAGATTCATAAGATTAAACAATTCATCAACTGCGGCACCCCACATGTGGTTTATGGTCTCCTTAATTGGTATCCACCTAGTATAGGTGGCCTCAGGGTGTTTGGTATAGAAGCTATGCCCAACGATATAGATAGTGGAAAAAAGCACCAGCTACTGTGCACTAGAGAGGCCTACTGGATCTTCACCTTGGGGACTCTGGCCCCGAAAGGCCTGAACGAAGAAATTGAACTGCATAGTGTCGTTTGACATGTGCAGTCTCTGTAGGGCCTGCCTCTCCTTCCCTGGGATATATTTAGGTTCACCATGTTGAATAATAATGTTAATGTTAATACATTAATATTACTATTGTTGCCTTCAGTAGTCTCCCTTTAAGTTTTTCAGCCGTCCATGATGGTTGGGCCCCCACATATATTGGCAATTTTACCACATTCATCACTTCATGGCCATGGATTAATTGATCACTGTTGGGTTAGACTGGGAGGGTACCCGTTTGGTTCGTTGAGATCTTCCTTTTAGTATATAGTTAGTTCATGTTATATATAGATAGCCTCGAGCATTTTTAGTTTAGAATGTGAGATTTGTTTGTGTTTATTTGCAACAGCATATATGCTATTCCATCAAGCCTACTTTTCACTTTTTGCGATTTACCGGTTATCAGCGGGTATATGGCGTTAGAGAGTCCCCAGGTGTTCCTGTAGCACCCATTTAGGTGCTTGATTTCATGGTTCTCTATTGTTCTATGAATAATCTGTTTTTGATTGTAGGACACTCCAGAGATCGCTACTGGGTGGGGTGTCACTATTTGACTTCCCATCATCTAGTGGTCGATCTCTGGTTTTTCTTTGTCATAACATTTAGATGTTTTATACAAACACGTGCACATGGTCTGATATGCGCGTGTACACGTGCACATGTGTTGTGTTTACCTTTTAATGATTCTACATATTTTAGTTTTATACTTTCATATGTATATATGAATTCATGTATATATGTGTATACGGAGATATATATGTATATACATTTGGTTTTATGTATATGTCTTCTAGAAAATATATCTACACACATCTCCTTATGGGGACCGTTTTTAAAGGTTAATAGTCTATCCATTTATCCATTTTATTTCAATTTATGTATGTCTACACATTTTACAAGTTTTACATGCTTATTTATATTTATATTTATATACATATATATTCTGCATTTGGGGACACTCTAATGGCCAAGATCTAGAAGGTTGGGCTCCTCTGTATGGTTCTGCATGCCTTGGCCACCTTACAGCATCAGCGCATTCGGCTTCGGTCCTCGTTCTCCTTTCCCCCACTCTAGCTATCCTATTCAGCCCAAGTTCCATCCCACTTCCCAATTGGGCCTCTAGGGGAGGTGATCTGTGAGATACTTCTAGTGTGGGCGCGCTCATCGAATCCGGATGTGCACGCATCCACACACTTACTGTTACAGTGAATAGTGACGTTACAGCGGTAGGAAGTAGCGGGTGGAACGCATACACACCCGCACTTCCGGGCCACTTCTTCTGCGCACGCGCAAGCGGAAGTGATGTCTGGGCTAGCTGGAACTCGCCGGTGGAGCGCAAACATACCCGCACTTCCTGGATATCGAAGCGGCGTGCGTTCCACTGGCGAAGGATAGTGGCCAAAGACGTCACAGCATCTGGCATGGTATGTTTTTCCCCACTACCCCCTCACAATATGCGGTAGATGTGGAGGTGGCACAGGTAGGTTCTATGCCTGACCACCTCTGGATGCTAGGCCAATTAGCCCCCCCATGCTGTTTTCACCTGTTCAATGGGACTATGACCATCCATCTATCCTAATAATATTTTTTAGCCATGTATTTGTGGGGCCACAGGCCTCAATCCCCATGGTGTTACTATGGTGACTGGGTGCAGCTAGGGAGGGCCCCACTATCCAGGTGGGTGTGATGTCTGTGCAGGTGGGCGTGCCTTGTGTGGGCTGGTGCTGGTGGTGATCTGGATACGCGGGTACATATATAGAGGAGACCATACATGTGAGCAGCCATTACCCGCTTAGGCTCTGAGGAAGGGGGTTCTCCCCCAAAACGCGTTAGCCATCGCTATATCCACTCGATGTCCGGTCCTGGTTTGTCGATATTCAGCACTGCGCATCTGTAGCATTGTTAATGCCTGTCATTCATGCTCGTTTGTGAGTATATACTTTGCTGTTTTACACTTTAATAAATTTTACCAGTGGTAATGCACTAGGTCGGTGCACCCTCCTTCTTTCTTTTTTCTTTAGCCTGTGAATACCCATTATTCTGAGGAGGGCTGCAAGACGGCAGAAACCACTGAACGTATTCGTTCTACCACACAATGAGGAACTAGACACCTGAGCGCAGGAGAGATTTTTTATCTTCTTTTGTTTGACTGATGTGGCAGTAATCAGGATATAGTTGCTTCTGCACTGGTCTGGCAACTCTGGTACTGGGGTGGTGGCGAACAATAACACTGTTGCTGGCATACACTGGTCTGTTGACACTGGGACTGGTGTGGATAGCAATCAGGAACACTGTTACTTTTGAGACTGTGACTGGCGGAATGAGGCGATCACAGTCAGGAAAAACTCAGTTTCCTTTCACAGCTGATCAGAGTGTGAGAGAAAACAGATTGGTGGCTGCAAAATGCAGCCTTTGTTTACATTTGTGATCTCTGTCATTGGTCACAGCCATCATGTGGTACAGGGCCAATTTCACTGGTTCTGTACCCTGTTTTGTAATCTGTCATGTCCAATGGACACAGTGTTTACAAAGTGTGCTCACATGAATGCTAGAGGGTGTGCACAAGCAACACAAAGAGGAGTGCCCCCACCCTCAGGAAGCAGCTATCCAGACATTTTCACACAATAGCTGGACAGAAAGTGTTTAAGCAAATAAAGCTATAAGGGTATAAAAATAAGAATAATGCATCAAGGATTGGTATTGTCATCAGCACTCTAGATCCATCAGCATGAATCATTCTATAAAAGTCACTCAAAATCTGTAATGCCCACTTACTGCTGGTGTGGGAGATACACCATTGTTTTAATGATCAGTGAGGTTTTTGCTTCTGAACTCAAATATGGGACATATACCGTATAGTCAAAATTTTTAGTTTTGCATTTAATCTATCAGACCAACAAAATATATTGACAGCTATTCATATTCACATTATATTCAAGCAGGTAAGCTCTTACAATGAGCAGCTATTGGAAAACTTTGCTATGTGACAGATTAAATCTGAACAAAATGTGACAGTGCCTGCAAAGCACAATGAAGACAGAAGAAAATATTCAGAAGGTAATATCCTCCTGAAGCATTTATCATCCACCAGAAGGGAATCCTAATAATCAAATCCCAAAGAAGAAAGTATATAAGCGACACCTCAGGGAATATTAACTACTTTACCTCGGGAGGGTTTTACCCCCTTCATGACCAGGACATTTTTTGCTGTTTAGCACTATGCTACTTTAACTGGCAAATGCTCAGTCATGCAATACTGTACACAAATTAAATTGTTATAATTTTTTTCACACAAATAACTCTATTTGTGTGGGAAAAAAGAAATGGTTTGATGGTATTTAATCACCACTGGATTTTTTATTTTTTGCTATATAAACAAAAAATACTGAACATTTGGGGGAAAAAACATGTTTTCTTAGTTTCTGTTTTAAAATTGTGCAAATAAATAATCTTTCTTCGTAAATTTTATTTTTTTTACTGTATTTTACTACATTTATTTGGTAAAAATAACCCAAATCAGTGTACATTATTTAGTCTGTGTAAAAGTTATAGAGTCTTTACTGATGGCCTAGCTCATTTCTTGAGACCCTTAAAATGCCACCACAGTACAAATACCCCTCAAATGAACCCTTTTTGGAAAGTACACAGTCCACGATATTTAGTAAGAGGGATGGCGAGTTTTTTGAATTTGTCATTTTTTTTCACAATTTTTTGGAAAAAGAAGAAATTAAATTTAAAATTAATTTCTTTTTTTTTCACATTTGTTTGTTTTACATACTGTTACTAGTGCAGTACAGCTTCATCATATGACTGGTGTGGTGGTGATCAGGAAAACTGACTGGTGACAGTATGTATAAAAAATAAAAATAAATTATTTTCAATTCAAATTTTTTTATATATACTGTCATAAGAGTAGTTCTGTGACACCATAGTGACACTGTACTACTCTGGGGGGGTGATCAGGGATTTTTTTTTAAACTGTTATTGCTTATAAGAGTGATGTTCCCTTTTATAAGCAATAGTTAGCAGTCACGAATGGCTGTCCATTCACGACAGCTTGCTTTCTGTTGATATGCTGTGATTGGCTATGACTAGCGGCTAATCACATGGTACAGGGTGTCAGGTCCCATGTATTAGCTATGGGCCAATCACAGCTTCACAACAATAAGAAAGCAGTCATGAATGTTTGTTTACATTGTAATTATGTGATCACTATGTCCAATCATTTTACCATATGACCAGTCAATTTTGCTATATGTTTTTGATGCTAACTTATGTTTTGGGTACTTTTGTTAGTTTAGTGTTTATTTAACTTTGTAGATGGATCTTTGTTTATTATCAGGGTGTATGCTAAAGCACATCCTCAGTCTTGAGGAAGTAGAACAACAGAGAAATGTGTAGACTGAATGTGATATGCTATATTGGGATGTCTCTAGCTTTCAGGGATACATTTATTGTAATCAAAAGAATATCCTTTTTTACTTTGTTTATTGGATTTTACTGATGTGTATACAATAAAAGCGCATGTTTTAGCTATTAATATTTTTGTTTGTGTAGCACCCTTTACCAATAGGTAGGTGCTAGTAAGGGTTATTTTACTAGTGACAGTCAGCACAGGTAAATTTAGGCAGGCCTTTGCTGCAAGCTAGGCCTGTCTGTTTTGATCTGGGAGTGGTCAGAGTAGCAGTGGGTGAGACCACCTGTGCTCTAGCTCTGAGATGGCTTCCCTGTTTTCAGAGAAAATATTCTGGAAAAGGGGCTGGGCCTGGAACTGGAGTGGCAGGCAGCTTGTGTGTGAGCCCTGACCAATCCCCAATCGGTATTGGCAGGGGACGGGCTTCATATATAAGCTGAGGTGACATGCCACTGGGGGGAGAAGTTGGCTGAGTGAAGTGAGGAATGGAGTGCTAGGCAGCAGCAGGAGGCTATCCCCATCTGGGGAGGGGGTTCACCGATCGCAGGAGGAGGCATGGCGGGGAGAACTGTGAGGGAACATTGCCTCTATACGGTCATTGGCAATGTCTCTGCCACCACACGGTCGGATGGCAGGGAACTCCTGGAGCAGAGGGGCAGGTGAAGCTGTCGGAACGCATGGTCCAGTCAAGTTCCTCATAAAGGACTCAGGGCTGTGGAAGGTCGGTGAGTGGGCTGGAGGTGCCAAGGAGTCTGTGAGGGAACTCTGATTTTACATGGTCAGAGTCTCCATCAAACACACGGTGGATGATGGGGAGTCCTGAATCAGAAAAGAGACTGTGGGGATCTGTGTCAAGTCGATGTGGCCTGAGGGCACAGGATTTGCAAATTGGGCTGACTGGGAACAGTGGTCCATTACCTAAAGTCCTGCTTTTAACCTACTAGGCCTCCGTGGAGAGGTTCTGCAGGCCTCAGGCCTAGTAGCTGCGAGCAACCAGAGCCAGTAAAAGGGACTTATTCAGAGTGGGTCCCTATTACCCAATAGAAGATGTGACATACTTAATTTTAGTAACTACAAGTTTGTGCAGGAAGAAAGCAGTGTGGGTGGAAGGAACTAAGCTTTGTGCAGGAGGGAAGAAGTTTCTGGGAACATCATTTCTACACGGTCAGAAGTGGTGTCTTCATTCTCTAACACTGTATTGAATGAGGAATGCTTGGAAGCAAATAGTCTGAGGGAGGAGAGCAAAGGAGGAGCAACAGTCTGCATGGAGATGCAGGAGGAGATTTACATTTAATGTTCATGCACATTTAATCTTCTGGCTCTAACATTGTGCTTTTGTGCTTAAATTATAAATATGATGGCAATGATAAATCCTATGGGCATCCCATATTTCAATCCCTATCCAAGTTGTACCCCCCCAATAAAACAACAAAAACAAAACTTGCAAAAGACTGTTCATTGTCTCTGAAAGTGATGTATGAAGTCTGGCAGTGGGGTGATTTGGCAGATTGTTTGTTACTAGCTGCAACACCATGGCTACATATGGTTAATTAATATTTCCTGAGGTGTATATTTAATGTCTCTTATATACTTTCTTTTTTGGGGTTTGTTTTAGCTGGGATGATGCCTGAAAGGTTATGTTAATGCCTCCATCTTGCTTTCTGTCAGCCATCTTAAATAGTATGTACAGTTTGAGTATCTCTTTAGCTTTCCTGAGAAGTCTGTAATTAGTATGAATTCTTGCAAATTAATTGTTTCTCACACTGTTTTCTCTTTCCCATGTTCTTTTATCTTAACCCCCCCATTACCTTGTATCTAGCAGCTTGGGAACAGAAGAACAATGACTATTTGTCTTATTGTAGTTGCCTTGATATCTACTGCGCATGTTTTTAACTATGAAACTTCTTTGTGATTTTTTCTATAAGACATACCCCCTGATAACACAATACAACCAGTTTTTAGAGAGTAACGCCATGTGAGTGTCTTTTCTTCATTCTCTGAAAGCTGATTTCAGATATCTTAAATTACATGGTACATCGGATCTGAGGTCTGAGAGGTTAAAAGGGGACCCCCCCTAGATACAGCATTAACCCTATCAGCACTGGGGTCTCAGTCCGGGAGATTGGAATCTACCCTTAACGGAGGATGGAAGGCTGCTTTTAACGGATATGGTAAGTTAATCTTATTCTTATTGAGTGAAATTGACTTGCCGGGGTCCAGGTGTGTAGCTTCCATCCACAGGGATTGCTGGTGGGCTATAGAACCTCTCATAAGTAGAGATAAAAGTTGACCGGTCATATAAATAGTGTTTTGGGGACACTTGAAAAGGTTTTAGTGACCTTTGAAAAGGTTTTGATGACCTTTTTTTTTTTTAAAAATTTCTTTTTATTGAGTTTTTTCAACAGTGTAATGTACAACTGGGTGTGTCAAGTGACACCTTCCCAGTGAAACTTGGCCTCGCAGGGCCTTGAAACAACTAAAACCCTACCAGATAACAATCTAGGCCTACCCCATACCCTCTTCACTTCCTCCCCCCCTCCCCCCTCCCCCCTCCCATTAACTTGTCACAGCTCAGGGACATTTCTTGGCAAGATAATTGTTTAGTTTTGCATTTCACATTTTTACATTTTTACCTTTGTGTTATCACATTTACTTCCACCTCCTTGTCTATTTCCTTTGATTCAGTCTTCCCTCCCCACTTGTGCATATAGTACTCTGCGTCTTAACAGTTTATCTTTTGAGTGTCATACCATCCAAATGTGTAAACCATGGATTAAATCACTTATCCCACCGTATTGCTAGATTCCCACCAGACCTTCCATATTTTGTCAAATTTTTTTTCACACCCCCTTGCTCTATATGTTGTCTTGTAATACGGAAGCATATTGTTAACTAACTGTTTCCAAAATTTGCCCTCTGGAGCATTCTTATTTTTCCATTTAAGGAGGATCGCTTTTTTCCCATAAAATAAGAGGATGGTTATTAGCGTTCTCAATGCCCTAGTTGGAACCAGATCCTCTACCAGCCCCAATAAGCAAACCTTTACTGTCACTGGGATGGGAACTGAGATCAAGTCTGAGATGCACTGCGTGATTTCCTTCCAATATATTTGAATATGTGGGCATGACCAAAATATGTGTTCCACATTTGCTGGAGAGAAAGAACATCTCCAGCACTTTGCTGTGTCACCACCATACATTTTTGCAAGTCTGGCCGGGGTATAATAGCTTCTATGTAAAAACTTAAATTGGATCAGTCTATCTCTTGCTGCAACTAAATATTGAAAAGGTTGTGTCCATAGGTCGTCCCAATCCTCCCCTTGTAACTCTGGAACCTCGGTCTCCCAATTTGTTCTGCATTTAAGAACCGCTTTAGGGGTAGTTTTAAAAAATTCCTTATATGTTACTGAGAGAACTTTAGGCAATTCTTCGTCTGTTAATAGAGATTCGAGAGATGAAGGCAGGGATTCTTCCCTTCTTGTTCTTGGAAGGCGTGCCTGATTTGAAAGAAACGGAAGAGGTAAGAGTTCGGTAAATCATGTCTGGCCTTAAGCTGCGGAAAAGTCAAAAGCTCACCAAAAGATGTGATGTCTTTCAGTGTTTTTATACCCCTCACTGCCCATATCATTGGATCCGGGAGACTGTAAAACTGCGGAAGTAAAGGATTCATCCATAGTGGTGATGACGGTGAGAAACCCAGGAAGCTAGGAGATGCTAGTTTTACTGCCAATCCCCATGCTCTAATTGTGGCTGTCATTGTCTCTGTAAGTGGTAAGTCTGTTTTAAGGCCCCTAAATAGTGCCAGTCGAAGGCTTTCGTACGACCCCAGATGAGCCGCCTCCAAGACCGTCGCTGCGTCCCCATCGTCTGTCAGTAGCCATCTGCGGGCAAACACCATTTGTCCCGCCAGATAGTACTTATGCCAGTCCGGTAACGCTAGTCCTCCCTGTGCACTAGGCTCCTGGAGAACTCTGAGACCCACTCGGGGAAGCTTAGGTGTCCACAAAAATGAGACTATCAGACTATCTATACTCTTGAAGTAAGTCTTGGGTATCCAAACCGGGGCATGTCTAAAGAAGTACAGGATTACCGGTAAAATTTTCATTTTTATAAGGCATATTCTGCCTATCAGGGAAAGGGGTAATCTGGCCCAGGCCTGAAATTTTTGTTTAATGAGAGTTAGCAATGGTAGTAAATTTAATTTGAAGTAATCCTGTACTTTCGCTGTTATGTTTACTCCGAGGTATTTGAGTGTGTCTACCCATTGTAGTTGAAGATTGGGGTCTGCTTTGTCTTTTGCTTTGATGTCTATAGACAATATGGACGACTTACTCCAGTTTACCCTGAGCCCTGAAAAATGGGCAAATTTATTTAGGATTTCTAGGACCGCTTTCAATGAGGTATCAGGGTCATTTAAAAACAGAAGCATGTCGTCGGCATATAATGCCAATGTTTCATGAATTGTACCCACTCTAACCGCCTTCACATCATTCGAGGATCTGAGTGCAATGGCCATAGGTTCCACTACCAGGGCAAACAGAAAAGGGGATAGTGGACACCCTTGTCTAGTACCCCTACCCACCTCAAAAAAATTAGATACCGCAGATCCCAGTCTAATAGCCACCTTTGGATTCTTGTAGAGCATATGAATCCATTTCCTGAAATTTGGACCAAATCCCATAGCCTCCAGCACCCCAAACATAAAATTCCAATCGACTGAGTCGAATGCCTTTTCTATGTCTATGGATACCACGATCCTCGTCTCAGAGTCAGAGGGTGGCAGCTGTAGGTGCGTAAATAGTCTCCTCAAATTTGTGTCTGTCGACTTGCCTGGCATAAAACCCGTCTGATCAATGTTTACTATGGCCGGGATAACCGTCGCTAGTCTCGTCGCCAGAATTTTAGTTAGAATCTTTAAGTCTGTGTTTAAAAGTGCTATTGGCCTGTATGACGCGCATTCCGTGGGGTCCTTCCCTGGCTTTAATAACAAGATCATATAAGCCTCTAGCATAGAATCAGGGAGAGCTGAAGTTTTGTGACAATGCTCCATGAGCCAATGAAGTCTGGATGCCAACTGTTCTATATTATCCTTGTAAAAGTCAATGGGGAACCCATCCGGCCCTGGAGCCTTGTTAGACGGGAAAGCAAAAATTGCTGCCTGTATTTCTTTGATTGTTATATTTGCCTCTAAAAGTTGACAGTCATTGTCAGATAATCTCGGGATACGTAACCCCTCTAGAAGTTCGTGCATTTCTTCAGTATCATAATTGGGGATTGGTGAGTATAGGGAGGAGAAGAAATCAACAAACTCCTGCATTATGGCGGTCGGTTCATTGACCAAACATCCCTGCTTGTTTTTAATCACCGGTATATGAGCAATGGGTGATTGGTCAGCCACTAACATTGCCAGGAGCTTGCCATTCTTGTCCCCCTCTGCAAACACCCTATGTGCCGCCCTAGTCGAGTCCGAGCTAGTTAAACCCTTTATATGTATAGATAATCGCCGTCTCGCCTCTAGCAGAGCTTCATAGGAGGACCCAGTATTAGACTTAGCATGAACTTCTGCACAATCTCTCTCCCCCTGTTTTAGAATTTCCATTTCCTCATTTTCATTTACTCTTGCAGTTTTTATAGCCGACATGCATTCCCCCCTAGCTACCGCCTTGAAAGCGTCCCACACCATGGTTGGTTCGGCAGACTCTGAATTAACCGCCCAATATGAGTTGGTGGCTTTCTCAATTTGGGTCGCCACCTGCTCATTCTGTAACCAGACAGTCGAGAGACGCCATCCTCTCCCCCTTGTCCCGGTTGGAAGGGACAGAGCAAGAGAGAGAGGATTATGATCCGACAGGCCTCCAGCCAAATAGTTAACCGTATTCACATATTGTAATATTTGATTGTTACCAAAAGCAAGATCAATTCTTGCTGCCGACCTATGAGTTGATGACAGGTGAGAATACCCTCTTTCCGTTGGATGTTTCCATCTCCACAGTTCTGTTAGGCCCGCCATCGTGGCCCATCCACACAGGTCCGCCGAGCTCGCTCTGCCCGGATTAGATGAGTCCAATGCCGCATCAAGTATCGCATTGAAGTCTCCCATCAGGAGCAGAGGGAGATGCAGAAACTGGGCTAATCGGGTTAACATGTCATATAGCATCTGAATCTGGAATGGAGGAGGAACATAGACATTTACCAGTAGCATTCTACTATAATACACATCAATTACCATTGCCACATATCGGCCATTAGGATCAGTTATAATTTGGTGTATGTTACACGGAATTGATTTGCTAACCAATACAGACACTCCCCTAGCAAAGGTAGAGTATGTGGAGTGGAAAGCTTTTTGTATCCATGGTTTACGGAGAGACATCACCTTGCCACCGTCCAAGTGAGTCTCTTGCAAGAAGACTATGTGTGGTTTTGATTGCTTTAGGTATTGGAACACCGAGGCTCTCTCAAACTTATTGTTCAGGCCTCTAACGTTCCAAGACACTATGTGCAAATTATCCGTCCCTGCCATTGGCATGATAATAATATTTGTTACCTCCTTTTACAGTAACCTTTTCCCATCTATGCATTGTATACCGACTAGTTGTGTAATCTAATCCACTTATGTCAATCTGAGCCGTGACAAGTTTTCTAAACCCTCCCCCCCCCCTGCTATTATACCAGTGAACAACCCCAACCGAACGTAAAAAAGTCTGGCATGTAGCTTCATCCCAAAAAACGAAAAATCAAAAAATAACGTGGACATCTGCCGTATCCGGCGAAAGTCTGACAGCTCCTCTAGTGTAGTATTCGTCTTCCTTCTAGATGCTCCGGGCAAGATGATTCTTGGAGATTGTAAATTTTAATGGGGCCTTCGGGAACTTAAATGACAGGGAAGCCCTAGCAACAGTCCCCCCTCCCTCTAATTTATTTTGGGGACATGCGTAACCGGAGTGTTCTCCATTAAACGTCCTTCAGGAGAACCACTTCACCCCTTCTTTGGTGACAACTGTCTCATCCAAGTGGAAAAAACAGGAACAGAGGAAATCCAGTGAAACAAAAATCGAAAAAAAAGAGGAGTGAAAACAAAAATTTGAAAAAATAGAGAATTTTTGAAAAAATAAAAGTTTTTTTGAAAAATAAAAATTTATTTAAAAATATAGCATTTCTTTGTTGAGACGGAGGTCTTCAGGAAGGATTATGTTTAGTGTTCCACGAAATTACGGAGACTGGGGTTAGGATATACTCGAGCTTCCAGGCCCTATAATGATACGTTGTCTCCTTCCGGTGGTGATGTTAAGTTCAGGGGCAATCGTGAGGTCACCATTTTCTAGCTTTAGGACTTGTCTTCCTGGTGCCAGGTCTGGTGCAAAACAATATGGCGCTTTTCAAACTCCAACAGCGGAAATGATTTTGGCAACTTACAACCTTGCTTTCAAGCAGTTGTGCCTTTAAACAAAAATCAAACTGCATCAGCCTATTCAGTTAGCCTTCTTCTGATCACTGGTTTTAGGAGAGTTCCTTATCCATCCATTCGCATGCTTCAGCGGGGTTATCAAAGAATCTCACATTGCCTTTATACTGTATTCTGAGCCTGCTAGGATAAAGCATGCTGTATTGCACTTCCTTCTCCCTTAAGCGTTTTCTTACATCATTAAAGGAGCGACGCTGCTGCTGGGTGGCTGCAGAAAAGTCTGGAAATAACATTATCTTGGCATTTTCAAATTTTAGTTCCTTGGCCTTTCTGGATTGTGTCAGGATCATGTCCCTATCTCTGTAGTTTAAGAATCTCACCAGAAAGGGTCTAGGGAAGGCTCCCGGTGGTCTTTTCCCTGTGGGGACTCTGTGTGCTCTTTCTACTACATAAGTGGGGGGTAAATCTTCCAGTGAGAGGAGCTTTGCGAAGAGCTCTTCTGCAAATAACGCAGGCCTGTCCCCTTCTGCTCCCTCTGGCAGGCCGACCACCCTAACATTGTTTCTTCTTTGGCGGTCTTCAGCGTCATCTGCTCTGCGCTGCAGGGAGTTTACTAGGCCACGGAGTTCCGCAAGCTGGTTGCTCTGGGTGTGAGATGTGTCTTCTACCCCAGAAACCCTGTCCTCCACTGTGGTCAGCCGACCTCTAATTTTGTCCAGGTCATGTCTAATTAAAGTGCATTCTGAAGATAAATGGTCAATTCTCCCTATTAATTCAGACTTACTAGCGCTGATGGCTTCCAGGATCGGTCTGGTGATCGCCTCCGTATCCACCGCCACAGCATGCTCCTCTAATTCCTCTGTGTCTGCCAGCAGCTCCTCTGTGATTTCTTTCTGCGCCATCGTGGAGGTTGAGAGCTGGGCGCCCTGTGCTGGCTTCCGGGAAGACAAGATGGCGGGGGCGGAGCCTCTGTCCGTCCCCTTAGCGGAGCGAGTCTTACGCTGCTCAGTGTGACCCTTCTGCTGCATTTTGGAGGCCGCGGAAGGCATCTCTGTGATCCTTTCACCTTCCCCCAGGTGCCTGTGAAGTTTTAGAACGGATCAAAATGCTCCAAAATTGCGGATTATATTCAGGATGGACGGAGCTCTGAAGAAAAACTAGCTGCCTCGCTCACATCCGGCCACGCCCCTGGTTTTGATGACCTTAAGAGAAGTTCAAGAGTACTCTAGAGTTTTTTCTGTTTGGTACAGAACAAGAGACTGACGATCGATGTATTGTGTAAACTGTGTATGATTGTATAACTGCTTTAACTGCTTTTAATTGCTTAAAAGTATCACGCTGGATGAATTGCGCTGAGTGTATATGTGTGCTATTTTGTTTCCAGAACCTCAGGGCATATTTGGTGAGTAATGTCCCCGGGGGTTATATGAAGCAAGACAGCAGGTCCGTGAGCAAGGTTGTATATTTATTGTATGTACAAAAACGTTTGAATTTGTTCCAAATGTATTCTGTTAAAGATAGTCTGAGGCTAACTCTTGATCAAAACATGCTATTTGAATAATTATTTTTGCTACTGACATCTCAGTAGCAAGTCAGGTGCAAAATTTGGATATTTGGCTTCTTGCCAACAGGGTTCAAGTGCTAATATCTCCCTAACCATAATAGATAGTGGGGAATTGTTTGCGGCATTAGTACTACCGCAATTGAAGGCACTGTTTGAACCTGTTGGCACTCTGCCAAAAATGTGAAATGTAGATAAAAATAGTTTGGTTATAAAAATAAGCAAAGTAATAACGTACAAAGTAGGGATGCACCGAATGTGTTTTTTGGGGCCGAAACCGATATCGAAAATAAATCTTCCTTGATCCCGAAAACCGAAACCGATACTGAAACAGCACCGAAACTGAAAGTGACTGTTTTTAAAAAATATTTTTATACAGGAGATGGTCAGAGACTGGGGACATGGTACAGGAGATTGTCAGAGACTGGGGACATGGTACAGGAGATTGTCAGAGACTGGGGACATGGCACAGGAGATTGTCAGAGACTGGGGACATGGTACAGGAGATTGTCAGAGACTGGGAACATGGTACAGGAGATTGTCAGAGACTGGGGACACATTACAGGAGATGATCATAGACTGGGGACATGGTACAGGAGATGGACAGAGACTGCAGACATGCTACAAAACATGGTCAGAGACTGGGGACATGGTACAGGAGATGGACTGAGACTGCAGACATGCTACAAAAGATGGTCAGAGACTGGGGACATGGTACAGGAGATTGTCAGAGACTGCAGACACATTACAGGAGATGGTCAGAGACTGGGGACATGGTACAGGAGATGTTCAGAGACTGCAGACACATTACAGGAGATGATCATAGACTGGGGACATGGTACAGGAGATGGTCAGAGACTGGGGACATGGCACAGGAGATGGTCAGAGACTGCAGACATGGTATAGGAGATGGTCAGAGACTGGGGACATAGTACAGGAGATGGTCAGAGACTTCAGACATGGTACAGGATATGGTCAGAGACTGCAGACATGCTACAAAAGATGGTCAGAGACTGGGGACATTATACAGGAGATGGTCAGAGACTGGGGACATGGCACAGGAGATGGTCAGAGACTGCAGACATGGTACAGGAGATGGTCAGAGACTGGGGACATGGTACAGGAGATGGTCAGAGACTGCAGACATGGTACAGGAGATGGTCAGAGACTGCAGACATGCTACAAAAGATGGTCAGAGACTGGGGACATGATACAGGAGATGGCCAGAGACTGAGGACATGCTACAGAAGATGGTCAGAGACTGCAGACACATTACAGGAGATGTCAGAGACTGGGGACATGGTACAGGAGATGGTCAGAGACTGCTGATGTGGTACAGGAGATCAATGCAGTCTCACCAGTGTCCATCAAATGCAGCGTCACAAGTGCCTGTCAGATGCAGCCTACCAGTGAGTTGTAGCAGCCTGTCTGTGCCCGTCATGCAGCCTCATCAGTGCCTGTGTCCATATGTAGCAGCCTGCCAGTGCCCATGCCATGCAGCCTCAACAATGCCTGTGCCCATCAAATGCAGCAGCCCGCCAGTGCCCATGGCATGCAGCCTGCCAGTGCCCATCATGTACTGCCTGCCCGTGCCCATGTTATGCAGCCTGCCAGTGCCCATGTTATGCAGCCTGCCAGTGCCCATCATGTATAGCCTGCCAGTGCCCATGTTATGCAGCCTGCCAGTGCCCATCACGTACAGCCTGCCAGTGCCCATCACGTACAGCCTGCCAGTGCCCATCACGTGCAGCCTGCCAGTGCCCATGTTATGCAGCCTGCCAGTGCCCATCACGTACAGCCTGCCAGTGCCCATGATGTACAGCCTGTCAGTGCCCATGATGTACAGTCTGCCAGTGCCCATGTTCTGCAGCCTGCCAGTGCCCATCATGTACAGCCTCAACAGTGCCTGGTAATGCTCTGTCAGGCTGTGTGTCAGATCTAAATCGCTGTGCAGCCAGTTTCATCCCGGTACGCCCCTCAGAGTCTCCCCTCCCTCCTCCACGCTGTGTGTCAGAGCTGAATCTGAATCGCCGTGCAGCCATTGTCCCGCCTCCTTTGACACACGGCACAATGATTCCTAGCATTGGATCAAAGTGCCGTCTATCACAAGAGGCGGTCTAGGAGGCGGGACATTGGCTGCACAGCGATTCAGATTTCTGACACACAGCGTGTGAGCATGACATTCATTACCAGGCACTGGGGAGGCTGTGTAGGACAGGAGTGAGAGGAGGAGGAGGAGGAGGGATTGGAGACTCTGAGGGGCGTGTGGGATGAAACATGTGCGGCACCCGGCGGGATGGCCCCGCCCCTTTTTTCGGCGCCAGTATCGGCAAAAATTCTCTTTCTGCTTTTTGCCAAAAGGGCCATTTTCGGCCGATATGTTTCAGTGGCCGAAATTTCGGTGCATCCCTAGTACAAAGCTTGCTTGTGATCAGAGGAACCTCTGACCATAAGGAGTGCTTATTGGCATTTTGCAAAAAAAAAAAAAAAAGACTCAGAGTATCTACAAGAACCTAATCAGAATGTTTAGAAAGAAAAATAAAGACATAAATCCGCCACTCTTGCCTACCTAAAAAGAGCTTGTAAAGGCAGAAACGACACACAGGAAGATATGAGGTTAATTATTGAGGGTGTTGTAGGGACTGGTACAGGTTGGGACTGGACCAAGGTCAGAACTATATCTACTGTAGAACCGGCGGGTACAGCTGCAACCAATTACAAGCTTAACACAGAACAAGGGAGAGATGATATGTGGATTGAATTAAAAACTCACATGCTAGAGATTTTTAAACCAAAATCTTCATTGCCCACAGCCATAGCATGCAAACAAAAGTCAGGAGAATCAGTTCTTAAATTTTGGAAAAGATTCAATGATGTGTGGACACAAGAAGCCGGTTTGGGTATTCAGCCAGATATGGATCCATTATTGATCCAGACTTTCCTGAGTAATCTCAAACCCCATTTAGTGGTCCCAGTCAAACAAATGATTACTGAATGGTCAACTCTTCCTAGAGCTGACTTTGGCAAAGCACTTTCACAGAAAGATGCAGCAGGTTGTTTTGATATACCAAAGCCATCACCTGTCTCCACACAACATTTTCAAGGAAATATGAAGGGGAACTTTAGAAGAAGAGGTAGAGGCAGGTTTAGAGGTAGAAATGGAAGAGGGATGAGTCGCCCTAGAAACAATGAATGTTTCAACTGCAGTGCCGAGGATCACTGGGTGAGTCAGTGTCCTCACCCCACCTCTCCTCAGACTCCCGACTCCAGCTCTGCCCCTAACCAGACACAACAAGCACAGGCATCCACCCAACAAGGTCCAACATTTCCAATCAAATGGGGAAATCAACAACAATGATGGGGCCCGGAGGGTAGTGTCCCAGCTTTTCCTTTTTGTCTCAAATGATTATACTGACAGTCCAATGGTTGTTATTTCAGAAAATGGGGGACCCATTCCCTATCTCGTCGATAGCGGGGCCACTAGGAGTACTATTTGTGAAGATCATTTCAAAGGCAAATCGGAACCAGCAGAAGCCTCTTTGGGAATTAATGGGATACTGACAAAAACATATAGGACCCCACCCCTACCAATAGAAGATGATGAAGGTTACACCATATGCACACACTCTTTTAGGATAATACCAAGGTGCCCTGTAAATTTGATGGGAAAAGACTTGTTTGGGCCACTAGGAATCACAATTAGAACCAACTCAGAAGGAGGTCTAAACATTTCCTCAGATAAAATCACTATAATAGCTTGTAAACCAGGTTTATTAATGCTGTCACAACAAAGTAGTGAAGACGATTTTGAGGATATAGACCCCCAGGTCTGGTCTACATCAGATCTGGATGTAGGACTTATTTCATGCACACCATACAAGGCCACTCTCAAAGAAGGTGCATTTCCTATCTATCACAAACAATATCCACTCTCTAAGGAAAAGATGGATGGCATAGTGCCAATGGTGAAAAAGTTTCTGCAGGATGGGGTCCTGGAAGAGATTATTTCTCCATACAACACACCTGTTAACCCTGTAAAGAAGCCGGATGGCTCCTTCAGGTTTGTACAAGACTTGAGGGCCATAAATGACCTCATAGTCCCAATAGCAACCATTGTACCTGATGTTCCATCACTCCTGTCCTCCATTCCAGCAACAGCCAAATGTTTTACTGTGATTGATTTAAAGAATACTTTTTTCTCCGTCCCTGTAGACAAGGAGACACGGCCACTCTTTGCTTTTACTGTGTCGATTGACCAACACAATCGCCAGTTTACCTGGTGTAGAATGCCCCAGGGTTACATAGCCTTATCTGTGGTCTATTCTATAGTACTCCAAGCCCCCCTCAGGCCTTGGACTGCCCCTCATGGTTCTGTACTGTTGCAATATGTTGATGATCTTTTGATTTGTAGTTCTTCAGAGGAGGACTGCCGAGCTGATAGCCTATTCTTACTGAAATGGTTACATGTATGTGGTCACAAAGTGTCTAAGAAAAAATTACAATGGTGTAAACAGGAGGTTGAGTACCTAGGGTTTGTGCTGTCTCCGGGAGTTAGGAAAGTCAGTCACAAAAGAGCTACCGCTCTTGTGGGTCTGCCCCACCCACTTACCAAGAAGGACATGCTTACCTTTCTTGGAATGATTGGTTACTGCCGCCAATGGATACCTGACTGTTCTTTCTATGACAATATATTGAGACAAGCTACCCTCTCTGAAATGTCTGATATTATCAAATGGTCTGATGAAATGTTAAATGCTTTTGCCATGTTGAAATGTGCAATGGTTACCAGCTCGAGCCATGGCCTACCTGAATATGGCAAAATTTTTCACTTGTTTGCCAGGGAAAATTGCAGAACCATGGCGGGAGTACTGGCCCAGGAACATGGTGGGAGACTACACCCTGTAGCTTTTTTTCTCAAAGGTGGTTCCAGTACAGGTACAGGGCATGCCCGCGTGTCTCAGAGCGCTGGCTTCTTGTGCAATGGTTGTAGAGATGGCAACACCTTTTACCTTGGGTCATGACACCACCTTACATACTACACAAAATGTCAACACACTCCTCAAAACTTTACATACTCAACATATGTCAGCACAAAGATTGAATGGTTATGAAGTCATCCTCCTATCCAAGCCAAACCTGAATATAAAAAGTTTAAACATAAACTCTGGCCCAGCTCGAATTTTGAATGCCTTATTAGGTCTTAAAGAGGAACAGGATGACTTACCACCACCTCATGACTGTACACAATCAATACATCAGGACACTTCACCTAGTGCAGATATGCTTTCAGTACCAATCCCTACTGCACAAACAGTTTTTGTTGATTGCTCTTGCAGCAGACCAAGTGATAATGTCTATCACGCGGGATATGCTGTGGTCCAACTGCCGGATACTGTCCTCAAGGCCAATCCAATACCCTATCAGTCTGCACAAGCTGCTGAACTGATAGCATTAACCCGCGCATGCCAGCTGTTTGCAGGAAAAGAGGTAAACATTTACACCGATTCCAGATATGCTCATGATGTGGTCTGAGACCATGGTGTAATATGTCTTCACAGAGGATATGTGGTAGCAGATGGAAAGAGCATTTCACATTCTGACTTAGTCACAGCATTACTAGATGCAATTCAGTTGCCTTCAAAACTAGCTATCATGCACTGTAAGGCACATACAGGCCAAATGACTGATACAGCTAAAGAGAATGCATTAGCTGATAGAATCGCCAAAGAAGCTGCATCTACACAAAAGGCAAACATTCAAAAGCCCATGCTAACACCTCAGCCATGTTCCCTGAAAGAGACACATTGGCTCACGGAACTGCAGGCTTTTGCCACCCCTGAAGATATTGCGCAATGGAACTGTGATTGAATAGTGCAAAAGGATCATAAACCATCCACAGAGTTCAGGGATTGTAGAAAGAATGAATAGAACAATTAAAGACAGGATAAGGAAAGCTACGGGTGGGAATTTTGGCAAATGGAGAAAAGTTCTTCTAGCTGTATTAGCTGAAATCAGAATGACTCCTTACAGTGTGACGGGTTATTCCCCCTTTGAGGTACTCATGGGTTGGCCATTCACGACACCGTGGGCTAGTCATCCTTTGATGGTGGAGGAAGGTGATTTGGAACAGATACAGGAGGAATATGTAAAAAAACTGATTGAAACTCTTGATATTGTTGAAAGAAGAGTCGCTTGCACCTCTCCTTCTTCTTCAGTACCAACCCACCCGTTCCAGGTCGGTGATCAAATTGTGGTCCAGAGGCTTCAGAAGGGTCGAAAGCCACAAGAGGTTCCATTCGGACCATTTACCAAAGTGGTAGCCGTCACCAGGACCGCCATCCTTACCGAGGAAAGTCTTACCTGGATCCATGCCAGCAGGATAAAGAAGGTTGATCTAAACCCAGGAATTGAAAAAAGCAAATGAAAGTCGCCCACGGGACTTTAAATGAGGTGTAAATGGTGATCAAAGGGTAGACAAATATAAAGGTACAAGTATTTATTGAATACAGCAGCATAATCCATAATAGGGCATAAGCATGGGTGAAAAAGGTTCATAAAACAGCAACATTGCATGGTAATCCTAAAACATAGCCATGAATAAATAGTAATACATATAATACAGGTATGCATAGTACATCTCTAACCCGACGCGTTTCGCGAGCTTTCCTCGCTTCATCAGGGGCTGATGTGCATAGCTGCTGTCTGTAAATACAGATAAAGTAATTAGAGTAACGGTTATGAAGGGATACAGCAAGAAGCCAGAACCGATCATCCCATACTTACTTGTAAAACCAAGGCTACAAACACATAACCCAAGTACAGGTCGGCGGAGAGCATCTCCCCCGGGAGCTGAAGGGGCCGAGGAACCAACCAGAGGACAGAGGCCAGGCGTGGGGGGCAGCATGGCAGAGTGAGGAGAAGAAAAGAGGGCGTGAACCCAGATTGTTCCCAAATGTACTGCAGGGCAACTCTCTGTATGGAAATGTAAACATATGGTAATATAGAGTTAAAGAGTAAATAAGTATGAGATGTATATCGTGGCATGGAATGCAAGATATGTTGATAAACAAGATCTAAAGTAGTGACATTGGTATTGTCATGGAAATATAAATATGTACTGCTTGCATGATATGCATAAGGTGTCCCGCAGAGCAGAGGGAAAAAGGAGGGTACAAGGTAGAGGAGTGAATGAGAGAGGGAAGAAAGTGGAGGGGGAGGAGGGGAGAACAGGGGGAAGTGAAATGAATGGTGACAGGAAAAAACAAAAAAGAGAAAAAAGAAAAAAGAAAAAAGAAGGAAAAAACAGGGCCAGGGGAAAGAGAAAGAGAAAGTGAGAGGGGTGAGGAGAGATGAAACAGAGTGAAGAGGAGGACAAATTAGTTGATGGTGTAATGAACTAGAGAAGTATTTCCGTGTGGAAAGAAAAGTGTAATAAAGGGAATCAATCAGAGGCAGCAAGTGAGGATAGGTCCGCTGTGGAGTGCAGGTAATTATGTAGAAGTAAATGAGTAGGGTGCTTACCAAAATATGCAGCGTCCGGACTGAGTGTAGGAGAAATAGTGAGAGGAAAGTTGCCATGCTGACACCCCCGGCCTTATATCTGGACATCCGCCGGGTTCTCCGCCCCTAACGTCATGCGTCAGGTGGGGCAAAGGGGATCGCAACGCACCCGCCGCAAAGAGGCAGGCACTCGCGATCCCCAGCCCCCTTCAAGATGACACATCCCGCCCATCAAAAAGGGGAGACCGCTGTGATGCAGACATCCCCAGGTGGGCGTGGAAAGGCATGACGCCGATGCACTGGTGGCCCCGCCCCTCCGGAAAAACCAGAGAGACGGGGACAGCTGGGGAGGTGAATCCCCATTTGTGCATCGCAGCTCCCGGGGGGTAGAACAGACCGCCCAACCCGAACACGGGCGCAGTGAAGGAGCTAGGTCTACAAGTACATGGTAGATAATATAAACAGTAATATAAAGATATGCTAGTAAGGGTCATGGAGGTTCAGTAATAGCCGAACCCATGTAGCCCCTAGGATCTAGGGTCAGCATCAGACCAGGGCATTATGGTGTTTTCCACCTGGGTACAAATTTACAAGGAAAGTCTGGGAACTGACCCCTAACATAAAACACCTCCATCCCTAATATCAGAAAAAAGCAAATGAAAGTCGCCCACGGGACTTTAAATGAGGTGTAAATGGTGATCAAAGGGTAGACAAATATAAAGGTACAAGTATTTATTGAATACAGCAGCATAATCCATAATAGGGCATAAGCATGGGTGAAAAAGGTTCATAAAACAGCAACATTGCATGGTAATCCTAAAACATAGCCATGAATAAATAGTAATACATATAATACAGGTATGCATAGTACATCTCTAACCCGACGCGTTTCGCGAGCTTTCCTCGCTTCATCAGGGGCTGATGTGCATAGCTGCTGTCTGTAAATACAGATAAAGTAATTAGAGTAACGGTTATGAAGGGATACAGCAAGAAGCCAGAACCGATCATCCCATACTTACTTGTAAAACCAAGGCTACAAACACATAACCCAAGTACAGGTCGGCGGAGAGCATCTCCCCCGGGAGCTGAAGGGGCCGAGGAACCAACCAGAGGACAGAGGCCAGGCGTGGGGGGCAGCATGGCAGAGTGAGGAGAAGAAAAGAGGGCGTGAACCCAGATTGTTCCCAAATGTACTGCAGGGCAACTCTCTGTATGGAAATGTAAACATATGGTAATATAGAGTTAAAGAGTAAATAAGTATGAGATGTATATCGTGGCATGGAATGCAAGATATGTTGATAAACAAGATCTAAAGTAGTGACATTGGTATTGTCATGGAAATATAAATATGTACTGCTTGCATGATATGCATAAGGTGTCCCGCAGAGCAGAGGGAAAAAGGAGGGTACAAGGTAGAGGAGTGAATGAGAGAGGGAAGAAAGTGGAGGGGGAGGAGGGGAGAACAGGGGGAAGTGAAATGAATGGTGACAGGAAAAAACAAAAAAGAGAAAAAAGAAAAAAGAAAAAAGAAGGAAAAAACAGGGCCAGGGGAAAGAGAAAGAGAAAGTGAGAGGGGTGAGGAGAGATGAAACAGAGTGAAGAGGAGGACAAATTAGTTGATGGTGTAATGAACTAGAGAAGTATTTCCGTGTGGAAAGAAAAGTGTAATAAAGGGAATCAATCAGAGGCAGCAAGTGAGGATAGGTCCGCTGTGGAGTGCAGGTAATTATGTAGAAGTAAATGAGTAGGGTGCTTACCAAAATATGCAGCGTCCGGACTGAGTGTAGGAGAAATAGTGAGAGGAAAGTTGCCATGCTGACACCCCCGGCCTTATATCCTTATAAACTCTGGCCCAGCTCGAATTTTGAATGCCTTATTAGGTCTTAAAGAGGAACAGGATGACTTACCACCACCTCATGACTGTACACAATCAATACATCAGGACACTTCACCTAGTGCAGATATGCTTTCAGTACCAATCCCTACTGCACAAACAGTTTTTGTTGATTGCTCTTGCAGCAGACCAAGTGATAATGTCTATCACGCGGGATATGCTGTGGTCCAACTGCCGGATACTGTCCTCAAGGCCAATCCAATACCCTATCAGTCTGCACAAGCTGCTGAACTGATAGCATTAACCCGCGCATGCCAGCTGTTTGCAGGAAAAGAGGTAAACATTTACACCGATTCCAGATATGCTCATGATGTGGTCTGAGACCATGGTGTAATATGTCTTCACAGAGGATATGTGGTAGCAGATGGAAAGAGCATTTCACATTCTGACTTAGTCACAGCATTACTAGATGCAATTCAGTTGCCTTCAAAACTAGCTATCATGCACTGTAAGGCACATACAGGCCAAATGACTGATACAGCTAAAGAGAATGCATTAGCTGATAGAATCGCCAAAGAAGCTGCATCTACACAAAAGGCAAACATTCAAAAGCCCATGCTAACACCTCAGCCATGTTCCCTGAAAGAGACACATTGGCTCACGGAACTGCAGGCTTTTGCCACCCCTGAAGATATTGCGCAATGGAACTGTGATTGAATAGTGCAAAAGGATCATAAACCATCCACAGAGTTCAGGGATTGTAGAAAGAATGAATAGAACAATTAAAGACAGGATAAGGAAAGCTACGGGTGGGAATTTTGGCAAATGGAGAAAAGTTCTTCTAGCTGTATTAGCTGAAATCAGAATGACTCCTTACAGTGTGACGGGTTATTCCCCCTTTGAGGTACTCATGGGTTGGCCATTCACGACACCGTGGGCTAGTCATCCTTTGATGGTGGAGGAAGGTGATTTGGA
Organism: Lithobates clamitans; assembly: GCA_037952925.1. Classification (NCBI taxonomy): domain Eukaryota; kingdom Metazoa; phylum Chordata; class Amphibia; order Anura; family Ranidae; genus Lithobates; species Lithobates clamitans. The sequence goes on from JBBGZY010000917.1 coordinate 68,424, forward strand.
ACAGATACAGGAGGAATATGTAAAAAAACTGATTGAAACTCTTGATATTGTTGAAAGAAGAGTCGCTTGCACCTCTCCTTCTTCTTCAGTACCAACCCACCCGTTCCAGGTCGGTGATCAAATTGTGGTCCAGAGGCTTCAGAAGGGTCGAAAGCCACAAGAGGTTCCATTCGGACCATTTACCAAAGTGGTAGCCGTCACCAGGACCGCCATCCTTACCGAGGAAAGTCTTACCTGGATCCATGCCAGCAGGATAAAGAAGGTTGATCTAAACCCAGGAATTGAAGAAAGTCTGAAAAGAGGCGAAGCAGGTGTTTTAAGACCTCAAAAGACAAGCATAGGAATAAAGGACAGTGATGTCGCTCATTTCTACTTCTGATCTTTGTCCCAGTGTGGATAATAACTAACTGTATCTATCATCCTGATGACTTAGGAGCCTTGAAACTCATATGTGGTAAAAGCGAAGTACACACCAACCATACTGACTTTCACCCCAGAGATCACAGTAAAAGAGATGTCTCTAATGAATTGATCAAAGAAACGGGTTTTTCTGGAAAAATTTTACTGTTAAAATTTAAATATGCTTATGCTAGAAAGTCAGGAGGATATGAAAAATGCTGGATTTGTAGTAAGTTACACCCAGAAACTGCCAAGATCCCACTTTTAGCTGTCCCTCTAAACCTCAAGTCATTATTGAAATATACTCTAGTCTTCAGTATTAAGAATGTCTCAGAAGGTTACCGCAATTAGAGTATTATGTTTTACACTTTACGAATGACACGTGAACCCGAGTGGTGTGTTCAGTTCAGCAATACATCCAAAGGAATAGGCATGTGCTCCAAGTCAGTATTTAACATTTCGAAGGGTATTCCTAATAATTTTACACATACAGGTCAGATGTGTAGTTACAAAAATTAATCCCTTAACAACACCATTAGTGAACTTACTACATATAAGGATACAACCTCTGGGATACTTGTGGGTAAACTTGTTAGTGCTGCGCTTGAGGCTGGAGCTGAGCCCCAGTGTAGTTCCCTAAGAAGTTTTTCATTGGGAAACAATACATACCCTGTTTCCCCGAAAATAAGACCTAGCGTGGTTGTCAATGATGGCTGCAATATAAGCCCTACCCCCCAAATAAGCCCTACACTGTTTCTCTGAAAAGAAGCCCTACCCTGAAAATAAGACCTACAAGGACTTTAACTAGCTCTTATTTGGGGGGTAGGGCTTATATTGCAGCCATCACCAACAATCACGCTAGGTCTTATTTTCGGGGAAACAGGGTACATATGCTGTGGTAAAATTTGTTACCCATGGATCCCCGCAGGAGTGAAAGGATGGTGTTATTTAGCACAGTTAGTACCAGTCATGTCAGCTCTAGGACAGAATCAGGAACATCACATACAAGTTACTTCAAGTCCAGTACATAGGTTAACTTATAAATACAAGAGAGAAAACCCACCTATGTTTTCTGCCTCGGATAAGATATGGACATGGTTTCCATTCTGGATAGGATGGGGCATAACCATGATGGACAAATTAAATAACTACACTAGTCTAATAAATGATGTTATGGAAAAAAACTCCCAAGATATAGAACTACTGAATGACAAGCTCAAAACAATTAGAAGACAACTAGAGTTACACGAAATAGCTATTGAAACGATGAGTGCAACTCTAACAGGTTTATGTGAAATGACCCAGGATTATGAATGTTGTACATGGATTCATAATACCAGCTTGGAAATCCCAGACTATTATGACATTATTATTTAACACCGAACACAGGTAAATGAATTAATGAAACAAGCAAGGAACATAGGTAATTATGGATGGAATCCCTTTTCTAGTTTGGGTTTACGTGGAATGTTTTCATGCTTAAAGAACATAGTAATTATGATTATGGTAGTACTATTGTTAGGATTGATAGGCTACCTGATTTTCACGCTTATTTTACTCTGTATTAGCAAATGCACTACACCAGACCAACCTTCTCACGCATATACACAATATCTGCAGCTTTATGTAAACGAATCCACCAAACGTAGAAAGAACCGTAGATTTCAGGAGGCTGCGGATCTGTAGAAAGTCATATTTATGACTTAAGAGGGGGTTGAAAGGATATGTTAATGCCTCCATCTTGCTTTCTGTCAGCCATCTTAAATAGTATTTACAGTTTGAGTATCTCAAGTGGAAGGGTACCAATACTATCTTACAAACAGCCTGCTCTCACCCCTAAGGACCATTCAGACACCAGCTGACCTCATGTGAAGATTGGAGACATGATCCTGAGAGCTTTCTGGAACCATTGTAGCCAGCATTTAGTGGCTACAACCCTGAAGCTGCATACAGGCTAAATTTACCTTGGTGTCCTGATGAGGTAGAGCATCTGTTTTTTCAGCGCTGAATCTATCTTCTGAAGATTCTTCTATCAGACAGCTTATGGCTGTCATATCAGACTACCAGATTCTAAATAATTACCCCAGCCAATGGTCACAGGCTTTCTTAGATCACCCAGATTCGTATTGTCTTTGTGTTGGCCCTGTTCCTCGATGTGATCTCAGTTACCATAGCAGCCACACCAAGTTCAGTGTATCCAGATTGTTTAGACCTGCCTGCAAGTGTGGTGTCACATCACACCACTAGATGTGAAAATAACAGCAGTGGTTCATTCCACTTCCCAGTGCCTGACTAGAAACCTTACCAACGGGTCAATGCTAAAAAATGCTGAAGCAGTGAGTATGGCTGTTCACTGAGCTGTAAGTTGTGTACTCTAAGGGACATTTTTCACTTTAGCTGTGGAATAGCTTCTGAGGAAAGATCTTTGACTATGTGGCCCTTGTTACACTGGTTTAAACCATTTTCACTCCCATTGATTTATAGGCATCCGCTCTCACTTTAGGACCCCATTCATCTTACCGTGACACTGGGGTGTTTCATACAAGGTGGTCATGATTACATGGAGCCTGGTGACCTAGAACTTTTCCAAAGGTCAAGGTCCACCCCCATTGCCCATAGCAGCTTGTTATGTGGGGCACACAGAGAAGGGGAGGAGCCTGGAGCACTAGTGGGTTAAACCAAAAGAGGAGGATTGGGACTGCTCTGTGCAAAATCATTGCACAGAGTAGGAAAGTATGACATGTTTGTTATTTTAATTTAAAAAAATCTAAATTTAGTTTTAGGCTGGGTGGTGGTAAGCCCAGGCTAATAGTATAGTTTTTCACCTGTTTTTTTCCATAAACTTCAGTTGGGCTGTGATTTCTCACTGTAACCAGTAGGTGTCACTGACCACAGTATGATTTCATAAACAAGACTGAGTTATGAATATTTATATTTCCTTCAGCCAATCCAGCAGGAGGTTTTGGTCACTGGTATATGCTGGGGGAGGATGTAAATATTGGAATAGGCCATGTGTTCTCTCTCCCCTGGGCTGAGGCTTGGGGAGGTTCTGCTGGAATCAGTGTTAATTTAGTCAACTAAAACATTTTAGTCGACTAAAATGACTAAAACTAAAACAGTTGAGATGACTAAAATATGACTAAAACTAAAAGCCATTTTAGTCAAAAGACTAAAATGAGACTAAAACTAAAATACCATTTTAGTCAAAAGACCATGACTAAAACTAAATTGCAATTACTGAAATGTACTGGAGATTTTAGTCGACTAAAACGTAGGACATTTTAGTCCTTTAGTCGACTAAAATGTACTGGAGATTTAGTCGACTAAATATGACTAAAACTAAAACAATGGCAGAAGACTAAAATGGGACTAAAACTAAAATGCCATTTTAGTCCTAAGACTAAAATTAACACTGGCTGGAAGGCGATCAGCTGTTAGACCCAATAGCCTGTTTGGGGCCTGACATCTACTGAACATGGTCCTGGAGCTGCCTTGCCTGGTGATTGAAAAAGTAACGACATGCGCTGCGCTGAAGTGGTCCTGAAGTCGTCTTGCCTGGTGTGGAGGAAGCTGTGCCAAGTAGAAGATCCAAGGAAGGCCTGTTGCTGGAGAAAGCCAGGAGGAAGGCTGGTTTCTCGCAGGGCCTGGTGACTCACTTAGAGGATGCACTGAAATTGAGAATGTTCTTACAGTGTGGCTGGGTCGGCTTGAAGAGTTTGAAAGTGATCTGCATGGTATCTGGGACCCCTAACCCTCACCTTCTTAACTATTCTGCCATAACCCTCTAAAAAGACAAATTTGCCACCCAATATTCTGTCTCAGTCCCCCATTTTTAGCCAGGGACTCAGCCCTAAGGTGAAACGCTAGCTTACCCCATGCCTCTGGAGATGCTAACCTGCCCTTGGGGGGGGGTCTGGGGGTGCTACACGAATATTGACTGACATGACATCAAAAATTCTGTAGGGGGTCTCTGGTCTCAGCAGAGCCCCCTGCCCTTACACAAGAGTCTACAGAGCTCCCCTCTACATCACAATCCACAAAGTTCTCCCTTACATCAGAGTCCACAGAGCTCCCCTTTACATCAGAGTCCATAAGGGTCCCCCTTACAGTGTAAGGGGGAACTCTGTGAACCCTAATGTAAAGGGGAACACTGTCAACCTTTATGTAAAGGGAAATGCCGCAAACTGTGCTGTAAAGGGAAACCCTGATGTAAAGGGGTCTCTGGTCACAAGAGCCCCCCCCTGCACAAAAGTCCACAAGGGGCCCCCTTACATCAGAGTCTGCAGCAGGAGAAACTGTGCGGACCCTGATGTAAAAGGGGGGAACACTACAGACTATGATGTGGGGGGATGCTGCAGACTCTGGGGTAAAGGGGAACTCTGAAGTAAGGTGGTCTCCGATCACCAGAGCCCTCCCTTACATCAGAGTCCACAGTGTTCCCCTTTACATCAGAGTTCCCACTTCCATCAGGGTCTGCAGCGTTCCCCTTTACATCAGAGTTCTCCTTTACATCAGGGTCTGCAGAGTTCCCCATTTTACTCTAAGGGGGAATCCTGCAGACTCTGATGTGAAAAATTTTGAGGACACTGATTTAACATGGAATGCCGTTACGCTCTGATGTGGGGGGGGGGTCTGGTAACCAGAGACTACCTTCCGTTGAGTGAGTACACTAAGGTAAGGGGAGGTTACTGATATACAGGGGAACCTTTATATCAGTGTCCCCCCTTACCTTAGTATATTCACTCCCCCCTCTACTTTCACAGACTGTGTGGCCTGGCTGGAAGCGCTGTCACTGACTTCCTACATAATGCTCGCTGTTGCTCATGTGCGCACTGTGCAGGGCAGGCTCAGTCAGACGGTTGTGGTCCTCTAGTTTGATCCTTTTCTTCAGCCCTTGCCAGTGACAGTCCTCCCAGGTCCCGTCCAAGGTGATGTTCACGCACTCGCCCTCCCCCTCCAGTCCTTTCTGTCATTTATAAAAGGCCCCAAGCTGCATCATGATGTCACAGCACACCTGCCCCAACCCACTTGAGGCCCCGAGCTTGCCCAAGCCTGAGCCCAAGCCCAGTAATATTTTTTACGAGCAGCCGCCATCTGTAATGGACATTTACGGACTGTCCGTAAATTTACAGATGGTTGGCAACCCAGATTGGGATTATGATTTAAGATTCTGAAACATGCATTGAGTGACAATGGAGCAGGGGTCATTAGTATCAGTGGCTAGGGGGGGATAGACCAGCTAGAAACCTGCTACATCACAGCCCATATTTGGTATTACTCCAAAAATAGGCAATGATGTCATACTCAGCTGTCTCCCCAACAAATTTAAAACCACAAGGCCGCTGGGATTTTCTTTAAATACCTCTGCAACCTGGAAGGTAAATATCAGTAAAATTAGTAATAAAAACATTTGTTAATTCTATGTTTATTTTAATTTCAGTTGAAACTTACCCAAAGGTCCCTTAAAACCAGTTTACCAAGGTGGGTCCACCACCTTCTCACACCAAACACAGGTTCACTACATTCTGGATGGTGATGCTAAGAGAGAAAATAAAATAAAATTTTAGAAAACCACACAAAAAAAGAGGAAAGATGGGTGTAATATTATTGCCTCTATGGTGCAAAATTGAATTTATGCAATGGCACAAAACCATAGTGAACATATAATGGAATAAAAATAGCATGTCTAAAGCCGCGTACACACGATCGGATTTTCCGACAACAAAACCGTGGATTTTTGTTCGAAGGATGTTGGCTCAAACTTGTCTTGCATACACATGGTCGCAACAAATGTTGGCCAAAAATTCAGAACGTGAGAACGCAGTGACATACAGCACGTACGACGAGCCGAGAAAAAGGAAGTTCAATAGCCAGTGCGTCTCTTTCTGCTTGATTCGGAGCATGCGTGAACTTTTGTGCGACGGACTTGTGTACACACGATCGGACTTTCCGACAACAAGTTTTGTTGGCGGAAAAATTTGAGAACCTGCTACCAAACATTTGTTGGCAGAAATTTCGACAGCAAATGTTCAATGGAGCATACACACGGTCGGACTTTCCGACAACAAGCTCACATCGAACATTTCCCGTCAGAAAATCCGACCGTGTGTACACGGCATTACAGTTGATGAGGTTGTGAATGATCATAGGTTAATGGTATACACATGTAATGTCACTTGTGGAGAATATAACTGTCTGTGTGCAGAGGAGGAAGGAGGTTGCTCTCAATGCTTGGGGGTGGGGGGGGGGACATCTTAGGATTGCTCTGAGAACATAAGGGTGGTAAGAACAACTTGGCATTTGAAGAAAAAAGCCCAAAGTTAGCTCATATAGCAGAGGCGCCTGTTGGTAGGTAATATAATGGTTGTGTTGAAGGCCATTAGTATTAGGAAAGGGAATCCAATCAATACTGATCATTTTGACATTTTTTGTGACTATCTGTCACTACCTCAGATTGATAGTGTGACACAGATTCTACAACAAACAAATAAACTGGATGCAATCAAAATGCCAAATGTACATTAAAAGGTATATCAAGTAAATCCATTTGAAAAAAAACTGTTATCAAATATTTAAAAGAAAGTTATTTTAGAGTATTCCAAAACCCTCTTCCTAAGCCATCATGCAGTGTAATGTATCGAAGTCACAGTTTCCCATATGAGCAAATCTGCCCTGGGGACCAGAAATAATTTTTCCTTGCTGGTTATCTTCTTGGACACTGGTTTCCTCACAACCCCCATGAGTTCTTCTGACTCTGGAGCCTATGAGAGAGTACTTAGGCCTCTGGCAGTGTTGCCTCCACCAATAGAAGATGTCCACATCACTGCCTCCCCATCAGGTAAGGACCCCATTAGGTAAAGAGAAGAACAACAAAGGATTGGCACGTGAAGTGACTTCAGGTAGGTAAAATGGGCATTTGGATAGTTTTTTTCATACCAGCGGTTAGTTTGGTTGGGGGTGGGAGGGGTTGTTAGAATCCTGGAGTTGAGATTGAAATAAAGTAGAAGCATATTCATACATGACTAGGATCCATATTAAATAATAAATGTAAAAAAATGTAAAGAAATATATGGTGTATCTGGATTTTGCAAAAGCATTTGACAGTTCCATAAATGTTTACTGTACAAAATCCGTTTGCATGGACCATAGGGTGAGTACATGGATTGAAACCTGGCTACAAGGGCGAGTTCAGAGGGTGGGGATAAATGGGGAGTACTCGGAATGGTCAGGGGTGGGAAGTGGGGTCCCCCAGGGTTCTGTGCTGGGACCAATCCTATTTAATTTGTTCGTAAACGACCTGGAGGATGGGATAAACAGTTCAATCTCTGTATTTACAGAGGCTACTAAGCTAAGCAGGGCAATAACTTCTCCGCAGGATGTGGAAACCTTGCAAAAAGATCTGAACAAATTAATTGGCTGGGCAACTACAGGGCAAATGAGGTTCAATGTAGAAAAAGGTAAAATAATGCATTTGGGTGGCAAAAATATGAATGCAATCTATACACTGGGGGAGAACCTCTGGGGGAATCCAGGATGGAAAAGGACCTGGGGGTCCTAGTAGATGATAGGCTCAGCAATGGCATGCAATGCCAAGCTGCTGCTAACAAAGCAAACAGAATATTGGCATGCATTAAAAAGGGGATTCATCACTACAAAATTTAACACTTTATACCAGGAAAACTTTCCCCCCATATACCGCTCCATCAGAGCCCTGCTAACATCATGGAAAAAACATCATATCTCCTTACTAGGTCGGATCGCGTCGATTAAGATGACAATCCTCCCGAAACTGCTCTACCTTTTCCAAACTCTACCCATCCCTGTCCCCCACAGCCACCTGAGTAAACTACAATCTGACCTTTTTAAATTTACCTGGAACTACAAAAGACATAGAATTCCTCGGTCGGTGATGATGGCGGCACGCTCAGATGGAGGTCTCGCATTCCCCAACCTCATCAAATACTATCAAGCCACCCAACTACGTGCCATAGCCTCCTGGTTTACCCAACGGTCCTATAATAGGTGGACAGAGATTGAAAAAATATGGTTGGCCCCGACCCACCCTAATAACCTATTATGGAACGCGAGGGCGGAGGTCCCCCCCGAGCGCTCACTGGGAGCAGTGTCCCATCTTCGCCGACTGTGGAACAAATTATCAAATGTCCATGAATTGTCCTCAGAAAAATCAGTCCTAACATCCTTCATCTATAACCCCAAAATTCCGGACAGCCTCACTCGCCAGATGTCTCACCCGTGGTCGTCGCGGAACCTCTTCCACTACGGACACATAGTAGACCCAAGAACCCGCAGATTATTGCCCTACTCTGATCTTCAAACCAAATATGACCTTCCACGCCAGGCCTTCTACAGCTACCTGCAAATACGCCATTATGCCCTGTCCATAGCGTCTGACCTACAGTTCTCCCCTCCAACGCCTTTCGAAAACCTGATTATGGGAGGCACAGCCCAGAAGGGCCTAATCTCCGATATTTACAAAATAATAAATGCCTACCCACTAGAAACTAAAGGTAAACATGCTTATATGATCAGATGGGAAAAAGCCCTCGAGGAGGAACTTCCCATGGAGCAATGGCAGACGATATGGACCCAGGCGGCAAAAAGTTCCCTATGCACCCTATACAAGGAGAATACTTATAAAATTCTCCTATACTGGTATATGACTCCGGACACCCTCCATACCATATACCCCTCAAGTCCCGACCGCTGCTGGAGATGTCAGAAAGAAAGGGGTACACTCCTCCACATATACTGGAGCTGTCCATTGATTGCCCCCTACTGGACTGAAGTCCACCAATTGCTGACCGGTCTTTTGGAGGTTCAGGTTCCCATGACCCCCAAGCTCTTTCTTCTAGGAGTCCTACAACCAAAAATCCCTAAGGCATACAAAAAGTTAATGCGTCATATTCTCACAGCGGCACGCTGCCTTATCGCCCTAAATTGGAAAAAAACCTCTCCCCCCACTCCTGAAGCCCTATACGCCAGGATTAAAGATGTGGAGTTGATGGAGAAGATGACGGCCAGAATACAGGACAGGCTGGAAGCACACAACAAAGTATGGGAGCTGTGGCACCGTTGGGAGGACCCACCTTGAACAAGTAAACAAAACAATGTAATAACCACCTCCCCCCCCCCCCTTCTTTACCCTTCTTCCCTTCTCCCCCCTCTTTCTTTCTTTTTGTATTGAATGTTTTAATAACTTGTACGACTTTGAACGATGGTATATACTATGTAATCTTGTAATAAAAATATAACAATAAAAATGTTATTTAAAAAAAAAAAAAAGGGGATTAATTCCAGAGATTAAACGATAATTCTCCCACTCTACAAGACTCGGGTCCGGCCGCACCTAGAGTATGCTGTCCGGTTCTGGGCACCAGTCCTCAGGAAGGATGTACTGGAAATGGAGCGAGTACAAAGAAGGGCAACAAAGCTAATAAAGGGTCTGGAGGATCTTAGTTATGAGGAAAGGTTGCGAGCACTGAACTTATTCTCTCTGGAGAAGAGACGCTTGAGAGGGGATATGATTTCAATATACAAATACCGTACTGGTGACCCCATAATAGGGATAAAACTTTTTCGCTGAAGGGAGTTTAACCACCTCAATACAGGGCACTTTTACCCCCTTCCTGCCCAAGCCATTTTTCAGCTTTCAGCGCTGTCGCACTTTGAATGACAATTGCGCATTCATGCTACACTGCACCCTAATGAAATTTTTATAATTTTTTCCCCACAAATAGAGCTTTCTTTTGGTGGTATTTGATCACCTCTGCGGTTTTTATTTATTGCGCTATAAACAAAAGAAGAGGGACAAGTTTGAAAAAACACAATATTTTTTACTTTTTGCTATAATAAATATCCAATTTTTTTTTTAAACAAATTTTTCCCTCAGTTTAGGCCGATATGTATTCTTCTACATATTTTTTGAAAAAAAAATCGCAATAAGCGTATATTGATTGGTTTGCGCAAAAGTTATAGCGTCTACAAAATATGGGATAGATTTATAGCATCTTTATTTTATTTTTTTTACTAGTCATGGCGGCGATCTGCGATTTTTATTGTGACTGCGATATTGAGGTGGACATATCGGACACTTTTGACACATTTTTGGGACCATTCACATTTATACAGCGATCAGTGCTATAAAAATGCATTGATTACTGTGTAAATGTGACTGGCAGGAAAGGGGTTAACACTAGGGGTGATCGAGGGGTTAATGTGTGTCCTAGGAAAGTGATTCTAACTGTGGGGGGAGGGGACTGACTGGAGGAGGTGACCGATCGGTGTCCCTATGTACAAGGGACACACCATCGCTCTCCTCTGACAGGACGTGGATCTGTGTGCTTACATACACAGATCCATGGTCCTGCTCGGTTGCTGGGCAATCGTGGGTGCCCGGCAGACATCACGGCCACCAGGCACGCGCATCGGGTCCCTAGTGACGCGGCGCGCGCGCGCGCCCCCTAGTGGCTCGGGAAGGCGATCACGTCATATGACGTCCGCCCAGAACGAGCACTGCCTCGTCCCACCGTCATATGACAGTGGGCAGGCAGCTAGTGGTTAACAATACATGTGGCCACATATTAAAATTAGAAGAAAAGAGGTTTAACCTTAAACTACGTAGAGGGTTCTTTACTGTAAGAGCGGCAAGGATGTGGAATTCCCTTTCACAGGAGGTGGTCTGTGCGGGGGGGCATCCAAAGTTTCAAGAAACTATTAGATAAGCACCTGAAAGACTGCAACGTACAGGGATATACAATGTAATACTGACATATAATCACACACATAGGTTGGACTTGATGGACTCGTGTCTTTTTTCAACCTCACCTACTATGTAACTATATATAAGTTTTACAATAATAAAGAAATATGTAAGATTTACAATAAATTAGTAATATAGGTAATAATAATAATAAATAAGTAACACAGGTTCAGCACTCTCCATGGACAATTACTGCATTTTCAGGCAGGCAAATATTATTCTTATTACCTTATTGATTACAAATATATTCATTATTTATTTACAAACAAACATATTTTAAAGCAACAAGCTGTTAGAATAGTATTATTTTTTACTGATGGTTACTATTAAATCTTTTTTAGAATGAGTAGGTATTAAAATAGCATACAATAATACAGTCATAAATGCCGGAGACCGTTAGAAATGTTTGTCATTCCTCCTTGCATTCCTCTGCAAATACCTCTGGCATTGTAAGAGTTAAAAAAAATCCTTGGAGCCATCTGATAATGTGCGTTGCAGATGCACTGCTGTGAGAGCAGCCAATCAATATACATCACTGCATTGGGACTGGAGCATTCTTTTAAAGCCAGTGGGGCAGTCACAGGGACCAATATAGAAATAGCTCACATGCTTTTAATTCTTCAGCCACTTCAGTCCTAGCTTTTAACTTGACAGTTGGAAAAGTGATCCTAGCAGTCATGCAGGCTACTGTAACACTTGCCATGAGCAATTAGGAGCTTGGATAGTAGTTCCAGAACTAAGATTTTCTTTTTTAAACATGTTAGGCCAGAGTTGTGCAGCAAAAGATGACAGAACTGACAGTTCATATAGCAATGGACAAGCAGGTATAAGGTCCTTGTTCAGGCACCTACTTTTATAGGGTAACAACGCTTTATCCTTGTCTCCCAGGTGCTCTCCTGCATTATCATCCTTTTATGTGCGCTTTCAGGTTGAGACTACTGATGACCATGGAAATGATTATTGCACATGCACGCTCCATGGCTTGTCACTGAATAAAGATATGAAGCAGCCATTGGGAGCCAGTGCACATCAGAAAGTGGCTGCAAAAAGACCACAGCTCATCAGCAGTACTAAGACAAAGATGGAGAGGTGAAAGCAATATACTGTAGACATACAGCAGCCATGCAAAAAGGCTGCAAGTGATCAGAAGCAGTGTTCATGTAACACTCTCGCCTAGCAGTAAGAAGGGTCGCTGGTTCGAATCCCAACCTCGATACTACCTGCCTGGAGTTTGCATGTTCTCCCTGTACCTGCGTGGGTTTCCTCCGGGTACTCCGGTTTCCTCCCACACTTCAAAGACATGCTGGTAGGTTTATTGGCTTCTGTCTAAATTGGCCCTAGTATATCATAGCTCCCAACTGTCCTTGATTTGAAGGGATTTTTGGCAATGTCCCCCTGTCCCTCTTTGCCCCTCATTTGTCTATCATTTTGGTCTGATCCATATAGTTGCATCTAAAATGCACTTTTTATCTTTCAAAATTGTTTCCCAATGCTAAACCTTTTATCCAATTTCTAAATTGCTGCATTTGTAAATTTAAAAGCCAATAAAGCAATAGGAGTGGTAAAAAAAGTCCTTGTGGATTTAATTAACCTTTTTTTGGTTAATTCTCCTTTAAGGGGGTGTGCCAGGGGGGCGTGTCCTATGCCTACATATGTTTGCAAGTAGGTGTCCCTCATTCCCATCTCAAAATGTTGGGAGGTATGGTATATGAATGTGAGTTAGGGATCTTAGATTGCAAGCTCCTTGAGGGTAGGGACCAATGTGAATGTACAATGTATATGTAAAGCCCTGCGTAAATTGACGGTGCTATATAAGTACCTTAAATAATAATAATAATAATAATATATATATATACTACATTGTCAAAAGTATTGGGACACCTGCCTTTACACGCACATGAACTTTAATGACATCCCAGTCTTAGTCTGTTCAATATTTATGTTGCAGCTATAACAGCTTCAACTCTTCTGGGAAGGCTGTCCACAAGGTTTAGAAGTGTGTCTATGGAAATGTTTAACCATTTTCCCAGAAGCGCATTGGTAAGTTCAGGCACTAATGTTGGACGAGAAGACCTGGCTCGCAGTCTAAGCTCAAAAGTGTTCTATTGGGTTTTTGCAGCCAGTCAAGTTCCTCCACCCCAAACTCACTCATCCATGTCTTTATGGAGCTTGTTTTGTGCACTGGTCCAAATCATTTTGTGGAGGGGGGGATTAGGGTGTGGGGTTGCCATTCAGAGGTTGGGCTTGGCCCCTTAGTTCCAGTGAACACAGGCATCAGCATACCAAGACATTTTGGACAATTTCATGCTCCCAATTTTGTGGGAACAGTTTCCTCTTCCAACATGACTGGGCACCCGTGCACAAAGCAAGGTCCATGAACACATGGATGAGCGAGTTTGGGGTGGAAGAACTTGACTGGCCTGCACAGAGTCCTAACCTCAGCCTGATATAACACCTTACCCCACAAATGCACTTCTGGAAAAATGGTCAAACATTCCCATAGACACACTTGTAAACCTTGTGGACAGTCTTCCCAGAAGAGTTGAAACTGTTATAGTTGCAAATGGTGGGCCAACTCATTATTGAACCCTACAGACTAAGAATGGGATACCATTAAAGGTCATGTGCGTGTAAAGGCAGGTGCCCCAATACTTTTGACAATATAGTTTATATTATATATGTGAGTGTATCCCCAGACTGGTCATACTTCCCTGTTAGCAGTGCTAAACTGAACAAGAAGCCCCTTCTTTTGATCACCTCTTATAATAAAAATATTTTTGAAGCTGTTTTAAAGATATTGGGTTTTTTTACGAAAGGCAAATCCACTTTGCACTACAAGTGCAAACTACAAGTGCAAAGTGCACTTGAAGTTGCACTGAAAGTGCACTTGGAAGTGCAGTCGCTGTAGATCTGAGGGGGACATGCAAGGAAAATAAAAAACAGCATTTTAGCTTGCACATGATTGGATAATAAAATCAGCAGAGCTTCCCCTCATTTCAGATCTACCCCTCAGACTTACAGTGACTGCACTTCCAAATGCACTTTCAGTGCAATTTCAAGATTCACATTCAGGGCCTTTCCTGTAGTAGGTACTGCAACAATTATGAAAGAAGGCAAAAAAATGCACAACATTTTTGAGACTGTTGACACTTCTAGGCGGTGTCACAAACAAAATATGTTTAAAAGCATAGCTTTCTTTGTTCCAGATTTAAAACACTTCTGAACCCCGAAACAAAACAAAAGCATAAAATACATTGCAGCTTAGCAGTCGATAGATGTGGCGGCTGAATTCATTTTCTTTGTCAGTTTTTTTTCCCATTTATTTTCACCTGGTGATCCTGTAAAATAACACACTGCGTGTCCCTGGGTGATTATGCTCACTCCTCCACAGTATGGAGCACAAGCTGGAGCAATGTAACTATGTAAAAAAAACACCATACCTAAGCTTCAGCTTTAATCACTTCAGCCCCGGAAGGCTTTTCCCCCTTAATGACAAGGCCGTTTTTTGCGATATGGCACTGCGTCGCTTTAACTGACAATTGCACGGTCATGCGACACTGCACTCAAACAAAATTGATGTCCTTTTTTCACACAAATAGAGCTTTCTTTTGGTAGTACTTGATCACCCCTGTGGTTTTTATTTTTTGCTCTATAGACAAAAAAATACCGACAAGTTTGAAAGACAAACAACATTTTCTACTTTTTGCTATAATACATATCCCCCAAAAAATGTAAAAAAAAACACATTTTTTCATCAGTTTAGGCCAATATGTATTCTGCTACATACTTTTGGTAAGAAACAAACCCAATAAGCGTATATTGATTGGTTTGCACAAAAGTTATTGCGTCTACAAAATAGGGGATCGATTTAGGGACTTTTCATTTTTTTTATTGTCTTTACTGGTAATGGCAGCGATCTGTGATTTTTAGTGGGACTGCAAGATTGTGGAGGACAATTCTGACCCTAAGTGACACTTTTTGGTGACCAATAACAACAATACAGTGATCAGTGCTATAAAAATACACTGATCACTGTATAAATACACTGGCAGGGAAGGGAAGGGAAAGTTAACACTAGGGGGCGATCAAGATGTTAAGTGTTCCCTAGGGAGGTGCTTTCTTTCTGTGGGGGGGAGTGGACTAACAGGAAGTAGAGAGAGATCGCTTTTCTGGATTACTAGGAACATCAGATCTCTCTCTCCTCCCCTGTCAGAACGGGGATCCGCCTTGTCTACATTTGCAGATTCCCTGTTCTGCCTCTGTGAAGAGCGATCGCGGGTGGCCGGTGGACATTGAGTCTGCCGGACGCGCATGCTCCCCCCCTGCATGCAGCAGGCGCGCACCCACACAATCGCATGCACGGACCGACCTACGGGTACGTCAGTTTGTGCAGCCAAGCTACCTTGCTGCAGTATATCTGCGGTGGGCGGTCGGCAAGCAGTTAAAGGATAAGTTCACCTTTTTACAAAAAATTATAAATGTACATTTTTTTGCAGGTAAAATATGTGCATTTATTATTTTTTGTTTTGTGTGCCTGTAAAGCATTACACCAGCGATCAGCAGATCACTGATGCCATGCAGGTCTCCTGCAGATCTGTCAGTGTATTGGCTTGCTCATACCTCGTACAAGGAAGCCGATACTGTACATTCTGGCAGGAAGATTCAATGATCTACTACAGAGCTCACAGCGCCGTGGTAGTTCATTGAAAACTACAAGCTGACAGCCGCAAAGGTTGCCGGACCTTGTAGTTTTCCATTCACAGAGGACTGTGAATGAGTGACGTGTCTGGGTGGGCGGAACCACACATGGCCACGTCTTATTTGAATTGTGACACCAGAGGATCTGTGTCAAGGCTTGGCTCAGCCCTTCCTTTTTAGAGCAGGCCGCTCAGCTGTCGGTTAATTGCCAGCTCCAAACTTTTCCACAGTGATTTACCTGATGATGATATCCTGTTCGCCAGTCCTGCTGGTTACTAAAGCTGTTCAGTTAAATTCCTCTCTGCCTTCGCCTTGGTCAACACATCCAGAGACTCTCACCTATGTAACTGTTGAAGACTTGCTTGGCTGACGTCCCTTCTGGTTCCTGATCCTGCTTGCTGTCCCATAACATTGATGTTCCGGTTTCCTGATTTCCTGGCCTGTCCTGAAGTACGCTAATCTCTGGCTCCCTGACGTCCTGGCTTGTTTGACTATTCATTATGGTTACCGAACTCTGGCTTTAATTTGTCTACGTTGCTCTGTTTACCTTTTACTATTATTAAACAAGTGTGATTTTAACTGCACTTCTGTCTCGGTCTGATTCATGGTTTCTGACAATCAGGGAATTGTCGAGAATTGTCACCGTTGGTTATCGGGGAGGGGGGGTAGGCAATAGGGTAGCATTCATAACATGTTACACCCTGACTATGGATGTAACATGTTATGAAAGGTGAACTTATCCTTTAAAGAAACTAAATCAACAGATAAATAAATTGAGGCATTCAGATCGGCATATTCTAGTCAGTTGCAGCGTGTTAATGCATGCACATTATGTCACACATTAACTTGCATAAAGGTGTTCATTATGAAAACAAACAAGACCCTCTTCCTCCATGTTAGTGCAACACAGTACATGGTATGCACACTGTGATTTACTGCCATGCATTGTGCATTAGCCGACACTGTTCAGTGCATTGGGGTGCTATGGACAATAAATAGCATCCCAAGGACACAAAGAGCTGTGTGTTGATGCACACAATGGTAAAGCAAATCAAAACTCCTCTTTTAGGTGCATTACTTAAGAGATAATAGTGTGTATGAATGCAAGCATACTACAATAAATACAACAGCAATAAAAATGAGTATGCGCGATGAGACACTTGCCAAATGGTACTTACAGCAGAGCCTTTACTACTATATTTCAGCCATGCAAATGTTGGTGGTCAGAGGACTGGTCTGTTTACTAAATTGTTGTGCAGACGCAACCCTGCAGGCAACCTCTTCACTCCTCTTGGCGTTTGCACAAGGCTTCCTAGGCCATCAACACTGATGACACCTGGGCCAGCAAAGTGGGAGCAGCTGCAGGGTGTTTGGCTTAGAAAACTTCTGACATTCCTGGATGTATCACAGGACTGCAAAAATTTCAGAGCTTTGACATGCTTCCTCAGCATCTCTCAATGCAATACTTTGAGCCCTTGCTAAGTAATAAAAGTCCTGAATTTACTCAGTACATGTTACTTTATCATTGTAAGAGAACAGTTTTCAATTATTTCTATTTGGTGTGTCAAGGCTTAAGCCGATTAATTTTTTTAATGCTAACAAAAAAAACCACAAGCTTAGGATTTCAGCAGGCTGAACGGAAAAAAAAGAACAGTTTCCTCCATCCCCCCACCAGGACATTGTATTCTTGTGGCACCCGCTGATCGACAAAAAGCTTCCAGCATATCTGTTGGACAGAAGTGTCCTGTTCAGCAGGGAGAGCCACACACAGATTAATAGTCGCTTCTGAATCGGCTGAATTTGGATCTGTCTATGGCCAGCCTGAGTGTGTCCCACTTGTCAATTTCCTATTGTTTGGCCAAAACCTTTAGTCCCTAGTGGAGCACAAGTAGTGTGAAATGCAACCTGGGGAGCCCACTTTGTGGCTTTGACCAATGTGTTGTGTACCTCCGTTGTATAAACCTCATTATAGATAAATTGGTGGCTTGACTAACATGAAGTAACAGTAGGATAAGGTCTTGTTCTTGTTCTTGCAAATACAGCAAGTGGAATATTCGAGAGAGGGCCCCTCTATGGAAGCCTTTCTCAACCTTTTTACTTCTGAAGAAGCTTTAAAAAAGTCCCCTAGGATTTAATAACCCTTGCTAAAAGTTTTTATAGCTACAGCTTGAGATACAGTAACGTAATCAGTGTGTTATAGATATAATATTAATAGATAATCTAATAAGTAAAATAATAGAGAATGCAATATATTTGAATATTTGACACTGGATTGGATAGTTTGTTTTTGTACATTCTTCTTGCTCTGTATGGCAAAATGATATGTAGCATGAAATTAAAATTACAATAATGACCATAGAAGAAACACAGACAGTGTAAATTGTAATGTACCATCATAACGCTGGTTAGTGGAGAAATGTCCCCTTATACTGGTGGTCAACATCATTTCCTTCTTCATTGGTGATCATTGATGAAGTGCTCCATACATTGATTGTCAGTGGAGGATTACTCCTTTGCATTGGTGATTAGTAGAGTATTGTCTCCTTACATGAGCGGTCAGTAGAGGATCATCCGCTTGCCATGATGGTCAGCAGAGAATTACCCACTTACAGAAAGCTAAAATTTTAATCGGGACAGGCAAACAAGAATGAGAACACTCTATTCTTCCCACACTACCTTAGCTCTTACTCCTAATAATCCCAAATTTACTCCAGGCCTAACCCCATGGAAATGTAATTGGTGGGAAAATAAAGGCTTAATGTGAATAGGGGAATTCTTAAATGATAGTGATCTTTACACTTTGATCAACTTTCAGACTAAACTACAACTTCCTCCGACTGAATAGTTCTGATATAACCAAATGATATCTTTCCATAAAGCTAAATTGAAACATGTTGCCTGTCTGATATCTCTGTCACTGTCTGGGTTCTCAGGCAAAACTAGACGCGCTGCCAAGGGTCGTAACGTAATATTATATAATCTTCTTATGGAACTTAATCAGAGGATGCCATCCATGCAGCAGTGGGAGCTTGATCTCAGTATCACATTGGATTTATCGAAATGACAGGACATAGCTGGTAACCTAATCTAAAATTTCTATCAAAAGTAACAACCCTAGTGGAAGCCAATTCTAAACCTTTATTGAAATGGTACTTGGTTCCTACTCGGGTGGCCAAACTTGCATTTATCTTCTGACTGTTTTAGATACTGTGGTCAAAAAAAAAAAGAAAAAAAAGAAACTATGTTCCATATACAGTAAATGTAAGTAAAAGTGGTTTTGATTGCTTTGTACAACCCTTTAGATAGTTTTGTTTATATGACATTTTGGCACTTCTATTAGGGTAACTCTATGGATATTTTTTTGTGTTGAGCTTGCACGTCCAGTTGTCATGTCTATAACACTACATATCATTTGTATGCTGAACTTGCATTCTATCTATTATGTCTATCTACTCCCATTGTTTAATTTTCTTATCAATGATGCCAAATGGTTTATAATATGTCTGCCAGCAGGAGAATTCTACCTTAGTTTAATTAAAAAAAAGATTGAAATTAAAATTACAATTGGTATCAGTGGTTAAAATGCCTGAAAGATGAGAGAAGAGGCTTCACTGGTCTCACATTTCTGGCTCCTCTGGGTGACGTTGACTCTTGAACTATACAGATGGTACTACATGAGAGATCTGTCACTGTTCACTGCTTAAGTAACCCCTAGCAACCTGAGGAGGAACTCTAAAGTTCCACTAAACCTTGGTCGAGAAAGGCAGCCACATATCAATATATTTACTGTCACCACCACTCATTGGTCATCCTTAGAAGGGGAAAGGAATGGGAAGGGTAATATGAAAATATGGTCTAACAATTGCACTGGTAGTCCACTGTTGAGAATCAAATTAATTAACACAACAGTTTGACAGAACAGATATTGGGCATTACTAGTATTTTGTTGTTATACAATTGAAAAAAACAACTCATAATGACAGCTATAAAGCAAAAGCTAATTTCGTAGTCTAAAACACAAGAACTGCACAGACATTTCTTCAGTACTTCAATGGGGTAATCAATAAATTAGAGGGCTGATTTATTATTCAGTATGAGTTCTATAGAAAATATAGACAACTGAATTACACTGCTCACGGCACTGCCTAAAGGAAATAGATAACAGCATTTGTAACGATATATACTTCTTCACAGAAACATCTGCTAGCACATGAACTATATTGCCAGCTGATATGGTTCAATAATAAAGTCTGGTGCTTTTTGAGGGAAATATGAGCCCTTTTTAATTGCTAATATAATGGAGTTTAGCAGAATAGTTTTTTTATGCATTCTGTGTTAAAATCCAATATATGGTGTAGTTTCTTAAAGGTTATTTATACCAACCTCAGCTGCAATTTGAAAAGTCTGGGGCACCCTCCACAATCCTGTCCTCCTCCCCATGAACATGTGTCCTATATGTAGAAACGGCCTCAACAACATCACTGAGAAGTCTTATATAGTAGGCCATCCCAACTTTCTGGTGCCAGTTGGCAAGCGTCACGATGGTACCAGTTAAAGTTCTGCCTAAAAGCAAATGTCAAAAGATGCCATCTGTTACCTTTTTAGCTAGAAAAGCTTCTTACGTACCTCTCTCCGACTTGTTTTTACTTTCTCTGGCTTCATGGTTAAAGTGGAACTAAAGGCACAATCAAAAACTACATACATGATGCAATCTGTCCCTCAGTGCCAGTTTTATTACCTATAGATCCTGCCAGTAAATCCACTGTGTTTCCACTTTCTGAAACAGGAGCTGTCAAGCAAAAGTGCCACCTGGAGATGTTTAGAAAAAACATATTACAATGCCAGGCCTGCTTACAACAGTCAGCTTTTATGCATATGGTTTAAACCTTCTTTTTCCCCCAAAAAAACAAAAAGAACTTTTAAAGTAACTCCTTAAAAAGAGTAAACTGGAGTTAGGCTTTAACCTGTATGTCTCTTATTTTACGTTTACAGGAAAGGGACACACAGGGGGCAGCAGATGGAAGGGACGCATATGCTAGAACCAAACCCCTTGCAGTGCAGCCAGGCGGGAGGGAGAGGAGGAGGAGAAACTGGCAGAACTGCAGTGGGAGACATAAGAGGATTGGTGTCTGCAATAAGACAGTTATGCCCAGCAGGTGCCTGGGCCCCTCCATTTGAACTGATGGGGCCTGGGCTAAGTACAGGAGGGTTGGATGTACTGCCTTATCAGTGGCCATAATCATACTTATGGCAGATATTCTGATCTCACAATTAACTGGACTAAGTCTGCCCTGTTGCTCTTGGTGGATACCTCCCCTCATCTTGTGCCTTCAAGCCACCTGATACTTATTGAGTTTTGCTTTAAATACCTTGGTATCATAGTACATGCAGTCCCCGAGTTACGAACGTGTTAGGGACTGCCTGTTTGTTCTTAAGTCAGATTTGTTCGTAAGTCGGAAGCGCATGCACAGGATGGCAGAGACGTCATTTTCCGAAGTTTTCCGACGTCGTTTTCCAACGTTGTTTTCCAACGTCGTTTTCCGATGTTTTCCCCTGTTTTCGGATGTGCCCGCGGATGCCGCTGACACCGCCTCCTGTTCGTAAGTAGGAGTCGTTCGCAAGTCGGAGGTTCGTAACTCCTCCTGTAACCCCAACATGTACCAACTTTAGTAAACTGAATCTCTTTCTCCTACTGACCCACTTTAGGTCCAGAATAAAAGTTTGGAACAGACTGTGTCTCTCTCTGGTTGGCACAATAAACCTTATTAAAATGATACTTATACCCCAACTTCTCTACTTCCTCCATAACTCCCCTATTATTATTCCGCTTAAAATATTTCCAGTTATTAACTTCCTATTTAGGTCCCTACTGTGGAACCCTAAACCCCCTAGAATACGCTTAGAACTTTTGCAAATGCCCAAAACGGATGGCGGTCTTGCCTTGCTGAACCCAATGCTATATTACCCAGCCTCTAAGTTACAGCATTTAGTGCAATACCTAAAGGTGGACTTTGTTACTCGATATATTATTACTGCATTTATTATGTGCCAATTGCTGTACATGACATGCTGATACACCATT
Source organism: Lithobates clamitans (assembly GCA_037952925.1). Taxonomy (NCBI): domain Eukaryota; kingdom Metazoa; phylum Chordata; class Amphibia; order Anura; family Ranidae; genus Lithobates; species Lithobates clamitans. The sequence goes on from JBBGZY010000917.1 coordinate 90,383, forward strand.
GTTTGTCATTCTTTCAATACTAGGTTGGCATTGTTATACAAGCTCAGTGTATGTCCTGGGTATTTTGTTCTTTCTTACAATAAACCGATCAGGGTAAAGAGCCAATGACATTGGCTCTTTACCATGTGATCAGCTGTGTCCAATCACAGCGCTGTTGTAATTATCAGTGCAGCCACATCAGTGCCAATCAGTGTCCATCAGTGCAGCATATCAGTGCCCATCAGTGCAGCATATCAGTGCCCATCAGTGTCGCCTTATCAGTGCAGCTTCATTTGTGCCTCTTCATCAGTGCCCATCAGTACAGCTTATCAGTGGTCATCAGTGCCGCCTCATCAGTGCCCATCAGTGCATCCTCATCAGTGCCCATCAGTGCAGCCTCATTAGTGCCCATCAATGCAGCCTATCAGTGCCTATCAGTGAAGAAATAGAATGACTTATTTGCAAAATTTTATAACAGAAATGAAGAAAAGGTTTTTTGTTCCAAATTTTTGTTTGTTTAGTATATTTAAAAGAAAGCTCTATCTGAATGCTCTAAATTATAAAAATTTAATTTGGATACAGTGTTGCATGACCACACATTGTCATTCAAAGTGCAACAGCACTGAAAGCTGAAAATCTGGGCAGGAAGGGAGTGATACTGCCCAGTAGGCAAGTGGTAAATACGTGCTATTTAATTACCAAATATGTTATAGTAAACAAACCCATTTATTAAGGCTCCATGCACACTATAAGCTAAAAAAAATGCCAGAAAACTGCTGGATGAAAAACACTCATTATAGCGTTTTTATGTGCCAGCTTTTAGCAGCAGTTTTAGTAGCAGTTAGGAGCTTTCAGCTTTTTTTTCTGCTAGCAAATTGCTCCCAAAAACGCAAAAAAAAAAAGATTTTTTTTCTACTCCTAAAAAGCTGAAGCTTCAAAAGTGCTTCTAGCCTAAAATAGTGTGCATGGACACATAGGATTACACTATTTACTTCTAGAAGCAGAAAAAAAATGCTCAAAAGCTAGTGTGCATGGAGCCTAAATATATATATTTATTAATGTGTTAGCTTGAAAAAACAGTTTAAAGTAAAAAGAAATAGAGTGAAAATGACATATGAAGGTTTAGGCCCCTTTCACACTTATACGACTTCAAAGTCGCGCGATTTTACCGCGATTTTGCCGCGATTTGGGAGCAGTACTACTTTGTACCACTTTGCCACATTTTTGGCATTAACAAATGAAAACATACAGTAGTTAGTATGAATCATGAGGGGAAACTCCACGCCAAGTTTTAAATAAAAAAACTGGCGTGGATTCCCCCCCCAGGGGCATACCAGGCCCTTAGGTCTGGTATGGATTGTAAGGGGAACCCCCTACGCTGAAAAATGGGCATGGGGGTCCCCCCAAAATCCATACCAGACCCTTATCCGGGCACGCAGCCCGGCCGGTCAGGAATGGGGGTGGGGACGAGTGAGCGCCCCCCCCCGGACCGTACCTGGCCGCATGCCCTCAACATGGGGGGGTGGGTGCTTTGGGGAATGTCCCCAGCATGCCCCGGGACAGTGATCCTTTATGGGGGCGGGGTCACCACCTATATAAGTCCATTGCGGAGCGCTCAGAGACCATTCCAACTGGAGAGAGCGTCGTGTCAATATTGGAAGTAAAGAAGAAGGCAGAAGTCCGGGCCACCACTAGCAATTGAGCTGCAGAAGATAGCGGAGGAGCCGGCAGAAGATCAGGACACCGGGAGGAGATGCCGGAGAGACCCTGAAGTCGGAAGAAGACCCCGGAGCTGCCTAATAAATTACTTTAAAAACCTGTATAGTGTGTTTTTTCATTGACACTTTTTTCCCTAGGTGAATGGGTAGGGGTACGATGTACCTCATACTCATTCACAAAGGGTGGGGGGCCGGGATCTGAGGGCCCCCTTATTAAAGGGGGCTCCCGGATTCCGATAAGCCCCCCGCCTGCAGACCCCGACAACCAATGGCCAGGGTTGTCGGGAAGAGGCCCTTGTCCTCATCAACATGGGGACAAGGTGCTTTGGGGTGGGGGGGCCCGCAGGGCGCCCCGCCATTCCCCAAAGCACCCACCCCCCCATGTTGAGGGCATGCGGCCTGGTACGGTCCAGGAGGGGGGGGGCGCTCGTTCGTCCCCACCACCATTCCTGACTGGCCGGGCTGCGTGCGATTTTTCGGCGTAGGAGGTTCCCCTTACAATCCATACCAGACCTAAGGGTCTGGTATGCCCCTGGGGGGGGGACCCACACCAGTTTTTTTATTTAAAACTTGGCGCGGAGTTCCCCCTCATGATTCATACCAACTACTGTATGTTTTCATTTGTTAATGCCAAAAATGTGGCAAAGTCGTACAAAGTAGTACTGCTCCCAAATCGCGGCAAATTGCTGTAAAATCGCGGTAAAATCGCGCGACTTTGAAGTCGTATAAGTGTGAAAGGGGCCTTAAGCAATATTATTTGTATATTTTCTTTTTCAGGAGCAGGAGCTTCTTTTGGGCGAAAAAGGCGCAAAGGGCAGCCCATTGAAGGGAATGGGCTGGCCTTTGCGCAACACATGAACACGTATGTAAATTGCATTTAAAGAATGGTGAGTGGGAACACTTGTCCCCCTACTACACGAGATCTGAATGGGGCCTAAGGGTATGACAGAAGTTTTTTAATTTATTACAATAATCAATTATGACAAATACAGCCCCCTCATAAACAAAAGAACTGTGTAGTTTCTGGAGGGACAGTGCTGGAGGACTCACAATAGAGCATCTAGAAAAGGTAAGCTGCAATTTTTAAGGTGTCCCTTTTCAGAAAGTCAGGAGGTTGGAATCAGCCTATTTGTGGATGACATGCAGCTCTCTCTTACCATCCCCCATTTGACACAGGCCAACTTTATAAAACTATTTAGTAGCTTTGAAAACATATCTGGCCTAAAAATAAGCATAGAAAAGTCTATGGACTTCTAATGTAACACCCAAATATAAATCCAAATAATTGCCTTGGCACAGTTAGCCGGCTGCTAAAGCATGACTGGAGAAAGAGTGCCATCAAGTCGTATGGCCAGCAATGGATAATTGTACCTTAGGCTATGGGCTGTTTTTATTCCATGGACCCTAATCTACCCCACCAGGACATTGTATTCTGTGAGCGGGACCCACCACTGTCACAATCCATTGATCAATGGCTGCAGTAGCTAATCAACAAAAGTTTTTCTAGCATGTCCCTTCGACAGAAGTTGATCAAAGGATTCATTTCTGTTTAGCATGGACATCCACATTTGGGATCAATCTATGGCCGGCTTAAGTGTCATGGTACATAAGGATCTGTGGTTGTCCCTGACATCTGAAGTAGTTCTGAAGGATATGGAATTAGGTGAATTTTGCATTGGATCTTATGCACTAGTATTCTCTATGCAGATTACATATGGGATAGTGGCTGATAAAACAGAAACAATCTGGGGGATTATTAACCACTTATGGACCGCTTGCCCACAATGTACTGTGGATGGGTGGCCCACACAGGCAAAGCTGCCTGCTTCCCGGTTTAGCGTGCGCCTCCGCTGTGATTGTACACAGTGGGAGCCTGTCAGCAAATCCCGGCCCATGATTCACACAAGGACCCACTGATCAGCTGTCTACAATCACAGCCCTGTGTTGACAATCAACACAGAGCTCTGTACAGAGGGAGCAATCTCTCTGTTTCTCAACACTGCAAAAAAGCAGGGATGAGAAACTTAGAGATCCATTAGTAAAAGCAGCAGACATTACACACATTCGCCCCTGAAATGTTAACCCCTTCCCTGCCAGTGTCATTAGTACAGTGACAGTGTATAATATTATCACTGATCACTGTATTAATGTCACTGGTGATGTCAGTGGCAGTTAGTCAGTTCCCCCCCAGCGTCAGTTAGTGTCAGATTGGCCGCCGCACTATCGCACTCCCATTATAATTTGCTGGTCACCACTATTAGCAGTATAAAATAAAATAAATTCCAGTATATATACCATAGTTTGTAGGTGCTATAACTTTCACGCAAACAAATCAATTTACGCTTATTGGGATTTTTTTTATCAAAGACATGTAACAGAATACATTTTGACCAACATTTATGAAGAAATTTTATTTTTTAAATATTTCTATTGGATATGTTTTGTAGCAGAAATTAAAAAATATTGGGTTTTTTTTTTTTTCATAATTTGTGGGGTTTTTTTTCCCTTATGCCCCGTACACACGGTCGGACATTGATCGGACATTCCAACAACAAAATCCTAGGATTTTTTCCGACGGATGTTGGCTCAAACTTGTCTTGCATACACACGTTCACACAAAGTTGTCGGAAAATCCGATCGTTCAGAACGCTGTGATGTAAAACACGTACGTCAGGAATATAAACGGGGCAGTAGCCAATAGCTTTCATCTCTTTATTTATTCTGAGCATGCGTGGCACTTTGTCCGTCGGATTTGTGTACACACGATCGGAATTTCCGACAACGGATTTTGTTGTCGGAAAATTTTATAGCAAGCTCTCAAACTTTGTGTGTCGGAAAATCCGATGAAAAATGTGTGATGGAGCCCACACACGGTCGGAACTTCTGACAAGGTCCTATCACACATTTTCCGTCGGAAAATCCGACCGTGTGTACGGGGCATTATATCGCAAAAAATAAAAACCCAGCGATGATCAAATACCACCCAAAGAAAACTCTATTTGAAAAAAATAATCTACATTTTTTTGGGGTAAAGTGTTGCATAACCATGCAATACCCAGTTAACCACTTCCTGCCCGCCATATAACAATATGACGTGCGCAAAGTGGTTCAGTTATCCTGACTGAACGTCATATGATGTCCAGCAGGAAAGGCTGCAGGAAAGGCAGCGAACACACACCCATGGGGACGCACAGCACGGCGATCATGGTGTGGTGTGTCAATCTGACACACCGCAACTCCAATCTAGGTAAAGAGCCTCAATCCAATCACAGCTGATCACAGTGTAAACAGGAAAAGCCGTGTATCAGCTTTTCTTCTATCGCGTCTGACACGAGTAGAGGAGAGACGATCGGCTGCTCTCCTGACAGGGGGGTCTGCGCTGATTGATTATCCTCAGGACCACCAGGGATGCTCATCAACGATGCCCACCCATGACCACCAGGGATGCCAATCAGTGCCCATAAATGATGCCAAGCAGTGCCCATAAATGATGCTTGCCAGTGCCTCCGCATCAGTGATGCCTACCAGTGCCATCTATCAGTGTCCATCAGTGCCACCCATCAGTGTCCATCAGTGTCGTCTATCAGTGCCCATCAGGCCCACCTATGAGTGCCCATCAGTGCCATCTTTCAGTGCCCATCAGTGTCGCCTATCAGTGCCCATCAGTGTCACCTATTAGTTCCCATCAGTGCCATCTTTCAGTGCCCATCAGTGTGGCCTATCAGTGCCCATCAGTGCCACCTATGAGTGCCCATCAGTGCCACCTATCAATGCCCATCAGTGTGGAATATCAGTGCCATCTATCAGTGCCCATCAGTGCTGCAAATTAGTGCCCATCATCAGTGCCCATCAGTGCCACCTCATCAGTGCCACCTCATCAGTGCCCGTCAGTGCAGCCTCATCAGTGCCTATCAGTGAAGGTTAAAAACTTACTTATTTACAAAATTGTATAACAGAAACAAAGAAAAAGGGTTTTTTCTTTCAAAATGTTCGTTCGTTTTTGTTTGAGGCTGGGTTCACACTGCTGCCGTTGCAGACATCGCATGTGATTCGCAGCGCACTGCTGTTCACATCACAAGCGATGTCTGTGCTGTGCGATATCAGCCATACAGATAGTATGGCTGATATCGCACCGCATTCGGTCCAAACTCGCACAGGACCCTTTTTTTTGTTCGGACCAAAATCGGATCGCATGGGTGTTCACACCTATGCGATCCGAAAGTGTCCGAATTGTCAGTTCGCATTGCGATATGCGGGCTGAACTGGGGGTGTCATTAACATTGTATGACACTCCCCAGCAGTTCGCATATGGCAGTGTGAACTGCCGTGCGAGTTGGTGCGGTGCGGGAACCCGCAGTAAATTCGCTGCGTTCCCGCACCGCAGCAGTGTGAACCCAGCCTAAAGCACAAAAAATAAAAACTGCAGAGGTGATCAAATACCACCAAAAGAAAACTCTATTTGAGGGAACAAAATGATAAAAATGTTGTTTGAGTACAGTGTAGCATGACCGCGCAATTACATAGTTATGTAGTTATATAGTTACATAGTAGGTGAGGTTGAAAAAAGACACAAGTCCATCAAGTCCAACCTATGTGTGTGATTATATGTCAGTATTACATTGTAAATCCCTGTATGTTGCGGTCGTTCAGATTCTTATCTAAAACTACGGATGCTCCCCACTGAAACCACCGCCTGTGGAAGGGAATTCCACATCCTTGCCGCTTTTACAGTAAAGAACCCTCTACGTAGTTTAAGGTTAAACTGCTTTTCTTCTAATTTTAATGAGTGGAATCGAGTCTTGTTAAACTGCTTTCCACTGAAAAGTTTTATTCCTATTGTGGGGTCACCAGTACGGTATTTGTAGATTGAAATCATATCCCCTCAAGCGTCTCTTCTCCAGAAAAAAAAAGCGACAGTGCTAAAAGCTGAAAATTGGCTTGGGCAGGAAGGGGGGAAAGTGCCAGGTATTGAAGTGGTTAAAGTTGCACTTTGCTAAATAAAAAAAATGGCCTGGTTGTAAAGTGGGTAAAACCTTCTGGAGGACAAGTGGTTAAACATTGGTGCACAGAGAAAAATGCGCCATTTTCTATATGCACATTTATTTAAAGTTTAGCTCCCGTTTACGGTGAATCCGACTTTGAAATCGTGCGACTTCGCTTGGAAACGCATTATTTCAAAGCTGCAGGTCAGTACAACGTTAGGTGCGATTTGGCTGATATCTGTGTGACTTCATGCACAGATGTCTTTGCAAGTCGCACCTGAAATCGCATTAAAATAGTGCAGGAACCTTTTTTACAAATCGGTGCGGCACTGCAAAGTCGGAGTTGCACCAATTTGACCAGTTCCATTGCTGACGATAGGGTGCGATTTGTCATGTGATTTGGACCTGTCAAATCACATGACAAGTCGCACCGGTGTGAACGGGGCCTTAATCCTCAAAGTGGATACAAATGTCCCACTACAATTTGTTGCATGATACTGATGTCTGTTCATACACAAGCACCGCTCCCTCCTATCGTGCTGCTCCTCCATATTTATGCCACTGTGGAAATAGTGAACATTTTAGATTTTTTTTTTTTAAACTCAGAACATTGGTGGAAGTGCTTGATTATTTTGCTCACCGGACAATCCTAGAAACTCACATATCCCTTTGATTTGGTCTGTCTGATGTGACAACATATAGAATTGTACAATGGTATTGTTAAAATGATGGATGAAAAATGTTGCCAATATTTACACTAAAACAATACACACTTTTCAACAACGCATGGCAACACACTCGCTCTAGGTAATACATGTGCTTTAGGCCCCTTTCACATGGCAGTTCCATTTAGATCCATTTTCAAGCATCCCTGAGTGAAAATTCTATGTCAGTCTATGGACAGGCAGATGTTAATGGACCTGTGTCCACTATATACTTGTTGGTAGATCTAATGGAGAATGTACAGTTTGTAATGTATGTGGTGAGCGTTAATTGTAGATAATCATATCTCTATGATTAATCCTGAGAGGATGAAATACGTCAGTAGGGCTTTCTTAACTTGTGTACTTGTAGCATGCAATGTCTGATGAAATAAAGCTTGTTGAAAGAAAGTGATGTCATTGGAGTGCAACCTCTTTGCTGCTTGAGTGGAGTGTGCATGGATTGGGGACACCCTCTCGTGGTTGGCACCCACTGTGCCCGTAGCCAAGGGGAAGATCTGAGTTTGGAGCAGTAAGACCTTACCTTGATGGATCTGCTAAAGAAAAATTCCAGGTATGGATATTCTTACATTGTGACATTGATCCAGCTTTGCCCAATGTAACTATGTACAGCATACAGTATACCATATCAGTGGGATCCCTTTAGATCAGGAGTATCCAAACTTTCTAAACAAGGGGCCAGTTTACTGTCCTTTCGGACTTTATGGGGGCCGGATTGTGGCCATTGGGAGTAGAAAATGTTCCAGCATCAGTGGAAGTAAACAAAGCTTGGTGGTCAGTGGGTGTAAAACAATTTTATATACTGTAGCACTCGTGGTCAATAACAGAAGGAAAAGTGCCCCATCATTGGTGTGAGTGTGAGTAGTAGTGCCCCATCATTGGTGTGAGTGGGAGTAGTAGTGCCCCATCATTGGTGTCAGTAGGAGAATGGTGCCCCATCATTGGTGTCAGTAGGAGAACAGTGCCCCATCATTGGTGTCAGTAGAAGAAATAATGCCCCGTCATTGGTATTATTTGGAGGAATAGTGCCCCGTCATTGATATTAGTGAAAGTAATAGTTCCCCATCATTGGTATTAGTGGGAGGAATAGTGCCCTGTCATTGATATTAGTGAAAGTAATAGTTCCCCTTCATTGGTATTAGTGGGAGGAATAGTGCCCCGTCATTGGTACAGTGGGGCGAAAAAGTATTTAGTCAGCCACCAATTGTGCAAGTTCTCCCACTTAAAAAGATGAGAGAGGCCTGTAATTGTCATCATAGGTATACCTCAACTATGAGAGACAAAATGTGGAAACAAATCCAGACAATCACATTGTCTGATTTTTGAAAGAATTTATTTGCAAATGATGGTGGAAAATGAGTATTTGGTCACCTACAAACAAGCAAGATTTCTGGCTCTCACAGACCTGTATCTTCTTCTTTAAGAGGCTCTTCTGTCCTCCACTCATTACCTGTATTAATGGCACCTGTTTAAACTTGTTATCAGTATAAAAGACACCTGTCCACAACCTCAAACACTCACACTCCAAATTCCACTATGGTGAAGACCAAAGAGCTATCGAAGGACACCAGAAACAAAGTTGTAAACCTGTACCAGGCTTGGAAGACTGAATCTGCAATAGGCAAGCAGCTTGGTGTGAAGAAATCAACTGTGGGAGCAATAATTAGAAAATGGAAGACATATAAGACCACTGATAAGCTCCCTCGATCTGGGGTTCCACGCAAGATCTCACCCCGTGGGGTCAAAATGATCACAAGAACGGTGAGCAAAAATCCCAGAACCACATGGGGGGACCTAGTGAATGACCTGCAGAGAGCTGGGACCAACGTAACAAAGGCTACCATCAGTAACACACTACACCACCAGGGACTCAGATCCTGCAGTGCCAGACGTGTCCCCCTGCTTAAGCCAGTACATGTCCAGGCCTGTCTGAGGTTTGCTAGAGAGAATTTTGATGATCCAGAAGAGGATTGGGAGAATGTCATATGGTCAGATGAAACCAAAGTAGAAACACAACTCGTCGTGTTTGGAGGAGAGAGAATGCTGAGTTGCAACCAAAGAACACCATACCTACTGTGAAGCATGGGGGGGGGCAACATCATGCTTTGGGGCTGTTTCTCTGCAAAGGGAACAGGACGACTGATCTGTGTACATGAAAGAATGAATGGGGCCATGTATCGTGAGATTTTGAGTGCAAACCTCCTCCCATCAGCAAAGACATTGAAGATGAAACGTGGCTGGGTCTTTCAGCATGACAATGATCCCAAACACACCACCCGGGCAATGAAGGAGTGGCTTTGTAAGAACATTTCAAGGTCCTGGAATGGCCTAGCCAGTCTCCAGATCTCAACCCCATAGAAAACCTTTGGAGGGAGTTGAAAGTCCGTGTTGCCCAGTGACAGCCCCAAACCATCACTGCTCTAGAGGAGATCTGCATGGAGGAATGGGCCAACATACCAGCAACAGTGTGTGACAACCTTGTGAAGACTTACAGAAAACGTTTGACCTCTGTCATTGCCAACAAAGGATATATAACAAAGTACTGAGATGAACTTTTGATATTGACAAAATACCTATTTTCCACCATAATTTGCAAATTAATTCTTTCCAAATCAAACAATGTGATTGTCTGGATTTGTTTCCACATTTTGTCTCTCATAGTTGAGGTATACCTATGATGACAATTACAGGCCTCTCTCATTTTTTTAAGTGGGAGAACCGCACAATTGGTGGCGGACTAAATACGTTTTTGCCCCACTGTATTAGTTGGAGGAATAGTGTCTCATCATTGGTATCAGTGGGAAGAATAGTGCCACATCATTGATATTAGTAAGAGAAATAGTGCCCCATCATTGGTATTAGTTGGAGGAATAGTGACTCATCATTAGCATTAGTGAGGGGAACAGTGTCCCATCAGTGGCAGGATGTATGCCCTACCACTGATAGAACACTGGTGTCAGTGGGAGAAATAGTGCCCCAAGGGCCAGGTAAAGGGAAGCAAAGAGCCACCTTTGGCCCATGGGCCGCAGTTTTGAGACCACTGCTCTAGATGCTATAAATCACTGTAGTAGATGGCGCTACCACCGTGATCTCCACTTGCTTCCGGGTGCGGCACTTAGCGGCAGCCCTGCTGCATTGTGAACACAGGGGGTTGGCTGCTTGGCATTGGCGTATTCAGGGAATGCTTTGCATTTTCTTAATCAATGCAAAGCCCTCTCTGATGGGACAAGATGTGGAGCATGACATCACTGCCTGCTTCTCCACCTTATCCAAGTAGAGAAAGATTGAATTCTCTACTTCAGAGAATGAAAAGCATTCTTTGAACGGTTCCTTTGACAAACTTTCCACCTCCTCTCTTTTGAATGTGTTGCAGGAAAGGTGCATGGTACGTGGGTTTCCTGCACCACTTTCTGGTGTGAATCGGTCCTTAGGAGTGAATCGGCCCTCAGGTGTGAATCGGCCCTCAGGAGTGAATCACCCTCAGGTGTGAATCGACCCCCAGGTGTTAATCGGCCCTTTAGGTGTGAATCGGCCCTCAGGTGTGAATCGGCCCTCAGGAGTGAATCACCCTCAGGTGTGAATCGGCCCTCAGGTGTGAATCGGCCCTCAGGAGTGAATCACCCTCAGGTGTGAATCGGCCCCCAGGTGTTAATTGGCCCTTTAGGTGTGAATCGGCCCCCAGGTGTGAATTGGCCCTCAGGAGTGAATCAGCCCTCAGGTGTGAATCGGCCCTCAGGTGTGAATCGGCCCTCAGGAGTGAATCGGCCCTCAGGTGTGAATCGGCCCCCAGGTGTGAATCGGCCCTCAGGAGTGAATCGGTCCTCAGGAATCAGCCCTCAGATGTGAATTGGCCCTCAGGAGTGAATCGTCCTCAGGAGTGAATTGGCTCAGATTCAGTGGGAGATCTGTTCACAGATCCCATGCTGACTTAGACGCCGCCCGTGTAAAAGGTGACGTCCCTTAAAAAGTCAACACAGCATGACAAATGATCAGCCCCTAATATTTTCAGTGAGTTTACTGATGGTTGGTGACCCCGGTACCCACATGGGGCTTTCTGGATACGGGTTGTAAATCGGAGATTATTATGGTTTTAATGCACCACAATGGAGTCTGTAGTGTGAATGGGCCCTTATAATGTGAGGTGTATGGGTGTCAGTGTTGTAGGACCCCACACACAGGTGTATGGTGTCAGTGTTGTAGGACCCCACACACAGGTGTATGGTGTCAGTGTTGTAGGACCTCACACACAGGTGTATGGGGGTCGGTGTTGTAGGACCTCACACACAGGTGTATGGGGTCGGTGTTGTAGGACTTCACACACAGGTGTATGGGGTCAGTGTTGTAGGACCCCACACACAGGTGTATGGTGTCAGTGTTGTAGGACCCCACACACAGGTGTATGGTGTCAGTGTTGTAGGACCCCACACACAGGTGTATGGGGTCAGTGTTGTAGGACCTCACACACAGGTGTATGGGGTCAGTGTTGTGGGACCTCACACACAGGTGTATGGGGGGTCGGTGTTGTAGGACCTCACACACAGGTGTATGGGGGTCGGTGTTGTAGGACCTCACACACAGGTGTATGGGTGTCAGTGTTGTAGGACCTCACACACAGGTGTATGGGTGTCAGTGTTGTCGCTGGGCAACACGGACTTTCAACTCCCTCCAAAGGTTTTCTGTGTGTTGTGTGTGAGGTCCTACAACACCGACACCCATACACCTGTGTGTGAGGTCCTACAACACCGACCCCCATACACCTGTGTGTGAGGTCCTACAACTCCGACCCCCATACACCTGTGTGTGAGGTCCTACAACACTGACCCCCATACACCTGTGTGTGAGGTCCTACAACACTGACCCCCATACACCTGTGTGTGAGATCCTACAACACCGACCCCCATAAACCTGTGTGTGAGGTCCTACAACACTGACACACAGGTGTATGGGGGTCGGTGTTGTAGGACCTCACACACAGGTGTATGGGGGTCGGTGTTGTAGGACCTCACACACAGGTGTATGGGGGTCGGTGTTGTAGGACCTCACACACAGGTGTATGGGGGTCAGTGTTGTAGGACCTCACACACAGGTGTATGGGGGTCAGTGTTGTAGGACCTCACACACAGGTGTATGGGGTCGGTGTTGTAGGACCTCACACACAGGTGTATGGGGGTCGGTGTTGTAGGACCTCACACACAGGTGTATGGGGGTCGGTGTTGTAGGACCTCACACACAGGTGTATGGGGGTCGGTGTTGTAGGACCTCACACACAGGTGTATGGGGGTCGGTGTTGTAGGACCTCACACACAGGTGTATGGGGGTCGGTGTTGTAGGACCTCACACACAGGTGTATGGGGGTCAGTGTTGTAGGACCTCACACACAGGTGTATGGGGGTCGGTGTTGTAGGACCTCACACACAGGTGTATGGGGGTCAGTGTTGTAGGACCTCACACACAGGTGTATGGGGGTCGGTGTTGTAGGACCTCACACACAGGTGTATGGGGTCGGTGTTGTAGGACCTCACACACAGGTGTATGGGGGTCGGTGTTGTAGGACCTCACACACAGGTGTATGGGGTCAGTGTTGTAGGACCTCACACACAGGTGTATGGGGGTCGGTGTTGTAGGACCTCACACACAGGTGTATGGGGGTCGGTGTTGTAGGACCTCACACACAGGTGTATGGGGGTCGGTGTTGTAGGACCTCACACACAGGTGTATGGGGTCAGTGTTGTAGGACCTCACACACAGGTGTATGGGGGTCGGTGTTGTAGGACCTCACACACAGGTGTATGGGGGTCGGTGTTGTAGGACCTCACACACAGGTGTATGGGGGTCGGTGTTGTAGGACCTCACATACAGGTGTATGGGGGTCGGTGTTGTAGGACCTCACACACAGGTGTATGGGGGTCGGTGTTGTAGGACCTCACACACAGGTGTATGGGGGTCGGTGTTGTAGGACCTCACACACAGGTGTATGGGGGTCGGTGTTGTAGGACCTCACACACAGGTGTATGGGGGTCAGTGTTGTAGGACCTCACACACAGGTGTATGGGGGTCGGTGTTGTAGGACCTCACACACAGGTGTATGGGGTCGGTGTTGTAGGACCTCACACACAGGTGTATGGGGGTCGGTGTTGTAGGACCTCACACACAGGTGTATGGGGTCAGTGTTGTAGGACCTCACACACAGGTGTATGGGGGTCGGTGTTGTAGGACCTCACACACAGGTGTATGGGGGTCGGTGTTGTAGGACCTCACACACAGGTGTATGGGGGTCGGTGTTGTAGGACCTCACACACAGGTGTATGGGGTCGGTGTTGTAGGACCTCACACACAGGTGTATGGGGGTCGGTGTTGTAGGACCTCACACACAGGTGTATGGGGGTCGGTGTTGTAGGACCTCACACACAGGTGTATGGGGGTCAGTGTTGTAGGACCTCACACACAGGTGTATGGGGTCGGTGTTGTAGGACCTCACACACAGGTGTATGGGGTCGGTGTTGTAGGACCTCACACACAGGTGTATGGGGGTCGGTGTTGTAGGACCTCACACACAGGTGTATGGGGGTCGGTGTTGTAGGACCTCACACACAGGTGTATGGGGGTCGGTGTTGTAGGACCTCACACACAGGTGTATGGGGTCAGTGTTGTAGGACTTCACACACAGGTGTATGGGGGTCGGTGTTGTAGGACCTCACACACAGGTGTATGGGGGTCGGTGTTGTAGGACCTCACACACAGGTGTATGGGTGTCGGTGTTGTAGGACCTCACACACAGGTGTATGGGGTAGGTGTTGTAGGACCTCACACACAGGTGTTGGGGATGTGATGATCGGATTGGTCCCATCATGTCAGAACACTCAGTCCATGGATCGGCTGTGTATGTCTGTCCCCTGCCTGTCTCTATATCCCGTCTTATCTGTCGGGGATTTAATCCTTGTAATCTGAGTGTGGCCGGGCAGGGACAATCCGTATGTTGTGTATGGGGGGAGATGAATGATGGATGGGAGATGACAATGCAGGGTGTGTTCTGACATGGAGATCGCTGGATCTTGGTGTACACTGACAGATCCCCTCCCCTCCCCCCGGTCGGTGGATCCCCGGGCTCTCCCTAACCTGTACTGACAGCTCGGTAAGTGGGAGGATCGGACGGATCGGTTCTCCTCCTCCTCCCCACTGACAGCCAGAGAGGAAAGCAGCCTCGGCCATCGCAGCCACCTACCGCCGGCCACCTGGGACATGAGCAGTCCCGGAGATCGGAGCGGAGCACAGGGGGAGAGGAAAGACTGGGCCCGAGGTGGGGGGCAGAGGGGATCGGGGATCCGGGCCAGGTGGCATTGGGAGCCGTACAGTATGGCAGGGAGATCAAGATGAAGAGGAGGAGGAGGAGCAGGGAGGGGGGTCTCCATCATCTATCAGTGTGCTGCTGCTGTATAATATTACCATCTGGCTGAGCCCGAGTGATGAAGGAACACAGCAGTCCTAGGAGGGCCATGCTGTCACCCTACCTACCGCCCCGTCCTCCTTCTCCTTCTCCTTCTTCGCCCTGCTCCGATTAATTGATGCCTCTCGTCTCCTGCCCCCGAGCCGAGCACCGATCATGGGCTGTCTGCAGAGCCTTACCTGCAAGTCCCGCATCCGGAGGGAGAACATCACCGTCTACGATGTGTGTGCCACCATAGACCAGTGCCCGACCTCCATCGAGGAGAACTCGCCCATTGTCTTAAGGTACAAAACCCCCTACTTCAAAGCCTCGGCTCGGGTGCTCATGCCACCCTTACCCAGGAATGAGACTTGGGTGGTCGGATGGATACAAGCCTGCAACCAGATGGAGTTCTTCAACATCTACAGCGACCTGGGAATGTAAGTCACCCTGATATCACACCCTCATGTCACCCTGATATCACACCCTCCTGTCACCCTGATATCACACCCTCCTGTCACCCTGATATCACACCCTCCTGTCACCCTGATATCACGCCCTCCTGCCACCCTAATGTCACCCTCCTGTCACCCTAATATCACCCTCCTGCCACCCTGATATCACCCTCTTGTCACCCTGATATCACCCTCCTTCCACCCTGATGTCACCCTCCTGTCACCCTAATATCACCCTCCTGCCACCCTGATATCACCCTCTTGTCACCCCGATGTCACCCTCCTGCCCCCCTGGTGTCACCCTTGTCTCCAGGAGCTCATCTTGTACCCTGGCATGACAGGCCATGGATGGGTCAATGACAGCTCCTTTAAATATCCTGCTTTATTCTTGGTGGTTGACCATGATGGGGCTGATGGTGTACAATAATCAGAGACCAGGTTCCATTCAAGGACTCAGAACACCTGGGTGAGGAGTCTTATTTAAAAAAAAAATGACAGTTATTATCAGCTTCGTCCAATCAGGCTTAAAAATGGCAGTCACATGGCTGAAAATAGAGAACCAGCAAGAAATCTGACTTCATGTCTTCAAAATCTAAATTACATTGGGAGGAGATTTACTAAAACTATGCATAGTAACCAATCAGCTTCTAGCTTCAGCGTGTTCCGTGAAGCTTTGAAAAGGAAAGCTGGAAGCTGATTGGATGCCCATCTAAAGCCTCATACACACAATGAGATTATCAGACAAATGATCATCAGTTTTTTTTTTTTGCATGTTAGTCTCATATCAAAAATGAAGAGGTTACTCAAGTTACAAAAATTCTTGTATGATAGAATACAACTTGTGATGTATTGTATTGTAATGTATTCTGATTATTTTTTACATGAATACTGTACTGATTTAACGAAAATCGTACGATTTGGTATCATAGGAGAAAAATGTTCGTATTTGTCCCTTTGAATAATTTCATACGAACTGTCACGATCGTTCTCGAAAGCTGCGTACTACCGATCAGATTATCGTACGATCGATTATTTTTTGTCCAGTTTTCTGATCATGTGTACTAGGTTTTAGTATCCTCTCGTTATTTCTATTTTGTATGGCAGCCATCAGAAAGTTGGTGTCATTAGGTGATTAGGGACACCCCATGCGGGATTATTGTTCCTGATCAAGCAATTCATTTGGAATGTGAACGCTATCGCATGCCAGCAACCGGTAAATAAACTCATGGATCATGGCATTTATGTGTGAATCTGGGTACCATCATACTATCATAAGGCACACACAACCATTGACAATGCCATAGGAAGTAACACAAGGATTCATTTTGATGTTGCTCTTGGTTTGATTGGAATCAGTTTGTTACATTTCCTATGTTGTTGTGTTAAAGGTTACACTTCAGAGGAGTGTGTGTAGTCAAAGGGTTATACCCTCACCATCACCTCATCAATGCCATCTCTGGCCATTGAGTCTATTTATGGGATCAGCATTGTTGTTTTATATTATTATTTATATTATTATTTTCACTCTTCCAATCAACATTGATTATTTGTAACCCTCATGTTTTTTTGACATTTCTTCAGTTTTTTCCTGGCTTCTTGCCTAGGCAAATGATGTCATACATCCCAGGAGTCTTCAGGAGGGGAGGAGAGGAGGAGGGGTTTTCTCAGCTGAGCACACTCCCTTGTGTGCATGCTTGAGCTAAGGGCAGAGGGATTCCAGGAAGTAAATGCTACATGGATCATTAGCCCTTACTCAACGGCCAAAAATGCTAGGGGGTGTTTTTCAAAGTGATTTCTCAACAAAATAAAGCATGAAGACATGGATGGGGGAGTTTGCTTTGAATGTAAAAAATGAATGAAATAGTGCTTTAGGTGTGTGGTGCTCAGATGCAGCGAAGATCTGCTTTAAGTAGATCTGCAGCTATAACTTTTTATCCTTTCAGATCTCCTGTTTTGGAGATTTCCCCTTGTTTCCTGTCCCCTTGACAACCAGGATATTGGTGTGAGTTGCACTTCCTGTTTGCTTTGAGCATATTCTCCATATACCCTTGGGGGGACCAGTGGGGGCCAATGACTGTATCACTATGTACTATACTTGCATCAACGCTGTTATCATTTTTATACTATATAGTGTTTGACGTATTGCATTGTCGCATTTCATTTGTGCTTTAGAATGATTTGGAGAATGGTGATGAATGACACTTTTCTGTAGTGCGGTTTCCATCATATGGGAAACATTGGGTAATTCAGAACTGTCTAGTCACGAGAAGACTATATGAGGCGTCTGAAGCACTCAATTGACTCCAAATACTGTAGAGTAGTTAGGACAACCAGCATGGATGTCAATGTGCTTCAATAAAGTGGAACCCAGGTAAATGTTTACTTCATGAAGGATTCCTAAATATCTTCAGCAATCTCTGAATAGATGGCCAACTTTTTTTTTTCTTGTCTTCCTGGGGTAACCCCCCTCCTACCCCAGCTGACCGTCTAGCCTCCCCATCACACTAACAAGCCACCCTGGCCACACAGGGCACTTTGAGGCTGGGGACAAAGAGGGGAAAGGGACACCGGGCCGATACACCTAGAACAAACACTGACTGTAACTTTATTTTAATAACAGTTTGGATCTAGGTGTTTTGACCCAGAATGGGTGAGCTGTACGTACTCTGTAGATTGTACCACCACCAATACCCCAACAGTGCTGAGACAGCAGCATTGAGGACCCCAATGGATAGTAAGCAGGGCAGAAGGGTGGAACCCTTTATTATGCTGTACATATGGATGGCTGGAATAACCCTTAGGGCTCTTTCACATGGGGCGGATCAGTGATGATCCGCCCCGTGAACACCCGCTTGCTCAGCGGGGATTGCTCCGCCGATCCTCGCTGAGCAGGAAGATGACACTGTGCAGCGATGGACCTGTCAGAGCGCCGCTCTCCCCTATGGGGGATCGGGTGATGATGGACCATAGAGTCCGTCGTCACCCGATCCGAAAATGGATGGAAAAGTAGGGTTTTCCTCCGTTACACTTTTTCGGATCGGAGCGGGTCAGATGTCAGCGGACATGTCACCGCTGACATCCGACACTCCATAGACCTCCATGGAGTGTCCGTTCAGGTCCGCCTAAAAAACTGACAGGCGGACCTAAACGGACAGTCCGTGTGAAAGAGGCCTTAAGCTCATGCAGTCCGCCTAACACATATGTGCGGCGGCATGGCAGGTGGACCTTAAAGGGTTAGTTCACCTTTACCAAAAAGCACACTATACTGTCCCATATGGGTATAGCAGCATGATATGCTAAACCTACCTTCCACTCTAGGCTCACTTACCATTTAAAGAATGTAAGCAAAAACCTCTGTAAAAAGAAGCCTTGAAGTCTTCTACAGCCTGTGATGGCTTCTGCCCTGGTTATTGTAGGGATGGAGCAGCCTTTGGGACCAGCAGCATCTAGTGTCACAGGAGGGAGCGCCATTCTCTTCCTTTGGGCTACACATGTGCAGTGTGTGCTCCCCCCTGTTTCCTATGATGAGCTCAGTGACTTCCACAGGAGAGAATACACACTGTGCATAAGCAGCCTGAATGAACAGCATGGCACTCCTTCCAATGGCCCTAGGAAATTATGGTCCAAACAGCTGCTCCACCCCTACAGTAACTGGGGACATCATAGGCTGTAGACGATTTTAAGAAGGCTTTTTTTTAATGTGGTTTTGGCTTACATTCTATATACTGAAAGGCTGGAAGGTAGGTTTAGCACACTATGCTAATATACCCATGTAGGACAGCATAGTCTGCTTTTTGGTAAAGGTGAACGTACCCTTTAAAACTCACATGCCACACATATGCATCCATGTTGCACCACTGTTCTGTGCCGAGTATGCTCTAACTGCATGCTCCTGCCACACTAAAGTCACCAACATCTCCTAGTCAACGTTCATGATTGGGACCCAGTGAGTGGGGCTCCTGATCATGTGACTGCTGTAAAAGCCATTCATAGTAGTCACATGATAAGGAGCTCCACTTCCTGTCATTCAGAACCCCTTATAGGGCCAATGAGAGTCTTTGTCGACTTTGTCTAGTATTCATTTTGTATTGTCTGGAGTTAACCTGGAAGAAAACTAAAGAAGATTTACTATATATGTTTTTAAACTTTTATTTCACTTTCAGCACTTATTGAATCTTTAAGATCTATCTTTTTTTTTTTTTTTACAGTTCTCTCCTGTCAGGGGAAAAAGTACATGCCATACTTTGACCCATGTTTCTAAGTGCTTTATAACCCCCCCACCCCTCCCGCCATGGCCAATCCAACAGCAGCTTTGAAGAAGACAGCGCGTCTTGGCTGTGAGCACTTTCCAGAAGCAAGCAGCGGCAAGAGGAACGCACAGGGAGGGGGACGTGTCAGGCTCTGCGTTCTTCTTGCCACTGCTTGCCTGTGGAAAGTGCTCACAGCTGAGATGAGACAAGCCACACCTATGAATCCTCCATCTTCTTCAAAGCTGTTGTTGGATTGGCCGCGGCAGGAGGGGAAGGGGCAGATTGGACCTTATAACTACGGTTACAAAGCACTTAGCACTACATGTACTTTTTCCCATGGAGGACAGAACTGTAACAAATAAAATTATAATGATAGATCTTCTCTAATGTTTTGCCAGATAAACAATTGAAGTGCCTGATGGGACACTATTGTTGGGCTGTACTTGGGGCATTAGTTGTCTTCATTTTAGTCCTGGGCTGTGAGATCTGCTGCCCTAGGCTGGGACCTATGTTGTCTTAGCAGAAGTCCAGTCCTGATTATATATTGTATTAGGATAATAATAAGGTTATGTAAAGTGAATGCATAAATTAAGGGGGTACACATAATTATACAAAAGCATGAAAGGGTATGCATTGTATACAATTAGATGCAATGTACCACATCCCAGTTTTCTCACACATAGCATTAAAAAGGACCTGCTAGAAAGGAAACTTATGCCGCGTACACACAACCATTTTTTCAGTCGGAATAAACTCCGAAGGTTTCTCCGATGGAACTCTGACGGAATTCCGCTCAAGCGGTCTTACATACACACGGTCACACCAAAGTCCGACCCTCCAGAACGTGGTGACGTACAACACGTATGACAAGACTAGAAAAAGGAAGTTCAACAGCCAGTAGCCAATAGCTTCCGTCTCGTACTTGCTTCAGAGCATGCGTCGTTTTTGGTCCGTCGGAACAGCGTACAGATGAGCAGTTTTCCCGATAGGAGTTGGTTCCGTCGGAAATATCTAGAACATGTTCCATTTCTAGGTCCGTCAGAATTTTCGAAAAAAAGGTCCGATGAAGCATACACACGATTGGAATAGACGATGAAAAGCTTCTGTCTGACTTTTTCTGTCGGACATTGCGCTTGTGTGTACGCAGCTTTAGAAGCTGTCATTACTGATTTTTTGTTGAAGATGTGGACTTCAAGGGTGTCATTCTTATCCTTCCTTCAATTTTTGATCTGGAACATGTATATCTGGAAAAAGTGACCTGGAACATGTGTATATTTGGTGTCAGAAAATGTGTCTTCCAGATCAGTGAACTCACTATGTAGTGAAAAAAAAGGATATCAGCCCAGGAACATACGCTTTTAAAAACAAGTCAGCAACATCCATAATCTTATTCTGACAGGTTCTCTTCAAATCAGAATTTTGAACAATACTCTGTGAAACGAGACTGAGATTCTACATTTATAATGCTGTGTATGGCCCCGTTCACATGAACATACTTAAAGGCTAAGTTCATCTTTTTTTTCCTAAATTCCAGCTCCCCTATGTACCAATATAGCATTTATGTACTAATTTTGCAAAAATAAAACAGCTTTCCAATAATTCTACACCAGTTTACCTCACTCTCTTCATAGCTGTTTAAACACACTGCTTGATTACTTCTGCCTTCCTTCCTGGTCAGGCTTTAGGTCATGACACAGGAAGGAGTTGATCGGCTGATCTCATTAGTACACACCCTGCATCATCTACCTTTAGCTGGTCAACTCCTTCCTGTGTCATGACCTAAAGTCTGACCAGGAAGTAAGGCAGAAGTAATCGAACATTGTGTTTAACCGCTTGTCAACCAGCCCCCGTCATTATACTGCGGCAGGTCGGCACAATCCCGCGAACCGTCGTAGCTATACGTCGGCTCGCGGGATCGTGATAGCAGGCGCGTGCACGCGCCCGCTGCACAGCGGGGGTGCCGATGCTCATAGCCGATGGTCGTGATGACCGCCGGCCACAAGCGATCGCGAGCATGAGGGACAGAACACGGAAGTGTGTGTAAACACACAAATCTCTGTGTTTTGTTCTGAGAGGAATAACAGATTGTCCGATGTGTCCGCCATAATGTCGCAGTCATGATAACAATCGCAGATCGCCGCCATTACTAATAAAAAAAAAAAAATGCTATAAATCTATTTCCTATTTTATAGATGCTATAACTTTTCCGCAAACCAATCTTTATACGCTTATTGCGATTTTTTTTTTTACCAAAAATACGTAGAAGAATACATATCGGCCTAAACTGAGAAAAAAATTATTTTTTTTAAAAAATGGGGATATTTATTGCAGAAAAAAGTACAATTTTTTTTCTTTTTTTCAAAATTGTCGCTCATTTTTGTTTATAGCACAAAAAATAAAAACCGCAGAGGCGATCAAATCCCACCAAAAGAAAGCTCTATTTGTGGGAAAAAAAGGACGTCAATTTTGTTTGGGTGCAACGTCGCACGACCGTGCAATTGTCAGTTAAAGCGATGCAGTGCCGAATCGCAAAAAATGGCCTGGTCATTCTGCAGCCAAATCTTCCAGGGCTGAAGTGGTTAAACAGCTATGAAGAGAGGGAGGTAACCTGGTGTAGGATTATTGGAAAGCTGTTTTATTTTTGAAAAAGAAGTACATTAATGCTATATTGGTACATAGGGCAGCTAGAATTAAAAAAAAAAAAAAAAAAGGTGAACAATGCTTTTCCTGCGCAAGATACAGACTCATTGCTCCCAGTTTGACATTTGTGTGGGTGCAGATGTCCCCGAAGTCACAATGTCTGCAATCAGGGACCTACAAGGATGTCAAATGGGGAGCAGCGGCTGTGTCTGTGCGGCCGCTGTGTCCCAATTGACATTAATAGGACTGCCTGTACATGGATGCATGGATTGCCTGCGTGTCCTGTGCAGGCAAAACATGGCCCCCCTACATGGCTGTGCTCTTAAAGTGGTTGTAGACCTCAGACATGAAATATGAAGAAGGCATATTCCTCTATACTTGTCTCAATTAGGAGTACTTAGGTTGGGTTCACACTTATGTGATGCCAGACATCCCATGTGATTCGCACCTCATTGCTGTGCACATCAAATGCGATGCAATTCAGCCATACAGTTTCTATGGCTAAAATCACATCGCATATGCACCAAAATGGTGCAGGACCCTTTTTTTGGTCCTCACTGGAATCAGATCGCATGGGTGTTCAAATCGATGAGATCCGATTCCACAGATCGCACTGCATTCTGTGAACCAATTTGATGGTGTCATTAACTTTATATTGACACCCGCATCGGTTCGCAGATGTCAGTGTGAACTGTCAGATGCGATGCGGGAACCCGCACAGGAATCGTGGTGGTTCCTGCATCTCACCAGTGTGATCCCAGCCTAAGAGGTCAATTCATTTAGGGATTCCGCATTCAATAAGAAGGCCACGTGACCCACTTTTCGGAAATGTCACTTGAGTTAATAAACAAGTTTATCCATCAAAGTACAGCATCAAATGTGAGGTAAATACTGCACATTTTTTAAAAATGTGAGGTAAAACAAAAGAGATAATTCATTAAAGTCAATTCACTATAAAACACATATTTATTATTTATCATTAGGTGTAGGCAACCAGGATTTTAGTAATGCACAAAATAACAATGAGAGGAACTCTTCACTGGCCAGTAAGGTAAAAATATACAATGTATCTGTGTAGAAATGTTCTGCCCTGAGCTCAGCAATTAAACATATTGTAACATCTCACCTGAGGGAGATGATTCTGTGAATGAAAGCATGCTAGAATGTTTTATAATAGTTCTGTTTGCATTCATTTCCAGAACTGTCTTCCTCTGGTGCAGTAATGCCGCGTACACACGAGCGTCTGCCTGAACTCCGAAGGACTTTTCTACGGAGTTCCGATGGAGTTCCAACGAAACGGACTAGCCTACACACGATCACACCAAAGTCTGATCGTTTCAAACGTGATGACGTACGACCGGACTAGAATAATGAAGTTCATAGCCAGTAGCCAATAGCTGCCCTTGCGTCCTTCTTTGTCCGTCGGACTAGCATAAAGACAAACGGATTTTTCGATCGGACTCAAGTCCGTCGGAAAGATTTGAAAAGTGTTCCATTTCTAGGTCCGTCGGAATTTTCGACAGAAAAGGTCCGATGAAGCCCACACACGATCGGAATGTCCAACATAATCGTTCCGTCTGACCTTTTCTGCTGGACAGTCTTCTCGTGTGTACGTGGCATAAGGCTCCATTCATACTTGCGCAACTCCAAAGTCACACGATTTTCAGTGGGACTTTGGATCCGACTTGACACTCTCTGGCACTGATGGGTGGCACTCATGGGCATTGATGGGCAGCAGTGATGGGCATTGATGGGCAGCACCGATAGCCAGCACTGACTGGCATCACTAATGGCCACTGATTGATGGCACTTGTGGGCACTAATTGCTGGCACTTGTGGGCACAGATTGGTGGCAATTGTGGGCAATCGTTGCTGGCAGTGGTGGGCACTTAATTGTAATCAGGGCACTGATGATCAGTGCCATGATTACATACCTAGCTGTCCCCTGTAAGGAGATGCTGCTGATCGGCTCTCCTCTCCTCACACTCTGTCAGTGTGAGTTGAGGAGAGCCGATTACCGACACCTCCGTGTTTACATGTGACCAGCTGTGATTGGACACAGCCTATCACATGGTCAAAGAGCTGCGGCTCACCCCCCCCCCCTGGCAAACTCAAACAAGAGTGAGAGAGGGAGATCTGTGTATGATGTCATAAGCCTAGGCTTTTTACCAGACAAGAAACAGGAAGTGGGCTGTATAAGGTATTTATTGGCGGAAAAAAATGTTTTAATATCCAAAGTTAAAACGACAGAAGATTTAATAGATGGAAAGTTGAAAAAATGACTGAAGTTCCACTTTAAGTCACACAGATCGGAATGGGTGTCATTGAAAACGATAGGCTGTGACTTGTCTGGATGCGACTTATCTGCCGACAGATGCATGACAAGTTGCACAAGTGTGAATGAAAAAAAATGTTTTTTAGTGAATTGACTACTTTTGAGATAAATATTGCATGAGTTATTTGAACTAAAAAACTCATGCTGTATTTATCTCTCCGTAAATGTACCCCTTTGTGTGATTTCTGCTGTCTGCTGCTTCGTTCCTCTACTATCATAAGGAATCACTTCTGACAAGTTTTGCTGACACCAAGAGAAATAAGGTGACAGGGGAGGGAGCTCCTGCTGATTGACAGCCTCAGCTCTGTTAATGTGAGCTGTACGGAGGGGGAGGGGTGTATCTCTTCCCTCCAGTCAGCACTCAGAACTCTCCTCACTGAACTCTGCAGAGTGTAACTTCAGCTCTCCGCCCCCTTTTTTGACAGCTCAGACAAACTTTATAAATTCAGCATTTTGAACAGATGAGGGTTTGTTTGACCTCTGGGAATCACCTGAGGCCAGTCACTTGACTGGGTATATGTGAGGGGTTATAACCACTTTAAATAAACCCATGTGGACAAGGCCTATTTGTATAACATCCTGTATTTGGCACGTTTATTTGCCCTAAAGCTGAACTGCAGGTGAAACTTTATAGTATTTCTCATTTGCTCCTTTCCAGCATGTACATAAAACGTTATGTAGGAAAGGATGGAGGAGCTGGGCCAGCACAAAGAGTGATTAGACTCTTCCAAAAGAGGAAAGAGATATGATGAGTAAGGAGGTAGGAGGCTGTGTAAGGGAATTTACTGCAGCAAACTTTCAAGGAAGTTCAGAAACACATTGCAAGTGAATACAAAAATCAAAAATGTATCAAATACTTATGCATATACAAGTGTAGCGCTGTAGATTAAAAAGCTAGTAAAATAAAAATAAAGGACAAACGTCTATGTCAAACAACCATAGTTGCAAATTATGTTAATCTTCACAGATAAAGACAATAGACAAAAATAAACAAAATAAAGTCTCTGATGTTTCTTCAGATGTTTTTAAAGGTTTGAAGAGAACCAGTGTTAGTCCAAAGGTGTGTATAGTTCCTTATTCACCACGTGGATAATGCATGCAAACGAGTGATGAACCCTCCACATAAGGAAAAATGAAGGCTTACCAGAAGGATTGAACTCATAAGAACGTACGTTCAATGAGTCAATCAAGCTTGTAACCCCAACGGGTAATCAAAGAGAAGAGCCTTGCGATTGGATGGTGGTAAGGCTTCAGTGTATGTCCACACTTCTGACGGAACTCAAGATAAATGGCAAACCTTCCCACGGGTCATCTCAGATGGATAATCCATATATGAATAAAGAAGGGGAGCCACATAGCATAATACCGTTTGGGAAAACAGATTTATTAAAATAAGTAAACAACTTACATTTCGGTAGTAAGAAAAGCGCTTCAAGTTAAAATTATGGCAGGCAGTGGAGTCTCCCAACGCGTTTCGTCTCAAAAGACTTCTTCTGGGGTGCTCACTCACTGCTGCCATACCCCTTAATATAGATGTCTAAGCCCCCTTAATGAGGATATAGCTCGTGTCTAAATTACAAAGGTACTTCCGGGTTTGGCCAAAATGGCGGACCCGCGTGCGTTCCACGCCTCAATTAGGTGTATGCATATGCGTTCCAGCATTGTACTGAGCAGTTGCTATAAGATGTAATCGAAATATGAGTGTAGGGACAAAGTAGGAATGTAACTGAAATGGGAACCACTTCCTAGTAAGGATATTTGCAATATAAAAGCTGTTAGTACCATTCTTCCATATCGTAATGGAGAAAAAAAGGAACGAGATACCGGACGTGCGTCACCCGTTCGGACGGGATGAACACGCGTCACTTCCCCTCGCATGGACCGCTATGGATGAACAGCGGTTCAAGCCTCGTTTTGATGCCTATCAACCTATCAGTGGAGATAGGGAGACCGAGATGTCTGATGTGCGTCACCCGTTCGGGAGGGACGCACACACGTCACTTCCCTTCGCCTGGACCGCTATAGGTCAACGGCGGTTCAAGCCTCGTTCTGATGCTTGAGTGGGGCGTGCATCACCACGTCACACGGGGCGAGAGCATGTGACTCACTATCCCATGGGCTGCAGAAAATAAACCATAAGTCAGACCTTGTTAAAAAATATGGTCTTTTAATGAATAAGTGGAAAATTTAGACATAATGACTCTTAGTGTGTTCCGAGAATAGTGATATTGTGATGGATTAATGATGATAAATCATAAAAATAAAAATAAAAACAAAAATAAAAAACTATATTAAAAATAATATAGAAATAAAAAATGAATAAAAAATAAAAAATATATAAAGTAAAAATAAAGTAAATGAAAATAAAAATAAAGATAAAAATAAAAATAAAAATAAAAATAAAAAATAAAAAATAAAAATAAAATATAAAATATAAAAAATAAAAAATAAAAAATAAAAAATAAAAATAAAAATAAAAAATAAAAATAAAAAATAAAAAATAAAATAAAAAATAAAAAATAAATAAGAAGGATAAAAAATAAAAATAAAGATAAAAAATAAAAAATAAAAATTAAAAATAAAATAAAAAATAAAAAATAATAAAGAATAAATAAACAATGAAAAATGAAAAATGAAAAATGAATGAATAAAAAATGAATATAAATAAATGTGCATATAAAGGGTGGTAAGGAGATTTTCATCTCCATATACCATCTCCAAATGTTATGATGTGACTAAAAAAAATTTTTTAGATGTAAAGTGTAGAAAATCATTGGTAGTGACGTCCTTCTTATCAGTGAAATATTTGTGTATATGTGTACATAAATTTAGCTTCTATAGACTCGAGATATATTCTCAAAAAAAATTCACAGTTAAACCAGTTAAACACCAGTGTACACAGTTAAACACCAGTATACAAAAAACTTATGGTTACTCTGAAATAAAACTAGGAGTCATTGATAAATGCATTAATGTCAATTTCCATATTCATACCCCTTGGGGAGAGGGACTGTAGCTCATGTATCCAGAAAGTCTCTAGGCGGGAGACGCCCCTGGTCTTAGCACCCCCTCTCCAAGGTGGAGTATATTGGTCAATAACTAGAAATTGTGAGCCTAGTGGGTTACCGTTATGGAATTCTTTGAAATGCCTAGGTACACTGTGTTTGGACTTCCTCCCTTTGATTAGGGCAATATGTTCACTCACTCTTCTAGTAAAAGTTCTCGTTGTGCGGCCAACATATTGTTGGCCACATGGACATGTAATCAGATATACTACATATCTGGAATTACATGTACAGAAAGGTTTGATGGTATACCTTTTTTATTTTTTTTATCTTTTCTGGTCTGTATCAAATACTTAAAGTGACTGTAACCCCCCCATTTTTTTTAAAATTAAAATAACAAACATGTTATACTCACCTGCTCTGTGTAGTTGGTTTTGCACAGGGCAGCCCGGATCCTCCTCTTCTCCGGTCCCTTGCTGGACCTCCTGGCCCCTCCCTCCTGTTGAGTGCCCCCACAGCAAGCAGCTTGCTATGGGGGCACCCAAGCTGAGCCGCGGCTCTGTGTATAACTGAGTTTGATTGACAGCAATGGGAGCCAAGAACGCCTCTGCTGTATTTAAGCCAATCAGGAGCAAGAGTCCCTGATGGCCGAAGCACTCATGGATATCGCTGGATAGAGAGTGGGCTTGGGCAGGGACATTGCTAGATCTGCAAAAGATCTGGGACTAGAGCCCATAGCAGCGGTCACCAACCTTTTTGCAGGCTGGGGGGCACACTGGTGGTAAGCAATTTCTCATGGGCAATGGCTGGTATTGGCGTTTAAATCATCATGGCACCATGATTGATATGGTGTCGGGGTGATTGAAGCGCATTGTTTCTATTGTTACATTGTAATATATAGAATATATAATGAAGTGGTTCAACTCACCATAATGCAGAATCAGTGGGAGCCCTGGGCGTGTCACTTGCCACATCTCCTGCCACCAGATGCAGCATGTCACTTGCTACCATCGCCTGTCACCAGATGCAGCGTGTCACTTGCCACCGTTGCCTGTCACCAGATGCTGCGTATCACTTGCCACCTTCACCTGTCACCGGATGCAGTGTGTTCCTTGCCACTGTCATCTGCCACCAGATGTGGATTGTCACTTGCCACTGTCACCTGGCAACAGATGTGGATTGTCACTTGCCATGCCAGCCAGTGCCACCAAATGTGCATTGTCTCTGCATTGGTGGCAGGCTGGTAGCACTGGACCATTTAG
Source organism: Lithobates clamitans (assembly GCA_037952925.1). Taxonomy (NCBI): domain Eukaryota; kingdom Metazoa; phylum Chordata; class Amphibia; order Anura; family Ranidae; genus Lithobates; species Lithobates clamitans. The sequence continues at coordinate 119,154 of JBBGZY010000917.1, forward strand.
TGAGGGCGGAAGAGCGCTGATGTTTGGTGGACAGTGAGAGATGATGTCATCTCTCTGCTCCCCGCTGCACCTCGCTCCCACATTTAGGAGGCCTGGCTGTGAAGAGTGGTGATGTGGAGTGGGCGGAGAGAGAAGATGATGTCATCTCTGCTCATCTGCCCACTCGCTTCACTCCTCTCATCCGCCTCTCTCATGCAGCCTGCCCGATGCCTGCAGCTGCGGCCCACTGGTTAGGCAGGGACCCTGCGGCAAGAGACTGGGGGCTATGGGCCCCATATTAGGGGCTATAGCCCCAATAGCCACCCCCTAGCAATGCCACTGGGCTCAGGTAAGTATTGGGGGGGCTGCTGCACACAGAGGGCTTTTTTTCTTAATGCATAGAATGCATTAAGATAAAAAACCTTCTGACTTTACAACCCCTTTAACGTAATTTCCTTTCCACAGCACACATGTGGTAGTTGCCCCACCTACAGAGCCAGTGCATAACTATAAGGCCTCATGCACACAGGATGTTAAAATAACGTTATGAAAACGCCAGTATCTTTGCAGTGGTTTTTTTAACTTTTTTCAACGTTTTTGCAATAGCGTTTTTTAGCGTTTTTCCGCGTTAGTGTTTTTTAGCGTTTTTTTTTTTTCCAATGGATCAAAAATGTTAAAAAACGTTGGTGAGTGACGTTTTTGAGCATTTTTGAGCGTTTATCAGCGTTAGAGCGTTTTTACAGCTGAAAAACGTCTCTCAGAACCCACTGGTCCTGGCTTTTTTTTACAGCTTAAAAACACCTATGCCATTTGCAGCTCAAAAACGCCTAGGTGGGCATGAAGCCATAGACTAACATAGACAGGCCTTTTTAAGCTGCAAAAAACGCTCAAAAAAGCAGCTGTAAAAACGTCCGTGTGCATGAGGCCTAAAGAGTTTGCACCCACGGCACAGCCCATGCCCAGTATAACATTAGGAAGAAGCTAAGAAAAGAAAACAAATGCAGCAATCACATCTAAGAATTGGTAAGCTGCAATATAATATATGTTTGCTTACGAGTGTAAACAAACCCAATTCATTAGAAAATGAGGAAAATCTTGCTTTCCTGAAATGGGTTTTTGTGTGGACATCAACACTTTACAGCTATGCACTGGTCCTCTGGGCTATTACCATGTTGGCATCAGGAAAGTCATTTATGGAAAGGTAAAACACTGGAAGTAAGCATTTAAAGTGCTTGATTTTCCTGTGCTTTTAGCTGTAAATATTTAAGTTGGTGACAGGGTCTCTTTTAAAGCAAACCTGTCAACTATTTTAAACTTGTAGTCATGCCTATGATCAGCCACCACAAGGTACTCTAGAGGGCATCTTATATCTGATAGCCCTGGGTGCACCTTCTTCTACCCTTACAAGTTGTTGCACCCTCAGCCCCCGTTCACGTTGACTGTGGCTTTAGAATTGTGCGACTTCATCTGAAATTGCACGATTTCAAAGCCACATGTCAGTGCGACTTGGAAGACATCTGTGCGGCTTTATGCACAGATGTCTATGCAAGTCGCAGCGGAAATCGCCAAAAGTAGTGCAGGAACTACTCAAATCGGTGCAGCACCACAAAGTCGGCATCGCACCAATTTGAACAGTGCGATTGCCAGCAATAGGGAGTGACTTGTCATGCAATTTGACCTGTCCAGTTGCATGACAAGTCGCTCGAATGTGAACGAGGGCTTAGGCTGATGACACGTGGGTCAGCCTTCCTCTGATTGTGCAATGTGGTGGTGCAGCTGTTTGCCCCAGCCCAACATGCATATTCGAAGGGTGAGGACTTAGTGGGAAGGTGATAGGGTATCATATAACAAATTTATGAACTGTGCCAGGCGACTTTTTCTATATGCTTTGCAGTCTCTCTACACAACAATAACAAGGATCTGCTATAATGGAGCTATGCAGCGGCGTGCACTTGAATAAAGTCTAGAAAGACACCTCAAGCATGTTACTTTACCTGCAGAAACCCTGTGTAGTGTAAGTCTAGGATGAAAGACCCTCACTTTCATATATAAGACTTAAGCCCAAACCTGGAAGGGAATAAAAAACCCTTCCAGTGGGGTCCTCCCTAGGGTTATAGGCTCATTAGGTCTAGGGGAAGATGAAGAGGCTCCACCACGCTCTGACAGACTCCTACACTGTCGATGTTCTCTCTTTTGTTCCAGGCCATGAGTGGTTCCTCAGTGATATCACATACAATGCAGGGATAAAAACCCTGAATTATACATGGAGGAGGGAAGGCCAACACAGCCTTACAGGGGAGGCTTCATGGTGGGGGGTCACGCGGATGGTGGGAGCCTACAGGAACGAGAAGTAAGGTAAGAACTCCTCATCCTTGTACACCTAGACTTAACGAGCAGTTAACACCTGCAATGTTGGGGGAGGCATCACTAGGGTTCTTCTTGTACCCCGAGTTGGGCTTTATATAAACTTTTTGTCTAGTAGGAAGAATTTAGGCTTGTCTTGTGTCTATGAATCCTGGACATTATAGCAGTCATTAAAGAAGTGGTGCAGTGATCCAACACTGAATCCTCCCACTACACTCGGTAGGAGAAGTTACTCTCAAGTGAAGTATTTTCATTTACAATTAGAAGAAGCAAAGGCAGGTAGGCAGACTGATTTTTACCAATGATATTTATCCTCACTGGTATTCTTCTTTAGGCCGCGTTCATACATATGTGAATTGGATGTGGGTTTCCCCGCGTCCAATTCACATGACAGGAGATTGCGACCGGCTCTCAATGGAAGCGGTTTACACAGCTCCGGGGCAGCCGCAGTCCACATTTAAAAAGGGTGTGTCTTTAGTTATGATTCAGCCGCAAATTCAGGCAAAAATTTGGACCTGATTTGCACCTGAATCGGTGAACAGGGACGCACCGGACCCCCTGCTGTGAACCGCGGCCGCAGCGTATGTGAACCCAGCCTTAAAGTAATTGCTAAAACTGCAAGGACCCTACTTTAAAGCCCAAAAACTGTTTTTTTTTTTAAATAGTCCTCTAGGAGGGGTTACAAATGAAAAATCAGCTCTTGTTGCATTGCCAGTCTCTTCTGTGGCACTGTCCCCTGCATTCATTCTAATCCATCACTAGATGTCCTCAGTCTTGTGGGTTGAATGGCACCCAGTGTTATCAGCCTGGAAGACTGAGGACATTTTGTGAGTGCAGGGTGTAGTGGACTCCACAGTCACCATCACAATCTGCGCTCACAGTGTAATGATGCAAAGAATGGCGCTAGCAAGATGATGTCAACAGCACTCTTTGCATCATTGAGGGCCACCTACTACCAGGATCCAGGGTGGAAGAGAAGCTTAAAAATAGATGTAAACCCAGTCACAAAAATCTCATCTTATCCTCAACATGTTAATGTAATTTCAAAATTAATTTTCTTAAATGTATAGCTTTCATTAAACGAATTTCTTGTAGTTCTGACATGAAGGTCATTGTTCAGGCATTTCCAGTTACAGGGTGAGAACTCATTGTCCCTGTCTCATAACTGCACTTCTCCATTGTCACCTTGTCACGTGCATCCATAATAGGGACTATAACCGTACATACCAGTGCTCATTGCACAGGCACTTTTTGCCATTGTCACCATCAGGAACCCATCCCTGAGTAATGACATGCAGCTGCCCCTTGGGTGCAGCATGTAGATAGGAAGTAGCTGTAAAAAGGCTACTCAAATACTGCAGACATTTTATTTTAGACTGGCGTAAGTGTTGGAAGGTCACTATTATATTTTATAATTTGTTTGTTTTTAACACTCATATTTATTTTCTGGCGTCAAAATGTGGCAGGTGGGAAGTAAACATTCCATCCCCTGTTCAGGAATGCACAGAATTGGACTGGAATTTGCAGTCACCGCTAGAATGTTTTTAAACCACAATAGAAGCAGGTGATTACTATATACATAAAATGCTTAGTATGCCTTGGAAATCTGAATCCTCCATGGCAAGAAAATGTTTCTAAAATTGGAACTCGATGAAGTGTATTTGATTTCAGTTAAAATAGGGAAGAATTTATTTAAAGGGTGCTAGACACTAAGAAAAAAAATGCTGGACATGCAGAAGTCCATTAATTAGATAAAGGAAGCGTTTCTGCTAATGATCACATGATTTCCAGCTCTCCATCAGAATTAATATTTATTGTAAGGCAAAATTCACTCTGGTGTGGCCATTTTAATGGTGTAAAGGCATGGAGTATTTTCACAGAAGATGTGAAATTGCTGGACTAAAAAAAAAAAAAAAAAAAAAAAAGGAAAGATAACCCCCCCCCCCTTCCTGCCCAGGCCAATTTTCAGCTTTCAGCTCTGTCACACCTTAAATGACAATTGCGCGGTCATGCAGCACTGCACCCATGTGAAATTTTTATCATTTTTTTTCACACAAATAGAGCTTTCATTTGGTGGTATTTAATCACTGCTGGGTTTTTATTTATTTTGCTAAATAAATAAAAACAAGACCGAAAATATTTTACAATATTTCTGTTTTGCAAATAAATAATCTTTCTTCATAAATGTATAAAAGGAAAGTTATAAAGTCCACAAACTATGGTATATATATGTGAAAAGTGGTCAGTCCTGATGTACTGATGGCCTCTCATTTCTTTAGGCCAGAAAATGCCAGGACAGTACATATACCCCCAAATAACCCCTTTTTGGAAAGTAGACAGTCCAAGGGATTTAGTAAGAGGTATGGCAAGTTTTTGGAAATTGTAATTTTTTTGTCACAATTTATTGGAAAATTAGGAAATTCTATTTTTTTTTCACAATTTGTTTTCTTTTTACATACTGTTACCAGTGCAGTACAGCATCAGAGACACTGACTGGTGACAGTTTATAAAAAAAAAAAATGAATCGTTTAATCTTTTTCTATTTTATTTTTTATTACTTTTACATTTAAAAAAAAAACAAATTAGCGCACTGTGCCCAGTGTACTACTCTAGTGAAGTGATCAGGATTTTTATTTTTTTATTTTTTTTTACACATTATGATTGCTTATACCAGTGAATTTCACTGTTATAAGCAAACATTTTACTGAATGAAATTCAGTGTGTATTGTTGGGATTAGCTGTGATTGGCCCTGTCTGTACCATGTGATTACTGTGACCAATCACAACTAGCAACACAATTGTACACAATGAATGGCATGTATGAAAGCCATCCATTTTTTTCAATTGTCATGTCGTCTGTTGTGATTGGTCACAGTGATAACATGGTACTAGCAGCGGCCTGGTACAGTGATCTGCCAATGGCTGTGTCCGGTGGACACAGCCGGTGACAGATCGCGGTGCAGCCCATGGGGTGGGTGCCAGGCATGTTCTAGGAGGATATCATATGATGTCCACCCGGAACTACGAATGTCCCACCCGGCCGTCATTTGTCTATAGGCTGGGCAGGAACTGGTTAAAGCCCACCACCGGGAAATCTGAAAATGTTCCCTTGCAGTGGGGCTGCACCCATATTGCAAGGGTTTACTGCTTGTTTATTCTATGGGAGAGTAACAGCACTTTTACTTACCTGATCCTCCGCTTCCCTGATAGACGACATTCTCCATGCTCCAGGGGTGGGCTGTCCCCCGGCATCATCATGTCCAAGGCAGGGCTACAGACCCTGCATCAGTGTTGATGACATCACCTTAGACCACTGGAACACGGGAAGGAGGACACCCCTTCAGAACGGTCAAGCGGCAAGGAGAAGAGCAGGAATGAATAAGTAAATCTTCTTTTCTATGCCCCCCCCCCAGACCTAAACAAGCCGGTAACCAATGTAGTGTGGGCACAGCCCCACTGCAATGGAGAATTTTCAATTTTCATGTGTCTGGTGTGAAAGTCTGCTTTAAGGGGGCAGGTGGCAAAATCATCTGATCCATACGATTAAACTTTTCTTAAATTAAAAATGCTATTTTTAACTGTAAAAATGTGCAAATAACCCATTCTGATGCAAATACCACTTGCAACATGATTTAGTAAATTGGTGCTATATTAGAGTACCAAGAGGTGGAATGTGAAGCTGAACTCGGGTCTTGGCATTTCCACCCATTTTGCCCCAGTGGAACCCCTCAATCTTAATGTATATATATATATATATATATATATATATATATATATATATATATATATATATATATATATAAAAATCTGTATACATACTTTTTTTCTAGGTGCCTTTGAACTGGTCACATGACGTCACTGGTCCTCTTCCTTCTCACCTTCCTCTGGCGTTGGTTGAGTCCTGAATGCTGTAACCAGTCTCTGTAGCTTTCTCAGTGAGCCCAGGCTGCTGTGATGATGCTCCTAAGGAGGCGGGTCCCTGACAGCCTGTTCTCACAGGAAGTGGAGACATTGACGTTCCTGGTAAATCACAGTGCAGTAAATCTGCAAGATTGTTCCAGAGTTAAAATGGGTATTATTTAAACTGCTTTGTTTTTAAATAAATCAGCTCATTCAATTTATAAAATTCCAGCAAGTATATGAATACAATCTTATTTCGAATCAATATCTTCAGCATACTTCTCATTACTTTATGTAATTGCTTTTTCCTGCAAACTATTTTTTCCCTATACCTTTAATACATTTCTAATGAAGTGGTGTTTTTAAATTTTTTATTTATATCTATTTTTGCTAATATTATACAGGTATGTACTGTATCTTTCTTTTGTTCTTTTAAACTTTTTGTCTTCAGCTCTTCTTTTAATAATTTACAAAAGAAATAGATTTCAAATAAGTATAGAAATAAACGTGCCATCACTGCCCATAGCAATAGTCTATTTAAAATGTGCGATGGTTTTGCACAGAACAGCCATGACCCTCTTTTTCTGGGGTCCCCAGCCGGCGCTCCTGGGTTCTCCTCTTCAGCGAGTGCCACCAAAGGAAGCCACTTCCCTTGAGGCACTCATGCAGGCTCGCTCCCAAACCTCCTTGTCTACATCCAATGACACAGACAGTCCGGCTTGGCCCTGCCGCCCGTTCCCTTGTCACAGGATTTGATTAACAGCAGCGGGAACCAATGGCTATCAGTCTGTGCATTGAGGAGGGACAGAGCTGGGAGAGCCGCTGCTCTCATGCGCATAACTGGATCTGGACCGAGCTCAGCACAGAAGGTTTTTTACTTTGATGCATAGAATACTGTACATTAAGGTAAAAAAACCTTAAGGTTATACAACCACTTTAAAGTAATGTTAAACCCTCAAGGTCTTTTAGCTTAAAGTGGATGTAAACCCGATTCATGAAATTTGAGCTGGGCACATACATCTGCAGTGTTTTGTTATCTCTCTTCAAAGCACTATGTTCCATAGCTGTCTCCTGCTCCGTTCTTCTGTTATCAGCATGATAACTTCTGACAAGTTGTCCGTCACATGAGATAAAAGCAGCCTGAGTTTTGTGTTGGGGAAGATATTATAAATAGATTAGTAGAGCCCTGAACTATTCAATGATCAGCTCTGAAAGTCTCTACCTATGAATGTGATTGTGAAAGTGTTCTCGAATAAGAGGGAGCGGGTAACGGTTTTTAATGATGATTTTGTTAAGCTCCCTGTAATCCACACATGGTCTTAGAGTTTTATCTTTCTTTTCCTTGAAGAAGATACCAGCACCAGCGGGAGAGGAAGATGGGTGGATGAACCCCTTTTCTAAGTTCTCATCAAGGTATAGCCGTAATGTCTCAAGCTCCTTTTCAAAAAGAGGGAATATGCGGCCAAAGGGTATCTCGGAACCTGGGAGTAGCTCAATTGGACAATCATATGGCCGGTGGGGAGGAAGGACATCAGCATTTTTCTTGTCAGACATCCAGGAACTCTCGGTAGGCAGATGGCACATTCTGGTTGAGCGCTGGGTACAGGTTGGACAGCCAAGCAACTAGCAGAATCCCTGTGCATTAAGGTAAGGAGAGGTGCAGTCTCTTGGGTAACAGGCCCAGAATTGGGCATGGAGCCATCAGCTAGGTGAACTGTCAGATGTTGCTTCTTATGGAAAAGGGGAATGCCCAGTTTTTCTGCCAAAGCCAAGTCCAGAAAACAGCTACTGGCCCTGGAATTAATTATTGCCAGAAGCCGAACTTCCTCTATCACTACCTGCAATGGGACAGGAAGAACAAGATGAGATAGGGAAGATCCTGCCATCTAGAAATATACTGGAATATGTGAAGAGGGCTTACTGGGTCTTATGGGGCAATTAGGTAAGAAATGTCCAGTTCCCCCACAGTAAAGGCAAAGGTTAACTTGCCGACGATGGAGTCTCTCTTCAGAAGTCATAGCTGAGTGGACTAAGCCAATCTGCATGGGCTCAACTTCAGACATCGATGAGATGGGAGGCACGGCTGCTAGAGAAGCAGAAACCTTGGGCAACATCCAGGTGGGTCTGAAGGCTTGGGCTCTTTCGGACCGTCGCTCCCGTAGGCGTCTATCGAGTTGAATAGCAAGCTGAATTAAGCCTTCCAGGGTAGCGGGGGACTGAACATTGGCTAACTCGTCTTTGAGAGATTCAGACAGTCCTTGATGGTATTGGTATCTCAGGGCTGCTTCATTCCACCCTGTGTCAGTAGACCATTTGCGAAAGTCTACTGTGTAGTTTTCTTCCACGAGGCACCGTCCTTGCTGTAAAGTATGCAAGGTGGCTTCAGCAGTGGCTAAACGCTGTGGGTCATTATACAGTTGTGCCATGGCTTCAAAGAACAAGTTCATAGAAATGATGATCGGATTCTTTTGCTCCAATAAGCTGTGGGCCCAAACCTGGGGTTCATCTCACAGTAATGAGATGATGAATCCTACTTTAATAGTTTTTGAATGATCTGAACTTCCGGTCCTCTAAGAACCGTTTAGGAGTTGGCACCCGTGGCTCAGGTGGAGGGACTACCACAGTCTGTGTAGTGATGGTGCGTTCTTGGGCCAGTGCAACAGTTGCAGAGCTGGTGGAAGATGGACCTTGATCTGCAGGGGCAGGTGTCACTGTTAGATTTTGCAGTCATCCTTCCAGCTGGAAGTAGCCCTCCTGTAGTCCTTGTACTGCTTGAGTGAGGGCAGTGACCAGTTCGCACAAAGCCTCTAGCGGGGAAGCACCTCCGTCGGCCTCTGACATTGTGGCTGGATAAAGCTGTCAGGTACCAGGTGCGAGGCCGAGGTGCTGAGAGGGCTCCCCTTGCGGCTAAGTGCAGTACACCACTGGAAGTGGTACAGGGAGTGCAGTGCCCAAAGAAGCACAGTTTGGCAGTTGCTGTGATTTGATGCGCTGATCACTGGAAGGGTACTGGAACAAGCACTGTAGGGCAGGTGTACTTGCGGTGTACCAGGCGAACTTGGCAGATGGACAATCCGGAAACAGAACCAGGAGCCAGGCCACAGGTCTCAGCAGCAGGTTTATATAGGCCAGGAGACGCCATCGCGCCTCTGCGTACACCCGTTAGTGCAGTTGCGCATCTGCATACACCCCTTAGCGTCTAGTAACTCATCTGCGTACGCCAATACTCACGGGAGCGCGCCTGATGCAGCCATGATGGGTGTTGGCAAGATTGCCAGTTCTTTGGCCATTTCCCTGACATTAGCCTTGGCTTATGACATCATGCACAGCTCTCTCTCTCGCTCTTACATAGTTACATAGTAGGTGAGGTTGAAAAAAGACACAAGTCCATCAAGTCCAACCTATGTGTGTGATTATAATTATATGTCAGTATTACATTGTATATCCCTGTATGTTGCGTCGTTCAGGGGATTATCGAATAGTTTCTTGAAACTATCAATGCCCCCCGCTGAGACCAACGCCTGTGGAAGGGAATGCCACATCCTTGCTGCTCTTACAGTAAAGAACCCTCTACGTAGTTTAAGGTTAAACCTCTTTTCTTCTAATTTTAATGAGTGGCCACAGTCTTGTTACTCTCCCTTCTGAGAGTTCATGAGAGATTGCCAGGAAGGGACGAGGGATGAGTCATAAAAGGACCAATGAAAGCTGCAGAGCTGGAGGTGTGCCTCTGTGTGTCTGTGTAAATCCAGGAAGTGAACAGGTAGCAGCTTCAGCTGCCCACAGTTAAAATGGTTGCAGCCAGACTCAGTGGAAGGAGATTTCTGCAGCATATTTGGCAAGTACAGAATCACAGTATATATAAACTAATATGCAAAGTGGTTGTAGGGAAGCTTCAGAATGGCAAAGATGTTTTTATTTCAAATTATGTGAGCAGATTGCAGTTCCACTGAAGGGGCAGGGCTTCACATCAGCTTGACTCTGGCACAATAATGACATGGCTAGTATAGTATTTTTTCTTATTCTTGGGAGTCTAGTGATTGCAGCAGCCAGGGGCTGCCATAGTAGAGATGTTCAGTGCAGTTCACATGAAACAATTGCCACAGGAGATTTCATTCATGTGTCAGTGACCGATGCAGCCTGGAGTAATGAAAGTGTGGATCAGAAGCCCAGGAACATTTATACATGAGGCTGAAGGAGACAAACTAACGCATTGAAGGTCACTATTGAATGGACACTGAATTCCCTAAAGCACTCATCCTGCACTTAGACTCTCCTTCTATTGCATGTGACAGCTGCAAATGAGCATTGGACGCTCAGGATTACCATGGCTTGCCCATAGGCAGCATAAATTACACATTTACATCAAAAGAGGTCCTAGCTTGGATATTCAAAGCTGCTGAGCACAGCAAGTACATTTAAAGATACAGTTGGAACGGAAGTCTGCTGTCACATTAATTGCATTAGCTCACATACACGCCATATTAAGCTGCAGTCATAGAAAATGTTAGTGCCAACTGGCTGACACTCTTGCTATTTTCCACAGTGCTATTTGAGTTGCTTTGTTAGCTTGCTAGTTGGTTGATTTAAAAGCAGCAAAATATATGCCAAAATAGTTTTGTGGTATTGTTATAAGTATCCTAATATTGGTTCCAAAGGACCACCCAGCTTTGTAAATTGCATTTTATTGTCTGGTCAATGATGAGTTTTTTGTCAATGAATTTAATTACATGTGGGTCAGTTTGCAAGATGGATCTTCCCAGCTGTGCATGTTAGCTAAAATAAAAAGTCAATTGATTAATAAATCGATCAACCAATAGAGAAAATCATAGTGCTTATATAACTATTTAATTAAAAAGATGCATTGAAGGAACAACATAAAGGCTTCATGTACACATAACTAGAGATGGGCTTGTGCGTTTTTAGGATCCTAGTCCCAACCCACCTGCCCGATCCTGCCAGGAAGCCGACACTGCACACCGCCAATCACAGGCAATGAGACATTTCCCGGTCTCTACAGCTGGGGACCACGATTCCTCCATGTTCAGAAAAGGGAGGTTGAGGGAGGTTGAACCTCCACTAACCGTAGCAGCTCCTAAACGATCCTAAAGGCCTATATGTACATGGACACAATGGGGTTGATATACTAAAGGCAAATCCACTTTGCACTACAAGTGCACTTGTAGTGCAAAGTGGATTTGCCTTTAGTAAATCAACCCCATAGGCTTTTATGGAGTTGAGTTTAGGAGCTTTGGCAAAAGTTCCTACACTCAAGTTTAGGAGCTGCTAGTGTACATGAAGCGATACAGTGCTAGATACCAAAAGAACCTCATTAAAGCTTATCTAACATCTAAGCAGAAAAATAGGTTTTATACATTTACAAATATAAGTGGAAGCCACGTATCACTTACAAGATGCCTATGCAAAGGTGTCCGGCAATCTATTGAGTTTAGGAGCTTTTGGTACTTTTTTGCCAAAGCTCCCAAACTCAATTCCATAAAAGCCCATAGGCTTTTAAGATTGTTTATGAGCTGCTGTGGTTAGGGGAGGTTCAACCTCCGGAATGTTTTGACCGCTGGCTGCAGGAAACCGCAAAACTGCGATTTTGCCGTGTTTTGTGATTTTCTGCGGTCGCTGTATATCACGGCCAAGTGTACACATGAAGTCTAAAACCCCATTCAGGAGAGACAATTTGACCACAAAACCACTGAACGCTGTTAAACGCCAATAGACACGTATAAACGCTAGGTGTGTTTAGATCTTCAGCATTTATTTATTTCAGTGGCCAGAAAAAAAATTAAAATTATGGCCAATAAAATAAATAAAAGCCCAAACTCTGTTAAACTCACCTAAACTGTTTTGAAAAAATGCAGCTTAGGTGAGTTTATAACGCTGTTTTTCTCCTGTCAGGATAAAATGCATTTACAAGAAACCAGTGTGCATGAGGCCTGACAGCCTAAGAGAAAATTCATGTGGAATGGGGACAGGTAAGACTTGCGGGGGCTAGGAGCTTAGGAAAATAAATGTCACTACACTAAAGTTGCAGTTCCCCTTTAAGGACCAAATTTGCAAAATAATTTCTTCAAAATCTTAACAACAAATTATTCATCTCTTTACTTTACATATTATGATGTGAGAAACAGCCAATTTACACCACACTTTTTACTCTCACATCATATTACAAAACCTACCAAATTCAAATCTAAAACAGAAGCAATGGTTGGGTTTTATCCCACCAACATTTGAGATGTGATTATGAACAAAAAAGTTATAAATGCTGTTGGATGCTGGATTTACCTTTAAGGTCTGGTTCATACCAGTGTGATTTATGATGATGACTTGAGTTGCACAGAATTGTATGACAATAGAAATCACATTGTTTTCAAAGGTGCCCATTCACATCAGTAGAACTCAGCACGGATCCGTTTTGGAAAAGGTCCCTGTGCTACTTTGGTGCGATTCCAGCGTGATTTTGGCCCCACAGACTTCAATGTAAGCACACAGAAATCCCATGCAATTCTGATGCAATTTGGAAAACGATTTCATGGGGTTTTATGTTTTTTTTTTCAGCCTTAAACTCTGCACCCAGGCAAATGATCCCTCAAAAGTAGTAGTAGCATTAGTAGTGAAACACACAGACTTAAAATCAGCTCAAAGTCACACTACATAGTCGCACATGAAATTGAATGAAAAATTGCATTGCATTACTGTGAACCAAGCCTAAAAGCTCAAAGGGCTAAAGGCTTGTACAGTGTGTAAGCCATTGGTTTATATTCCCCAAGCAGTGTGAAGCTGCGTGCAGGCAGCCTGTGTTAGACTGTGTTCACACCTATGTGAATTAGATGAGGGTTTCCATCCAATTCGCATAGCAGGAGACTGTGACCGGCTCTCTATGAAGCCGGTTCGCAAATCTCCACAGCGGCTCCGGTGCGATTTGCACAGGAGTCCTGTGTATCTTTTGGTTTATTTCAGGTCCGAATTCAGCCAAAAAAATCTGGGCTGAAACTGTGAATGGTGACGCACCGGACTCCTGCTATGAGTCGCTGGGTGTTATAGTGTGAGCCCAGCCTAAATCAATGGAGGAACTCACCTGCACATTCCAGTTTGTCAGGGGTGCAGCCCCAAACACACGCTGTCTATGTTCAGGTCCGTGCACCCATCCCAGCACGCCTGTCAAACTCAGAGTCGGTAAAGCCACTGCATCTCTATTGATCTACAAAGGCTGTCTGCACACAGCTCCATGCTGCTCAGCAAAACATGAAATGGTTCCTGGACGCTGCGCGGCCTCTGCGCCCATGTGAATGAGCACGAACAAATATACAGATCACAAAAAAACATGTGTTTTATAATTTAATTATGGGCAAAATCAAAAATGACATACAATATATGTTTGAGGCTGGGTTCACACTTTCTGTGGAGCGGGTCGCAACAGGGTGTCCCCGTTCACCGTTTCAGGTTCAAATTAGGTCTGAATTGTTGCCTGAATTCGAACCCAGCCTTAAGGAACATCTAGACATGTAGTGGTCCCTAATGCCGCGTACACACGAGCGGACTTTACGGCAGACTTTGTCCTGCGGACTTTTCGATGGACTTTACGACGGACTTTCTGAATGAACGGACTTGCCTACACACGATCAACCAAAGTCCGACAGATTCGTACGTGATGATGTACGACCGGACTAAAACAAGGAAGTTCATAGCCAGCAGCCAATAGCTGCCCTATCGTCAGTTTTTGTCCGTCGGACTAGCATAGAGACGAGCGGACTTTTCGACCGGATTCGAGTCCGTCGAAAAGATTTGAAACATGTTTCATTTCTAGGTCTGACAAAATTTTGGGGAAAAAAAGTCCGCTGGAGCCCACACACGATCGAATTGTCCGACGGACTCCGGTCCGCCGAACCATGTATGCCGTAAAGTCTGGTCGTGTGTACGTGGCATAAGTGTAACTTTTGCCTGGAATTCCTGCTAAAAATAGCAGCACACTCCCTGGTATGTGGGGGTGCCTAGGCACTCCTGTGCCTATAATTTCATAGTTGTATATTTGTAATGTGAAATTAAAGTGGAACGTCACTGAAAAGGTGAAGTTCTGCTTTTCCGCCTCCTCATTCATTTTTGTATACTCTTTTTTTTTTTTTTTGTTATTTGTTTGGGGGGCAGGTACGGGCTCCCACTTCCGTTCGGTTCACCTAGATGGCCCTAACAGCAGTTTGCCCCCTGTTTGACCGCAGCCTTATGGGACATGTCACAAGTCCCAGAAGGTTGTGGGATCATTCACACAGTGCAGCATGACTCATGCATGCACAGTGAGAAGCCGGCTGTGAAGGCATCACAGCGGGCTTCCCTTAGTAGACATGCCGGCGTCTGGTGCCCGAAGGCCTGCAAAGAACCAGCCCCGGGTGAGGATGGCGCTGGGTCCTTGGACAGGTAAGTGTCCTTTTATTAAAAGTCAGCAGTTACAGCATTTGTAACTGTAAAGTCGGGGTCTGCATCCTGGAACATGTGACAGAAATTTCCCAGGATTCAGCTGTAAGGCCCTGGTTACATCACCAGTGCCTCACTCAACCAGGAAGTGGAAAAACATTGTAGGTAAAAGCAAAAAATGTTTGTTTAACTAATGAACGTGAGATCATTTCATGTCAGCATGCAGAGGTGTATGCTGATGTGGTTTTTAGGAAAGGGAGAAAAGGTCCATTTATAACACTGTTTTTTTTTTTTTCTTTTTTAAATCAACACAAGTAAGGGTACTTAAAGTGGCTTTAAACCCAAAAGAAAACATTTATTATATTGCAACTTGCCTATTCTTAGATATGATGGCTGTATTCATTTTCTTTTTTAGGCTTTCTTTCTTCTACTTTCATCTGGTGATCCAGCCAACAAGGCTGTTTTTCAAAAGCACAATCTCTCCAGCAGACTGTGTCTGTTTACATGGATGAGAGAAACCATTTAACACTGGCAGGGGTGCTTGTCAAGGCCAGCTTTTATTTATTCATGTAAAACCTTTATCCCAAAAGGGAAAAAAACAACTATTTGCTGTAACTGATTATAAAGTGTGAGCTGGAGTTCAGCTTCAGTTTGTTAGTGTATTTAAAGTGGTTGTAAACCCCATTCATGAAATCTGACTTGGCACATATATCTGTAGTGTTTACTTCTCTCTCCCGAAAGCCCTAAGTCCCGTGTCTTTCTGCTGCTCCGTTCCTCTGTCATCAGCATGATAACTTCTGACAAGCTCTCTGAGGGAGCTTAGTGATAAGCAGAGAGCCTGTCTATTCAGACTGCAGCTCTGTAAGTTTGTTTGTTCCTCTGCCTATGTGGAGTGGGGGTGTGTGCTTTTCCTCCAATCAGCTCACACACAGTGTAAGCCCAGACTCCACACCCACTGCTGAAACAGGAAGAAAGTTTTCTAACACAATGTGCACTTTCTAAAAAGTGTAGAAACCTGAAGACAGCAGATATACAGTACATGTAAAACTTGTGTAGGGAGATTTGTTTCATCTCTGTGTATCATCTGGGGTTATTCACTTCACTGAGTATAGGAGAGGGTTTACATCCACTTTAATTCTGCTAATGCATTTAACACTATCCTCCCCCGAGACTGACAATGTTCATTCATCCAGATTTGTGTCTCACTACTGTAATGTGTTTAACACCACTTTCAATTGAATAGGAAGTGTCCCTTGTACTGATTACTGCTGTCTTAAAGCAGAGTTCCACTTAAAATATAAATAAATTAAAAGTCAGCAGCTACAAATACTGCAGCTGCTGACTTTTAATAACCAGACACTTACCTGTGCCAGGGTCCAGCGATGTGGGGGAACGAAGCCCTGCTGGTCTCCCCCTCCTCTCTGTGGTGACGGCATTGTCACTGTAGGCGCCCAGCTGTGGCTTCACAGCCGGGCACTCACTGCGCATGTGCGAGCGGCGTGGCACTCCGTGACTGGCCAGGCAATCATCTGGGACCTGTGACGTGTCCCAGATGATTGCCGAGAGGGAGGGGGGAGAGGTGACCTCCCTTCCGGTGCCGCGGTGCACCGGGAGGAAGTGGGAGCTGGCACCCTCTCTCCCTAAAAAAAAATGACATGCCAAATGTGGCATGTCAGGGGGTCACCTTCCCTTAAAGCGGAAGTTCCATTTTTTGGTGGAACTCCGTTTTAATTGAAATCCCTTGACCCCCCATACCCTGCAGGGTTTATTACAGCCACTGGACCTTTCATAGGCACTCAAAAAGAGTGTCGACTGTGCATTCATAGAAGCTGCAATAAAATCCAGCAATAAAAAGTGCTCTATGAATGAAGGATGGGCAGATGAATGAAAGGTCCACCTCCTCCATTCATGGAATGCTTTTCATTCTTGACAAGTGTCTGTGACAGAGGCAGTAGCTATATTAACCCGCACAGCACTGGAAAATTACCACTGCAGAGATATGCAGGTATACAAGAAAAAGAACCGCTGCTCCAGGTGTATAAAGATAAGGCTGATTGGAGTATCTTGCAGAGTGCTAGCCCCGGCCCGCCTCCGTGAGAAACTTGGAAAGAAGAAAGAAATGGCTGCACATCCAGAACTTCTGATTGCCTTTTATTTGCTTCACAAAGATAACACCAAAGACACCAAACTGTGGCAACTCAGACGCGTTTCACACATACATCTTGCGCTTAATCATTACCAGTGATTAAGCGCAAGATGTGTGTGAAACGCGTCTACGTGACCACAGTTTGGTGTCTTTGCCTTTTATTTGCTTCACAAAGATAACACCAATCGGAAGTTCTGGATGTGCAGCCATTTCTTTCTTCTTTCCAGGGATATGCAGGGGAGCAGAGGACCTTGGATTTTCACTGAGAGAGCAGCCACCAGCATGGGGAACACCTTTCCTTCAATTTAAGGTCTGTCCCATGTAGGGACTACATTTAAGACTTTAAACTTGCCTTTTTTGCCCAAGCATTGCTATAGTCTTGCTTTCAGTTCACATGCTACTATACAAGTATGGGTTAAATTGGCCTATAGGTTGCCTCTGAATTTCATATGGCAATATGTTCATTTAATTTTCTGCAGCACCATTAAAACAGCAGTGCCCGTTATTCCCACATTGTAGTTTTTGCTATTGTATACATGCTTCAATAAAAAGGTAAAGAAAAACAGTTGAAGGTTATGAGGTTAGAGGAAGGGTATGTGGGGCGTTGTTTCTGTTGACAATAGATGTTAAAAGCAACACAGTAGCTGTCATATATTATTGATGCTTTCCCTGTGACAGATGTTACTTCTGTGCTGCACTGGAAGCAATACACTAAGCTTTATAGGAGGTCTCAGTGGTTTTAAGATATATAGCAGCATTCAGAATGATAAGTTTCCCAATATGTCACACTAAAATCAGCCCTGGAAGAGAACATTTCATGGTCTTCCTTTTTTATTAATAACAGCATTTTATGGAGGCAATGACTATGAAAGGGGCTTCAGAATACATTTTTATCAATGTGTGAATGCATTAAACTTTAGTATCGTTTTTGTGTCAAGACTTTTAGAAACACCAGATAACAAAATACTAAATACTTTCCTAAACTGGCCTCACACTAGGAGGATTTCAGCTGGATCCTAACAAACCGGACAAAATTCATGGGTGGGCCTGTTGTCACCCTACCGCCGGATCCTAACAAACAGGACGAAATTCATGGGTGGTACCGCCGGATCCTAAC
This sequence comes from Lithobates clamitans, assembly GCA_037952925.1. NCBI lineage: Eukaryota > Metazoa > Chordata > Amphibia > Anura > Ranidae > Lithobates > Lithobates clamitans. The sequence goes on from JBBGZY010000917.1 coordinate 137,078, forward strand.
AAACAGGACGAAATTCATGGGTGATACTGCCGGATCCTAACAAACAGGACGAAATTCATGGGTGGTACCGCCGGATCCTAACAAACAGGCCGAAATTCATGGGTGGTACCGCCGGATCCTAACAAACAGGACGAAATTCATGGGTGATACCGCCGGATCCTAACAAACAGGACGAAATTCATGGGTGGTACCGCCGGATCCTAACAAACAGGACGAAATTCATGGGTGGTACCGCCGGATCCTAACAAACGGGACGAAATTCATGGGTGGCCCTGTTTTCACCCTACATCCGAATCCTAACAAACTGGACAAATACCATGGGTGGTACCGCCGGATCCTAACAAACCGGACAAAATTCATGGGTGGGCCTGTTGTCACCCTACCGCCGGATCCTAACAAACTGGAGGAAATTCATGGGTGGCCCTGTTGTCACTCTACAGCCGAATCCTAACAAACTGGACAAACTTCATGGGTGGTACCGCCGGATCCTAACAAACAGGACGAAATTCATGGGTGGCCCTGTTTTCACCCTACAGCCGAATCCTAACAAACTGGACAAAGTACATGGTTGGTACCGCCAGATCCTAACAAACAGGACGAAATTCATGGGTGGTACTGCCGGATCCTAAAAAAACAGGACGAAATTCATGGGTGGCCTTGTTTTCACCCTACAGCCAAATCCTAACAAACTGGACAAAATCCATGGGTGGTACCGCCGGATCCTAATAAACCGGACAAAATTCATGGGTGGGCCTGTTGTCACCCTACCGCCGGATCCTAACAAACTGGAGGAAATTCATGGGTGGCCTGTTGTCACCCTACAGCCGAATCCTAACAAACTGGACAAATTTCATGGGTGGTACTGCCGGATCCTAACAAACCGGACAAAATTCATGAGTGGCCCTGTTGTCACCCTACAGCCGAATCCTAACAAACTGGACAAATTTCATGGGTGGTACCGCCGGATCCTAACAAACAGGACAAAATTCATGGGTGGCCCTGTTGTCACCCTACCGTCGGATCCTAACAAACTGGAGGAAATTCATGGGTGGCCCTGTTGTCACTCTACAGCCGAATCCTAACAAACTGGACAAATTTCATGGGTGGTACCGCCGGATCCTAACAAACAGGACGAAATTCATGGGTGGCCCTGTTTTCACCCTACAGCCGAATCCTAACAAACTGGACAAAGTACATGGTTGGTACCGCCGGATCCTAACAAACAGGACGAAATTCATGGGTGGTACTGCCGGATCCTAAAAAAACAGGACGAAATTCATGGGTGGCCTTGTTTTCACCCTACAGCCAAATCCTAACAAACTGGACAAAATCCATGGGTGGTACCGCCGGATCCTAACAAACCGGACAAAATTCATGGGTGGGCCTGTTGTCACCCTACCGCCGGATCCTAACAAACTGGAGGAAATTCATGGGTGGCCTGTTGTCACCCTACAGCCGAATCCTAACAAACTGGACAAATTTCATGGGTGGTACCGCCGGATCCTAACAAACCGGACAAAATTCATGGGTGGCCCTGTTGTCACCCTACAGCCGAATCCTAACAAACTGGACAAATTTCATGGGTGGTACTGCCGGATCCTAACAAACCGGACAAAATTCATGAGTGGCCCTGTTGTCACCCTACAGCCGAATCCTAACAAACTGGACAAATTTCATGGGTGGTACCGCCGGATCCTAACAAACAGGACAAAAATCATGGGTGGCCCTGTTGTCACCCTACAGCCGAATCCTTACAAACCGGACAAAATTCATTGGTGGCCCTGTTGTCACACTACAGCCCGATCCTAACAAACCGGACGAATCTCATGGGCGGCCCTGTTGTCACCCTACCGCCCAGCATCCTTTCAATAAAAAAATCAAAGGAGCCAGATAAAACATTTTCTGCTGGACAATGGCTGCATCCAATCAGATGCAGCAGCTGTTCTGGTTTGCTTATCCACCTCAGCTCTGGAAGGTTTTACCCCTTCATGACCAGGCCATTTTTTGCTATTCAGCACTGTCCTACTTTAATTGGTAAAACAGAAAATGTATATAATTTTTTTCACACAAATAGAGCTTTATTTTGGTGGTATTTGATCACCACTGGGTTTTTTACTTTTTATTATAAAAAGGAAAAAAATTTGAAAAAAACTATTTTTTTCTTTCTGCTATAAAACATATCCAATAAAAAAAAATTAAAAACCTAATTTCGTCATAAGTTCAGGCCAAAATGTATTCTGCTAAATAAAATCCCAATAAGTGTATATTGACTGATTTGCATGAAAGTTATAACGTCTACAAACTATGCTATATATATATGTATTGGAATTTTGTTATTTATTTATTTTTTTATACTACTAATAGCGGCGATCAGCGACTTACAGTTGTGCTCATAAGTTTACATAATCTGGCAGAATTTATGATTTTTTTGGCCATTTTTCAGAGAATATGAATGAGAACACAAAAACTTTTCTTTCACTCATGGTTAGAATTTGGCTGAAGCCATTTGTTATCAGTCAACTGTGTTTACTCTTTTTGAATCATAATCACAACAGAAACTACCCAAATGACCCTGATCAAAAGTTTACATACCCTAGTTCTTAAAGCGGAGTTCCACCCTAAAGTGGAACTTCCGCTCATCGGATTCCTCCCCCCCTCCGGTGCCTAGATTGGCACATTTCAGGGGGGAGGGGGGTGCAGATACCTGTATAATACAAGTATCTGCACCCACTTCCGGGAATAGCTAGCCGCAGGATGAGGCTCTTTATTTTCTCAGATGGTAAAGCTGCCCATTCCTCTTGGCAAAAAGCCTCCAGTTCCTGTAAATTCTTGGGCTGTCTTGCATGAACGTTCATGCAAACGTTCCTCCAGTATTTTTTAATACCATACTGCATTCATCTTGCCATCAATTTTGACCAAATTTCCTGTGCCTTTGTAGCTCACACATCCCCAAAACATCAGCGATCCACCACTGTGTTTTACAGTAGGAATGGTGTACCTTTCATCATAGGCCTTGTTGACTCCTCTACAAATATAGCGTTTATGGATGTGGCCAAAAAGCTCAATTTTGGTCTCATCACTCCAAATGACTGTGCCATTTTTTTTTTTTTTTTCAAATGACAAAAATATTTTTTTTTTTATTGCATTTTAATGTAAATATGAGATCTGAGGTCCCTTTGACCCCAGATCTCATATTTAAGAGGTCCTGTCATGCTTTTCTTTCTATTACAAGAGATGTTTACATTCCTTGTAATAGGAATAAAAATGACAGATTTTTTTTTGTTAAAAGAACAGTATAAAAATAAAAAAATAAAAGATAAAATTAATAAGAAAAAACATTTTTTTAAACGCGCCCCGTCCCGCCGAGCTCACGTGCAGAAGAGAACGCATACGTGAGTAGCGCCCGCATATGAAAACGGTGTTCAAACCACACACGTGAGGTATTGGCAGAGTGATAGCAATAATTATAGCCCTAGACCTTCACTGTTACTCAAAACATGCAACCTGTAGAATTTTTTAAATGTTGCCTATGGAGATTTTTAAGGGTAAAAGTTTGTCTCCATTCCACGAGCGGGTGCAGTTTTGAAGCGTGACATGTTGGGTATCAATTTACTTGGCGTAACATTATCTTTCACAATATAAAAAAAATTGGGCTGACTTTACTGTTGTCTTATTTTTTTATTCAAAAAAGTGTATTTTTTCCAAAATAAGTGCGCTTGTAAGACCGCTGCGCAAATACGGTGTGACAGAAACTATTGCAACGACCACCATTTTATTCTCTAGGGTGTTAGAAAAAAAATGTATAATGTTTGGGGGTTCTAAGTAATTTTTTAGCAAAACATTTTTTTTAACTTGTAAACAACAAATCTCAGAAAGAGGTTTGGTCCTTAAGTGGTTAATACCCATGTGTAACAGCACTGGCCAAAAAAAGCAAACCTCAGATAACCATATTCAAAGTATAATCCATATCCATAGATCTGTGAAAAAATCATAAGTAACGTGCAATTAATCATAAACTATAGTATCAATGAATAAAGTGCAATATATACTGTATGTGCCAAAAACAATTAGTACAATAAACTAATCAAAATATTTGTGTAGCTGTTGTTTCAATAAAGTGTCCAGTGCAATAACATGCCACAATAAATATACAGTTTCCAAAACTGTCCAGTGATACACAGATTCAAATATGAGATCTTCATATACACTATATTACCAAAAGTATTAGGACGCCTGCCTTTACACGCACATGAATTTTAATGGCATCCCAGTCTTATGCCCTGTACACACGATAGGATTTTCCGATAGAAAATGTGTGATAGGACCTTGTTGTCAAAAATTCCGACCGTGTGTGGGCTCACACATTTTCCATCGGAATTTCCAACACACAAAGTTTGAGAGCAGGCTATAAAATTTTCCGACAACAAAATCTGTTGTAGGAAATTTCGATCGTGTGTACACAAATCCGACGCACAAAGTGCCACGCATGCTCACAATAAATTAAGAGACGAAAGCTATTGGCTACTGCCCCGTTTATAGTCCCGACGTATGTGTTTTACGTCACCGCGTACAGAATGATCAGATTTTCCGACAACTTTGTGTGACCGTGTGTGGGCAAGACAAGTTTGTGCCAACATTCGTCGGAAAAAATCCATGGATTTTGTTGTCGGAATGTCCGATCAATGTCCGACCGTGTGTACAGGGCATTAGTCTGTAGGGTTCAATATTGAATTGGCCCACCCTTTGCAGCTATAACAGCTTCAACTCTCCTGGGAAGACTGTCCACAAGGTTTAGGAGGATGGTCTATGGGAATGTTTGACCATTCTTCTAGAAGCGCATTTGTGGGCACTGATGTGTACGAGAAGGCTTGGCTCACAGTCTTCGCTCTAATTCATCCTAAAGGTGTTTTATCAGGTTGAGGTTGTGCAGGCCAGTCAAGTTCCTCCACCCCAAACTCGCTCATCCATGTCTTTATGGACTTTGCTTTGTGCATGGGTGCGCAGTCATGTTGGAACAAGAAGGGGGCTTTCCCAAACTCTTCAAACAAAATTGGGAGCATGAAATTGTCCAAAATGTCTTGGTATGCTGACCCCTCAAGAGTTCCCTTCACTGGCACTAAGGGGCCAAGCCCAACCCCTGAAAAACAGCCCCACGCCATAATCTCCCTCCACCAAATGATTTGGACCAGTGCACAAAGCCGGGTCCATAAAGACACGGATGAGCGAGTTTGGGGTGAGGGAACTTGACTGGCCTGCACAGAGTCCTGACCTCAACCCGATAGAACACCTTTAGGATGAATTAGAGTGGAGACTACGAGCCAGGCCTTCTCGTCCACATCAGTGCCTGACCTCACAAATGCGCTTCTGGAAGAATGGTCAAATATTCCCATAGACACACTCCTAAATCTTGTAGACAGCCTTCCCAGAAGAGTTGAAGCTGTTATAGCAGCAAAGGGTGGGCCAACTCAATATTGAACCCTACGGACTAAGACTGGGATGACATTAAAGTTCATGTGTGTGTAAAGGCAGACGTCCCCATACTTTTGGTAGTATAGTGTATATCACAGAAATCTTCCCAGTGTGTATTTTTTCCGTCGTGCTACCTCCAACAGTGCCACCTCCACCAGTCACACTCAATGACTTACCAGAAATAATGACTCTCTAATTAACAGGTCAGTACTTGCATTATCAATTAGTCCCAAAGATTACTCCTCCAAGAGAACAAACTTCATTGCATAATTTTTTTTTTCATCTTTTAAAAACCATATAAAAAAGCACACTAACATGCATTTATTGTCATACCAGACACTGAGGATATTTGTAAAGTCGCTTTAAACTGCACCGACTCCGGCCGCACACACTGGCTGGGAGTGGACACAGAATATGATGATGCCAAAAACGAGCCCTGCCCTACACGCTTCGTCGTGATGACGTCTTCAGGGACACATTGGACTGCATGATACCACTGCACTCCTTATTTTACATTATTTGTTTTCCATACTTTATAACTCAAAACATAATTTTAACAATAATGGATCCTTGGACTAGCCTGAAACAGATATGAGAAATAAATAACATACAAACATGAGAAGTATCTTGCCTCTACATTACTCCTGATCTTTTAAAGGAACATTAGCCTAATTAAAGTGGAACTTTGTGTCCGTGTATTGATCGCAATCTTTTAAATGGACACAAACCTCTTAGAAATAGAAATGTATCTGTACTGGAACCAAAACTAAGGTGCCAAACATCCATAATCAATGCAGAAGTGGAAATAAGAGCTGTTTCCAATCTGTATACTGCTCCCAATCTTTTAAAAGGACACATTTTGGAATACTATGGGGGTTATTTACTAAAGATAAATCCACTTTGCACTACAAGAGCACAGCAAGATCTGAGGGGGATATGCAAGGAAAATAAAAAACAGCATTTTTGCTTACACATGATTGGATGAAAAAATCTGCAGAGCTTCCCTTCATTTTAGAGCTTTCCCTTAGATCTACAGTGATCTACATCGATTGCACTTTCAAGTGCACTTGTAGTGTAAAGTGGATTTGCCTTTAGTAAATAACCCCCTGTATATTTATTGTGGCACGTTATTGCACTGGATACTTTGAAGCACTGGGCACTTGAATGAAACAACGGACACACCAACATTTTGATGAATTTATTGCACTAATTGTTTTTGGCACATTTACATTGCACTTCATTAATTGTTCCTGTGGTTCATGATTTATTACACATGTGTTATTTATGATTTTTGCACAATTGTATTTATGTATAGAATTTATGAATTATTATTTTTTGATACTTATTTAGATAATTTAAATACGATTATTTGAAGGATGCTTATTTGGCCAGCACTGTTACAGTCTTATTGATTTAAGCTAAGGCGGTATTATGTGATACTTCTTTAAATGGCAGCTACCATTCTGTAAACATAAGAATACGTGGCGCAGACTAACATATATATTAAATCTTAGGAAGTCATAGTATTCGAGAAAAAATAGGGGAAAACTATGCTTGTGACATTCGTCCAACCAATGTTTAATAAATAGATCCCTTAGCGTTAACAAAATTCTGGTGCAGTTCTAATTCATATCCTTTAAGGGTTATTATACCTTTTCAATAACATACATAGTCAAGTATCCCCAGTGTGTTAAAAAAAAGTATGCAGCTTTGAAATATTGTGCTTAACTGGTTCCCAATAGGCTTGCGTACATATACGGGGGCAGAATGACTCCACTGCGCTAAAACCCGTACAGGTACGGAGTTCCTTTAAGAGCCGTCAGAGGGCGCACACACAACACCGGAGGGGCGCGCGCATGCCCACTGCATGGCAGGGGACCCGATGAATGAGCGCCAGCATGGGGATTTGTGTGTGTAAACACAAATCCCTGTGCTCTCAGAGGAGAGGAAACATGTTGTTTGTTCCTACTACGTAGGAACAGCAAAATGTCTCCTTTCCTACTCAGTCCTATCCCCATACAGTTAGAACACAGTGAAGGAACACACACCTCTTGATCGCCCCCTAGTGTGAACCCATTCCCTACCAGTGTCATTTACACAGTAATCAGTGCATTTTTATAGCACTGATCGCTTTATAAATGTCAATGGTCCCAAAAATGTGTCCAAAGCGTCCGATGTGTCCGTCACAATACCGCTAAAAACCGCAGATCACTGCCATTAGTAGTAAAAAATAATAATAATAATAATAAAAATGCCCTAAATCTTTCCCATAGTTTGTAGACGTAGACTTATTGCAATTTTTTAAAACAAAAATATGTAGAAGAATATTGGCCTAAACTGATGAAGAAATTTTTTTTGTTTTTTTGTTTTTTAATTTTGGGGATAGTTATTATAGCAAAAAGCAAAAAATATATTTTTTTTTCAAAATTGTCTCCCTTTTTTGGTTTATAGCGCAAAAAATAAAAACCGCAGAGGTGATCAAATGCCACCAAAAGAGAGCTCTATTTGTGAGAAAAAAAGGATGCAAATTTAGTTTGGGTACAGCGTTGAACGGCCACGCAATTGTTAGTTGAAGCGACGCAGTGCCAAATTGTGAAAAGTGCTCTAGTCAGGAAGGGGGTAAAATCTTCCGAGGCTGAAGCGGTTAAACAGCATAGCTGTAGGCCATTTGCCTCCCCGTGAAGCTATTTGGCCCCCCCCTAAAACCCGGCTGAAAAACTCCTACAGGTATCTGTGACCTATCCTGTCCTATTGCACGCTGAACACCAGCATCACAGGAGCCAGCATTCTCCTTGTTTTAAACCCCCGTGCCCGCACAAAGTGGCTAAGCTCAGAATTTTTGGACAGGTGAGGGTGGGGGGCACAAATGGCTTAGAGGTATGGCTATTTAACTAAGCAAAATGTTTTGATGCTGCATAGGGTTTTTGGAAACACTGGGACCCCTTGACTGAGCCAAATTTATTTAGATATCAATGCTGACACACACAGTGTATAAGTTTACACTTACAGGGAGAATACTGTGGGGTAGTGTACAATTGGTTTAAGTAAATGACTGCTGAAGTAAAGTTTAAACTGTAGTGAAAAGAGTTATGCTCTATTGCTTTCTAATCAGAATACTCGCGTATTATGCCTGTTATTTTCCACTATTGCTTCTACCACATGGGCAGTTAACTCTCCTCAGTGTATACTTACAAAGACAGTAATAAAGAACTTTAACACTTGCACTGGGAGGACTAATAGTCAACGCATTATATCTGCATCATTTGAAAAGATACCTTCCCAAATTGCTTCTATTGGACTAAAATATTTGGATTACAGCTTGCCTAACAGAGATGGTAGGGGCAGTGTTGCCAACTGACCAGATTGAAATTTACTGACACGACACCCAAAATGTACTGCCATTTTCAAAAATTAAGGTAGATATTAAGGCAAAAAACACTTTTCTTATTTTATTGTCGATATAGTAGGTAAGTAGCTCAGGGACAGGACACAGGAGGGCAAGAAATTAGAATCGGCAGGCACACATACACCTCATCAACATGAAACATCTCTTCCTAAATCACAATGACAGTCTTTCTTCATGCCAGGTGGTCTCTCTTCAGTCCACTCCAGTCTAAACAGCACTGAAAGTTCCGCTCCCAGTTTGCCTCGCTCTCATCCCACAGACCTGCAGATGAGACTCCGACCGCTCCGGCTGGCCCCCTTGCACCATGACATCACACTACTACATGCTCAGGTACCGCCTCTGCCAGACCCACCCCCTGCCGGCACTTCCCAAACACACTGTAGCAGGCACTCGGATGGTCTTGACCAGCTCAGGACTGGAGCCGTGCGTCACAGCCATATTTTTTACTGGCACCCTTTTCTTGTCACTGGCATTTACTGGCAGGAGAAAAGTGTCTATTTTTTACTGGCTGCCAGTAAAAATACTGACGGTTGGCAACACTGGGTAGGGGCCCTTGGGCTCACTGGTTCAACTCAACTCTCTGTTTAGGTCAGCCAAATATATTCCAGAAGCATTAAAACAAAAGCTTGTTTTCCTTAGAAAACAGTCACAGCTATCAAATCTTTGACTCAATGCCTGATACCTGGGATAAATCATATATCTCTTGGATAGGACACATCCATGCAATCAAAATGACTTTTCTTCCTAAACTATTATATCCCTTTCCGAGTGCTGCCGGTTCAGGCTCCTCCACAAATATTGGGCTCCTTGCAACGAGTTATTTGTAAATTAATTTGGGGAACATCTAGGCCCTGGTTAGCTAGAAACGTTCTTTATAGGCAGAAGGCCAAAGGAGGATTGGGCTACCAAATCTAACCTATTACTAGCAGGCAGCACATATTGCTCTCTTAGTTTAGCTATTTGCAGGGAAAGCGTCTGGATGTATATCATTATCATGGATGTGGATCCCGTTCCACTTCAGCCCCTACCTTCCCTTTCAATTACAGCCCAAGACCCTGGATCCAATCTTATCATACCCTTGCAGTCTGGGATCTGGTAAAATATTCAGCTGGTCTTCTGTCCCCACATCTTCCTCTGTTGGAAATCTTTAACTGCCCCCCATTCCCTCCAGGTTTGGATGACCCTTATAGCTATCGTCCGTGGTATACTACGGACTAGCCATGGTCAGTTCTCTATTAACTTCTTGAGCTATACATTCTTTTAAACAACTGAAAGACGCATATTACATCCCTAACTCTGAACAATTTTGCTATTTCCAGATCTGCCATTTTCTCGGATACTTGACAAGGAACTATGAACGGCCCACACTCGCTATAGCCTTTGAAGCTCGCTGTCATACTCATCCCACTACACATGGCCTGGTGTCCTTGCTATGCACCTCTCTGTTAAACTCTTCTGGGGTTCAGGCCCCTTCTTATTTAACGCGTTGGTAATTGGATTTTGGTGTGGCGCAGTCCCCAAAAGACTGGAACAAAATGTTGGAGGCATTATTTCACTCTTCCTATAATGTGGTGGCCCTGGAGAACTTGTTCAAGGTGATGTCAAGGTGGTACTACACTCCAGTTAGAATTGCAAAATATATCTCTACGTATCCTGCATTGTGTTTCCGGAGGTGCTTGGATTCAGGTGATATGTTACATATATGGTGGACGTGCCCAAGGGTTAAATAGTTATGGCTACGAGTCTATGCCATAGTCAATACAATTTTATACCAGAACTTGCGCAAGGATCCCTGGGAGGCACTGATACACAAACCAAAACGTGGGATTAACTAAAAAAGAGCATGTTTTGGTTACCTATGTTTTCATGGCTACAAAACAGACAATCGTGAAAGTCTTTCGTTTGAGGAGGTTAAATGATGATTGCATGGCACTCTGGTTAATGAAAAACTTACAGCTAATCTCACTGATAAGCACAATAAATTTTTTCGGGATCTGGCAACCTTGGTTGGATCAATTTCTGGATATGCGACTGCCTATGCAGCTTTTAGACCTCTAGCCTGTAATGACTAATGAGCCATGACAGTTGTGAATTTCCCCGGGGTGAAGCGACCCTGTCCCCATCTCTCCCTTTTTTACTTCTTCTTGTGTCATGTCCTGTTATTATGGTTTTGGGCAGGTACATCATCCCCCATCCCTTTTTCTTGGGATCCATTCTTACATTCACTTATGTGCCCAGTTTCTGAATGGACCCAAGCTCACGGTTAGAATTATTTGGACTATTTTATGTTCCCTTTTTTCTGGCACAATTAACCATGGACTCTGAAATATTGAGGCTGACGTAGTTTGATAGCAGATACTACTCTGGTTTTCTGCCTGGTCCCTCCTCTGAATGTGCAGTACCTGGACTCTAGCTTATATTCTATAATATTAGCTACATGCCCTACCATCGGTGACAGAGGATAATGTCGATAGCCTATAGGTACTGCTACTTTTCATGTTATGTCCTGGATGGTTTAACTTGCATACCCTGTTGCAAAGCGACTGTAGAATGGTATATTTACTTATTTTGCACATCATTTATGATCCTTTTATTTTTTTCAATAAAAATATTATGAAAGAAAGCAGTCACAGCATGTGCAGAAAAACTTGACCCTTGCCAGCATGCTGCAGATAAGGACCTTTCCACTCTGTGTAGAAGTGGTCACTGTACAGACATCTGACTTTACCCCCTGTTGAGTCAGACCTAAAGCTCTGCAATCTGCACATCTTATTCTCCCTGCTCTGGTTCTGAATCTGCAGGGGGCGTGTTGGACATCTCCGGAGAGACCACTGCTTCCACAAAGAGGGCAAGGGTCCTTTTTACTTTCATGCTGAAAGGGACAGACTTTTCTGCTCAGGCTGTGGCTGCTTTCTAAAGCAAAGTACCTTTTTGCCTTCCTCATACCTCCCAACTTTTTGAGATGGGAATGAGGGACACTTATTAGCAAAAATATGTAGGCATAGGACACACCCCCTGCCTCACCCCTTAAAGGAAACTTATACATTAAAAAAGATTAGGTAATCCCACAAGTGCTTTTTTTTTTACCACTACTATCCCTTTCTATTGGCTTTTGGAATTTACAAATGCAGCAATTTAGAAATTGGATGAAAGGTTTAGCACTGGGAAACACTTTTTGAAAGATAAATAGTGCATTTTATATACAACTGTATAAATCAGACTGAATGAGGGACAAATGAGGAGGAAAGAGGGACTTTGTTGCAAATCAGGGACAGTCCCTTCAAATCAAGAACAGTTGGGAGCTATGCTTCCTTGGTTCATCTTTCCCCCTTCATCAACCTTCCTATAAAATGTTTTAATCAAAAACCTTTCGAGGCTGTACATGTGAGAGAGATTCTAAATAAAAACCTTTCTATTTAGACCTAATGATGTCATTGCTGCCTGCCAGCTCTCCCACACTGTGGCTACGCATGCTGCTGATCCAGGGTAAACTGTGTCCTGTGTTCTTAGCACACCAGGGGAGCCAAACTTGGGCTGAAACTTGGGCATGTGATTTGAGTAAAACTTAGGCATGTGACTCAAACAACACACTAAAAACACAACGCATGTGCGCTTTTTTATGTGTTTTTGCCACGTTTTCTATTCATTTCAATGGGGACCTGCATTTTTGGTGTGGTTTTGAAAACTGTACCAAGATGTAGCATGCAGAACTTTTCTAAATGCATCGCACCTGCAGTACAGTGTTGTGAAGAGTCCCATGGGATGTAAAGGGATTGCGATTTTGTTGCATTTTTAGCATGGTAAAAACGCAGCAAAATCGCATCAATGTGAAAGCAGCCTTAGACACATTATAGGATTATTTATGATGGCTGTGTGAATACTGAGGCATTTATACAGTCATTTTTTTCAAAAATAAATAGACCCCTCATCTATTCTGGGACACGTAATTGGGAAACTTGGCCGCTATTACCTATCCCACTAGAGTGGTACTTTTCCTGGCATACTGGGATGTGTGGTTACGCAACCTGAAATGAAACAATTAGGAGGTATACAAATTCTTTGTATTTGTTAGGGATTTGCTTTCAATCACTAGCTATTTACAAGTCATAAATGAAAGGTGTATGGAGTTTTGTCTGATGACAGCAAAGACAGTAATTTAAAAATATAACAAAAGATAATTACAATGTTACATAGTTATGATAACATGATAACAGGCAGTTATCTAGAAGCAATTACTTATATTTCATGTTGTAGAAGTGGAGCATAAAATATCAATTCTCTGCTGCTACCGCCTAGATATAAAACTTGTCAGCTGGTAAAGGCAGAGAGTGAATAACACAATGGATTCAGAAACAGAATACAGTATCATTCCCTTCTTATATCAGAGAAACTACATTTTCACCAGTTAGATTAATTTGCTAAATACATCTCATTATGCAAACCAATAAAAGGAGTAATTGCCGCACACTAAATCTAGTGTTCTTTATTGTATTTTTATTACATTTTTGTTCTCTTTTTTTTGTTTGTTTGTTTCAGCAGACTACAGTTACATAGAGTACAATGTGTAAATCCAATAGACATAGAAAAAGACTTACAATAAACCAGCATGCATGGTTAGGAGATACTGCATACAATTTGTTGTGATGGTAACCATTAGATTTAGAACAAAGGGCTCTAGCAAATAATTCATCAGATCTTCAAATCCAGAGTTAACCTTCTTCATATACAAAGTATAAACTCTTAAGCTGACCATAGATGGTTGGAAATTCAGCCAGTGCAGAGACTGGATGAATTTTGATCCATGTGTGGCCGCTCATGTTGGAAAAAAGTTGTTTTATACCTTAATGCATTGTATGCATTAAGGTAAAAAACGTTTTCAAGGAAGGCCAGTCTCTTTTTGATGGATAGAGTGCTGAGCAAAGTGATTCTTGGGTTCTCCTGCTGAGACATATTACCAGTCTTTCAATATGACTTTTTTTTTTTCTTACCCCCCCTCCCCCCACACTTCCACTCGATCGACTGGTCTATCTCGTCAATTTTTTGCTGTTTCTTTTTTTCCTAAATGATATCTAAAATTAGTTGGGTATTCCCTATATACTAGGGTATCCAGTCTTACGATCACTCCCAATCCTGAATGGACATAGAGAGTGATTTATATCTCTTAAGTGCAGACTAAATGCTTATTGTTACCTTTTTGGTATCCTGATTTTACTGACTGCTGAGATATACTTTTATTTTGCTCACTGGTATACCACTGTTTCTTTATTATTGTCGTGTTAACACAGAACTGCCTTTCTGTTGAAAATAAAATATTTGAAAAAAAAAACAAAAATGTTTTCAATTCCCCTGTGCCTCCCCTTCCCTGTGTGAAGGGGGAAAGAGGGGAGATGAGATCAGCGTTGTACACGGCTGCATCTATTCTCCCCTTTCTTCCTCTTCACACAGCATTCGAATAGTGGTTAATGATACTTACTCTGATTGGTCTAAGGTTATCAGTGGTGTACCCCAAGGTTCAGTGCTGGGACCCTTACTTTTTAATATCTTTATAAATGATATTGGGTCTGGGATCAAAAGTAACATTTCTGTCTTTGCAGATGACACCAACCTCAATGCACTGTCTAATTGGGCGACTATGTGGCAAATGAGGTTTAATGTTGAGAAATGTAAAGTTATGCACTTGGGGGCTAAGAATATGCATGCATCATACATGCTAGGGGGAGTACAACTGGGGAAATCCGTAGTGGAGAAGGATCTGGGGGTTTTGGTAGATCATAAGCTTAATAATAGCATGCAATGCCAAGCTGTGGTTTCCAAAGCGAGCAAAGTCCTTTCTTGTATTAAGAGAGGCATGGACTCCAGAGAGTGAGATATCATTTTGCCCCTGTTCAAATCATTAGTAAGACCTCATCTGGAATATGCAGTTCAGTTTTGGGCACCAGTTCTCAAAAAGGATATCGGGGAACTGGAGAAAGTGCAGAGAAGGGCAACCAAACTGATAAGAGGCATGGGGGAGCTCAGCTATGAGGAAAGATTAGAGGAACTGAATTTGTTCACTCTTGAGAAGAGGAGAATAAGGGGGGATATGATCAACATGTACAAATATATAAGGAGTACATATAGTGAACTTGGTGCTGAGTTATTCACTTTACAGTCAACACAGAGGACAAGGGGGCACTCTTTACGACTGGAGGAAAAGAGATTTCATCTCCAAATACGGAAAGGTTTCTTCACAGTAAGAGCTGTGAAAATGTGGAATAGACTCCCTCCAGAGGTGGTTCTGGCCAGCTCAGTAGATTGCTTTAAGAAAGGCCTGGATACTTTCCTAAATGTACATAATACAACTGGGTACTGACATTTATAGGTAAAGTTGATCCAGGGAAAATCCGATTGCCTCTTGGGGGATCAGGAAGGAATTTTTTCCCCTGCTGTAGCAAATTGGAGCATGCTCTGCTTGGGTTTTTTGCCTTCCTCTGGATCAACTGTGGGTAAAGTATTGGGTATATTGGATTGTACAATATTTTTTTTTTTTTTTATGGTTGAACTGGATGGACTTGTGTCTTTTTTCAACCTGACTAACTAACTATGTAACTATGTTAGAAGCAGCAGGAGCCATTGGCTCTTGCTGCTGTCAATCAAATGCAGTGAAGAGGAAGTGGGGGGTGGGCCTAAGTCTCACTGTGTAAGTCTATGGAGCCCAGCTCCATAGACACACAGGTCGGGAGCGTGCAGACTATGTTTCTCCCCATAGCAAGCGACTGTCTGTGGTTGTCCTAAAAAGAAGAGGCACACAGCAGGTAAGTATAACATGTTAGTTATTTTAATTTAAAAAAAATCTGACTTTAGTAACACTTTGAATCTAGACTTCATTTGTGTGATGTGGAGCTTTAATTCTGGGTTTGCCCATGATTTTACTGTTATTCAAAGCACCATTTTCCTTACTTTCCCTCACAGTGACAATGCTTTCAGTAGACAGGAAGTAAACAAAATTTTTGTTAACAGTAACACAGACAGAACTAAAAAAATATATACAATTTCCTCCGGGTATTCTGGTTTCTTCCCACACTCCAAAGACATGCAGATAGTTTAATTGGCTCCTATGAATGTGAGTTATGCCACGTACACACGAGCGGACTTTCCGGCAGAAAAGGTCCGACGAAACATATCCGTTGGACATTCCGATCGTGTGTGGGCTTCATCTGACCTTTTCTGTCAAAAAATCTGACGGATCTTAGAAATAGAACATGTTTCAAATCTTTCCGACGGACTCAATGCCTATAAAAAAAAACGTTAGTCCGTATGCTAGTCCGATGGACCGAAAACGACGTAAGGGCAGCTATTGGCTACTAGCTATTGAACTTCCTTTTCTAGTCCGGTCGTATGTCATCACGTTCGAAACGATTGGACTTTGGTGGGATTTTGTGTAGGCAAGTCTGTTTCGTCAACTCCGTTGAAAGGTCCTTCGGAGTTCAGTCCGACGAGAAGTCCGCTCGTGTGTACGCGGCGTTAGGGACCTTTGATTGTAACCTCATTGAGGGCAGGGACTGATGTGAATCTATAATATATATGTGTAGCCATGGTGATAGCACTACTAACAAACAATCCACCAAATCACCCCACTGCCAGACTTCATGCATCCTTTCAGAGACAATGAACAGTCATTTGCGAGCTTTGTTTTTGTTGTTATTGGGGGGTACAACTTGGATAGGGATTGGGATATGGGATGCCTATAGAATAGAATTAATCATTGCCATCATATTTACAGGTTTGAAGATAGGATGTGAACACTTGACTAAGTAGAAATCTTCTCCTGCAGCTCTCTGCAGACTGTTACTCCCTCTGCATCTCCTGTGCAGACTATTGCTCCCTGTATCTCCACGCAGACTGCTGTTACTAAGAGTTCTCCATCCATCACTGTGTGAGGGACAGAAACATCACTTTTGACCGTGTAAAAGTAATGGTCTTAGTTCTCTTCACCACCTGCCAAAACTTGCTTCTCCTTGCACACTTGGTTTCCTCCTGCACAACTTGTAATTCCATTAGGGTATAACACGTTCCCTTCAAATGGGTATGAAGAACTCACTCTGAATAAGCCCCTCTACTGGCTCTGGTGACTCGCTGCTACTAGGCCTAAGGCCTGCAGAACCTCTCCCCGGAGGCCTAGTAGGTTAAAGTCTATGTTCTAGGAAATGGACTACTGCTCCCAGTAAGTCCAACTTGCAAACCATGTGTTCCCCGGCCACACTGGTTTGACACACACATCCCCACAGTCTCTTTTCTGGTCCAGGACTCCTCACCATCCACCGTCCACCGTGTGCATGATGAAGACTCTGCTGACCGTGTAGAAGCACAGTTCCCTTACAGACTCCCTGGCACATCCTCCAGCCATCCACTGTGTTAACACTCACCGACCTTCCAACCTTCCAGCCCTGAGTACTTGATGAGGAACTTTCCCAGGCCATGCGTTCTGACAGCTTCTCCCGCCCCTTCTGCTCCAGGACCATCGACCGTGTGGAAACAGAGACATTGCCAATGACCGTATAAAGGCAATGTTCCTTCACAGCCTCCTCCTGCGGTCCCACACCCCCCCCCCAGGTGGGGGGGTGATCCTGCGGCTGTCTAGCACTCCATTCCTCACGTCACCCAGTGGACTTCTCCTCCCCAGCAGCATGTGACCTCAGCATATATAGAAGGCCCGCCCCCTGCCAATGCCAGTTAGGGATTGGTCAGAGCTCCCACATGTGCTGCCTGCCGCTCCAGGCCCAGCCTCCGCTTCCAGAACATTCTCCCTAGTAGCAGGGAAGGTACCTCCAGAGTGGAGCCCAGGTGGTCACACCCCCTGCTATTCTAACCACTCCCAGCCCGAGAATTTAAAAAAAAAGGCCTAGCTTGCAGCATAAGCCTCCCTAAATTCGCCTGTGCTGAACAAACCTAGTAAAACAACCCTTACTAGCACCTACCTTCTGGTAGAGGGTGCTACATATGTAAAGTGCTGCATAAATTGACAGCACTATATACTGTAAGTACTTGTAATAAGTAAATAAATTGAAGAAGGGCAGAGTTTAGATTTTCCCTTAATTTCTGTCTGGGGAATCCATTGTCACTAATATAACAGTAAGTGAGGGGATATCATTCTAGCAGAGACCCAGATAGCAAGAAAACCCCAAAACGGGTTCCAATCCTTCTCCACTCCATCCAAAACTTCAAAAATGCTTTGCCTGGGCATATCATTTATAAAGGTTATGAAACATTGCTAAAATGTGTTTCCAAGGCTATGAATGACTTTAACACCCATATAATTAGTGTATTATTTTGCTTTCTAAAAATGAATACTCTCAGACAGAGAATTCCATCTTATTTTGTCTGAATACACTGTGAAAAATATGTATTAACTCTTTGCAGATTGCATTATAAATTAGGCCTGTGAAAATGAACATATCTGTGCCTATTTCAAAAGTACTCCTTGGCACTTCTAAGTAGTATGACAGATGTGAGGTTAAAATTACCATGCAAAATAAGCGTGTGCAGTTGCGGCACAACTGAGAAAATAGGCATGCATTCGATATTTGTCTGTAATCACGCAGAACGAAATCTGTCGCTTTGGCTGCAAAACAGACAAAGATTAAAGTGATAATTTTTGCAATAATTAATATGCAACTGCTTTAATAAACATCCCCTTGTATGTTTAAAAACGTACTCAGATTGACTTTAAAGTTAAAAATGTCATTGTGCTCAGTTCTTTCCTTCTGAACATCTCTAATTGTCTTCTGAGGGATTCTCACCTTCCTGCAGAGAAGCTGCTGTACACAGACCGTCATGTCAGTGATTGCACTTCCATAAAAATGCAATCACTAAGACATCCTCTTCATTTTAGCACATGTGTCCTGTTGCCCTATAGGCTATAATTGGCTTCTGACTCATCCATCAACTTATGGGTTGACAGAAATCAGTCTATTGAGGACCACACATTGATCAAAATTTGGCCGCTCCAGCATGGACCCCCCTTAGGGGGGTTTAATCAAATTCTGCAGAAAGGTCTTGCTGGAAAAGTTTCTGTTGATCAGTGGTTGCAGCCAATCATTTGCAACCGCTGATCAGTGTATTCTGACAGTGGTGTGTTACTCTCACAATACAATGTCCCGGCAGGGAAATTGCTTTATTTACCTCATATGTGTGGAGTGATTGGCTGAATGAAAAACAATAATGCCCCGTACACACGGTCGGATTTTCCGATAGAAAATGTCCGATGGGACCTTGTTGTCGGAAATTCCGACTGTGTGTAGGCTCCATTGGACATTTTCCATCGGAATTTCCGTCACACAAATTTTAAGACCTGGTTCTCAAATTTTCCGACAACAAAATCCGTTGTCGTAAATTCCAATCGTGTGTACACAATTCCGACGCACAAAGTTCAACACATGCTCGGAATCAAGCAGAAGAGCCGCACTGGCTATTGAACTTCATTTTTCTCGGATCGTCGTACGTGTTGTACGTCACCGCGTTCTTGACGTTCGGAATTTCCGACAAGATTTGTGCGAACGTGTGTATGCAAGACAAGTTTGAGCCAACACCCGTCGGAAAAAAATCAATGGATTTTGATTTCGGAATGCCCGATCATGTGTACGCAGAAAAACAGTATAGGGTCAGCCTTAAGGGGCAACAGGGTACATAATTGTGTCATGGATTAAAATAATGCATATTAGAACAATATTTCAAAATACTTTAAATCTTTACTGCTTCAAAACAAAGATTATCCATGAAAGGGGGGAGTTTTGGGACTTTAAATGAGGCACAATTAATGTACCTCCATCCCTGATTCGAGTAAACAAGAAAGGAATGTGGGACTTTGAATGAGGCAATTGACTTGTGGAGGTAGAGTGGTTGGTAAACATTATTTATTCGTGACAATAGTATGAAACAAGTAAAAAAGTAATTTGGCAATAAGATGAATGATATCAATAGATTGATATTATTCATCTTATTACCAAATGCCATTTCTATGACATGTGTACATATATGCATTTATAATTTTATTTTATTCATTTTATAAACATTAGTTACTTCTCATGTGCTGCCAAGTGGACATATATGTATTGATGTATCCATTATGTGCATGCCGTGTGTGCATGTGTATGTATATATGTATGAAATTACTTTTTTACTTGTTTCAAACTATTGTCACAAATAAATAATGTTTACCAACCACTCTACCTCCACAAGTCAATTGCCTCATTCAAAGTCCCACATTCCTTTCTTGTTTAACAAAGATTATCCTTCCCATCTTTTATATAAATATATACATTTTATAAAAGGATATACAGTATCTCACAAAAGTGAGTACACCCCTCACATTTTTGTAAATATTTTATCATATCTCTTCATGTGACAACACTGAAGAAATGACACTTTGCTACAATGTAAAGTGGTCAGTGTACCGCTTGTATAACAGTGTAAATTTGCTGTCCCCTCAAAATAACTCAACACACAGCCATTAATGTCTAAACTGCTGGCAACAAAGTACACCCCTAAGTGAAAATGTCCAAATTGGGCCCAATTAGCCATTTTCCCTACCTGGTGTCATGTGACTCGTTAGTGTTACAAGGTCTCAGGTGTGAACAGGGAGCAGGTGTGTTAAATTTGGTGTCATCGCTCTCATTCTTTCATACTGGTCACTGGAAGTTCAACATGGCACCTCATGGCAAAGAACTCTCTGAGGATCTGAAAAAAAGAATTGTTGCCCTACATAAAGATGGCCTAGGCTATAAGAAGTTTGCCAAGACTCTGAAACTGAGCTGCAGCATGGTGGCCAAGACCATACAACGGTTTAACAGGACAGGGTCCACTCAGAACAGGCCTCGCCCTGGGCGACCAAAGAAATTGAGTGCACGTGCTCAGCGTCATATCCAGAGGTCGTCTTTGGGAAATAGACATATGAGTGCTGCCAGCATTGCTGCAGAGGTTGAAGGGGTGGGGGTCAGCCTGTCAGTGCTCAGACCATATGCCGCACACTGCATCAAATTGGTCTGCATGGCTGTCGTTCCAGAAGGAAGCCTCTTCTAAAGATGATGCACAAGAAAGCCCGCAAGCAATTTGCTGAAGACAGGCAGACTAAGGACATGGATTACTGGAACCATCTCCTGTGGTCTAATGAGACAAAGATAAACTTATTTGGTTCAGATGGTGTCAAGCGTGTGTGGTGACAACCAGGTAAGGAGCACAGAGACAAGTGTGTCTTGCCTACGGTCAAGCATGGTGGTGGGAGTGTCATGGTCTGGGGCTGCATGAATGCTGCCGGCACTGGGGAGCTACAGTTCATTTAGGGAACCATGAATGCCAACATGTTCTTTGACATTCTGAAGCTGAGCATGATCCCCTCCCTTCAGAGACTGGGCCGCAGGGCAGTATTCCAACATGATAACAATCCCAAACACACCTCCAGGACGACCACTGCCTTGCTAAAGAAGCTGAGGTAAAGGTGATGGACTGGCCAAGCATGTCTCCAGACCTAAACCTTATTGAGCATCTGTGGGCCATCCTCAAACGGAAGGTGAAGGAGTCCAAGGTCTCTAACGTCCACCAGCTCTGTGATGTCGTCAAGGAGGAGTGGAAGAAGACTCCAGTGGCAACCTGTGAAGCTCTGGTGAACTCCATGCCCAAGAGGGTTAGGGCAGTGCTGGAAAATAATGGTGGATACAAAAAATATTGACACTTTGGGTCCAATTTGGACATTTTCACTTAGGGGTGTACTCACTTTTGTTGCTAGCGGTTTAGACTTTAATGGCTTTGAGGGGACAGGCAATTTACACTGTTATACAAGCTGTACAAGCACTACGTTACATTGTTGCAAAGTGTAATTTCTTCAGTGTTGTCACATGAAAAGGTATAATACAATATTTACAAAAATGTGAGGGGTGTACTCACTTTTGTGAGATGCTATGGGGTTGATTTACTAAAGGCAAATCCACTTTGCACTACAAGTGCACTTGGAAGTGCAGTCACTGTAGATCTCAGGGGAAGATCTAAAATGAGGGGAAGCTCTGCTGATTTTATCATCAAATCATGTGCAAGCTAAAATGCTGTTTTTTATTTTCCTTGCATATCCCCCTCAGATCTACAGAGACTGCGCTTTCAAGTGTACTTGCAGTCCACTTGTAGTGCAAAGTGGATTTGCCTTTAGTAAATAACCCCCCTCTGTGTATGAGTTCTGTGTTTTAAACCATAAAACATTTGATGCTTTTTTCTCACTGGATATCATTTTAATAAGAAAGGGTTTGTTTACATTTGTTAGCTCCTGTCTGGCATTTTAAAGTATGGGATTTTGAATTTACTGTTTTATATTTTTTTTAACTCTCATGATGTTGGTTAATAATGTCTTTATCTGCAATTTTTTCTCCCTTTTTGTCCTGGCACCCAATTCTATAATATATCTATGGTCACGTTACTATGCTTTCTTAAGAAAGAAGATTTAGGGGTCTATTTATAAAAGATTAATTGCACAAATATCAGAAAACCTCTGTGCAAGGTGAAAAAAATGTCCCATATTTTTTCCAAGAGATTAATGACTATTAGCTCCATCTAGTGGCCAGTATGCAGTATAGTTTTCTAAAATACCTCAAATAAAAAACTAAACTGCATTTTGGCCACTAGATGGAAATGGTGATACAGACATTAAAGTGGTTGTAAACCCTAGCAAAAAAAAGAAAATCCCTGCAAGACAAAGGCATAATGAGCTAGTATGCATAGCATACTAGCTCATTATGTATTACTTACCTTAGACATCGCTCCCGGAGTTACTTCTGGGTATCGCAGGCTCCGGCGCTGTGATTGGCCGGAGCTGCGATGATATCACTCCCACGCATGCGCATACGTGCTGTTGCTTCAGTTTTCTTCAGTGCGCATGTCACGATGACGTCGGCACATGCAAATACAGGGGATATCTCCTAAACCGTTCAGGTTTAGGAGATATCCGGGGTAGCTACAGGTAAGCCTTTTTATAGGCTTACCTGTAGCAAAAAGTGTGTTGTAAGGATTTACAGCCACTTTAATCTCTTTTGGCTTCTTTCAAAATTGCGGAAGTGCCTACTGCCCTCAAAAAAGGGAACCACGATGGACTGTCTGAAAGAGCCTTAAGAAAAAATAGTTTAATTTCATTCAACCTGTATGAATGCTTCTGCGATTTATGCAAGGAATGTTTTATAAATACGCCCCTTAGTGTCTTGTCTCATATTTGCTTTTAAAATAAAGACCTCTAGTCTTCCCTATATATTTCTTACCTCTTTGGATTTAGGCATATTTTAATTAGGTATGCACTTCCTAATTGCAGTACTTTTAAAAATCTGTATTAATGGTAAAGCTTATAGGGGCATACTTTAAAATATGGATTAAGCCTGTGGATGTCAAGTTTACACAGGGCAAATGGTGATGAAAATTAAGAAATAATCGATACACGCATAAGTGTAAAGGTATAAAAGGTATATGGTAACTTCTGGAAGATGTATCCAAGTGTGGGTCCATTGGGGTTCAAATCTCCCCCAAGTATAAAAAAACAGTGAACATGTGACCAAGTTGTGGACCAACAACTATTTACAAATGCATACTAAACATTACATTACCTTTGAAACAAGCCCCCTGACTCCAACCACTGCTTGTTAAACACTCTGGACCTCAGCACTCTGTGCGTTACATATTCCTGATTCTTGCTCTCTCAACCTTACACATTCCCGATCCCTGCACTTTGCATATTAAACCCTCTTGACCTCTACACTCTTTATGCTATTCTATTTTTCTCAGATGAAGTATTATGTCTCTGTTTCCTTTTTCTTCTTTGTGGAAAAGCATATGTAATTAGAGAGTTTCAATTTTTAAAACAAATCCTTTGTGCTGAGGTTTATGTGTGCCCTGTATACAGTAAATAGGCTTACATTTTATTCAATCATGGCACTTTAGGTCCATCCCTTTGTTACCTAAATGTTCCTGTGTATCACTGCACATCAATGCCCCTGATTTTCAGGTTCTGGTCTTACACAGCATGTATGGATGCTGCACAGTACATCTTCTTATGTTCTTTATGATGGATGTAATTCTCAGTATCTGCCCATGGCACTTCTATTCTGCTGTATGTATTTTTTAATATCTGCTGGTATAATACATGTTTGGAAGCTGTTCAGTACTGCTTCACTTGTTCTGTTTTGTATATGGACCCTGCACAATAGTACTTCTATTGTTCTGTATGCTGAGTGTAATTTCTAGTATCTCTTCTTATTCTGTATGTATGAATGCTGATCAGGGACACTCTTGTAACATGGGTGACACAGGGAATCCTCAGAGGAGCAGTTAGCCCCTTAAGGCACGGCACACCACTTTTCTTTGGTTCAGGGCAGTATGAGATCTCTCCAGTGGCGTACCAAGGGGTGGGGGGGGGGGGGCGGTCTGCCCCGGGTGACACACATTGGAGGGTGTCAGGCACTGCCCAGGGACCCCAGGTGCATGTGGGGCCCCTGCACTTTCCCTGGCATTGCAGCTTTGTAAATAGTTGATCCGATCAGCAGAGAGCCCAGTGGTGTGGGGGAGGCTGTCTGTAACTCCCCCCTGTCATCTCATCAAGTTAGGCTGTCCCTTGGGGATGTTCATTATCTCCCGAGGCAGCCGGAGGTGGTGGGCGGGGGCGGGGTGTGGCTGCCTCCTCCACTCCTCCTACAGACTCCCCCCCTCAGGCTTACCCCCTCCCGCAGCTAAAGAAGAAAGAGGAGGAGAGACTATAGCAGCCCGGGAATCTTCTTACATGGTTGTAAGTGACTACATGCAGACATAACCTGTCTCTATATATCTCCCTAACCTGGCACTATATACCCACCTAACCTGGCAGTATATACCACCCTGACCTTGCACTATATACCACCCAGACTTGGCACTATATACCCACCTAACCTGGCACTATATACCACCCTAACATGGCACTATACAAAACCCTAACCTGACACTATATACCACCCTGACCTGGCACTATATACCCACCTAACATGGCTCTATATACCACCCTGACCTGGCACTATATATCCACCTAACATGGCTCTATATATCACCCTAACCTGGCACTATACACCACTCTGATCTGCACTATATACCACACTAACCTGGTACTATATACCACCCTAACTTGGCAGTATATACCACCCTGACCTGGCACTATATAGCCACCTAACCTGGCTCTATATATCACCCTAACCTGGCACTATATACCACCCTAACCTGACACTATATACCACCCTAACCTGGCACTATATCACCTAACCTGCCAGTAAACAACCCTAACGTTGACGTGTGGTGCGCTGCCTGTCTGGGGGGGGGGGGGTTACTGCCCCAGGTGCCAAATGCTCTAGGTATGCCCCTGGATCACTCACCTGAACACCTGGCTCTCCTCTCTACACAGACCACTGTGAGGAGCTCTGATCCCAGTACCGCACAGCAGCTTGGGGATAATCTTTACTGGGGCTCCACTACCACTACAGGGGGGCCCTATGTCCCTACTCACCTGGGGTGGCGCAAATGGGTGTGAAGATCATAACCCAGACTATAACCCCCCCCCCAGGAACACTGAACAGAATCCACCTTGCAGAGTCAAATTACCCAACTCCACTAAGGAACGCTACACTCTTCACTGGTAACTGCCCTCTTCCTACCACCCACAGGTTCTTCCATAAAGATAAATTCTGCAGTAAATAAGAAAAATGTCATTCTTTGAGAAAGTTGATTTCTTTACTTGAATGAACTGAACTTCACACAGGTATATTGTACTTCTCAAAATATTACAGTTCCAAAAGGAACCTAGTGTTAAACCAGCTTCTGGCAAGTCTGTCAGCATTCTTCAATCTATGAAGGGGTAATAGTCCACCATCCCTCTAATCTCTGACAGGGAGCAGTCTCCATGGTCCCCTGAAGGGGAGTGCACGACCCAGGAATCTAAACACACCCATGATGGCTATAGGTGTGCTCTCTATGCAGACGAGTTTGTCTTTGGTTACTTCTTCCCAACTAAACAAAGACCCCCAATAACTCCAAGCACCAGTGCTTGCAGCTGAAGTTCTGATATGAAAATTTTTACATAGTTTAATTGGTCCAGCTTGGACCAATGTAAGTATGTATGTTCCATACCTGTGGGATCCCCAGTACTACAGTGATCTCTCCTAGCTTTTGGGTCCCATGCCGAGTGGCTGCCTTGCTTTATTTTGAACAAAGGAAAGAAAGTTGCTTGCTCGGCATAGCTGTCATTCAGGGAACACTTTACATTTTCTCAATAAGCGCAAAGTGTTTTCTGATTGGACAAGGTAGGGTGGTGATGCCACAATCTCCACTTCATCCATTTAGAGAACACTTTGCATTCATTGAGAAAATGCAAAGTGTTTCCTGAATGGCACCCATGCTATATTGGCCACCTTCCTTTTTCAATGAGCAGCAGGGCATCCGCTCGGCATGTGACCCAAAAGCTGATGGAGATCACTGTAGTAATGGTGCCTACTACAATGATTTCCAGCTTTCACAGGGATCCCACAGTTATGGCACATACAGTACATTTACTTACTTTGGTCATAGTTACATAGTTAGTCAGGTTGAAAAAAGACACAAGTCTATCTAGTTCAACCAAAAAATAATAATAATAATAATAAAAAAAATAATAATAATAAAAAAGAAGTTGAACCAATGCCACCATTTAAAAATTGCCAAAACTTACCTATACTTCACTTTTAAATACCCCTGGGTAAACCAGTACAAGTGGCAGGAAATGCTACCCAGCTGGGCAGAACAATCACTAAAATAGTTCTACACTTAAGAAGCAAGTATGTGTGAGGACATCTAGTAGTGCCTAAAAGAATTACAACAAAAATCTTTTATGTGAATAACAATAGGGCCCTACGCTCTTCCTCTGTATGCTGGGTGTAATTCTCAGTATCCATATTAATATACATGGATGCTACAATGCATCATTTTATTGGTTTTGTGTGCTGGATGTAATTCTCAATGTTTATTCCTAGTCTGTATATATGGATGCTGCACAGTAACAGTTTTCTTGTCCTGTATGCTGGGTGTATTTGCTCTTAGAGTAGAAATCCAGGAAAAAAAATTGGCGCTTGCTGGGTCCAGCTTAGTTGGCTCCAATTCTTGGTATGATACATCTGAAGGGCTGCTAAAAATCTTAGTTGTATTATGTTGGGTACCACTGTCAGCTATTATCTGCCAGCTACGTTTTGTATTCAGTTTATAAAATACAAGGCGTTTTGTAATTGGACAAGAGTTAGGGAGGGGTGGATAAGCATCACAACCTCTCCTTGTCCAATCACAGAATGCCTTGTGTTTTGTCAAAAGAATACAAGACATTTTCTTAATTGAAAAAGCGGAGACTATACTACCTGGCGGCGCAATTGCAGCACCTGGTTGTAGCTTTTTCACTCAGGGCAGACGCCACACAGTCACTGTCCCCGTCTGCATTATACGTTATGCAATTTCACATGAAAACACGAGACATACCAGGGGCCTTAGAATCCTCCTGCTTTCATACGTCCAATAGATTGTTCCCCACTTACTCTTTGCTGCAGGAGGTTTGGTTGAAGGTGTGCTCTCTACAGGGTGTCACTGGGTTTACTGAATACAGCCCTATCTGGCACAACTCTGTATACAAAGAGCAGGTGAAGCTGCCTTGTGTAGGGATGTGGAAACATTGGGGCATCACTCATTTGAGGCAGGTCTTCCAAAGTGGAGTTCTCCGCTCCTTTGGAGACTTGCAATCCACTTACTACCTCCCCTCCACGATACACTTCTATTACCACCAGCTTCGCCATGCTGTTCACTCTCAGGGCCTGTCAACTGACTGATCCCAGTTCTCCACACCTGTGTTTCGTTATGTTAAATTGGCACAAGACATTAAGGGGTTTATTTCCAACTGCTATGGGATACTTCTACCATCCTATATAGAGGTGTACCCCTGTAATGCTAAGGAAAAATGGGAGCAAGATGTGGGTCTAATTGACGATGAGCTTTGGGATAATGCTCTTGATTCGATATTGCATAGCTCACTTAACACGACACAAAGATTCTCCCAACTATACATTGTGCTTAGGGTGCATTACACCCCCCCTAAAACTACATTGCATGGGCGTACTGCATCTCTTGTGACACTGTCCCAAACTACATCATTACTGGGTATCAGTGATTGACACTATAAATTCAGTCTTCCACATTACAATACCAAATTAACCAACCAGAAGTATTCTGGGTATCCTGGATGATCTTCCACTTACTGATCCTCAAAAAACTGCGGTTAACAGAGGCCTGTTTCAGGCCCATAGGCTCCTCCTATTGCAGTGGAAAAGTAATAAGGCCCCCGCATATAAAAGAATGGGTTTCATGTATGAGACACACCCTAAGGCTTGAGAAATTAATATTCCAGCATTGCGGATGATCATACAGGTTTGACAGGCACTGGGATGACTGGCTGGCAGTACATGTTTTGACATCTGTGGACTTAGTAATAACTAGAATGTTAAGTTGAACTTTGCAACACAGTGATTACGGACTAATGGAATTGCTCTCCTGTGTCTCATGCTGAATAAGATTTAATTAAGGCCTCCTTATTGTTTGTTATCAGACCATATGGCTTCTATGTATGTTGTATGAGCACCCACTGTCCATTTCATTGTGATATGCTGTGTATAACATGCCCACTTTGTGATTTCACTAATGTCGTATATTTTGGCCGTGAATGTTATGTTGGCTTATTAACGCCTAATAAACTTTATCCCTGATCTAAAAAAGAAAAAGCGGAGACTGAGTTAGACACTATCATTACTGTATGAAATGAATAGCGGAGCTCACAACAGCAGAGCCAGGAGATCAAAGCTAATAGTAAATCCTGCACGAATGCCACTAAGATTGTTAGCATATCGAGTAGCCCTCCAGATATAGTATACCAAGAATTGGAGGTAGCTAAGCTGGGCCCAGCTAACGTTAAAAAAATGTTGTTGTTTTTTTCCTGGAGTCCCCTTTAAATCTGTATGTATGGATGCTGCACAGTACCACCTCACATATTCTGTATGCTGGGTGTATTTCTCAGTATATCATGGAAGTGGTTCTTGGCATCTGTTCCTATTCTTTAATTGCACTGCACAACTTCTTATGTTTACCCTTGCTTCAGTATGCTGGGAGTAACAAGGTAAATAGTGCATGGCGCAGTGTGCTGGGTGTAACAGGGTGCATGGCGCAGTGTGCTGGGTCTAACAGGGTGCATGTCTTAGAAGAATGGGGGGGGGGTAAAAATACCCAGGAGAACGAAACAAATGGACTTTGTAGGCACCAATCATAAAAATCAATGTAAACTTTTATTTATACACAATTTTAAAACGAATCATATAAACGTAGACATTATTTTAAAAAACGCAATACATTGCGGAAAATAATAGTATATATCACTACATAAATGTATGAGAACGGACCGGGGGATAGCCTCTATACCAGAGGGAGGGATGAACCCCTTCCGTTCCCATTAAATAACCTCAAACTGATATAGCTCGGTAAGGCTCTACATGTTTCGCAAATTTCAATGCTTCTTCAGGAGCATTCTTCAGTAGCATATTAATATTATTTTTACATAAAGACTTTACAATAATGCATCTCAATCAAAACCACTTAGTACCATGAGGAAGCAATCCCAAAAGCCCAAGATTCAACCCGCATATGGTGACATGTGATTACATGCGGGGACGTGTCTGGTAGAAAGATTTATATCACCGATAGACTCAATGGGAGTAGTGACCTAGAGAGTCCCAACTGTCCGAAAGAGGGGAATAATGGCTAATGTACATCTGTGATAAAACCGGGACATTCATATGTAGGGAAGAGCACGGGGCACAGTTAGATGGAGGGTGGGGGTCAGGGGGGGAGAAAAGAAAGAAAGAGGGGCAAACAAGGGGGGGGGAGAAAAGAAAAAAAGGGGGGGGGGAGAGGAAGGAGAGAGCAGAAGGGGAGGTAAACAGAAAAACTGGGATATGGCAAGTAATGTACCAGCCAGAGTAAATGGATCCGTCTTCAGATCAGGTAGAGGTTATGGATAATTGAAAAGCCATATACTCAGAGACAAAGCCTCCAATGACCAGGGTGCATAAGGGAATCCAGAGACTCTAATCTGAAGAATATAAATAATATCCAATTAGCCAATATTGACACCAGCTCCTTATAATGTGCCGTTATGCCAATAAATCAAATGGCATAAACAGATCCTCATATATATGCTATGTATAGGCATGCCCGTAGGGCTAAATAATTGCACATAAAAAGCTGCTCCTACCTTGTAGGGTAATGCAGGTTGAGCAGGTCTTGTAAACAGCATAAATCAGCTAGTTGCTTGTAAACCTGGCACCAAATAGATCATCACCGACATGGCTGCAATAGAGCTCTGATCCCATCCCAGCAGGGAGCTACCTAATAAGATCCCAGGACTGCCATCTAATATAGGGAGTGAGAGATACATCAAGGTACCATCTACTTGCACAAATAGGGTACAGCTACAGAGCATTTTAGTTTAGATTTGTATAAACCCAGCATACTCTTACCAGACAGCTTGTGTTGTTCAAAGGTGACACCCAGGCATCAGAGCGCCATGGAGGGTAGTGGCGTGGTACAAGGCTGCTACTGACAGCCTTAAGTACACGTCCCAATCAGGTGTGCAAGCTATGCATCACCTGATTCAGCCGAACGGGACTGCACGCGCACTCACGTCCCATCGCGCATGTGCAGTGGTCAAAAAGGCCTCTGCCATGAAACGATGTGAGGAGGGAGAGCAGTCCTATAGGTAGCAGATCTATGGGCCCCCCCAGTGGTTCCTACTAGGTACAGCGTGTAAAGCGCTGTAAAGGCTGGGACCAACAGATGGGATAAGTCTGGAGATAACAACACACATATCATAAAGTGTGCATTGTAAATCCAGGGGGAGAGGGGTAGATCTGTACCAAAGCCGCAGACACCATCCCTTAAGGGACAAGGGGGGACAGAATGCGGCTTACCGGTCGCACATGTAATCCAGACACCAGCAAGTTGATAGGGTCCCGGGGTCAGCTTACCTTAGTACTTGTAACAGGCCTGAGACACCGGGCCAGTATACATGATTAAAATGTTAATTACCATGAAGGAAATAAATCCATTCATGGTGATACAGTTCACAAATGCATACTCATAGTTAATACTGATAGAAAAAATACAATATGCATATACATTTTGCAAATAACAGTGTGATTACAAGTTTGTGATTTCCTGCGATTAAACAGTACCTTAACTCGGTGAAATCATTAATATCCATACACAACACTAGCAAGAGGTATATTAGACTGTGTTTAGCTGCAGAGATGCTCATAATGGGCGGAGCAGTGGACAGGGGGATCCCCTATCCCGAAAAGGGAGAGGCCATTGGATTGATAGTGCAAAATTCAAGGAACAGTAGACTATAATAAATTACGTGTTACCTAATTGCCATAAATCATTGGACCTTAGTTGGTTGTCATATAGGTCAACCTTAGATTTTTATCCAAGAAAGGATTTGTAGGATTGTACTTCGTTAATGCCTGGCCACCGTGTGGCATTCAGGCGTTCAATCCACTTGGCTTCTTGTTGGAGTATCCTCCTGTCCCAATCGCCCCCCTTGGGTCTTGAGGGATTACTGCTAGGACAATGAAGGTCGCAACAGAGGTGTCGAATCTGTGGCATAAATCGAGATGCCTACTGATGGGACTAAGCATTTTCCCATTTGTTGAGTAATATACGTGGTCACGTATCCTTTGCCATAGGTGGCGGATGGTCTTACCCACGTAGAATATCCCACAGCTACACGTCATCAAGTATATTACACCTTGGGTGTTACAGTCAGCCCGAAAATGTGGACAGAATGTCTCACCGTTGGGCAATTGAAATTTGTAGCCTGTAGATACCCAGGGGCAAAAAGAGCAGTGTCCACAAGTGTATATACCCACTCTATTGGTCGTTTGACCCTGTGAGGGTGCAAAATGGCTCCTAGTCAACTTATCACGCAAGGATGGTGCTTTTTTAAAAACGATCTCAGGGTGGTCACTGACATATTTCCTTAGGATAGGGTCCTCAGATAAAATATGCCAGTGTTGCTGTAGTATATTGCGTAATTGGTTCTGTTGGTGCGAGTATTGTGTAATGAATTTCATCGTTGAATGTTCCTCCCCCCTGGTTTCCTTGGAAAAGAGGAGTACATTTCTAGATTGGTCACAGGCTTTATTAAAGGCTTTGCGGAGTAGGGACTTGGAGTATCCCCGTTTGAGGAGACGTTCCCTCAGTAAGTCCGCATGGTGTTTAAACTCATTGTCAGTAGTACAATTCCTCCTAAGGCGGATGTACTGTGCATAGGGGATACTCCGTACCAGGGTGGAAGGGTGGGCGCTAGAGGCATGAAGTATCGTTTTCCCTGCCGTCTCTTTCCGGTAAAGTGTAGTGGCTAGACACAAATTGGCGTCTTTGTAGATCGTTAGATCTAGAAATGAAATTTTGTGTAAATCACTGTTGTAAGTGAACTTTAGATTAAACGTATTGCTATTTAGATGATCTACAAAAGAAGCCAGTGTTTGTTGGGATCCAGTCCATATGATGAAAATATCATCGATGTATCTTAGCCACACCAATACCTCATTGGTGTGGCTACTAAGTTGCTCATTCGAGAAGACATATCGTTCCCACCCCCCCAGGTACAGATTGGTGTAGGCCGGGGCACAATATGTGCCCATAGCCACGCTCTGTACCTGGAGGTAGTGGGAACCATTAAATAGGAAGCAATTGTGTGTCAATATAAAAAGAAGTAGTTTCAACACGAAATCATTAAAGGGCCATAAATGATGGTCTTCCTCCATGAGGAATGAGCGGACCATCCCGACACCCTGCTCGTGAGGGATGCTGGAGTACAGAGCCTCCACATCCAGAGTCACGAGCAGGGCATCAGGAGGGACCGTCACCCCTTCAATCTGTTTAAGGAGGTCTAGGGTATCCCGTACATATGAAGGTAGTCGCCGGACATGAGGAGTCAGAAAGAAATCAACAAACCTACTTGCATTTTCTGTCAATGAGCCTATTGCCGACACTGTGGGGCGACCAGGGGGGGCTTTCAGGTTCTTATGGACCTTTGGTAATGCATAGAATGTAGCCATGCGAGGAAATTTGTTGTCCAGAAAGTTGTAAGTATCCTGGTCTATCAAACCCGTATAGTATGCCTCCCCTATAAGAGATTTATATTCGTTAGCAAACCGGTGACTGACACTCGCAGTAATTCTGCGATACCACGTTTTATTGTTTAGAATATTAAGACACATTTTGATATATTGTTGTTCAGTCATCAGTACAATATTGCCCCCTTTGTCTGACTGTTAAATAATCAGATCAGGGCAATTACGTAGTTTTTTTAGGGATTGTAGTTGGTCAGATCGTAGATTTTTTGGTAATGGATCTAGTGTCAGTCGCCTTAGGTCACTTGTGGCGGCTGTAAGGAATGCCCAAATGTGTGGATTACTTGTGAGGTCTGGAAATTTTTTAGACTTGGGTTTAAATTTTTTGGGTTTTGGCACTGGCAGAGTAGTCGTGTCAGTCGAAGTTGTTGGGGACTCGGACCTCTCATTCTCCTCCAGTAGGAGGATGAGATCTCTGAAGGCCCTGAATTCCTCCATAGTGAAGTGTTTAATGCTTTCAGAAAGTTCCTTGTCTTTTTTGGAGCGTATGTATTGATCATCAAATAGATATTTGTAAGTTAGTCTTCTACAAAAGAGATATAGATCTTTAATGGTATCATATTTATCCATTTGTGGGGTGGGGCAAAAGCTTAGACCAAATCTTAGAAGGTCAAAATACGCTTGAGAAAAGGAATAAGGAGTAAGGTTGATGATGTCCAGTTCTACGTGGGAGGGGGTGGGTTCAGGGGTGAGGGAAAATTTGGAGAAGGTGATACTACAGAGGTAACATGAGCATTCAACGTGCTTTGTTTGGTGGGGAACATTACTGGTATTGTGGTGTTCGGTTGGTGTAGTACCGTGTTGGTAGTGCTACGTGTCATCGTATTAGGGCCACTAGGGCCAATATTCGGAATAGGATTGGCATTAGATCCTGTTGGGTTTTGTAACATTGTGAGTGCCTGTGTGGCTAGATGGCCTAGGTGTGTGATGGAATAGGTACCTTCCGTGGTCCCTACATTAGGGCCCGGAAGTGGGCATTGGGGTTACGTTTTTGCCATTTGTGAATGTTGTTTAGTGTTTTCGTCAGGTCGTTTTTTAGGGTGTGGGGTGCGAGGTTGGTTCCCTCCCAGACTTCTTTTAGGTGGGCCAGAGTGAGAATTAGTACATGTATTGGTGAGTTGTGAGGAGGGTCGTGTAGAGGAGGAGGCAAGAGATGAGTCCGATTCAGTGTCCTCCTCCCTGGAAGAGTAACTTGGGCCATTTTTAAAATAATGTCTACGTTTATATGATTTGTTTTAAAATTGTGTATAAATAAAAGTTTACATTGATTTTTATGATTGGTGCCTACAAAGTCCATTTGTTTCGTTCTCCTGGGTATTTTTACCCCCCCCCCATTCTTCTAAGACTTGTAAAATAGGACGTTGGCACTGCTCTACATATGAGACCTCCACAGTCCATCCTGTGATGAGATCTGATAACTCTCCAATCTAACAGGGTGCATGGCGTAGTGTGCTGGGTGTAACAGGGTGCATGGCGCAGTGTGCTGGGTGTAACAGGGTGCATGGCGCAGTGTGCTGGGTGTAACAGGGTGCATGGTGCAGTGTGCTGGATGTAACAGGGTGCATGGCGCTGTGTGCTGGGTGTAACAGGGTGCATGGCGCAGTGTGCTGGATGTAACCGGGTACATGGCGCAGTGTGCTGGATGTAACAGGGTGCATGGCGCAGTGTGCTGGATGTAACAGGTTGCATGGCGCAGTGTGCTGGATGTAACAGGGTGCATGGTGCAGTGTGCTGGATGTAACAGGTTGCATGGCGCAGTGTGCTGGGTGTAACAGGGTGCATGGCGCAGTGTGCTGGATGTAACAGGGTGCATGGCGCAGTGTGCTGGGGGTAACAGGGTGCATGGCGCAGTGTGCTGGGTGTAACAGGGTGCATGGCGCAGTGTGCTGGATGTAACCGGGTGCATGGCGCAGTGTGCTGGGTGTAACAGGGTGAATGGCGCAGTGTGCTGGGTGTAACAGGGTGAATGGCGCAGTGTGCTGGGTCTAACAGGGTGCATGGTGCAGTGTGCTGGGTGTAACAGGTTGCATGGCGCAGTATGCTGGGTGTAACAGGGTGCATGGCGCAGTGTGCTGGATGTAACAGGGTGCATGGCGCAGTGTGCTGGA
This sequence comes from Lithobates clamitans, assembly GCA_037952925.1. Classification (NCBI taxonomy): domain Eukaryota; kingdom Metazoa; phylum Chordata; class Amphibia; order Anura; family Ranidae; genus Lithobates; species Lithobates clamitans. Next base: position 172,336 of record JBBGZY010000917.1, read on the forward strand.
TGTAACAGGGTGCATGACGCAGTGTGCTGGGTGTAACAGGGTGCATGGCGCAGTATGCTGGATGTAACAGGGTGCATGGTGCAGTGTGCTGGATGTAACAGGATGCATGGCGCAGTGTGCTGGGTGTAACAGGGTGCATGGCGCAGTGTGCTGGGTGTAACAGGGTGCATGGTGCAGTGTGCTGGATGTAACAGGGTGCATGGCGCTGTGTGCTGGGTGTAACAGGGTGCATGGCGCAGTGTGCTGGATGTAACCGGGTGCATGGCGCAGTGTGCTGGGTGTAGCAGGGTGCATGGCGCAGTGTGCTGGGTGTAACAGGGTGCATGGCGCAGTGTGCTGGATGTAACAGGGTGCATGGTGCAGTGTGCTGGATGTAACAGGTTGCATGGCGCAGTGTGCTGGGTGTAACAGGGTGCATGGCGCAGTGTGCTGGGTGTAGCAGGGTGCATGGCGCAGTGTGCTGGGTGTAACAGGGTGCATGGCGCAGTGTGCTGGGTGTAACAGGGTGCATGGCGCAGTGTGCTGGGTGTAACAGGGTGCATGGCGCAGTGTGCTGGGTGTAACAGGGTGCATGGTGCAGTGTGTTGGATGTAACAGGGTGCATGGTGCAGTGTGCTGGATGTAACCGGGTGCATGGCGCGGTGTGCTGGGTGTAACAGGGTGCATGGCGCAGTATGCTGGGTGTAACAGGGTGCATGGCGCAGTGTTCTTGAGGTATCAGGGTGCACATTGCAGTGTCCTGCATGTACCAAGTGCACAGTGTGTTATTCTATATATAACAGGGTAAACATTGCAGTGTTCTGGATGTGACATGGTGCTGCATGGTCCAATGCATTGGATCTAATAGAGTGTATAGTACAGTATTCTCGTGGTTTTGTTACTAAGCACTGTCTGGCTATTCTAGTAGCTGTCTGCTTGCTGAAAAATACAAGAGGTGAAAGGGAAGCACCAGCTCCTTCAACCACTGGAGGAGCTACCCGGGCACCCATCCCCTTATGTGGAGGCCTTCACTGCTATTTGTAGCTCTGGCTTTAGCTTAGGACTGGGAAAGCTCGCCTGTGTGTCCCTGCAGGTTAATGCTTACTTGGTTCTGTAGAGAAGCCTAATATGACTCTGCTATTATATATAACTAGGAGACCGTATACAACACATAATAAATCACCCTACAGAGTGGGAAATATAGACTCTCCTCTCCAACATATATAATAGGGATATATTATTACAGTGTATATATGCATATTATGGAAGGACTATTTCAGTATGATTTCTATTAATAAATGTTTAAACACACTGCTGTCTTCCAATCAATCAATCAGTACTAGAAACAATGTGCAAATGCATAGACACAATTAATAATTCTAAATAAATGATATCAGTGTGAATCATTAAAATACAAATATAGGTAATTATATAAGATGTGCCCAGTGCCCTTCATCATCACTTTTCATTTTCCCCCTTCCAATGGAAAATACCTCCTCCTCGTCCATGATAGACGGAACACTGATTCAGTTTCCCAGCGTATCAGTGTTCCCTCTATCATGGACGAGGAGGAGGCGGGGCTTTGTTACAGTGGACGGCCGCCAAACAGTTAAGACTGCATGACACAGCGGGAGACACCCGCTGTTTTGGTTTTCAAAGGTACAGCTGCAGATGGGCACAGTGAGGCTGCAATCTTACTCGAGACCCCCACTCGAGTATAAGCCGAGAGGGGGGCTTTTTCAGCATAAAAAAATGTTCTGAAAAAGTCGGCTTATACTCGAGTATATACGGTATATGGATTAACATTGCTATCATTTCTGTAGAATTATTTATTGCACCTACCTACACTCTAGTACTATTGGAAAGGTAGCACTGGGCTTACATAATATTTTGTGTTGAATGTTTACTCATTAGTAATATAGCAGCTAAACACATATATATTGATTTATTATATTATATCTGTACAGCAGGTAAAATAAGTATTGAAAACGTCACAATTTTTCTAGGTAGATATATATTTCTAAAGGTGCTATTGACATGAAATTTTCACTACATGTTGGTAACAATCCATGCAATCCATAAATACAAAGAAACCAAAACAAAAAAGTTCAGAAATTAACTTATGTGTAATAAAATTGAATGACACAGGATAAAAGTATTGAACACATGAAGAAAGGGAGGTGCAAAAAGGCATGGAAAGCCAAGACACCAGCTGAAATCTATCAGTAATTAGAAAGTAATCCTGCCCCTTGTCAGTGCAAAATTAATATCAGCTGGTTCAGTCTCAACTGATGGCCTATGAAAATGTGTCTCATTGCCAAGTTGTCACACAAGAAACATCTCATGATAGGTAAAAGAAAAGAGCTCTCTCAAGACCTTCACAATCTTATTGTTGCAAAACATGCTGATGGCATTGGTTACAGAAGGATTTCTAAACTTCTGAATGTTCCAGTGAGCACTGTTGGAGCCATAACCCGAAAGTGGAAAGAACATCATTTCACCATAAACTGTCCTCAACCAGGTACTCCTTGTAAAATTACTGACAGCTTCAGAAAGACATGGAATTAGCAGGTACAATTGTTTAAAAGAAAACAATAAGTAATGCACTGAACTGCCATGGCCTGTATGCACGCTCACCACGCAAGACTGCATTGCTGAAGAAAAAGCATGTTGAAGCTTGTTTAAAGTTTGCTGCACAACATTTAGACAAGCCTGTGAAATACCGGGAGAATATAGTTTGGTCAGATGAGACCATAATTGAAATCTTTGAATGCCATAATACACACCATGTTTGGAGATCAAATGGCACTGCCCATCACCCCAAAACATTCCCATACCAACAGTAATGCTTGAAGGTGGGAACATCATGGTGTGGAGCTGTTTTTCAGCGAATACGGTACTGACAAACTTCATGTCATTGAAGGAAGAATGAATTGAAAAATGTACCAAGACATTCTTCATAAAAATCTGCTGCCATCTACCAGGATCATGAAGATGAAAGAAGGGTGAACATTTTCAGCAAGACAATGATCCCAAACACAAAGCCAAGGAAACTCTCATAGAATGGCCCAGCCAATCACCTGACTTGAATCCAATAGAAAATCTATGAAAATAACTAAAGATCAGAGTTCATAAAAGAGGCCTACAGAAACTTCAAGACTTGAAGACTGTGTGGAAGAATGGGCCAAAAATCACACCTGAGCAATGCATGCGATTAGTTTCTCCATACAGGAGGCGTCTTGAAGCTGTCATTACCAACAAAGAATTTTGTACGAAGTATTAAATAAATTCCAGTTAGCGTGTTCAATACTTTTTTCCTGTGTCGTTCCATTTTATTACACATAACTTCATTTTTTAACTTATTTGTTTTGGTTTCTTTGTATTTATGGATTGTATGGGTTGTTACAGACATGTGGTGAACATTTAATGTCAATAGCACCTTTAGAAATATATTACATTATATATGTATATTGTATATTATATACAGTATACGTGTGTGTGTGTATATATTTGATTTGTTTGTAGGATAGCGCAAATATTATTGTTTGTTACATCCACACTGCCACTCCTTCATCCCACTCAGCTAAAAAAACATTTTCAGGAGATCACTGTAACATGAATATATTATACCCTGCTAAACCATAGCCTCAAACTCTTACTAGTATACGTTCCCTCTGTATGAATGTATGTATGTATGACTTCTAAATCAAATGTTATTGCAGTTTTCCTTTGCATTTACTGTACTTCCATCTTGATCATCGCATTGATCATCGCATTTATCATCGCATTGTATAAATTCCTAAAAAAGAAATGGCAAATGCTAGCAAACACACACTTAAAATGAATGCTAAAATTCTTCCAAAGTGCTTAGCTTTATTCAAGTTTACCTATTCATATTGACAAGTTTGCATTTATTTATTCTTGTAAAGCTCTAGGTTTTTTATGCAAAATCTTTCAAGTGAATTATTAAAATAAAAATGTAAACTACCCCCCCCCCCTTTATTGTGTAAAAGGCATTTACTTAAAGGAGAAGTATAGCCAAAGCTCGTTTGGCTGTACTTCTCCTGAGGGATGACAGGGGTGCCATTCATTTTGCACTCCTGTGACCTGTTTTCAGCAGAGAGCGGACTGAAGTCTGTTCTCTGCTGACGTTACCAATGTCCAGGCACCACGTCATCCCGACAATGGGAGTCTGGACCCGCCAGGTGCCTGGACTGACAAACGGCTCAGCCTCTCAGCGAGCCGCTGAGAACCTGAGACGGCCGCTTCACCCCTCCACAGCTCAGCGCTCCAATGAGCGAGGAGGGAGAAGAGCAGAGAGCTGTGACTGACAGTCTGCAGCTATCTGCTCACGGAGCTCTAAAAACCGAGTGATCAACGGTGTTTGATTGCTCGGTTCTCAGTGTAGAGGCGCCGGGGGACAGATGCACCATCGGACCGATGCTGCATCCACCTAGGTAAGTATTAATAGGCAAAAACATTTTTTCCTTTCCTTCTCTTTTAAAGCCCATCTCTAGACAAATCTGTTATTCCCTATAATCCCCTTTACCTACCCCCACCCACTCAGCCTGAATGTTTTTCATTTTTTTTTAAGAAACCATCTAAGAAGGTTTTCTACTCACCTCAGTTTGCCACCATGTGATCTGCTGCGGTGCTGCTTCTGGCTGTGAAGACCAATGATCAACAGCTGCACCGTTGCCTGGTCATGTCACCATCCTTCGCTTGTCATGAAGTCACCATGCCACCACTGGAGTCTTCAGGGCATGCGAGGAGACAGCTGATAGACAGTCAATGGAAAGTGTGCACGTCATCACCAGTCAGCAATGTGGACATCAAGAAAGGGACCCTACTACCCTGCATTCCAGAAGAGAGATGACTCCGTACCAAGCATGTTACATGACCACTGATTTAGTTGTGTATTTGGGCCACTTAGATTGGGCTTTTGTCTTTAATTGTGGTGGTGATTGGTTACAGGGGATGGGGATATTGTTTGTGGGATGGGGAATCCTTGGATCGGATTAAACGTTTAAGTGAATATTTAAGTTTACCCATGCAGGAAAAAATGGCAGGCTCTCTTGATAGCACAGTATTTCTATATTATTCTTTAGTAATTAAATCTGTGGGTATGATTTGTTCTAAGAAAATAATCCAGTTCCTTTTTATAATTCCATTATTGTCCTTGCCATTACTACCACATATAGTAAAGCATTCAACGGCTTAACGACTATTGGTATAAAAATCCCTTCCTAAACTGATTGTAATATTGTTTTTTTTTGGTACACAACTGATGCCCCCTTATCCTTTATATGTTGATGGGAATAAACAGTTTATTTGCTGAATATTTATTCTAAATGACGGCTATAATGAAACATTTAAATTAGGTTGCCTTTGAGATAAGATGTTTTTTTTTCCCAAACTAAAAATGTCCAGTATTTCTAATTTTCCATTACACGTGAGATTTTCTATTCTTTTAAGTAATTTACACAGGTTAAGAATATACTTTTAACCTTTAGTTGCAAAGGATGCCCTCATGTCTTTTGTGCTCCCCTTTAGGTACAGTTTTTTTTGTTTTGTTTTTTTAACTGACATAAATATAAGCTTAAAGGCAAAAATGTAATATATTGCAGCTTACAAGTCCATAGATGCAGTGGTTTTATTTCTTTTCTGTTTTTATGCTTTTTCTCCTTCATTTCCAAACAAAACTGACAGCATTGCACTTCCTGTGCTAGGGTGACAACACTCATTTATTGTTCTGTATCTATGGAGAAGCAGGGTTGTCACCTTGGGACAGTATGTATAACATAGGGGGAAAGTGTTATGTAGTTCACGGTGGAGAACTGGGCATAGTTCATATCAATGCTTGGGATTTTGGTGCATCAGAGGCACTGTGTTGTCAGCTCACTACAGAAAATTGCAAGCTCACTTGATTTTTGACAATTAATAGGCAATGTTTGCCCTTAAGAGTTGTTGAGGTACACTTTAGTACACTGGTCTCTAAACTGTGGTCCAAGTATCGGATGCGGCCCTTCACTTTTTTCATTTTATCCGGCCCTTGGGGCAGCTCTTGACACAATAGAGCACTATTCCTCCCATTAACACCAATGATGGGGCATAATTCCTCCCACTGAAACCAATCATGGGTCACTATACCTCCCCCTAATACCAAAGATGGGGCACTATTCTTCCCACTGTCACCAACGATAGGACAGTATTCCTCCCACTAATACCAAAAAGGGGACCCTGTTTACTCCCACTGACACCAGGACATTTTCTACTCCTGCTGGCCACAGTCTGCCCCCCTAAAGTTTGAAGGACAGAAAACTGGCCCTTTGTTTAGAAAATTTGGAGACCCCTGCTTTAGAGTAAACTACTACTTCTTCAGTCTTGCCAAGCCAAGTTTTGTTTCTTTTCAGTAACACAAATCAAATTCTGCTAAAGCACTGTATGTTATAAAGAAATGCCTTTGTTTTATAAAAATATTTTCCTCTTTCTTTTCCTTCTATATTTCATCTCAGTACTGCCAATCTCCTGCAGCCTCTTTGCAGCCCCTCCTGTTTATATACTGCATTATAGTGATGGTTGGATATCATTCCTTAGTGATTGGATGAGTTGGGGAACAAGACATCACTGGCCTGCCTATCCACCTCATCTAATCAGAGAACGTATTGCAATAATTTAGAAAGTGCAAAGCATTTTCTGAATGGTGCTGAGTGCCTGACCTCTTGCGTTCATAATGCAGACACAGAACCTGGAAGCAAATGGAGATCACTGAAGTAGACATGTCTTCTTTAGTTACTTCCAGGGGGAATTGGCCAGGTATGGCATATGCATAGTTTTTTTCAATCAAAAGGAAACTTTATTTAGGATAATTTTGCAATACATACAGGTATCACAATTAGTATAAAACAAAGCAATCACAATATGGCAATTGCTATGACAACAGGGTTAACAGAAGTAAAAAAAAGAAACATACAGAGACTGCTTGTCACAAAACAGATATTCAATTATTCAATAATGATATGTAGTACACGTCAACATTAAATATAAGGGCAACACTATAAAGGGGGTGAGAAGTAAATAACCCACTGTCCTCCAGCTCCAAAGGAGCCCCTCATTTAAGCTCCGGTCAGGATACACTAACTGAGACCAAAGAAGAACACAGGTAGTAGGAGACTGTAACCACCTGTCCCAGATTTTGTTATAGTGCATCACACTAACACACGTAACACTCATTACCGTAACAGTGTGAATGGGCTCTAAGGTTTTATTCACATCATATACTTTTTTCTTGTTTTGTTTTGAAATCAATAGAACATCAAAATGCATGTCAATGCACGTGTTAAGACACACATCAGCTCATCATAAATGACATCAAGTCATAATGACATTCCTTAACAAATAGCAGTTGGTTTGTATTTTTAACTTTAGTGCATTGTGATGCATTACACCACATACATAGGAATGTGCTGCCCACTGTGCACAGCACAAAAAAAATTGCATTGGCAAAAAAGTGTGTGAATTGAAACTATACTATACATCCAGTGCTGCTGGTGTGAATGGGTCTCAACAGTTTGGGTTCCTATACTTATGCTCACCAATAATAGACAAAAATGTATCAGTAACATACTAAGAGCTTTACACATTGCAAATAGGCAATTTTTCCCAAACTCAAATTCATCTAGATGTTAATGAGCATAATGAAGATTAGATCTCCTCTATTTCATAAAGCATGCTTTGGTTTAGCAGCTCTTATAAATAACAAGACTCATCAGCGTGGGTACCAGAAGGCAAACCCACATTTTCAGTTTGCTGCCACCAACCCTCTGAGTCTCCAAGAAGATTGCACAACAGTATGCATGTAGTGGAGATGTTCCAGGTACTCGAGAAACAAACACTACTTCATAGATATTCCTTCTTTGAGTCATGCTAGCACTTGCACATCCCAAGACACAAATAAGAGAACACTGTACACATCCGCAGGTTTCTGTAGTGTCTTGTTCAAACCCTGCTTATTCCTCTTCAGGAATCAGCATCAAACCCCAATACAAACATTTAAAAATGGACACCATTTACTTTAGCTGGTGGTTTATTGAGGACCAAAATATACAGAAGTACATCGACTCCTGTGTAAGATAAAGCCATTTAAAGTGATCCTCTCCCAACTGTGTTGGGTAACATGTCTATGCAAGCTTCTTGGGAGGAAGTGAGCAGGTTGCGGCCAACCCTTTAGAATATTTGTTCTCAGAATACCCAGGAGACATAGGACTAAAGAGGACTCATCCATGGTATTAAGGTAAGCATGGAGTTGCAGAAGGGGGGTGGGGGTGATTACGTTTTAACCAGGGGGCCTACAGATAAAGTATACTTTGTAAGTGTACTTTGTTTAAAATTACACTTTTAAAGTAACAACCAAAATTCCCCCATGCTGTCGCCATGCTCTTCTAACATCACTTACCACAACATTAACAAATGGCATTATAAAATACCTGTGGTTTTGGCAACTTATTTTCGAGTTGTATTGTTAACTGATGGCGACTTCTGTTCAACTCTCCCCTAAAATAGCCCTATTATCCATGATACCTGGACCTTTCAAATCCATCAAAAAGGATGTCTTGCGGCATTTTCTGATCGCAGCCAGGGCGGTAATCCCCCGTCACTGGAAGTCAACCACTGTACCTTCACTGGGGGAATGGGCATTGAGCCTGACTCTATAAGAGACCTTGAACCATTGTTGGCGCAAGAGGCAGAAAAGGAAGACCAGTTCACTCTTACCTGGACAACATGGTCCATGTTCGGCTATTCCTCTGAATTTTCAATGTGGGCCCAGAGTGACACCGACCCCACTCCTATGCATCCTTGACAGAGTGTATCTTTATCTTCACCTTGCTCTTATCTTGCTCTCTCTATCTAGTCCTAACCCGCACCTTTCCCATTATCTTTCTGATACCCCTTGTGACTATACTCCATTCACAAAATAAAGCATCATTGATATATAGTACGATGTGCGATCCCCTCAGCATATATTTTCTTCTATAGCGCTGACAACAATAGGACTCATGAAACCTCAAATTCATGTATAACTACCTTTGATGCCTTGGGCGATATTATGCACCCTTTCTTCGTCTGTTTTTCTTTTACCAATTGTGTTATCATTTTATTTGTAACGTGAACCTCACTGTTGCATTGTGTTCATAGAACCCTTCTATTTCTCTTGATTTTATTTTTGTATCTGTATCTTTGTTCTTATTTCAATAAACGCAAATTGAACAAAAAAATATCTGTGGTTGCAGCCGGTGTTAGGAAGGTTTTAGTTTCTGGGAGACCTAGGAGATGAACGCTGTTACAGTATGTTGTGTTGTGTTGACACGCGTAATGCCTTACATTAATTTGTGTTGTGTTAAGACGGGTTATTCATTTGAATAGGCCGAAAAAGCACCAGAACACACTAAAAACCAGACATACACCATTATTTGCAATGCAGTGTTCGCACCACAACACTCGGTAATGTGGTACTTAGTTTTGAAATCAATATAAACATTTGAAAATGCAGGGTGTGCAACACAGTAGAGAGAGAAGTGCCATGTGAGCCATTGGGGGGGAATCTGAATGTGTACAGGAAGCCTCCTGTACTTCTGTCAGGGATCAGGCGGGGGCCACGGGGCCCTTGTGCAAAGTACAGCTGGGAGTGGATAGTGAAAAGGAAGTGGGAGCAGGGCCTTTGAGCATGGTCACTAAAGCTGGCCATACACTGACAGATTCCTCCACCAATGCTGGAAGTGTGGATGGATGAATCTCCCCACCAGATGTAAAAAGATCCAAACAGTGTCTGCATCTGATTGGATTAGCAGCCATTTTTCCAACAGGCATCTTTAACAATTGACTTTGAGCAAACAGCTCTGGTGCTCTGGCGCCGGCAGAGCCATACACTGCTCAAATTTTGCCCATGCCATAGGGAATTGGTTGAAATAAAAGGAGTGTAAGGTCCATACAAGAGTGTAAATCTGCACAAGAAGCCTCCGATGTCAGGACAGGAGACAGGAAGTGCTCTTCTATTTTTATATTATAAAGGATTAGCATCAGTACTTGTACCAATATTATAAACAACAATTTTCATAGGGTTGTAAAAGTAACCTTGGTTTTTAAGGTTAAAACCAGAAATAAAGATTGTTTTGTCTGTCATCCTTTGACTGAAACTCGTTATGTATTACCTGCCCGCTGAGAAGTACAAACTAGCTGCCCCACCTTTTGTCCAGCTGCTCCCACACCTTGACTGATCCCTGGGCTATGCCTCCTTTCTGTTGAAATGTTGACTGTCTAGTCTCTGGTTTATGTATCCCACCACATACGTTGCCAACTTGCTGCCAGGTTTCCTGTTAAAAATTTTAGGTAAGCCAACTTCAATTTCGAAACTGGTTAGTCTGTAGCAACTTTATTTGGCAGTACCCCTTCCTAATGATGTTTTACATTTTCAGACAGAAAAAGAAATCTGTGGCCATCTTGAGTAAAGTCAGATGATTCATGTAGCAATTACTTCCTGGAGTCCATCTGCCCTTGTCTCAGGAATTCAGGCAAAAGGGTGGGCTTAGCTGAGAAAACCCCTCCTCCTCTCCTGAAGACATTATTGGCCTAGGGCTGGAAAACAGGAAGTAACTGAAAAAATGTAAAAAAAGTATATGAATACAAGTAAATATATTATACATTCCTATCTATTTACTAATGCCAGCTGCATAAGGATTAAAAATAGCCAATGTTGATTGGGAGAGTGATGTTCAACTTGAAATGACTACTTTTCATCAGTGCACTATAGCCCAGTCTCTGAAATCCACTGCCTTGTCACATTGAGGAAAACAGCTGGTGGTGGTGCTTGGCATCAGAGTTATGATCACTAATTAGTCTGGTTAGATTAATTAGATCTCTGTTGATCGGTAGATTTCCCAGATCCTGACAGAAAATTAGAAACCCATTTATAGCTTAAATGTTATTTCCACTTTTGCCTCCAAACTGGAGACTACCTACTGGATAATACCAAAACTTAAAATATATATATATATATTAAATTGCAGCCTACCTTTTTAGGCGCTCCTTTTGGAAGCTCCAGAAAGGAAATAGTCTACTTAGTTCTATTTGTTATGAGGGGGCTGGAAATCTGTGTTTACCATAATTAACTCTGGAGGCAGTTATCTCATCAGATGTACTAAATTTGAACAGTGCCTGTCTTAAAGGGTAACTCTACTTTCATGGGAGAAAAATATCAAATAAAAAATGAATATAGTATATATAACTGCGACACAAGTCATATTGTAATTATCTGGGGCCCTCTGATTCTGCCTGTATTGAATTGTATTGTAACTGTACTATCTGTCCTCATGTTGTAAAGCGCTTTGCAAACTGGTGGCGCTATATAAATCCTATAATAATTGAATGTTATTAAAAATTATCTTTTCCTTTCAATCTACAGTGCTGTCATTTTCTGTAAAACGCAATGCAACATTGCTACCTGAAGGTGTTCTGTACACAGATGGTGTACAGAACATCCTCCAGAAACGTAATTTCCTGCTTGTATGATTGGCTTATTGATTTTCCCGGACGTCTGCACTAAGACACAAGTCAGACTTTAAGCATCCCCTGCAACAAAAATGTCATTTTTGGTGAGATACTCCTAAAGGGAAATCACATATAAAGATAAAGATTGAGACCCTGCCACTTTCCCCATTAGAACCCTGCAGGTTCAGCAGCTGATTGCTATAAAATCCCTCCCATTCACATTCATTTTGCACATAGACACAGACAAACACCCCTTGCTACATACATATATCACCCAGATGGGAATATTTTTTTCTCACCAAAAGTGGAGATACTCTTTAACCACTTCAGCCCCAGAAGGTTTTACCCACTTCATGACCAAGCCATTTTTTGCGATACGGCACTGCGTTATTTTAACTGACAATTGGTCGGTCGTGCGACGCTGTACCCAAATAAAATTGATGTCCTTCCCCACAAATAGAGCTTTCTTTTGGTGGTATTTGATCACCTCTGCGACAATTTTGAAAATCCCAATAAGCGTATATAGATTGGTTTGCACAAAAGTTATAAATTCTACAAACTAAGGGATATTTTTATGGAATGTTTATTTATTTACTAGCAATGGCGGTGGTCAGTGACTTATAGTGGAACTGCAATATGGCGGCAGACAAATCGGGCACTTAGTGACACTTTTTGGGGACCAGTGACACCAATACAGTGGTCAGTGCTAAACAAATATGTACTGTTACTGTACTAATGACACTGGCAAGGAAGGGGTCAACATCAGGGGCGCTCAAAGGGTTGAATGTGTCCATAGGGAGTGCTTTCTAACTGTTTAAGGCAGGGATCCTCAAACTACGGCCCTCCAGCTGTTGCAGAACTACACATCCCATGAGGCATTGTAAAACTCTGGCATTCACAGACATGACTAGGCATGATGGAAATTGTAGTTCCTGAACACCTGGAGGGCCGCAGTTTGAAGACCCCTGGTTTAAGGAGTGCTTTAACTGTGGGAAAATAGAGATCCGTGTCCCTGCTTAGCAGAAACAAACCATCTCTGTCTCCCCTACTAGCAGAACGGTGATCTGCCTTGGTTACAGACCACCGTTCTGCCTTTCTCGTGAAGGATTGGTGGATCCCAGCGGACATTGGGTCCGCCCGACCAGCTGATTGGCTCCTGCTGTGACCAATCACAGTAGGAGCTGGTCGCCACAAAACCGGAAGAGATGATCACGTACAGGTATGCGATTTGTCGCTGCCCCACGTACATATACTGTGTGGTTACAAGTGGTTAAAGCAGTTTTAAACTGAAATGTAAATATTTATTATACACTGATTAGTCATAATATTAGGATCCCTGACAGGTAAAGTGAATAACATTGATTATCTCGTTATAATGGCATCTGAAAGTCGGTGGAATATATTAGGCAGCATGTAATCATGTTGTCCTTGAATTTGATGTGCTGAAAGCAGATAAAATGCGCATTGCAGTTTGTTGTGTAAGGGACTGCGTAGCTTTAGACTGGTCATTGTGCCCATACTGACCTGTGCCCACAGACAAAAGCTCCTACAATAGGCACGTGAGCATCAGAACTGGACTACAGAGCAATAGAAGAAGGTGGCCTGGTGTGAGAAATCACATTTTCTTTTACATTATGTGGATGGCCAGGTGCATGTGCATCACTTAACTGAGGAAGAGATGGCGCCAGGATGCAGTATGGCAAGAAGGCAAGCCAGTGGAGGAGTGATACTTTGGGCAATGTTTGACTGGGAAACCTTGGTCTTGCCATTCATGTGGTTGTTACTCTGACACATATCACCTACCTAAACAATGTTGCTGACCAGGGGCGTTTTATGAAAGAAGTGGGCCTCTGTGTGCAAGATCATATCTTGGGCCCTTCTGCCAGGGAAAAAACAAGTGTGGCAGCGCAGTGCACCATGGCAAAAATTAGGTGTAATTTTCGCACCTGCTGGAAACATAGTACAGTAAAGATGCCCAGCAGTTGTGGGGTTAATTGCCTTGTGCAGCCATATATAATCCTCATAAATTATGAGAATTGATATTTAAAAAAAATGTAACAATATGTAAACTTTAACGATGCCCAAAACAAGTAATCTACCTGGCTTTCCAATGAAAAGGCCAATGTCAGTCAGTAAGTGCAGTGGTCATCAACCCTGTCCTCAGGACCCACAAACAGGCCAGATTTTATGTATTACCTTGGGGAGATGCAGAAGAGAATACTGCAATCACTGAGCAGCAAATGATATCACCTGTGATGTATTTCACTTATCTTGCAAACCTGGCCTGTTAGTTGGCCCTGAGGACAGGGTTGATGACCACTGAGTTAGTGTACCTCCCAGTGAGGGTCTGTTAGTGGCAGATTGCCCACCACACTATCACAGTACCACCCGTGGTGGCTGGTGGGCTTTTCTCTTGGAGGGGGTTCAAACAATAAATACTACCACCCCCCCCGCGGTGCAGCAATGATGCACCCCTCCATATCAGGGGCGGCCGGGGGCTCGCGGCACTGACAACTGCTAGCACACCCCCCCCCCAGGAGGTCCGGTACTTACTGGTTCAGTGCAGGCAGTGGTGGTGTGCTCTTCTCTCCTCCATGCGGGCAGCAGTGGTTGTGTTCTCCTCTCCTCCTCTATGCAGGTAGCAGCGGCACCAGCACTTAACGGTTCTGTGCAGGACGCTGTGGTGTGGTGTGCAGCAGCGGCTCCGGCTCCAGCGTGTCTCCTCTTCCAAAGCGCTAGGCATACAATAGGATTGCCTTGCGCTTTGGCCAATCGGGAAACAGGTCTCTCCTGATTGGCGGGGAGGAACTGTAGCGTGACCATAGCAAAAATTCATTCGCTATCATCACACAACAGGGTGAAATTGGGACGCGGTGCTCTGCGCCCTGAGCCCACCTTATTTTGAAGCCTATTAGAGCCTCTGGCTCTAATCTGGTACTTCAAAATACACCCCCCCCGCCTATCCTAGCCATAGTAATTCATGTGCTCGGCGTCCTGAAAGGGGCCACGTCATAGCTGCGTAAATACCAGTATATATATATTATACACCATAGTTTGTAGACACTATAGCTTTCACACAAACCAATTAATACACTTATTGAGATTTTTTTCACCAAAGACGTAGCAGAATACATTTTGGCCTACATTTATGAAGAAATTGTATTTTTTTTATTGGATATGTATTTTTTTTCAAAATTTTTGGTATTTTCTCGTTTATATTATAAAAAATAAAAAAACTGTGGTGATCAAACACCACCAAAATAAAGCTCTAGTTGTGTAAAAATTATATACATTTAATTTGTGCACAGTTTCATATGACCAAGCAATTGCCAGTTAAATTAGCACAGTGCTGAATAGCAAAAAATGCCCTGTTCATGAAGGGGGTAAAACCTTCTGGAGGTCAAGTGGGTATTACTGCTTTAGCGAAAGGTTAAAGCTGGGTACACAACATTCGTTTTTTGTTTTTTTTTGTCCCGGTTGGAGCCGCTGTACTAACCATGTGATGTTAGTACAGCAATCTGGATGAGAGCGCTGATCATGAGTCGGTCGGCTGCTGGTTTTCCAGCATACATGTCCGGAAGAAGGGTTTAGGAGCTGGGCTTCTTCATTATATGTTAATAAGAACTGGTCTCAGCCAGACCCCAGCCCAGCTAAAGGGCCACATCTTGCTGAGATTGCAGTTGCCCATGACACCTTCTCCTCAGAAACATCTTTTGTTTTCTATATGTGTGCTGTGTGAACTGGAACACATAACATATAATAGGATATTCTCAAATTTGACTACAAAAGTAGAATTTCACTTAAATTTCCCTACCTATTGTTTAGCATTATTATTGCACTTATTATATACTATGTCTATAAATATAATATCATTTTATAATAAAAGAGCTGATTAAATGCTTGTTGTTTTGGTATGTGGGTAGTCATGAAAGTCATTGTATGAGTTTAATGAAAGGCAAAACTGAGTGAAAGTGAAAAAAATCCCACATTTTGGAGAAATCTTCCAATGACAGTTCTGGGGACCATTATTATTATTATACAGGATTTATAGGATTTATATAGCACCAACAGTTTGCGCAGCGCTTTACAGCATGAGCTCAGACAGTATTAGTACAATACAGGACAGGAGTAATCAGAGGGCCCCGCTCGTGGTCCAGGGATTGCCTCACTTTAGAGGAATAGCCTCTCACTTCCTGTTGTGGCTATGGGACAAGAAGTGAAGGGAAATTCCCCCAATTGGGAACACAGTATGCAAAAAAAAACCTGACCCTTCCTTATACTATTCAGAATGAAAAAAAGTTTGCCTTTCTACTTGATTATACAGTGACCATGACTGATGTTTAAAATCATGGGGCCCCATGCAGCCCACCTGATAGGGCCCCCTCTCATTCCAGCCCTAGATCACCCAGAGGAGAACAATGTAGTGTGGTGCTCAGTGTGCTTCAGCAAATTGTGTGTGTGTCAACAGTAAGTAATGCAGGGTGCAGTGGTCAATAGTATGTAACGCAAAGGTCTGTAGTATGTGACGCATAATTTAGAGGTAAGTAGTATGTAACACATAATTTAGAGGTCAGTAGTACGTAATGCAGAGGTCAAGAGTATATAATACAGAGTGCAAGGGTCTAGTCTAGAGTATGTAACACAGTGTTCAGGGGTCAGGAGCATTGAGGGGGTCAGGAGTATGGAACGTAGAGTTCAGGAGGTCAGGAGTATGGAATGCAGAGTTCAGGGGTCAGAAGTATAGAATGCATAGTTCATGGGGTCAGGAGCATGGAATGCAGAGTTCAGGGGCTCAGGAGTATGGAATGCAGCGTTCAGGGGCTCAGGAGTATGGAATGCAGAGTTCAGGGGGTCAGAAGTATGGAATGCAGAGTTCAGGGGGTCAGGAGTATGGAATGCAGAGTTCAGGGGGTCAGGAGTATGAAATGCAGAGTTCAGGGGGTCAGGAGTATGGAATGCAGAGTTCAAGGGTCAGAAGTATGGAATGCAGAGTTCAGGGGGTCAGGAGTATGGAATGCAGAGTTCAGGGGGTCAGGAGTATGAAATGCAGAGTTCAGGGGTCAGAAGTATGGAATGCAGAGTTCAGGGGCCAGAGTATGGAATGCAGAGTTTAGGGGGTCAGAGTATGGAATGCAGAGTTCAGGGGGTCAGTGTATGGAATGCAGAGTTCAGGGGGTCAGGAGTACAGAACGCAGAGTACAGGAGCATAATAAGTACACACACACGTCTGCATTTTAGGGCATCAGACAACTGCTGATCCTTCTAAAACACTTCCAGCCCAGCACTGAGAATCTGTCATTAGAACCAGTATCTTTGTACAGCCTTCTGCAATCTGGTACTGCCCCAGCTGCCTTTTCACCCACTTCAAGCTTGTAGAGGTCTGCTCTGCAGTACATTTTGCCCCAGGCATACCAGACTCTCTGATCATTGCTTCAAAACACATGCATTCTCTGATGGAGCCTCACTCAGGCACCTTGGTGATTGGTGCTGGCTCTCCTTTTTCCCCAGGTCCAGCCTCATACTTATTTTTGCTCTGATCTTCCAGTCAATGGGGCAGGGGGTTGTGCCCCTGGCTGAGAGAGCAGAACTGTCTTTCACAGCACAGCTGAGTTGCAGGTTGCAGCCCATACAGGCGTTTCTGGTGGGGTGGAAGCTGTGCACCTGTACCAGGCCCCCATGCTTACCCAATGGGGATGGGCCTGGTACAGGAGTGAAGGCTGTACCCTATCGGTGGACATGACAGTGACATAATGTATAGGAAAAATGATTTTGCCACGTCCCATTCCAGGCAAACTGTCTCAGGTCATAGGCTTTCAACATTGGCCCTCCTGTCCCACACAAGGAAATAGATCATAGGAAACTTTCCTTAGCCAGAAGTTGTAATTGCAGGTCTGATCGGGGAACAGCTAGTCCCATAATGCCTAGTAGCTCTGACAGACTGCAGGTCCCACACTGGCTTAGGTCTTACTAAAGGAGAATCTATACTCTGGACTACCAGCCCAACATATATTATTTGCCCCCAGCCCAGTTCTCCCCTGTTGGACAAGTCTATAAACAAAGAGAACAGTAAATCTGTGGTTAAAATGTAAAATCATATAATAATTTCCACATTGTATTCCAATTATTTCTAGCCTACTACTAGTAATCTGGATGAACTTGAACTTTGTAAACATACTTTGTGAGGATCCCCACACATTTACTTCCTTAAATTCTGTAACATATTCACTATGCCTTGGGTGTAAGCACTGCTGTGTCACACATTTCACAGAGCCTGCCATCTGAACTACAGAGGTGCTGAGAGGAGGAGTTTCAGGAGGCGGAGTCTTACAGCAATCACTGCTTGTAAGTTGCAAGGTACCATGGGATATGTAGTCCTTAGAAACTAAAGGTAAACAGCAGAGGAGAAACTGAAAAGCATGCAGGGAATCCAAGAAGTTGTAGAAAGAGATGACCAGCAGACAGGCTGAACCTACACTATGAAAAGAGATTTTTCAAGTAAGTTTATATTTGATTGTCAAAAGTAACTATTGTTTGTATTGTTATTACAATGCTGGTGTTATAAAATGAAAGTGTTTGCTGTGACCATAGATATCCCTTACATTACATATGCTTACAGCTCTTTTACACTGTCTAGTTGCTGACATTCCACCAACATCCTAACCTTTCCCAACGATGCCAGAACATTCCCTTCCACGTGATGGTAGAGAGATGGAATGGCCTTAGGTGAAAAGTAGTAGCGACTGGGAACCTGCCATTGTGGTACAGCACATTGTGCGAATTCATGGAAGGGGGCAGAATCCACCAGGCTGAAAGGCAGAAGTTGGAGAGCCAACAGCTTTGACAATCTTGCATTCAGATGCTGGGCATGTGGGTGGCAGGGACTGTATTTATTTTTTTGCTGTAGCAGATGGGGCAGAGAAGTTTGCCGGCTACAGTCTACAGTTGGTGGTGTGCTGCTGGCAGATGTGCTGCTAGGACCTGGGACACACTGTGCTATACCATCATCCCTGTCAGTGGAGGCTGCTGAGAGGCAATGACTCGGTATCCCAGGGGCAGACTGAAGTGGGTAAGGAGGAGGAGGAGGCGGGACAGATTTTTGCCCCTCTTGCCAATGGGCTGAGTGGTTGGACGTTAAATGCCTTTTTAAGCACGTGGTACCCAAATGGCTAGTATTTTTGCCATGTTTGATGTGCCTGAGACACAGTTTGAAGATAGCAACAGTGCAATCTGCTGCAGATGTGCTGAAAAAGGCCCAGACAGCTGAGCTTTGGGGAGTGAGCCGGGAGTTAACAGCTGCAGAATGTGATGGAATAGGATGGCTGCTCTCTACTCTTTTTTGATGTTGGCCTCCTTGGGGTTGTGCCGCCTCACCTTCAGTTTCCTCCTCTGCTCTATCTGGCACCCAAGTCGCATCAGTGACTTTATCATCATCATTATCATCTCCATCTCCTCCATCTTCATCATCATCATTACCACTGGAGACGGCTTGGCAATACGCTGCGGCTGGGGGAACATGAATGCCAATTTGTCTACCAGTGTTCTCCCCTCTCTCTAGGCTCATGTTCCTGTCATCCTCAACCTCAGAACCAACATCTGAATCCAGTAATGGCTGGGCATCATCAAGGAGCAAGTGGCTGATGCTGTGGTCAAATAACTCAGCTGACTCCTCCATGGCTGATATTGGGGATATGACAGAAATAGATGTGCAAAGGGAGGCAGGTTTATCCACTCTGGAAACTGCAGGGGACTGCACACTTGTTTCTGCTTGCGTGACAGAGGATGAGGAGGATGAGGAAGGCTTAGTAAGCCAGTCCACCAACCCTTCTGCATGCTGTGGCAGGATAGCACGGGCAAACTCACTAAACATAGGAAATGATGCCCTGCCTGAGGACTGACCACCACGTCCACCTTTGCCTGTGGACATATTTGTTGCTGGCCCCCTTACAGTGCCAAGGTAACGTCTGCCTCTCCTTGTTGTCCTCCCAGATATTATTGGGAGGGAGGGGGCAGTGCTTATAAGCAAATGTAAAGAAGAAGTGGAAATCTGTACATACCTGTAGATGCACTTTAATCAATGTAAAGTGGTGTTTGGTGCACTTTAATTTGAGTACTTACACTATACAAACACACTCCACGGATACAAAATAATATACTGCAAAATAATACACAGAACCATAGGCGTGCGCAGCCTATTACATTAGGGTGTGCACCGAAAGCTCAAGCACACATACGTGTGTGTGTGTATATGTGTGTGTATATATATATATATATATATGTCAAAAGTATTGGGACGCCTGCCTTTACACACACATGACCTTTAATGACATCCCAGTCTTAGTCCGTAGGGTTTCAATATTGAGTTGGCCCACCTTTTGCAGCTATAACAGCTTCAACTCTTCTGGGAAGGCCGTCCACAAGGTTTAGGAGGGTGTCTATGGGAATGTTTGACCATTCTTACAGAAGGGCATTTTTTGAGGTCAGGACTCTGTGCAGGCCAGTCAAGTTCCTCTACCCCAAACTCGCTCATCCATGTCTTTACGGATCTTGCTTTGTGCACTGGTCCAAATCATTTGGTGGAGGGGGAATTTTGGTGTGGGGTTGTTATTCAGGGGTTGGGCTTGGCACCTTAGTGCCAGTAAAGGGAACTCTTCTGTCGTCAGCATACCAAGACATTTTGGACAATTTCATGCTCCCAACTTTGTGAGAACAGTTTGGGGATCTCCCCTTCCTGTTCCAACATGACTGCCCACCAGTGCACAAACAAGGTTCATAAAGACATGGACTTAGCAGGGGTGGTGGGAAATTAACTTCAAGTGCAATCATTCACATTATAACCGTAACTAACATATACAATTAAGTGTAACACTCTAAAAAATCACTCTAAAAAATAAAAATTCCAAAGTCCTATAATGGTGTGAACCTCCCAACTAAAAAGTTGTTGCACTTTAAGGTAATTTGTATTGCAATTGTCTGTAGAGGGGTTTCCACCATCCCTGCTAAGGCAGCACTGATGGGCACTGATTGGCAGCATTGATGGGCACTAATTGGCAGCACTGATGTGCACTGATAGGTGGCAATGATAGGCAGCACTGATGGGTGGCACTGATGGGCGCTTATTGTCAGCACTGATTGGCACTGATGGGCACTGATTGGTAGCAATTATGGGCACTGATAGGCTCTGATTCGCTGCACTGATAAGCAGCATTGGTTGGCACTGATTGACAGCATTGGTTGGCACTGATTTACAGCATTGGTTGGCACTGATAGGGTGCACTGACTGGGACTGGTTGCCACTGATAGGCAGCATTGGTTGGCACTAATAGGCAGCATTGGTTGGCACTGATAAGCAGCACTGGTTGGCACTGGTTGGCACTGGTAGGCAGAATTGGTTGGCACTGATAAGCAGCTCTGGCACGGATAGGCAGCACTGGTTGGCACGGATAGGCAGCATTGGTTGGCACTGATAAGCAGCACTGGCACTGATAGGCAGCATTGGTTGGCACTGATAAGCAACACTGGCACTAATAGGCAGCATTGGTCGGCACTAATAATCAGCACTGATTTGCACTGACAGGCAGCACTGGTTTGCACTGGTTGGCACTGAAAGGCAGAATTGGTTGGCACTGATAAGCAGCACTGGCATGGATAGGCAGTACTGGTTGGCAGCATTGGTTGGCACTGATTGGCAGCATTGGTTGGCACTGATTGGCAGCATTGGTTGGCACTGATTGGCAGCATTGGTTGGCACTGATAGGCAGCACTGGTTTGCACTGATAGGCAGCACTGGTTTGCACTGATAGGCAGAATTAGTTGGCACTGATAAGCAGCACTGGCATGGATAGGCAGTACTGGTTGGCACTGATAGGCAGCATTGGTTGGCACTGAGGATCAGCACTGGCACTGATAGGAGCATTGGTTGGCGCGGATAAGCAGCACTGGCACTGATAGGCAGCATTGGTTGGCACTGATAGGCAGAATTGGTTGGCACTGATAAGCAGCTCTGGCACGGATAGGCAGCACTGGTTGGCACGGATAGGCAGCATTGGTTGGCACTGATAAGCAGCACTGGCACTGATAGGCAGCATTGGTTGGCACTGATAAGCAACTCTGGCACTAATAGGCAGCATTGGTCGGCACTAATAATCAGCACTGATTTGCACTGACAGGCAGCACTGGTTTGCACTGGTTGGCACTGAAAGGCAGAATTGGTTGGCACTGATAAGCAGCACTAGCATGGATAGGCAGTACTGGTTGGCAGCATTGGTTGGCACTGATTGGCAGCATTGGTTGGCACTGATTGGCAGCATTGGTTGGCACTGATAGGCAGCACTGGTTTGCACTGATAGGCAGCACTGGTTTGCACTGATAGGCAGAATTAGTTGGCACTGATAAGCAGCACTGGCATGGATAGGCAGTACTGGTTGGCACTGATAGGCAGCATTGGTTGGCACTGAGGATCAGCACTGGCACTGATAGGAGCATTGGTTGGCGCGGATAAGCAGCACTGGCACTGATAGGCAGCATTGGTTGGCACTGATAAGCAGAATTGGTTGGCACTGATAAGCAGCACTGGCACGAATAGGCAGTACTGATTGGCACTGATTGGCAGCATTGGTTGGCACTGGCAGCATTGGTTGGCACTGATTGGCACTGATAGGGGAGAGGGGGAGTTTCACATTCAGGAGATGGTGAGAATTGCCAGAGCTGTTCAGTGTATGAAACTGTCAGATGATGACACTGCATGCATGGGGAGATACCAGCTGTTAAATGTCAGCGGTGATGTTGGTGGTGGGAGGGACTGAACAGTTACCAAACAGCAGCCAATAGGATGGGTCTGGGCGGGCCGCTACATTTCTCTGGCTCCGCCCTCTCTCTGAAGCAGCCCGATCATTGGCTGGTGTTGGCGCTTGGTCCCGCCCACCCCCGACATCACGGCTGAGTTGTGATGACTTACAACTGAGCCGCGATGTCGGGGGTGGGCGGGACCAAGTGCTATAAACGCCAGCCAATGTTTGAGCTGCTTTAGAGAGGGGGCGGGGCCACATAAATGTAGCGGCCCGCCCAGACCCCATCCCATTGGCTTGTGTTTGATGGCCGTTCAGTCCCGCCCACCCCCGACATCACTCTGACATTAAGACAGCTGGTCTCACTTCCTGCATGCAGTGTCATTATCTGACAGTTTCATACCCTGATCAGCTCTGGCAATTCTCACGATCTGCTGCCTGTGAAACTGTTTCACAGGCAGCGCGGGCCACACACTCTTTTGGATGCAGCATTTTGGGGCAAATCTCTGGAGACGGCACGGGGTGATTAGGGTGTGCCTAGGCACACCCGGCACACCCCGTGCGCACGCCTATGCACAGAACTATATGGCATTAAACTTGCAGTAACGCACACAGAAGTAAATAGTGTTAAACTTGCAGTAACGCACACAGAAATAAATGCTGTTAAACTTGCAGTAACACACAGAGAAGTAAATGGCGTTAAACTTGCAGTAATTCACAAAACTATATGGTGTTAAACTGGCAGTAACGCACACAAAACTATATGGCATTAAACTGGCAGTAACGCACACAGAACTATATGGCGTTAAACTTGCAGTAACGCACAAAACTATATGGTGTTAAACTGGCAGTAACGCACACAAAACGATATGGTATTAAACTGCCAGTAACGCACACAGAACTATATGGCGTTAAACTGGCAGTAACGCACACAGAACTATATGGCGTTGAACTGGCCGTAACGCACAAAACGATATGGCATTAAACTTGCAGTTATGCACACAGAAGTAAATGGCTTTAAACTGGCAGTAACGCACACAGAAGTAAATGGTGTTAAACTTGCAGTAATGCACAAAACTATATGGCGTTAAACTGGAAGTAACGCCCAAAACTATATGGCGTTAAACTGGCAGTAACGCACAAAACTATATGGCGTTAAACTGGCAGTAATGCACACAAAACTACATAGCGTTAAACTGACCGTAACGCACAAAACGATATGGCGTTAAACTGGCAGTAACACACACAGAAGTAAATAGTGTTAAACTTTCAGTAATGCACAAAACTATATGGCATTAAACTGACAGTAACGCACACAAAACTATATGGCGTTAAACTGGCAGTAACCCACACAAAACTATATGGCGTTAAACTGGCAGTAATGCACACAGAACTATATGGCGTTAAACTGGCAGTAACGCACACAGAAGTAAATGACGTTAAACTTGCAGTTACGCAATCAAATAGATGGTGTTCTACCGTCAATACACTGACGCTATCTGAACTGTCCCTACTCTAGCTATACACTAATGTAAAGATTACTGACACGGTCTCACTACACTACACTGTAACTATCTGAGCTGTCCCTACTCTACACTAATTTATGTATGAATGACACGGTCTCACTACTCTACAGTGAAACTATCTGAGCTGTCCCTACACTAGCTGCACACTATGCAAAGCTGAATGATGGTCCTCCTCACTACACTCATACTATTCCTAGACCGACACTATACTAATATTCTACACTTACAATTGAAGCAAAATAGCACAGTATAGCACACTCATGCCACGTACACACGATCGAAAATTCCGCCAGCAAAAGTCAGATGAGAGCTTTTGGTCGGAAAATGCGACCGTGTGTATGCTCCATAGGACTTTTGCTGGCGGAATTCCAGCCAGCAAAAGCTTGAGAGCAGGTTCTCAATTTTTTGGTCGGAAAAAGTTTCAATCGGAAATTGAATCTGTACCAATTCGGATGCGCAAAATTCCTACGCATGCTCGGAAACAATTTGATCAGTGCCACCTTGCAGTGCTGCCCATCAATGCCCATCAGTGCTGCCTATCAATGCCCATCAGTGTCGCCCATCAATGCCCACCAGTGCCACCTATCAGTGCCCACCAGTACCACCCATCAAAGCCCTCTATCAGTGCCACCTATCAGTGCCAATAAGTACTGTATATTAGTGCCTTCTCATTAGTGCTACCTAATCAGTGCCCATAAGTGCCACCTCATCAGTGCCCATAAGTGCCACCTCATCAGTGCCCATAAGTGCCGTCTCATCAGTGCCCACCACCAGTGCCACCTATCAGTGCCCATAAGTGCGGCATATTAGTGCCTCCTAATCAGTGCCCATAAGTGCCACCTCATCAGTGCCCATAAATGCCACCTCATCAGAGCCCATCAGTGCAGCCTATCAGTGCCCATCAGTGCAGCCTATCAGTGCCCATCGGCGCAGCCTATCAGTGCAGCCTCATCAGCGCACATCAGCAAAGGAGAAAAATTACTTATTTACAAAATTTACTGACAAAAACTTTTCGGTCTTTTTTTTTTTTTTTTTTTTTTTAGTAAAAAAAAAAACAGCAATGAATAAATATCACCAAAAGAAAGCTTTATTTGTGTGAAGAAAATGAGAAAAATGTCATGTGGTTATAGCGTAGCATGACTGCGCAATTATCATTCAAAGTGCGACAACGCTAAATGCTGAAAAATGGCTTGGGCAGGAAGGGGGTGAATGTGGCCAGTATTTAGGTGGTTAAAGTCATATTAAACCCTCCATTTTTTATTTTTTAAGCACTTTCAGCAGCTGATCTTCTTTACCCCTAAAGCAGAGTTCCGCCCCCCCCCCCCAGCAAAAAAATAGAAGTCAGCAGCTGCACATACTGTAGATGCTGACTTTTAATATTAGGACATTTACCTGTCCTGGAATCCAGTCATGTCGGCACCCCAGCCAATGTTTCCATCAGCTCTCGGGTGCTGCCGCCACCATTGCCTCTAAGGGAAACCAGCAGTGAAGCCTTGGGCTTTCTGAATGGCCTGGTGGCAGGGGAAGGGGGGGTGGGGCGAACTTCCTGTGAAGACCGGAAGTTTAGGGAAGCAGCATTGAAGAATGTAAACTGCAAGAGCTGGGGTAATACTTTTAACAAATAGTTTACTATGAAATGTTGATTTTTTTTTGTGCCCAATGTGTTAAAATAAAAACTCTAATGCCGCGTACACACGAGCGGACTTTCCGGCAAACTTTTCCGGCGTACCGGAGTCCGTCGGACCATTCGATCGTGTGTGGGCTCCAGTGGACTTTTTTTCTCAAAAGTTTGCCGGACTTAGATTTGAAACATGTTTCAAATCTAACCGACGGACTCGAGTCTGCTCGAAAAGTCCGCTCATCTGTATGCTAGTTTGACGGACAAAAAGCCAAGCTAGGGCAGCTATTGGCTACTGGCTATGAACTTCCTTGTTTTAGTCCGGTCGTACATCATCACGTACGAATTAGTCAGACTTTGGTTGATTGTGTGTAGGCAAGTCCGTTCATTCAGAAAGTCCGTCGTAAAGTCAGTCGAAAAGTCCGCCGGGCAAAGTATGCCACAAAGTCCGCTCATGTGTACGCGGCATAATGGTTTCCTAGTACTTTAAATGAAGTGAATTGGCTACTGCAGCGAATGAACTCCTATGCAGAATTGATACAATGCCGCATGATAACCAAGATGAAACCCGACTGAAACCCTTCACAGATCTCCTAAGGCCCCTTTCACACGGTCGGACCGTTCAGGTGCGCCTGTCAGTTTTGACGGCGGACCTGAACGGGCGCTCCATGATAGTCTATGGAGCAACGGGTGTCAGCGGGGACATGTCCGCTGACATCCGACCCCGTCCGATCCGCTAAAAGCAGACATGCTGTCCGTTTCCGTCCGATCTCTCCATAGGCAGCAGCGGCGCTGGACAAGCCCCTCCCCGCTCAGTGAGCAGAGAGGGACCTGTCATCTGCCGGCTCAGCGGAGATCAACGGAGAGATCTCCCACTGAGCTGGCAGACAGAGGCGGACTCCGACGCAGCGGACCTGCCTCGTGGGAATGATGCCTAAAAAAGAAAAAAAAAGAAAGAAAGGAAAACCGTAGTCCTGCCTCTGCAGCATTGTAACAATTCTGTATAGCAGTTCATGCTACAGTAGCTGATTCATTACATTGGAGGTGCTGAGCAAAGGAAGCTCCATATACTAGAGAGGTCTCCATCATATTTCCTCTTCTGAGCGAATGTTCCTATAGGGTTAGGTTATTTTCTATATTGATTGACTGTTCTCTACCTCTTCAGGTCAAAGGTTCTTAAGGCTATTTTCTTTTTGGAATGAATATTAGGGAATGTTACAGTTGGCCTGACAAAGGCAGTAAATAGAAACTGACATTTCCCACATACTACAAACATTATTCATGACGAAAACATTTGCACAGCAATTATTTTTCTATAAATAGACCCCTTTTTGTGCAAGATATATATATATATTACTACTACTTTTACCAGTGTCAGTGTACCTTACTTTATCATGCATGCAGATAATTGATTTAATAAACACTTTTCAAAGTAAACATTATCCTGTGAGTATTAGGCAGCAAATGACGTTCTATGCGCCATGAAAATAGGGGGATGTGGAGGAAACCGCACCTCCTTCCCCCTAATTTGTAGAAATAATTATAGAGTAAAGAGTATAGTATTACAGACAGCTGCTCATGGGTGTAAGCAGGAACTACATATAAAGCGATCATTTCTACACATCTGTAACCACAACATGAAAACTAAGCATACAGGTTTTGACTTTTTGGACAATAGTGCGGTGTTATCCATGTACCTAATAATATAAATACAATAGATGCCATAACCTGTTTACAAACTGTCTCATACATCAACAGTCCAAGGAAAACATATGGCTCATGTTGTCTGGCAAGCACTCATGAAATATGCATGGCTATCTTCCTAAGCGCTTTCCACATTATTTTACCTTCCTACAGTGTGAAGCTGAAATATAAGGAGGGTATAGCTGCAGTTATTTTTTCGAAAAAGAAATCTCTCCAGGCTTTTTTTTAATAATTTAGTGCATTATTTGGCTTATTTACAGGTACGCGCAAGTCAAAATTGAAAATGAAGCCTTTGGATGCAGAGTGTCTGCCCAGTAGTAAAGTTTTGTTTTCATGTAGCTATTGCTGTCACACAACAGTCCATCTGCTCCATTTTGTTAGTAACCTAATCCATTGAGAACCCCTGCCTGTAAAACAGGAGATAAATTCCCAAACACCCCCAACGTAAGTTCCTTGTTCTCTCACACATGCTGTACTACTGAATGTACACTATAAAAAAACAAATCACCAATCTCTGAGGGACACTATAATGGTTTTCAGTAAGTTTATTTTTTCTTCTAAGTTTGCAAGTTTATATATACAGTGTACAGCCGTGGCCAAAAGTTTTGAGAATGACACAAATATTAATTTTCATAAAGCCTGCAGCTTCAGTGTTTTTGTATCTTTTTGTCAGATACTACTATGGTATACTAAAGTATAATTACAAGCATTTCATAATGTGTCAAAGGCTTTTATTGACAATTACATTAAGTTTATGCAAATAGTCTATATGTGCAGTGCTGACCCTTCATTTTAAAGACCTCTGCAATTACTTCTGCATGCTGTGCGTTAACATCTGGTCCACATCCTGACTAATGGCAGCCCATTCTTGCATAATCAATGCTTGGAGTGTGTCAGAATTTGTTGTTTTTTTTTTTGTTCACCTGCCTCTTGAAGATTGACCATAAATTCTCAATGGGATTAAGGTCTGGGGATTTTCCTGGCCATGGACCCAAAATGTGGATGTTTTGTACCCCCAGCCACTTAGTTATCACTTTTGCCTTATGTCACGGTGCTCCATCATGCTCGAAAAGGCATTGTTCCTCACAAAACTGTTCTTGGATGGGTGGAAAAAGTTGCTCTCGGAGGATGTTTTTGTACCATTCTTTATTCATGGCTATGTTCTTAGGCAAAATTGTGGCCCACTCCCTTGGCTAAGAAGCAACCCAACAAATGAATGGTCTCAGACTGTTTTACTGTTGGCATGACACAGGACTGATGGTAGTGCTCACTTATTCTTCTCCGGACAAGGTTTTTTTCCAGATGCTCCAAACAATCAGAAAGGGGATTCATTAGAGAAAATGCCTTTCCCCCAGTCCTCAGCTGTCCAATCCCTGTACCATTTACAGAATATCAGTCTGTCACTGATGTTTTTCCTGGAGAGAAGTGGCTTCTTTGCTGCCCTTCTTGACAACAGGTCATCCTCCAAAATTCTCCACCACACTGTGCATTTAGATGCACTCACACCTGCCTGCTGCCATTCCTGAGCAAGTTCTGCACTGGGGGTTCCCCGAACCTGCAGCTGAATCAACTGTAGGAGATGGTCCTGACACTTGCTGGACTTTCTTGGGCGCCCTGAAGCCTTTTTCACAACAATTGAACCTCACGCCTTGAAGTTTTTTATGATCCGATAAATTTAGGTGCAATATTCTGGCCTGTGAATCCCTTTTTGTGCAAAGCAATAATGACTGCACGGGTTTGCTTGCAAGTAACCATAGTTAACAGAGGAAGAACAATGATTTCAAGCACCACCCTCCTTTTAAAGTTTCCAGTCTGTTATTCTAACTCAATCAGCATTACAGAGTGATTTCCAGCCTTGTCCTCGTGAACACTGACACCTGTGTTAACAAGAGAATCACTGACATGATGTCAGCTGGTCCTTTGGTGGCAGGGCTGAATTGCAGTGGAAATGTTTTTTTTTGAGGGGCGGATTAAGTTAATTTTCATGGCAAAGAGGGACTTTGCAATTAATTGCAATTTATCTGATCACTCCTCATAACATTCTGGAGTATATGCAAATTGCCATCATAAAAACTGAGGCAGTAGACTTTGCGAAAATTTATATTTGTGTCATTCTCAAAACTTTTGGTCAGGGCTGTATATATATATATACGGTATATATATATATATATATAGACACAGTATCCACAAAAGTGAGTACACCCCTCACATTTTTGTAAATATTTTATTATATCTTTTCATGTGACAACACTGAAGAAAGGACACTTTTCTACAATGTAAAGTAGTGGGTGTACAGCTTGTATAACAGTGTAAATTTGCTGTCCCCTCAAAATAACTCAACCCACAGCTATTAATGTCTAAACCGCTGGCAAAAAAGTGAGTACACCCCCTAAGTGAAAATGTCCAAACTGGTTAACCACTTGACCTCTGGAAGGTCTTACCCCCTTCATGACCAGGGCATTTTTTG
Source organism: Lithobates clamitans (assembly GCA_037952925.1). Lineage (NCBI taxonomy): Eukaryota > Metazoa > Chordata > Amphibia > Anura > Ranidae > Lithobates > Lithobates clamitans. Next base: position 201,958 of record JBBGZY010000917.1, read on the forward strand.
CCCTTCAACACTGCGCTACATTAACTGGCAATTGGGTAGTCGTGTAGCACTGTACCTAAATTAAATTTATAGCATTTTTTTCATACAAATAAAGCTTTCTTTTGGTGGTATTTTATCACCACTGGGTTTTTTTACATTTTGTATTATATAAAGGAAAAAAAGACCAAAAATTTTGAAAAAACAAAACTGTATTTTTTCTTCTAATTTCTTCATAAATTTAGGGCAAAATGTATTTGCTACAAGTATTTGGTAAAAAAACAAACAAAAAAAACAAAACAAAAGTGTATATTAACCACTTAAGGACCTGAAGGATTTGCCCCCCCTTAACGACAAGGCCATTTTGTCATGTGACACTGTACCCAAAAAAAATTGATGTCATTTTTTTTCCACAAATAGAGCTTTCTTTTGGTGGTATTTGATCACATCTGCGGTTTTTATTTTTTGCCCTACAAACAAAAAAAGAGTGACAATTTTGAAAAAAAAAAAAACTTTTTACTATAATATATATTACAAAAAAAAACAAAAAACACATTTATTCATCAGTTTAGGCCGACATACAGTGGGGACGAAAAGTATTCAGACCCCCTTAAATTTTTCACTCTTTGTTATATTGCAGCCATTTGCTAAAATCATTTAAGTTCATTTTTTTTCCTCATTAATGTACACACAGCACCCCATATTGACAGAAAAACACAGAATTGTTGACATTTTTGCAGATTTATTAAAAAAGAAAAACTGAAATATCACATGGTCCTAAGTATTCAGACCCTTTGCTCAGTATTTAGTAGAAGCACCCTTTTGATCTAATACAGCCATGAGTCTTTTTGGGAAAGATGCAACAAGTTTTTCACACCTGGGTTTGGGGATCCTCTGCCATTCCTCCTTGCAGATCCTCTCCAGTTCTGTCAGGTTGGATGGTAAACGTTGGTGGACAGCCATTTTTAGGTCTCTCCAGAGATGCTCAATTGAGTTTAAGTCAGGGATCTGGCGGGGCCATTCAAGAACAGTCACGGTGTTGTTGTGAAGCCACTCCTTCGTTATTTTAGCTGTGTGCTTAGGGTCATTGTCTTGTTGGAAGGTAAACCTTCGGTCCAGTCTGAGGTTCTGAGCACTCTGGAGAAGGTTTTCGTCCAGGATTTTCCTGTACTTGGCCGCATTCATCTTTCCCTTGATTGCAACCAGTCATCCTGTCCCTGCAGCTGAAAAACACCCCCACAGCATGATGCTGCCACCACCATGCTTTACTGTTGGGACTGTATTGGACAGGTGATGAGCAGTGCCTGGTTTTCTCCACACATACCGCTTAAAATTAAGGCCAAAAAGTTCTATCTTGGTCTCATCAGACCAGAAAGTCTTATTTCTCACCATCTTGGAGTCCTTCAGGTGTTTTTTTAGCAAACTCCATGCGGGCTTTCATGTGTCTTACTCTGAGGAGAGGCTTCCATCGGGCCACTCTGCCATAAAGCCCCGAATGGTGGAGGGCTGTAGTGATGGTTAACTTTCTACAACTTTCTCCCATCTCCCGACTGCATCTCTGAAGCTCAGCCACAGTGATCTTTGAGTTCTTCTTTACCTCTCTCACCAAGGCTCTTCTCCCCCGATAGCTCAGTTTGGCTGGACGGCCAGCTCTAGGAAGGGTTCTGGTCGTCCCAAACGTCTTCCATTTAAGGATTATGGAGGCCACTGTGCTCTTAGGAACCTTAAGTGCAGCAGATTTTTTTTGTAACCTTGGCTAAATCTGTGCCTTGCCACAATTCTGTCTCTGAGCTCTTCAGGCAGTTCCTTTAAACTCATGATTCTCATTTGCTCTGACATGCACTGCGAGCTGTAAGGTCTTATATAGACGGGTGTGTGACTTTCCTAATCAAACATAGCTGGACTCAAATGAAGGTGTAGAAGGATGATTAGAAGAAATGGACAGCACCTGAGTTAAATATATGAGTGTAACAGCAAAGGGTCTAAATACTTAGGACCATGTGATATTTCAGTTTTTCTTTTTTGATAAATCTGCAAAAATGTCGACAATTCTGTGTTTTTCTGTCAATATGGGGTGCTGTGTGTACATTAATGAGGAAAAAAATGAACATAAATGATTTTAGCAAATGGCTGCAATATAACAAAGAGTAAAAAATGTAAGTGGGTCTGAATACTTTCCGTCCCCACTGTATATTCTTCTACGTACTTTTGGTTAAAAAAAAAACACATTAAGCGTACATTGATTGGTTTGCACAAAAGTTACATCGTCTACAAAATAGGGAAAAGATTTATGGCATTTTTATTATAATTTTTTTTTACTAGTAATGGCGGCGATCATCGATTTTTAGCAGGACTGTGACATTGCGGTGGACAGATCGGACACTTTTGACACCTTTTTGGGACCATTGACATTTATACAGTGATCAGAACTAAAAATACCTACTGATTACTGTATAAATGTCACTTGCAGGGAAGGGTTAACACTAGAGGGCAATCAAGGGATTAAATGTGTACCCTCATATGTGTTCTAACTGTGGGGGGGATGGGACTGCCTGGAGGAGGAGACCGATCGCTGTTGCTAAGCTTTAGGAGCAGCAGATCTATCTCTCCTCCCCTGACAGAACAGAGATCTGTCTGTTTTACACTGACAGATCTCCATTCTATCTCTGTCAGGAGCGATCGCGTGTGGCCGGTGTACCATGGCAGCGTTTCGCCCAGGGGAGCCAACCTGCCACAGTATAAGTGCGGCGGCTGGTCCTTAAGTGGTTAAATGGTTTCTGTGAAAGTTATGGCATCTATAAACTATGGTTTTATACTGGTATTTACACAGCTTAAGATTCTATACTGTAATGAGGGTGATCAGCCACTTATAGTGGGACTGTGATAGGGTGGAGGGCAATCTAGCGCTAACAGACACTATCTGGTAGGGTCACTAGCTGAAACTGACATTGCTAGTGACACTAATACAGTGATCAGTGATAATACTTTACACTGACAATGTACTAATGACACTGGCTGGAAAGTGGTTAACATCTACGGGCAATCGAGGGATTAGCTATGTGCCTAACAATGTGTAATGTGTGCTACTTTGTCTCCCTGCTTTTTTAGGGGGAAGAAACATCCAGGTTGCTGTACCTATGCACACAGAGTTCTGTGTAAACACAGAACTCTGTTTGTGACTGGACACAGCGGATCATCAGGTTTCAGCCAAAATCAATAGCTAAAATGTGCTTCAAAACTCCTAAAAAAATCACAGCATGGGTTGGTATGGGGCGTGTAAGAAAGCATGAGATAAAAGAAAGAAAAAAACATTGATCTCATGCTTTCCAGAAAAAAGTCTTTCCCTAACCAGAAATGACAATATGCTCATTGCTTCCAGTCTCCTAGATCATAGAGATGTTCCTGGACATTCCATTCCCCATTCACCTCCATTGTCATTTGCCGCCGATCTGATCCCGGGCTCTCCGGTAGGATGGAAGATGCCGGAAAAGAAGGAAAGTGCACTGGACAGCAGCAGGGGCGACCCATCCCATTGCTTCTAAAAGCGATCCAGCAGCTAATCAGCCACTTAGATCGCTTTTAGTAGAAAGAGAATCGGCTGCTGAAACAAACAATGCTGATTAATGCTGAATGCTGAAAAACAACTGCAGTCATGGCCTCAGTAAACCACTTAAAAACTGCAATGTATATATACGTATGGTGGTCTTGAAGTAGTTAAATCAGAAATGAAGTTCCGCTGTAACAGACAGTGAACCAGCATGCTTTTATTGCATATACAAAGTCTCTTCTACAATAAAATGCCCCCACCTGCCTGTGCACTCCTCTATGCTGTAAACTGTGCCCTACACACATTGGAAAGCTCAGCAACTGGTGACAGCTCACATGCCCAGTCAATGGTGTCCCATCGTAAGTATCGAAGGGCGTAAAGAACTGGACCTTTATATCCCATGGGAGTCCAGGGGAGGATGAAAGTCTAGGAGATTGAAGGAGCCTTGGGGATCGTGGGGCACACAATTAAAGGAAACCCATGCCGGCCTCTAAAGGAGAGCTGCACTGAAATCCCAAACAGTGATGGCTCTGCCTCTTTGGCTCTCCCCCGGGCCACAGAACACCTTCCTGTTATTGAGATGAGCTTATGTGCTTTATTCACATTTATTTTGTTTAAGTAGTTTTGGACTCTATCAACCTTAGGCTGTTGTAGTCCACTTTTATGATATTTATTAAAAACCCAGACATAAAACCACAATAAAACAAGACTGATACAAAGCTGCTGTAGAAAAAGACCACCAAGTATACCACTTTTAATTGTGTAATTTTCTATGTTATACTATAACTAAGCACTATCATGTTAATTTATATACAGAGATCGAAGAGAATACAGTATTTATGAATACATTTGCTTTCTCTTTGTCTCTAATGACCAATCCGGTGTTATCATTTTTAGGAGCTACATGCTCAGGAAACTACTGTATATACTGTTTATAAAGGATTTTTTATCTTTGTCTTGCTCCAGTGTTGTCAAGTTACTCGGAAAATTTGAGTCACCTGATATTGGGTGTTCTCTCCCAGTCCCAGATTTAGATAGGCCTGGCACATGCGCCAAGGACTGCGGTGCTGGAGATATAGTCTGAAATCCTGGCTGCCTTCTCCTCCCATCCAGAAGCCTAAGCCAATATCTCCCACTACCTACCATAGGCATGTTCAGGGGGTGTGCTGAGTGTACCTGGGCACACCCTAATCACCCGTGCACTAGGGCTGATGATAAGACAGTACAGCCTGCCCTCCTGTACCAGGCCCGTATCCTATTAGTTCAACAAAGGGGCCTGAGCACCTGCCTAGCAGAAGGATCGGCTGTATTGCCTTATTGCAGATACTGATCCTCTTGTTTCTCCCCCTGCTGGCTTCTCCTCCTCTCCCACCCTCCAGCTGCTCAATTGATCAACTTGGGTACAACCAGTCTGTCAGATCTTTCATGTGATTATTGCCAGGGGCTATAGCTGCTAGCAGTAATTACCGTGTGTTCTCCTGGACAGCTCCCCCTGCCACTCCGGGAGAATAAAATAGCTCCACGGGAGGGATTCCCCCATCAGCACTCACTGTGTTGATGGGAGAATCAAGTGTTTTTTTTTTGCTGCAACCCATGGCAGTAGACAGTAGACCAACAAACCATAACATTAATAATACAGACTGTCTATTGAAATAAAAATTGGCTGCAGTTCTTTATTATTATTGGTTTTAAATAATTCAATTATAAATTTTATTTAGACATCCTTAAAAATTCAAACCACTTAAAACATTTTAAAGCCAGCTCAGTCACTATGACTCGACTTGCATCCAGAATAAATGAAATCTAAAATAATGCCTGACACACACAGGGAGTTTTCTTTCTTTCAACCCAGTAGGCTGAACGAAAAAAAAAAAACCTGACAGATCGCTGTACTAACACAAGCGATATGTGTGTTCTGACAAGGGGACTTCATTTGGGTACAGTGTTGCATGGCCTCGCAATTGCCAGTAAGGCTGGGATCACATTTATGCGCATTGGATGCCTTTTGAACCACATCCAATTCGCTTGACATGTGAACCAGAAGCCTTTTCTATGGAGCCAGTTCACATACCTGCGGGCCAGCCGTGGTTTGTTTTTAAAAAAGAGTCCTGTGCCTTTTTCAGTCCGGTTCAGGTGCGATTTCAAGTAAAAATGTGCACCTGAACCAGTGAACAAAACCGCACTGACTTCTTTTAAAAACTGCGCTGAAACTGCAGCCGTACACATGTGAGCCGGGCCTTAAAGTAGTGCAGTGCTGAATAGCAAAAAAAGGTCTGGTCTTGAAGAGGGTAAAGTGCCGGACCGAAGAAAAAAAAAAGCCGCCACTGCAATAGGTACCAAACTTCCAGCACTGAAACTAAGGCCTCCTTCACACAGGGTGTACTATACCATATACCTGTGCAGCTCTGTGTTTACTCAATGTTCTGTGCATCCCTTTGCAGGCAGTCCCATTGATGTCAATTGGGACAAAGCAGATTCACGGACACAATATGTGGGTGCGGGTTCCCAAACTCACCTTGTCTGCTTTTGGAGACATCCCACCCACACGTATGTCATATCGGGACACAGCCAGGGGCGGATCCAGAGTCTAGTCTCGGGAGGGGCACTGCCAGAAAATATGTTTTTTTGCAGGCAATTTATCGGGCAAATGGCTGGTGTTGGTGCTTCAATCATCCCGGCACCATGGTTGTTATGGTGTCAGGATGATTGAAGCGCATTATTTATATTAAAACATTGTAATATAAAATGAAATGGTTCAACTCACCATAATGCAGGAGCCTGAGTGTGTCACTTGCCACCATCGCCTGCCACCAGATGTGGATTGTCACTTGCCACGTCACCTGCCACCAGATGCAGATTGTTACTTGTCACGTCACCTGCCACATGTTGCGGATTGTCACTTGCCACGTCGCCTGCCACATGTTGCGGATTGTCACTTGCCACGTCTGCTGCCACACCTTGCAGATTGTCACTTGCCACATCACCTGCCACATGTTGCGGATTGTCACTTGCCACGTTACCTGCCACATGTTGCGGATTGTCACTTGCCACGTCACCTGCCACATGTTGCGGATTGTCACTTGCCACCTGCCACACCTTGCGGATTGTCACTTGCCACGTCACCTGCCACACCTTGCGGATTTTCACTTGCCTGCTAAGGTGGAGTTTTGCTTGTCTCTTGCTTTGTCCCACCCAGGGTCAGGCAGCAGAGAGATGATGTAATCTCTCTGCTGCCCGCACTGCCTGCACAATGAGGGCGGAAATTACTGAAGGGATGCAGGGCGGGCGCGGGGTGGTGAGAGATGATGTAATCTCTCTGCTCCCTCGCCCACCGGCTCGCTGATTGGCCAGCTGCCCGCTCACACACCGAGCCACCCGGCAGCCCGGCTCGCCCACTCTCTCACCCACATGACTGCTTCCACACCGAGCCACCCGGCAGCCCGGCCCGCCCCCGCGTTGCCTCCCGCTCTCTCACCCGCCCAGCCACCCGCCCGCAACTAACTTCTCAGGGGGAGGGGCAATTACCCCGTTGCCCCCCCCCCCGGATCCGCCCCTGTGTCTGAATTGACATCAATGGGACTGCCTGCATGGGGATTCACGGAACACCTGTTCTGTGATTGGAGGAGGGGATATCGTAAAATTCAACCACCAACCCCCCTCCGGATGGGTGGGGTGGTTGAACTGCATTATATCCCCTCTTCCAATCACAGAATGTCTTTTGTTTAGTGGAAAAATACAAAATGTTTTATGAATGCAGGAAATGAAGTTCCAGCAACACCACATAGCCTTCACTGTATTCACTCTATGAGAGCCTGCATTGTAAGTATCAGCAAGACCTACATTTCTGCAGTTCTGTATGGCTGGGGATGAAAGCAGCTAAGTTACGTGGCAGCAGTCCACACATGGAACACACCTCATTAGAGGTGGCATATTGCTACATAGCAATTATTCAAAAAATGTTTTTTCTGGAGTTCAGCTTTAACTAAGAGAAAGACATTAAATCAGTATTAAACCCAGAACCTAACATTTTTTATACTGTAGCTTACCAGTCTTTAGATGATGTAGCTGCATTTGTTTTCTTATTTTAGGATTTTTTTTCCCTTTGTTTTCTCCTGGTGATCTGGCCAGTATTGGGGGGCCTACACTCTGAATGGAGGAGCAACAGAAACACCTTTGGACAGCAGCATTGTCAATCTGTGGGGAGCATAGTGTTAGATGTACTAGCAGATATAGATACACTAACAAAATTGAAGCCATACTCCAGCTAACCTTTTTTTAAGCAGTTAGAACAACAGTTTTTTACCTTTTGGAATAAATGTTTTACATACAGAAGAGCTGATCATTTAAGCTGTCAGTGTTAAATTTATATTAAATCCAAAAACAAAAAAAGTGATATAATGCAGATTACCAATCATTAGACGTGGTGGCTGCATTTGTTCCCATTTTTTTTTGTTTTCTCCCTATTTTCACCTGGTGATCTGCCCAGTAACACACCTACTGTATTAGAGTGCCCCCAGTCTGGATAAGAAGAGGGACATCTTTGGACAGTAGCATTGTCAGGCTGGGGGAGGAGTACTAGCAGATTTAGATCAAATTAATGCTGAACTCCCGCTCACACTGCAGGTACACAAGCAGCAACAGTTGTTTTATCCTTTGGGATAAAGGTTTTAGGTGAATAATTGAAAGCTGATCATTGTAAACAGCCTTGTCAAGGGTAAATGGTTTGTCTCAACACTCAAACGGTTACATCTGCAGAAGAGCTTGTTCTGTTGAAAAAAAAGAGACTTACAGGCAGGGTCACCAGGTGTAAAGAAAGAAAGCCTAAAAAACAAACAAATGCAACCATCACATTTACAAATTGATAAGGTGCAATATAATAAATGTTTGCGCAGTCATGTTGGAACAATCATGTTTGGCCATCCCCAAACTGTTCCCACAAAGTTGGGAGCATGAAGTTGTCCAAAATGTCTGGGTATGCTGACGCCTTAATGCCGCATACACACGATCGGATTTTCCGACGGGAAATGTTCGATGGGAGCTTTTTGTCGGAAATTCCGACCGTGTGTAGGCCCCATCGGACATTTCTCATCGGAATTTCCAACAAACAAGATTTGAGATCTGGATCTCAAATTCTTGTAAATTCCGATCGTGTGTACACAATTTCGATGCACAAAGTTCCACGCATTGCTCTGAATCAAGCAGAAGAGCCGCACTGGCTATTGAACTTCATTTTTCTTGGCTCGTTGTACATGTTGTACGTCACCGCGTTCTTGACGTTCGGAATTTCCAAAAAGATTTGTATGACCGTGTGTATGCAAGACAAGTTTGAGCCAACATCTGTCGGAAAAAAAACATGGATTTTGTTATCGAAATGTGCGATCATGTGTACGCGGCATTAAAGTTCCCTTTGCTGGAACTAAGGGACCAAGCCCAACTCCTGGAAAACAACCCAACACCATAATCCCCCTCCACCAAATGATTTGGACCAGTGCACAAAGCAACATCCATAAAGACATGGGTGAGCAAGTTTGGGGTGGAGGAATTGGCCTGGGGCACAGAGTCCTGACCCCAACCCGATAGAACACCTTTGGGATGAATTAGAGTTGAAACTGCCAGCCAGGCATTCCTGCCCAACATCAGTGCCTGACCTCACAAATGCGCTTCTGGAAGAATGATCAAACATTCCCATAGACACACTCCTAAACCTTGCGGACAGCCTTCCCAGAAGAGTTGAAGCTGTTATACAGTAATACTTTGGATTACGATCATAATTCGTTCCAGAAGCATGCTTGCAATCCAAAGCACTCGTATATCAAAGCGAGTTTCTATATAAGAAATAATAGAAACTCAGATGGTTCGTTCCACAACCACTGCTGGTGTATGCAGTACTGTATGTGGCCAGAGGTGCGGGGGCGCTGGTGTATGCAGTACTGTATGTGGCAATAGGTGTGGGGGTGCTGGTGTTTGCAGTACTGTATGTGGCCAGAGGTGCGGGACGCTGGTGGCTCCCAGTGCTTTTCATGGAGAACTCAGAGATGCTCAGAGGCACTCGGGAACTGTTGACACTTTTGGGTGCTCCAACACATGTTATGCTCATCCCACCCAGCTGGGAGTGTCTTCGGGCGTCTCAGAGTTCTCCACAAAGCACTGGGAGCCACCAGTGCCCCCGGACCTCTGGCCACATGCTGTACTGCATACACCAGTGGCTTTACTACATGGATTGTACTGCTCGTATATCAAGTCAGCGCTCACATATCAAGTCAGAATTTAAAAAAAATGTTGCTCGTCTTTCAAAATGCTTTACTCGTAATCCAAGGTATTACTGTAGTTGAAAAGGATGGGCCAACTCAATATTGAACCTGACGGACTAAGACTGGGATGCCATTAAAGTTCATGTGCGTGTAAAGGCAGGTGGCCCAATACTTTTGGCAATACAGTGTATATACAGTATCTCATCTCAACTTCCTATCTCAGCATCTCAAATCATCAAATAATAGCTATAGCAATGGCGGTGCGTCCATTAGGGGACGCCCCCTCTCTCCAGCCACCCCCTCTGTGTACTATGGATAGATTCATGCATTGCATGAATCTATCCACAGCCGATGTAGACACCCCCTATTCAGGTGTCCGGCCCCTTTTCGGGTGCCGGGTGTCTGAATTATAGCGGCGATGGGGTGTTTTTGAAGCATCTGATTAGAGCCATAGGCTCTAATAGGCGTCAGAAAAAGGTGACCCGTGAGCGTAATACATTGCGCTCGCAGTGCACCCAGGTGTGTTAGCAAAGCAAATGAATATTTGCTTTGCTAACACAGAACCGCCTCTCAGCCAATCAAGAGGTCCGGATGTAATACCAGGCACCTGATTGGCTGAAGGCACAGGCGCTCCCATTGGCGCCAAGGAATACAGGAAGAAGACACGCACGGAGGAGTCTGAGGACACACAGGAGGCATCGCCTTGCTACTGTCCCACAGCTTGCCAACTGTCCCGCTGCCTGACCCACCACCACGATGGGGTAAGTGTTGGGTAGACAGTGGGCGGGGCCACAAAGGCTGCATATGATGGGCACAGTTGGCTTCAAATGATGGACACAGAGTCTGCATATGATGGGCACAGGTGGCTGCATATGATGGGCACAGAGTCTGAATATGATGGGCACAGTGGCTGCATATGATGGGCACAGGTGGCTACATATTATGGGCACAGAGTCTGCATATGATGGGCACAGTGGCTGCATATAATGGGCACAGATGGCTACATATGATGGGCACAGTTGGCTGCATATGATGGGCACAGTTGGCTGCATATGATGGGCACAGTTGGCTGCATATGATGGGCACAGGTGGCTGGAAATGATGGACACAGGTGGCTGCATATTATGGGCACATTTGGCTGCATATGATGGACACAGTGGCTGCATGTGCTGGGCACAGAGTCTGCATATGATGGGCACAGTTGGCTGCATATGATGGACACAGGTGGCTGCATATGATGGGCACAGTGGCTGCATTTGTTGGGCACAGAGTCTGTATAAGATGGGCACAGTTGGCTGCAGATAATGGGCACAGTTGTCTGCATATGATGGGCACAGTTGGCTGCAGATGATGGGCACAGGTGGCTGCATATGATGGGCACAGTGGCTGCATATGATGGGCACAGGTGGCTGGAAATGATGGACACAGGTGGCTGCATATTATGGGCACATTTGGCTGCCTATGATGGACACAGTGGCTGCATGTGCTGGGCACAGAGTCTGCATATGATGGGCACAGTTGGCTGCATATGATGGACACAGGTGGCTGCATATGATGGGCACAGTGGCTGCATTTGTTGGGCACAGAGTCTGTATAAGATGGGCACAGTTGGCTGCAGATAATGGGCACAGTTGTCTGCATATGATGGGCACAGTTGGCTGCACATGATGGGCACAGGTGGCTGCATATGATGAGCACAGTGGCTGCATATGATGGGCACAGGTGGCTGCATATTATGGGCACAGGTGGCTGCATATGATGGGCACAAGTGGTTGCATATTATGGGCACAGGTGGCTGCATATGATGGGCACAGTGGCTGCATTTGCTGGGCACAGTTGGCTGCAGATGATGGGCACAGTTGGCTGCATATGATGGGCACAGTGGCTGCAATTGATGGCACAGTGAGGCTGCAATTGATGATTTTGTTTCAGTATTTTTCAGTTCGTTTGCGCCCCCCCAAAAAATTTTGAGCACCAGCCGCCACTGAGCTATACAAAACACATCTGCAAGAAATATTGTTAGAAAATATACTCAAAGCCAGCTTCTACTCACAGTGAATAGGTGAAGGTGGCACTACATTCTTCTGGTGAGATCCTGGGAGCCCTGGGGATCACAAATCTCATGAGAAGATACTCCTGGGCTTTCTGTAGCACCTCCTCACAAGATTTGGGATACTCTGTGTTCCCACGATCTCAGAAGGATTGTGACATCACACTCTTTAATGCAGAATCAACCCTTAGGTGTATGTATATTTTCAAACTATTTTTCTCAGCATGTTTTTTTTACAGGAATTATGTGGCAAATTTGAAAGGAATGTGAGGTCTGATGTAATAACCAGACTTTGTATTTTAGTGCAAAGCCTGCTTAAAAGGAAAAAAAAAGCATACGATAAATAGAATAATTAAATAGAGTCACCATAGAGTGGAGAAAATAGAAACCCACATAGTAGAAAAACAGGGGGCACCACATCCAAATATACATATAGAAACAATACTAAAGAACTAGTAGGGCTTTATTGGCACCCCCAAGGGGTCAAACAACAATTAATTGTTAAAATCAAAATAGTAAAACAGCACATGTAGAAATAAGTTCCAAACATCAATTGTTATGCCTTCGATGTATACTAAAGAGAACGTTGAGAATTATGAGGGGAGTCCAAAATCGTTCTCAACATGTTTTGCGGAATGCCGCTTCTCCGGAAGAATGAAAGGATCATAACAACGTTTCTAAATGTGTACAAACATGGATATTACCTACATAAAACAAGTATAGTAATGCACAAGTGGTTACAAAATGTCTGGAAATGTCAGTGGCAGTTTTAGTGCTTCACTACAATAAGGGGAGTTCTCTTTAGTATACATGTGCTGTTCTGCTATTTTGATTTTGTCAATAATAATTTCCCATTACATTTTTAACTAATTGTTGTGTGCCAGTAAAGTCCTACTAGTTCTTTAGTAACATTTCCATATGATAAATAGAACATAAAGTATGGACACAAGGACACATATGTGGAATTAATCTCCTGCTTTTGAGGACATGCTTCTTAAAGTTACCCATAATCTAATTTCAGAATTTGGTTTCTTATTTTAGAAATCACCTGTGTTAAATGTGATTCCTTCCTTCCTCTATTAAAATGTTTCTCCAATATCAGCTCTGCCAATTCCTTCCCCTAAAAAGTACTTGCTAAGCTCTTGAAAGCTGTCCTAATATATTTTGATTTTCTTTAATAGTAATTCCTTTCTTTCTTCTGAATAGTACATTACAAGCCATTACATGAAAATTGCATAGATAGCTTAAAAAATCAAGATTTAAATGTTTGTTATTAATAAACTTAATGTCCTTTAAATTACTTTTTACGTCCTATAGGTAAAAATATATATTATTACTAGCATTATTTCATTGAAATTTACATAGTATTAGGTCTCAGAGATTTAACTGATAACTTAAACAAAGGGATAACTTTATCATAATATACTATAAGATAAAAAAAAGTAATCATACATATTTTACGGTATGTGGACAAACAAGACAATATTGTCTTGCAAAAGTTGTTTTATTTTCTATGCAGTCTATAGACAAAATTATGTATGAAAATAGATTTTTTTAATGTTGATTATTGTTAGTTTTAATATAAGTAGCATTACTGTAGATACAAAGTATACATTTTATTCTATAATTTGTTTTGTTATAATGACACTAAAATGACATTTCTAGGACAAAGAATGTCAAAGCTATTTGCAAATGAAACTAAGGCTTTATTTTATGCAATATTGAAAAAAATAAAACTTAAAATAAATATTAAGCAAACCATCACAGGTGTGACTTTTGTACGACCCTCTCCAGCTGCATGTTTTGCTTCATGTGAGCAGTCGGGGGGTCAGTGAGGCAGTAAAACTGTTGCTAAACTGCCCTTCTTTACTACTCCCTTTGCCACCTGTTTAAACAAGGCCTAAAAAAAAGAAGTGGTAATGGTTAAAATTATTTTAATACTTTGTCAATCAAAAAAAAAGAAAAAAATCTCAAATCAATTTACAAATACAGCGCACAGCCATTCTTTACCGCCTCAAACCTTTATTTATTACAGGGTTTCCCAGTGCAAACAAGGGGGTATAAAAAAAAAGCTGGGTACTGCTGAAACTTCTGTTCCCACTCGGTGGTTTCCCTCCTTGATTGATTGTTTTATTGTAGTCCTACTCCTTTTTCCTAAATAAACTGAGAAACCACAGTGCATTTGGCCATAGTATTGCTTCTTAGCCCATTGAAACATGTTCATGTATAAAATTAGCAAACAGAAGCAGTGAAACAGCAGTCTAAAGATACCCTTTAGAAAAATATTGTGAAATGCCTTGTTTAGCTTGTATATATGGAGTTCATGTGACAATCACAACCTTTCTCCGCACTGCACTGTGAGATCAGTTGGTGGAGCTAGCAGGCAACTTTTGACGCTTTTATGGTTCTCTTGCTTTCTCCTGGCCCACACAGATCAATTGGTGCTGTTGCTGTCATATATGGTTCTAGAATAAATAACATTTTTATTTTTAAAGAAAAATAGTAAATACAATGTTTTGTTTTTTTTTGCATTGTAAATGACAATATAAATGGAGAATCACTGTCAATCACCCTTTGGTACCTACCCCCAAAGTTGCTGCATAATTTGTCATGTGGGGTGGCTAGCTGGGGAGACAAAGACTCTTGTCAGTCATCCTGCTGGAGCTTCCCCTTGCAAGGCTGCAGATGGGCACTGATCAGACTGCAATGATTGACAAGGCTGCAATGATATGCAAGGCTGCAGATGAGCACAGATCATGCTGAAATGATGGGCAAGGCTGCAGATGAACACTGATCATGCTGCAATGATGGGCAAGGCTGCAGATGGGCACTGATCAGACTGCACTGATTGGCAAGGCTGCAGCTGGGCACTGATCAGGCTGCAATGATGGGCAATGGCGAGGCTGCAGATGGGCACTGATACGGCTGCATTGATGAGTACTGACCCTTATTTTGCTTCAAAATTCTTTATTTAAAATGTAAGCTTTATCCTGAAACTTCCCTCTTAAAATTAAGGTGCATGTTATACGCCTGTGCGTGTTACACGCCAATAAATACGGTGACTATTTTTGCCTTGTGTTGTGCCCACAAAGTCCTCCCTTTTTTTTTAAAGAGTTTTTTTACTCTTTCAATTCTTTTTCTATTTATAATTACTGTACAATAATCTGACTATGTATGGAATAATAGTGACTTATAAGTGGCAGTTATCAGTATTCTGTGCAATTTCTAGATAAGTCAGCAGTAATTTTAAAATAATTCTTACAAAAATGTAGCTTCATTGTAAAACTGTTTCTGTAATGATAAGATCCACAGGTGACTGTAAACTTAACAATCATCAAAAAAACTCTTTTGTTAATACCATCTTGTGTTTGTTTACTGAATCTATAAAATGATTTACATAGAATATTTGAAATTAATGTAATGTCTTTCTGTTTTTTTTTTAACTCACCAGGTCCAGCTGGGAACTTCCTGATCTGAGGGAAGGAAGGGTAAAAGCCATCAGTGACTCAGATGGCGTAAGTTATCCTTGGTATGGAAACACGACTGAAACTGTGACCTTAATGGGTCCTACCAACAAAATTTCCAGGTTCTCCGTCAGCATGAATGACAACTTTTACCCGAGTGTGACATGGGCAGTGCCTGTCAGTGAAAGTAATGTGCCCTTACTCACAAGAATCAAAAGAGACCAAAGTTTTACGACATGGTTGGTAGCAATGAACATGAACACCAAGGAAAAAATCATTTTACAGACAATAAAATGGAGGATGAGGGTAGATATAGAGGTGGATCCTTCTCAGGTGTTGGGTAAACGGGCCAGATTGGTGGGAAGGACTCAGCAGGAGCAGCCAAGACTTTTAAGCCGCATGGAGCCAATCCCAGCCAATGCACTGGTAAAACCTAATGCTAACGATGCACAGGTGCTAATGTGGAGACCGAAAAGGGGACAGCCTGTAATTGTTATTCCTCCTAAATAGGATCGGCTATGGTTTGATTAAAGAGTGCTCCAAATGAAGATGTTTTAAAGCTGTTCAAAGCTTTGAAGACAGTGCATGGGTTTAAAGAAACAAAAAAACTTTTAGCAGTATTTATTTAATGTGCGCATTTTTTTGAAAGTGAACAAAAGTTTTATACAGTCTATTTATTTAAATATAATTGTTCTTAGTGCCTGTGGCCAAAAAAAAAGCAAAAGCGTAAAAAAGATTGGTACTGCAGGAGCATCATTGTGTTGGTCAAACATTTAATCCTCTTTATCAGGTTTGTTTGAATATCCAAAAAAAAAACATTTCCGTTCCATGCATTTTTAGGAAAATTACAAAGAAACATAGATTTAGAGTGCTCCTGTACAATAAAGGGAATTTGTCAAAAAGCAACAGATCATCTATCTCAGAAGCGTTTGGTGGAAGCAGCCATTTCCACCTCACCAACCACATGCATAAGTTACAGGGAAATAAAGTAGAACCTTCTCAGCTTTACAGCAAATAAAGGCATTACCTTGAAATAGATGGCATCTTCCATCAGAGGCTTCTGAGATAGCTGTTTGGATTTGTTATAGGTTTCCTTTAAGTTTCCCAGACAATACTTTTTGAAGTATAAACATGTACATGATAGTGGGATATTCTATGTATAGAAATAATTTCTGCAGAAAATATGCAATCATACATCAGCCTTTCAATTTGTTAATCGAATCATATATCCATATATCATTGTTGAACTGAAATCCAAACAGAATAACTTTTTGTAAAGCATACATTCTGCTTTAATGGTAAATTAATAGGCAGTTTTTTACAACTTTTTAAATATATTTGAAATATTTGAAGTTATATGGGCAAGCATGAGTGTTTTAATATCTTTGTGGAATGAATTTGTGGATTGATTTCTAAGCGACCGTAATAACATTTTTGTTTCAACTTTCAATAAAGAAACATTACAGTCAAGACTGCGTTATATGCATATTAGATATGCTCATTAAATTGTGTTGAAGAATATCTTGTCTTTGGTTGTTAAGTTAAGCATTTTCCGTTATGAATGCTTTCTTTCTGTGTCACAGGAAAATGTATGAAAATGAATGTACATAATGTACCTAGTAGTGAAGATGTTGCAGCAGTGCTGACTTGCCAGTGTAGTACTGGGTCTGGTTTATTCACAAAGGAATAATAAACATTAAAGCCCATTGTAGTTTTCAAAAAGCTGATAGTAAATTAAGGATGCATCAAAACAGCCAATTTTGGATGTCTAACTATTTTTATTTGTCCAAAGCTTGGCTATCCTCAACTGAAAACTCTACGCTTGTTTGGAGGCTGCAGCTAAACATTTCTGCACCGTGTGTAAGAGACACACCCCTTGCCCCCAACCTTGTGTTACCACTACAGTGCAACAGTCATCAAAGCTTTCACTGACTGCAGTACTGTAGTGGTAACAAGGCAGTAGGGTAGGTGTGGAGTGAGGGAGGTAGGAGGTGATGGAACTCTGTGCCCTCCAGATTTTTCAGCAGGAAATTGGGAGCTATAAAAAATAATTATATTAAGAACTTACTGCTTTGGTGCCTTCTCAGTATTTTAAAATTACAATTGGGCTTCAAAGTAAACCTAGGGAGTATGGGTGTAGCGCTGAAATGGTGGTAATAATTTAAAACAGATGTGTATAAAATACATTCAAATGGCACAAAGGGTAGCAGTTCATCTGGGGAGCTTCAATAAAATAGGAAAATAGAAGAACCGTCACCGACACCCAATTTTACTGACTCTTACTGCCAGGATATACACATTGAACAAATAGTTGAAAGGTCAGTTCCACAACTTCTATTCATCAAACGGTCCACTAGTTAGGCACTAGTTAGGCAAGAAATCCTCTTTCACAGACCCACAGAAACAGATAGCTGTACCTTTTCAACCTTGACTAGGAGAAAAACTCCACAGGAACATTCAGTAGTTGCATACAGGGGAATGAAAGAACATTCTCATTGTGCAGACATCCATAAAAAGGTAATTTATTCAAAAATAAGCTAGGTATAAAACTCACATTAGATAAATAAAAAACAAGCATGAGTAAAGTCGAAAGCATCCAGCGCTTCCTACCAACAAGACAGCGGCCACTCCTCTGTCCATAAAACGTTGCTTGTCCCTCATAACACCCAGGATACGCAAGTGACTATGTTGTAGTGCCTTTTAGAAGTATTTATCCCACTTTGTGCTTTTCTTGTTTTGTTGTATTAAAACTTGGAATCAAGTGAATTTTTGAGCTTTGTATCATGTGATATACACAACACGCACACAACTTTGAAGGTGCAAATTATTTTTATTGTGACAAACAATAATTGTTTTAAAAAACTGAAATCTGGAATGTGTCAGTTAAGTTTCCAGCAATGCCATTGTCCATTGACTCGTTGGTAAATTTTTAGGTGATTTTCGCTGATAGAGATGAAAGAGCAATACTTAGAAGACTCACGTTTTTTATTTTGCCCATAGTTTCACTTTAAGGTTTTGTGTGGAAATGTACAGATATTGTTGCACCTAGAATCTTGAAATAACTGCAGAGGAGAGCAGGTTTCTCAACAACCTTGCATTTCTCCCCATCCCTCTACCAAGACAGAGCTACATATGATGGACTAAGTTGTAGAAATATTAATGTATTATTGCTAAGAGAGCTAATGGCTGTAAGAGGGCTCATAAAACACAAAAATATTATTTCTGTGAAAAATATTTTAAGTACATTGTTTTAAATGATATTAATAAAAGATATATAATTATATACACACTATATTGCCAAAAGTATTGAGACATCTGTCTTTACAAGCACATGAATTTTAATGGCATCCAGTCTTAGTCTCTAGGGTTCAATATTAAGTTGGCCCACCCTTTGCAGCTATAACAGCTTTAACTCTTCTGGAAAGGCTGTCCACAAGGTTTAGGAGCGTGTCTATGGGAATGTTTGACCATTCTTCCAGAAGCACATTTGTGAGGTCAGGCACTGATGTGAAAAAGAAGGCCTGGCTCGCAGTCTCTGCTCTAATTCATCCCAAAGGTGTTCTATTGGGTTGAGGTCAGGACTCTGTGCAGGCCAGTCAAGTTCCTCCACCCCAAACTCGCTCATCCATGCTTTTATGGACCATGCTTTGTGCACTGGTCCAAATCATTTGGTGGAGGGGGGCAGGAGTCCCAATACTTTTGGTATTAAAGTGTGTGTGTGTGTGTGTGTATGTGTATATATATACAAATATCCAGTAATAAGGTGAGTCACTCCATTTATATCCCTGTAACTTCAAGGAGAGGTGTAACGGTGGGCTCCCAATTATCCACCAGTTATCAATAGAGAAAAAATAAGGGACACGATCTCCAATGCAAAAGGTTTACTTAATGTTTCTATCCATTCAATATGTGAATTCAGTAGCAACTGTACAGTTTCGAGCATACCATGCTATTCATCAAGCTGTGTGTAACCATATACAACTACGGATGAGCTTTCTGTTCGAGTCAAACATGAGTTCGACTCCAACATCGGCTGTTCGATCGTTCGATGAAGATCGAAAATTATGGGGCGTTCATGCCAAATTCGAGCGGCATGTCACGCCCCATAATGCACTGCGTCATTGCAGTACATTGCTGGCTGATTGGCCAAGCATGCACTATGACCCATATGCTTTGGCCAATCACAGCGCCGTCAGCAAAGAGAGCCATAATTGACTAAAGGCAGGGTGCCTTTGGCCAATTATGGCTCAGGGGGGTTAACTCCACGCCCCACACTATATAAGGACGCCTGCACGTCGGCCCTGTGTAGTGTGTTGCTGGCGTTAGATTGAGCAGGCAGTTCGTTCCTGGTGTACTGTTTCTAATCTACTTCAGGCAGGCAGGTGATTCAGTTAGCTGCAGTGTATTTAATATATATATATATATATATATATATATATATATATATATATATATATATATATATATACACAGTCAGACTGAGATATATATATATATATATATATATATATATATATATATATATCCACTGTATCCAGTTTAGCTAGATCTCACAGCAGTCCATTTCTGGTGTACTGTTTCTAATCCACTTCAGGCAGGCAGGTGATTCAATCAGCTGCAGTGTATTTAATACATACACACATATATATATATATATATATATATATATATATATATATATATATATATATATATATATATATATATATATATAGTCAGATTGGTATATATATATATATATATATATATATATATATATCTATCTATCTATATATATATCCACTGTATCCAGTTTAGCTAGATCTCACTGCAGACCGTTCCTGGTGTACTGTTTCTAATACACTTCAGGCAGGCAGTTGATTCAGTTAGCTGCAGTGTATTTAGTATATATATATACATTCCGGGTATATATATATATATATATATATATATATATATATATATATATATATATATATATATATATATATATATATATATATATATATATCCACTGTATCCTGTGTAGCTAGATCTCACTGCAGACCGTTCCTGGTGTACTGTTTCCAATTATACACTGTATCCTGTGTAGCTAGATCTGACTGCAGGCCATTCCTGGTGTACGTATTCAAATACACTTTTAGGCAGGCAGGCCAGGCAGGTTATTCAGTGATCTGCAGTGCATTAAAAATATATACACTGTCTCCTACATATATATTCACTGCATTCTAGTCTAGCCAAGCCTATATCTGACTGCAGGCCATTGTTGGTGTACGTTTTCAAATACACTTTCAGGCAGGCAGGCAAGTGATTCAGTGATCTGCAGTTCATTAAATATATATACAGTCTCCAACATATATATATATATATCCACTGCATTCCAGTCTAGCCAAGCCTATAACTGACTGCAGGCCATTGCTGGTGTACGTTTTCAAATACACTTTCAGGCAGGCAGGCAAGTAATTCAGTGATCTGCAGTGCATTAAATATATATACAGTTTCCAACATATATATATATTCACTGCATTCCAGTCTAGCCAAGCCTATACCTGACTGCAGGACATTGCTGGTGTACGTTTTCAAATACACTTTCAGGCAGGCAAGTGATTCAGTGATCTGCAGTGCATTAAATATATATACAGTCTCCAACATATATATATCCACTGCATTCCAGTCCAGCCAAGCCTATACCTGACTATAGGCCATTCCTGATGTACGTATTCAAAGACACTTTCAGGCAGGCAGGCCAGGCAGGTGATTCAGTGATCTGCAGTGCATAAAGGTATATATACAGTCTCCTACATATATATTCACTGCATTCTAGTCTAGCCAAGCCTATATCTGACTACAGGCCATTCCTGGTGTACGTTTTCAACAACACTTTCGGGCAGGCAGGCAGGTGATTCAGTGATCTGCAGTGCATAAAGATATATATATACAGTCTCTTACATATATATCCACTGCATTCTAGTCTAGCTAAGCCTATACCTGACTGCAGGCCATTCCTGGTGTAATTTTTCTAGTAAACTTCAGGCGGTGTTTTGCTAATCCAATTTTACAGCATGTCTGGAAGGCCACCAAGGAAAGGCAGACGCTCACAGGCCACTAAAAGAGGGCAAGCAAGCTCTGTGTCTACAGCCAACAGTGCTGGTCATGGACACGGTGCATCCTCAGCACGTGGCCGTGGGGCACACTTGTCCTTTTTTTCAACAGCTGGCCGTGTTGAGCCACAACATGCAAAAGAGTTGGTAGAGTGGATCGCAAATCTGTCCTCATCCTCCTCATCCTCTGTCACCCAGGCTAAGACAAGTTTGGCTGCCAATGCAGCTGCCAAAGCAGCCTATTCCATTGGCTCAATGGCATCAGTCACTCCTTCCCTAGCCCCACCATCATGTCCTGAGGAGTCCCCCGAACTGTTCAACCACAGTGTCCGGTATATGCTGCAGGAGGATGCGCAGTGTTTTGAAGGCTCCGATGATGGTACCCAGGATGAGGATAAGGCAGTAACGTGAGCCCAGAGAGAGGGGGTGCCCAAGAAGGACAAGAAACTGGCAGTCATGTTCCCCCAGCTGCAGCATACTGCCAGGTTTGCTCCAGTGGCGAGGAGGGGATGATGAGGTCACTGACTCTACATGGATGCCTGATAGAAGAGAGGAGGAGGAGACACATCTCCAATGAGGCAGCTTAAGGACAGCCAACCGACTGCATCACACCGCAGAGCTCCGCATGTGCAGGGCGCTGCTGACTCTGTGCGTTTTTTCAAAAGTTCTTTGGTGTGGGCCTTTTTTGGGACGTGTGAAGCAGATCGCACCATTGCTGCTTGCAACATATGTCTGAAGCGTATCAAGCAGGGCCAAAACAGCAGCCGCTTGGGCACCACATGCTTGACCAGACATATGTCAAGCTCCCATGCAGTCCGTTGGCAACAGTTCTTAAAAGACCCACACCAAAGAACAAGGCGGACCTCTCCTTGCTCCTCATCAGCTGGGATCTCCAACCCCACTATACCTTCAGTCTTCTCAGAGACCTGTACTGAGAGGAATGAAGGTGTAGAATTAGGTGTCCCAAGCACTTGCGGGCAATCTGCTAGCAGTACACCTAAATCTGATTGTAGCAGGCAAATTTCCCTACCCCAGTTGCTAAACCATCTAAAGAAATTTGGTCCCAGCCATCCACATGCTCAGCGGCTGAATGCTAGTTTGGCTAAATTGCTAGCACTCCAACTGCTGCCTTTTCAGCTGATAGACTCTGCCCCCTTTCGAGAATTTGTGGAATGTGCGGTACTTCAGTGGCAGGTTCCCAAGCCATTCCGGCTCTCTACCGGCATGTCAAAGGCAATGTCTTGGCCTCGTTGGGCAGGGCGGTCAGCGGTAAGGTGCATATTACCGCTGACTCATGGTCCAGCAGGCATGGACAGGGATGTTACCTTTCTTTCACGGTGCACTGGGTAACCCTGCTGGCAGCTGGGAAGGATGCAGGACAGGGTGCAGTAATGTTGGAGATTGTTCCACCACCACGCCTCCAAAATGCTGGTAGTGGTGATTCTGCCACACCTCTCTCCTCCACCCCCTCCTCTTCCTCTTCCTCTATGGCCTCTTCCTGTGCAGATTTGTCCTTGGAAACCAGCAGTGCTCCGTAGGCATTCTAGGGGCTACGCAAGCACTCAGGCAAAAAGATGCCATGCAGTGCTTGAGTTGGTCTGCTTAGGGGACAGGAGCCACACTGGGGCAGATATTCTAGGCCAGCTTCAGCCAGGAATGGTGGTTTGAGTTGTGAGGGGTTGCAGTGTTGTGGCACCAGCACCAGTGCCTAAGGCCCAATTTTCCTACCCCTGTTTAACAGGGGCACGTAATTACAATTTTTGATCTAATATTTCATAGCAGGCCTTGTTCCTGTGCTCAACAACAGAATCTGTGAGGGGTTACAGTGTTGTGGCACCACCACCACTGCCTAAGACCCAATTTTTCTGCCCCTGTTTAACAGGGGCGTGTAATTACAATAATTGATCTAAAATGTCACAGCAGGGCCCGTCCCTGCACCCACCAAGAGTAACTGTGAGGGCTTACAGTGTTCTGGTACCACCAACACCTAAGGCCCAAATTTCTGCAGAGTATATAGGGCAGGCCGTATAGTTTTTACAGGCAGTCCCCTACTTTCAAACATCCGACTTACAAATGATTCCTACTTACAAACTGAGGGAGACAACAGGAAGTGAGAGGAAATCTACCCCAGGAAGGGAAATTCTCTCCTGTATGTGTTAATATGGGAAAAAGGTGTCTCCACTGATGCTTTATTATCCTTTATAATCCTTGTTTCAGCAATTTTTCTGCCCCTGTTTAACAGGGACACGTAATTACAATTTTTGCTGTAATATTTTGCAGCAGAGCTCGTTCCTGCACTCAACTAGAGTATCTGTGAGGGGTTGCAGTGTTGTGGCACCACCACCACCACCGCCGCCTAAGGCCCAATTTTTCTGCCCCTGTTTAACAGGGCGCACAATTACAATTTTTTCTGTAATATTTCTCGTTCCTGCGCTCAACTAGAGTATCTGTGAGGGGTTGCAGTGTTGTGGCACCAGCACCAGTGCCTAAGACCCAATTTTTCTGCCCCTGTTTAACGGGGGCGTGTAATTACAATATTTAATCTAATATTTCACAGTAGGGCCCGTTCCTGCACTCACCAAGAGTAACTGTGAGGGCTTACAGTGTTGTGGCAACGCCACCACACCACCACCAAAGGCCCAATTTTTCTGCCCCTGTTCAACAGGGGCATATATTTACAATTCTTGATATAATATTTCACAGCAGGGCCCGTTCCAGCGCCCACCAAGAGTAACTGTGAGGGCTTATAGTGTTCTGGTACCACCAACACCGAAGGCCCAAATTTCTGCAGAGTATATAGGGCAGGTCATATAGTATATACAGGTTGTCCCCTACTTTCAAACATCCGACTTACAAACAACTCCTACTTACAAACGGAGGGAGACAACAGGAAGTGAGAGGAAATCTACCCCTAGGAAGGGAAATTCTCTCCTGTAAATGTTAATATGGGAAAAAGGTGTCTCCACTGATGCTTTATTATCACCAATCCTTGTTTCCCTAAAAACCCCAAATTTTCAAAATCTAATTGTCATTGGGACAGAAAGTGAGGTGAAATCTTCTGAACAGGGACACAGACAGCAAAATAAATGTTACAGGGGTGATAACCCTTCCCTATGTTATCCAAGAAGCTTAAAAATAGTTTTTTTGGCTGGAGCTACACTTAAAAAATTTACCTGTTCCAAATTACAAACAGATTCAACATAAGAACAAACCTATAGCCCCTGTCTTGTTTGGACCGCCTGTATACTGCTGTTCAGAATAAATAGGGCCTGGGGGCCCCACGTCTTTTCTTTATTTAATTTGGGTGTGGGGTTCCCCTTAATATCCATACAAGACCCAAAGGGCCTGGTAATGGGCTGGGGGGTTACCCATGCCGTTTTTCTCAATAATTTTCATCCATATTGCCAGGGACCCGACATTACATTACAGCCGCAAGCAGTTTTAAATGACTTTTATTCCTTTAGAAATGTCATTTTGTGCAGGGACTGTTCTAAACACTGGAAACATGCGCCACTTTACAGGCATACTATAGACACCCCCCAGGTATGACATTTAAAGGAATATTTCACTTTTATTTTTTCACTTTAAGCATCATTAAAATCACTGCTCCCGAAAAAAACGCACGTTTTTAAAACTTTCTTTTGCATTGATACATGTCCCCTGCGGCAGGACCCGGGCCCCCAAACCCTTTTTAGGACAATAACTTGCATATTAGCCTTTAAAATTCACACTTTTGATTTCTCATGTTCTAGTCCCATAGACTTTAACGGTGTTCGAATGTTCATGCGAACCTTTGGTCCGCTCGCATGTTTTGGATGCGAACCAAACGGGGGTGTTCGGCTCATCCCTATATGCAACAGATTCATACCTATATACCCACACAGCAGGGTGTGACCACACAGATGCATCCCTAATCACAAGTTCTCTCTCAATTAACCCTTTCAGTCTACTATATACAAAGGATTACAAAAATATATACAAACGCTCTTACAAAGATTTACCACTCACAAAAAGTCCCAAACTCAGTAATCAATTATGATGATACAATTGTTTCCACTATATCAATATTTTGTCAAATGTTATACATTTTTCTTTCCATGTAATCTTCTCCATGCATCATTCAATCTATTATATTTTTGTTACAAGAAAGCATAGCAATAAATCAAGATGTATCCTGATCATAAAAATAAATATAAATCATAATCTCTGTTTATCCCATGAGGATGCAAAGATTGGAGTCTATTGATCTACCATACCTCTCTTTGTTTTAATTTTAGAATTTTGTCCCCACCCTCCTGTCCCTGGACACTTCTTCCAAAATCAGAAATTGCAGATCTGAATCCTTATGTCCTTGTTCAAATAAATGTTTTGGTACCGGCAATCAAGCTCCCCAAATCATCACTGACTGTGGAAACTTTACATTGGACCTCAAACAACTTGGATTCTGTGCCTCTCCACTCTTCCTCCAGGTCTGGGACCTTGATCTCCAAATGAAATGCAAAATTGTCCACAGTCCGTAATGATTTGAGGAGCCATGTCATCTGCTTTTGTTATTCCACTGTGTTTTATCAAGTCCAAAGTCAGCGCAGCCCTCTACCAGGAAATTCTAGAGCACTTCATGCTTCCCTCTACTGACCAGCCTTATGGAGATGCTGATTTCATTTTCCAGCAGGACTTGACACATGCCCACACTGCCAAAAGTACCAATATGTGGTTTAATGATTATGGTATCATTGTGCTTGATTGGCCAGCAAACTCGCCTGACCTGAACCCCATAGAGCATCTGTGGGGTATTGTTAAGAGCAAGATGAGCTGAAAGCCGCTATCAAAGCAACCCTTCCACAACACCTCAGCAGTGCCACAGGTTGATCGCCTCCGTGCCACGCCGCATTGATGCAGTAATTCATGCAAAAGGAGCCCTGATCAAGTATTGACTGCATACTATACTGTACATACTTTTCGGTAATAATTCTTTTAAAAATCCTTTTTTCTTTTTTTTTTTTTATTGGTCTTATGTAATATTCAAATTTTAGAGAAACTGAATTTTGGGTTTTCACTAGCTGTAAGACATAATCATCAAAATTAAAAGAAATAAATACTTAAAAATATAGCACTCTGTGTGTAATGCATCTATATAAAATATGAGTTTCACTTTTTGAATTGAACTACTGAAATAAATTAACTTTTTGATGTTATTCTAATTTCATGAGATCCACCCGTATAGTATATATAATTTTTCTTTTTAACTTCATATGTTGTGATGTGGATAACTCTAAAGTCCGCTATATAAAATCTCCCTTTTTGTATCAAGTGAATATCTAGATGTGGTGCTCTTCTGAAATTAGCCAATTTCTTTAGCTCAGAAAGCAAAAGTTTAAATCCTAAACTTTTTTCTCAGCTCTCTTCACAAAGGATTTACCAGTACCGGATAATATGGTGGAAAATGATAACCAATGCAGTTCATTGATTTTCACTTGTCCAACACGGGAAGAGGTGAAGTTACATCTAATTTACAATTAAGATAGCTAAAGTATCTGGCGCAGATGGCAACAATCTCAATGAGCTAAAGGAATTAACTTCATTAATTGATAAGCTTGTATATCTAATTTCCTTAGACTATATTTTTAACTGGAACAGTTCCACAAAATGGCATATGGTTGATGTTGCAGGATCATTATTTAAAAGGGTAAAAAGCTTGAAATGGGAGACTTTAGACCAGTAAGCCTGACTTTTGTTAAGGTTTACTTTATGTGAAAGTAGATAGTGATGGTTGTATTCTGACAAGTGCCACATCCCTGTTACGTCAATATAAAAACAGAAAGATTTCCCAACATGGGACTTTAAACGGCAATATTGAAGTAGCACATATAAATACAGTTTTGTAAAAATTAAAAACTATTTTATTGGTACAACATCAAAATTAATTTAAAAATACACATGGAAAGTATGGCATACACCATAGTTGATGAATTACTGTCCTCAATAGTACATATGATACTCTGTGCCTTCTGTCACCTGACGCATTTCAGAGAGATTAAATCTCCTTTATCAGGGAGAGCCAGCAACTCAAAAGTCCTTGATGCAAAAATGTACTGGCTACATATGAGCATTAAAAAGCAAAACTCTGGCGCATTTCAGTGTGAGCCTTAACGCGTCCGCTGTTTGCTTTTTAATGCTCATGTTTAGCCAATACACTTTTGAGTTGTCGGCTCTTCTCTCTTATATTTTGTATTTCATGTGAGAAGACACACTGAGCCTTGGCACCTGTGCTGCAGACTGCACACTGGGATTGGATTGCTTCTGTTGAGAGCACTGCATCTTTCATTTTTCTTCACATAAATGTGTACTGGTATTTGTAAAAGTTGTGTACAAGAAATATATGAAATATATGAGATACATTATATATAAATTGTATGGGAGATCTTAAACTCAAAATCTATGTAGGTGGCCTCATCAAAAATTTACAGATTCACAGTTCTCCTTGAAAGTGACCCGAGATAAAAATGGGTCCCAAAAGGGGGTTCAAAGATAATTGCAGATTGTTGGAAAGTGTTACAGACCTACCCAGTCTGAGGCCTAGTTCACACTTATGCAGGTTGCAGTTGATGCATATTCCAGGTGCATTTAGCATTTTTAATACACATTTTTTATCCATGGAAGTCTATGGAACCAAAAACACAACCTGCTGGTCCCTGGCCCTTTCCATAAAATGCACAGATGTGAACATGACCCATAGGAAACCATGTTTAATGGACTGTTGTGTTTTTCTGCAAAACTGAAAAGGCACTAAAAAATACATAGGTATGAACCAGGCCTGAGACAGGATGGTAATACATGGTTGCGCAGGCTGGTGGTGGGAGGCAATACATCTGTTTGTCCCATCAGTGGTCGCTCAATAAGTATGTCTCGGGCATCAGTGTCACCTGATCTCTGACTGGTGCCATCTGTAATCAGCGTCAGGCCCCCTGGGAAACTGCGCACTACATCATCCTGATGCACATGTGCGGAATGATGTGGTCACGTCTCCACATAATGTCGCAGGGTGACGTCATGCGCATGTGTCCCAACGGCATGGGAAAATTCGGCCACCGCATCAAAACGTGCAGCGAGCGGAGGAGGACAGGGTGATGGAGATGTGTCACCTAGGTAACAGAATCCACCCCTCCACACTCAATCAGGCCACTGGAAAAGGAATCCCAGTGGTGTGGCTGTGCTAGGCGGTCATTGCAATACTCCCCTAGTGAAAAAGAAAAAAGTGCAAATATTCTGAAAATGGAACCATGCCATCTAGTGGCAAGAAAGTATACATGTAACAAGAAACTATACATGTATATACCCAAGGTTTGTAGAAAAATTTAACTTAAATTGAATGGGCAAGAAAAGGTCCTTTTTGTACAAACCTTGGGAATACTGTATACATGTATACTTTATTGCCACTAGATGGCATCTCCCTCCCCTTGTCCTCTTCCGCCCGCCGCTCGTTCTGTTGCAGCGGCCAGATATTCCCGTGCCGATGGGATGCACGTGTCACCCCGTCACATTGCTTGGAGACATGGCCACATCATTCCATGCATGCGCGTCGGGATGATGGCACTCGCAGGTTCCCAGGGGGCCTGACACCGATTACAGCTGGTGCCGGTCAGAGACCAGCTGACACTAATTTGGGCGATTGCCTGAGACCTATTGAGCAACCACTGATGAGACAAACAGATGTCCTGCCTCCCACCACCAGCCTCCACAACCATGTATTATCATTGTGTATTAGACTGGGTAAGTCAGTAACACTTTGTCTGGTGTGTAACTCCCATACAAGTTATATATAATATATCTCATATATTTCTTTTATGCAGTTCTTACAGATACCAGTACACATTTACCCTGGGGGTCTTTTAATGCATGGATACCATCCTAGACACTCTTATAGGGCATACAGTGCCTTGAAAAAGTATTCATATCCCTTGAAATTTTCCACATTTTGGCATTTTACAACTAAAAACGTAATTGTATTTTATTGGGATTTTTTGTGATAGACCAATACAAAGTGGCACATAATTGTGAAGTGGAAGGAAAATGATAAATGGTTTTCCAAATGTTTTGCACATAAATATCTGAAAAGTGTGGCGTGCATTTGTATTCAGCCCCGCTTACTCTGATAATCCCTAACTAAAATCTAGTGGAACCAATTGCCTTCAGAAGTCACCTAATTAGTAAATGAAGCCCACTTGTGTATAATTTAATCTCAGTATACATACAGCTGTTCTGTGAAGAGGTTTGTTAAAGAACTTTAGTGAACAAACAGCATCATGAAGGCCAATGAACACACCAGACAGATCAGGGATAAAGTTGCGGAGAAGTTTAAAGCAGGATTAGATTATAAAAAATATCCCAAGCTTTGAACATCTCACAGAGCACTGTTCATCATCCAAAAAAGGAAAGAGTATGGTACAACTGCAAACCTACCAAGACATGGCCGTCCACCTAAACTGACAGGAGAGCATTAATCAGAGAAGCGGCCAAGAGGCCCATGGTTACTCTGGAGGAGCTTCAGAGATCCACAGCTCAAGTGGGAAAGTCTGTCCACGAGACAACTATTATTCGTGCATTCCTCAAAACCTGGCCTTTATGGAAGAGTGGCAAGAAGAAAGCCATTGTTAAAAGAAAGCCATAAGAAGTCCCGTTTGGAGTTTGCAAGAAGCCATGTAAGGGACACAACAAACATGTGAAAAAAAGGTGCTCTGGTCAGATGAGACCAAATTTTAACTTTTTGGCCTAAAAGCAAAACGCAGAAAACTAACAAACACTGCACATCAACCTGAACACACAATCCCGAACGTGAAACATGGTGCTGGTAGCATCATGTTGTGGGGATGCTTTTCGTCAGCAGGGATAGGGAAGCTGATCAGAGTTGATGGGAAGATGGATGGAGCCAAAAACAGGGCAATCTTAGAAGAAATCCTGTTAGAGTCTGCAAAAGACTTGAGACTGGGGCGGCGGTTCACTTTCCAGCAGGACAACAACCCTAAACATACAGCCAGAGCTACAATGGAATGATTTAGATCAAAGCATTTTCATGTCTTAAAATGGCCCAGTCAAAGTCCAGACCTAAATTCAATTGAGTTTGTGTTGCAAGACTTGAAAATTGCTGTTTACAGACACTCTCCATCCAATCTGACAGAGCCTAAGCTATTTTGCAAAGAAGAATGGGCAAAAGTTTTACTCTCTAGATGTGCAAAGCTGGTAGAGACATACCCAAAAAGACTTGAAGCTGTAATTGCAACAATAGGTGGTTCTACAAAATATTGACTTGGGGGCTGAATACATATGCACGCCACCCTTTTCAGATATTTATTTGTAAATCATTTGGAAAACCATTTATAATTTTCCTTCCACTTCACAATTATGTGCCACTTTGTGTTGGTCTATTACTAAAATCCCAATAAAATCCATTTACGTTTTTGGTTGTAACATGACAAAATGTGGAAAATTTCAAGGGGTATGAATACTTCATCAAGGCACTGTAACTTTATGGGTATGATGCAATTTCTAATACTTTCTACCAACCTTCTTCCTCTGCCCTGCCTAACAAGGAGATGCATGCACACATAGGCCATTTTTAAATATTTTTTTATTTATTCATCTTGTGGGATCAGCAGTTCTGTCCCCAGTGGTCATTGTTGTCTCTTCCTTCTATACACCCTACCCTCACCCTCTCCCAAGTGATTGGGTTTAAGGACCCTGAGTATTCTGGCTAATGGGCAGCACTAAGGATAACTGCATGTTTTTAAATCTGTACGGCGATGCTCGACTCACTACTGTCCAATTGATCGTGAGTAGATGATATATACAAACATGTTTGTTGATGTTCTAATTTTTGTTATCATCATTAGTTATATTATATGTCCAAAATTTACATTATAGAGATGTGATCCTATATACACCCCTGATGAAGGAGATTTGATCTTTCTAAAACGTGTCGGGTGACAGAAAACACACTGTATCATATGTACTATTAAGGACAGTCATTTACCAACTATGGTGTATGACGTACTTTAATGTGTATTTTTAAATTAATTTTGATGTTGTACCAATAAAATTGTTTTTACTTTTTACAAAACTGTATTTATATGTGCTACTTCAATAGTGCCGTTTAAAGTCCCATCTTGGGGAATCTTTCTGTTTTTCTATGTACTTTATTTGAAGTTATTGTAAAGGATGATATACAAAAATAAATTGTAGAAAATAAGCTAATAACAATAAGTGTTGTTATATGAAATATAGATAAGGCTAAACATAATTGGTTTTATCTAATCTAATGGGTCTATTTTTAGTGTTTTCATTAAAAAAATCACGCAACTTGAGATTAATTCCCCCCCCACCCTCTTCTTCTTTTGGGACTTTTTTGGGCCCCCACCTAGGCGATTCCTCCGAAACTTTGGCTCCTTCTCTCCATGCCCATAGCCTTCTGGGACATGTCATAGATTCTAGCAATTCACAGAGACTATTCACAGAGCAGTACTTGCGCAATGGGAAGCCAGCTGTGAACCAGCCGACTTCCGACACTAAACATGTCAGTGCCGGGAACCCGAAGACCAGCAAAGAAACAATGAGGATGGTGCTGGATCCTTGGACAGGTAAGTTTTTGAAAAAGTCAGCAGCTACAGTGTTTTTTTTACAGAGTGAAGAAACGCTTTAATTATGCATTTTCAAATAGAATCTTAGGTTAAAACATATGAATGGGACGCTAGTGGCAAACTGCTTGTCAGATTTAGGTGAAATGCAAAAGGTCGCCACAACCACACCATCCTTTTCCGGTGTCTCACAGAAGTTAAACCTGCATCACGCATACCAATATATCCTCAACATGCATGGTTTAACATTTATCAATTGATGAGTAGAGAAAGTTGGAAACGTCCATAGAAGATGATATTCAATAACGTTCCATTGAAAGTGAATCCTTCACTAAGAGACCGATGGTTCTGTCCACCGAATACTCCCACAAGATAACCAAAGAAAAATGAAATGCCAGAGGGCCGTTTACTAGATCTGTAGGATCTCTATTATGGAGATCTTATGGGCACATACAGGAGGGATCACCTAAGCAGGGGCAGTCATCTCAACACATCCATCTGGATCCTCTCCTCCACCGATAATTTTAAATGCTGCAATGCACTCCATGGGACCCGTACCAAGGTAAGTACACTTGTGGAATCATAGGTGTGTGCAGCCTATTGTATTAGGGTGTGCACCTCAAAGCTCCAGCACATATGCCTTTGTGACATATTAACCAGCCTCTTCCCCACTCGTCATCCTAAAACAATAGGGGGGAACAGGTGAGCACACAGGGGGACCTGGGCAGCAGAAAGAAAAGGAACTGGGACAAGAGGGGTGGCATACATTGGTACCAATCCCCTGTATTTTCCTCCTGTGGCAGCTGAATATCAGCGAGAGGAAGAGGAGAAGCCTACTTTCAGCTGCTGCAGAAGAAAATACAGATCGGTCCCTTAATTTCCACTCCAGCCGCCTATCCTGTCCAGGTTCTGGGGGTCGGCAAGAAAGGATCGCGGCTTACCTGTCACCTGCCCACAATTGATGAGTTGCCAACTCCAGGATTAGGGTGTGCCCAGGCACACCTGGCACACCCCTTGCGCATGCCTATGCGTGGAATATATTATAAAAGGAAGAGAAGGGGCTTCATAGTGCAGTAGGTTTAAAATCAGAGGTTCCTTTATTCCATATGATGGACAACTGACATCTTAAGAAGCAAAAGCAAAAAATTCAAACAAAAGACACAGCCGCGGCTCAAGCCAGCCAGCTGGTGCGTGGTGACGTCAGGTCCTATAGCTCCAGCCTTCTCGATGTTTCTCCATACTATGCATCAACAGGGAAAGGAGGCTAGGGCTAGACATCACACACCACAATATATATGTACCTCGGCAAGAGCGTGACACAGGAAAATCAATTGAAAACCCTTAGGTCAATCTGTCACTGGTGTATAAGGAACACAAAGGATCACTTTCTCAGTCAGTAATGTACCACATCACTGCTACATGACAAAGGGTACTTCATGTTCCTAGCCATATCTGATGCTAATAAGTTTCATATATAGGAGCCTATATAAATCTAAAAACAGAAATTCATATATAAAACACATTTTAACATAGAAATATACATAAAAAATTTCATATGAAGAATTCATATAAACAATCAATCAATTATAGTTAAAAATATATGTACATACAAGCACATTTAGGTAACACCTAACCCCTCATATTAGATGAGCCCAATAATAAAATATTAATAAACATATTCCAACACATAACATTATGCGAGTTTAGGGGTGGAGCTATAGGACCTAACGTCACCACGCCCATGCACCAGTTGGCTGGCTTGAGCCGCGGTTGTGTCTTTCGTTTGAATTTTTTGCTTCTTAAGATGTCAGTTGTGCATCATATGGGATAAAGGAACCTCTGATTTTAAACCTACTGCACTATGAAGCCCCTTCTCTTCCTTTTATAATATATTCCACAAGTGTACTTACCTTAGTACGGGTCCCACAGAGTGCATTGCAGCATTTGAAATTATCGGTGGAGGAGAGGATCCAGATGGATGTGTTGAGATGACTGCCCCTGCTTGAGTGATCCCTCCTGTATGTGCCCATAAGATCTCCATAATAGAGATCCTACAGATCTGGTAAGCGGCCCTCTGGCATTTCATTTTTCTTTGGTTGTCTTGTGGGAGTATTCGGTGGACAGAACCATCGGCCTCTTAGTGAAGGATTCACTTTCAATGGAACGTTATTGAATATCATCTTCTATGGACGTTTCCAACTTTCTCTACTCATCACTTGATATATGGTAAACCATGCATGTTGAGGATATATCGTTTTTGTATATATTTATTTGTTGATTTTGCACTTATGTGTTAGTATATTTTCGGTCGCGCATTTAATTTCATATTACACACATTTTTTAGCTGAATATTCCAGTTTTTTAGTTGCAGCACCGTTACACTTTTCTCATTATACATATATATTTTTATATATTTGAGTTCATTAGCACTAATTTTTGGGGTAGCGCGGATTATCCACGTTACACATCATGCACACCGGCATTTTATATTGTGGTGACAGTGCCTTCTGATATCACTGTGGTTGGTCCAATTGCTTTTTTTCCTGTGTTAAATGGAGCTGGGTAAAGCTTGGAACGCTTACAAGTTCTGTGGTATAAATACCATCAATGATAACATGGGACGCTGATTTGTGGCATGTGATCCTTGATGATAGACATCCTGTCCACAGGGATCTGGCAATTGCAAAGATTCCCACCTGATTACAATGTACTTTTTCTAATACAAGAGGAGGCGTATACAGTGTGACTGTATGCATTTTGTGGCGTAGGCACAATACATGTTAGATTTTGAGTTTTGCCTGCAGTTAAAAAATAATGATCTAGTGGTTAAAACAACAGTAACAGTGCCATCTTAAAAACAAATTTTAAAAAATGCAATATAGCTGAGAAACACATAGAATACTTTGGAATACTGGTTAATAATAAGCTTTGCTACACCACACAGTGTTGAAAAATCAGCCACAAAGCAAACTAAATCTGGAAAAATAAAAAAAGGAGATAAAAGCACAGCATGCTGGTATGGTATTGAACTTATAAACCACTTGTGACATAACATTTGTAATATAGGTACACTACATTGTAAAAAAAAAAAGTACATAGAGGTTTTGGAAAATGTTAACAAAAGGAGTGTAAAATTTCACTTACAATGAAAGGTTAGAAAATGTGCTGTGCTCAGTTTGAAAATGAAATGTTTAAACATATCCAAGTTCAGCATTTGGCTAATTAACATTAGAATGTAAAAAGTGGGGGACCATTTGTGCATGAAGAAAAAAGAGTTTGCCATCAGTTTAGGAGGGGCTTATTTATAGTGCTTTCCCCTTCACACTGTTGCGTTACGGTAACACAGAGCAAAATTAGCGTTTTACCACATATAACCACAATTGCAGGTGTAGCACCCTAAAGTTTAGGCAGGGTTGCTATCAAATTTAGTTGACAGGCGATAGTTGCCTTGGCCAATTGTTAGGAGATCAATTGTATTCCCCCTTATTCTGGAATTGCTGCACTTCTCTCTACTGTCACTAGGTGGCATAGTAGCTGGTGACATTGGGTAAGACAAGGGCATTGTCAAGGAAGACGTTCTAGCAATCTGGATGACAGAAGAAGGTCTGTGCGCAGAGTTCCCATTAAAAGTACCGTCAGGCGCATGTGCATGCGTGATAGCACGAACGGACGCTCGCCTTGTGACAGTACTTGGCGCCAAGAAGCACTATTTAAAGGAGAATGTCACCATGCCATCTTGCTGTTCAGTCTACAGCGTTCCTGAGACCCCCTGCTACCAGTTATCTTGCTTACCTGATTCCTGTTACCCGGCTTGTCTTCGACCTTCCCTGCTTGCTGCCAGTCTCTGATCTCAGCTTGTCCTGATGTCTCTTCTGCCTGCTCCTTGGTCCTTCGCTGCCCGCCTCTTACCGACTGGGCCTGCTTCACGACTATGCTTTGTCTGCTGCTCCTGTACTGTATCTGCCTGCCAGTGTATGATCCTGCCTGCCTGAAGCCTGCTTGTGTTCTGGACTACAGTACACCTCCTCATTGTTTGCTGCCTTCAGCTATAAGTCTGATCCTTCTTGCTGATCCCTCTGGACTGCTAACATCTCCTTGCTGTCTGCTGCCTTCAGTTACCAGCTTACTGCTTCTGGACTACAATACACCTCCCTGCCACATACAGCTCCCAGCTTTCTGTTGTTTCTGCTTCTGCCAGCAACTGGTCTCTCCGCAGCACATCAGAAGTCCGGATCAGCCCCTGCATCTGCTACAAGTTAGGTACTTGTGCCCCTTTGCACTCCCGAGCCCCTGTCTGCTCTATCAGGGGTTCCCGAGCCAGAGGAATACAGGAAGCCGCTCCCTGCACATTGGGCTCAACCATCAGGTAAGTGACAGTACCGGACAGCCATGTCCGAGCCCATGCAGGGAGCTTCTCCTATGGATGAACTTTGTCGTCACCTTGCTGGACTCAGGCTGTAAAGAGCCTTCAAGAAGGCTACAACTGGCTGGAGGAACGTGTTCAGGTTCTGCCGCATCTGCACCTCCTTCACCCGGGACTTCTGCTGCTCCTTCAGTGGTGATGTTGCCGCCTGAACCTAAGGTTCCCACACCCGAAAGATTCTCTGGGAACTGTAGTAAATTCAGAGCATTCCGTAATGCCTGCAAACTTTTCTTCATCCTGCAGCCGAGGACTTTTTCTCTTGAGTCTACCAAAGTGGGCTTCCTCATCTCCCTGCTGCTGGAGGAACCTCAGTCATGGGCCCATTGCCTTCTGGAGCAGAAGGATGCCTCTCTCGATAACTTGAGCACTTTCTTCCAAGCCATGTCTCAGCTTTACGAAGGCCTGCAACTGACAGCCACTGCGGAGGTGGCCCTGCATTTCCTACAGCAAGGCTGCAGACCAGCGGAAGACTATGTATCAGAGTTCAGGCGTTGGATTTCCAATAACAACTGGAACGATGACGCTCTGCAGTACCAGTTCCGCATGGGTCTTTCTGAACCACTAAAAGACGAACTAGCCCGAGTGGGCATCCCAGAGACTTTAGATGCCCTCATTATCCTGTCTATCCAAATTGATAGGCGACTAAGGGAACGAAGATCTTAATGTTCTGCTGGTCCTTCCTGATCAGTCTGGATGCTTCCTCGTGTACCTAGTTCCCCTCAGTGTGCTCCCTCAGTTCCAGTGGCCTCTACTCCTGACGTCTCTGAGCCCATGCAGTTAGGCCTACTGCGCCCTTCTCTCACACCTGAAGAACGTCAATGCAGGCGAGCCAATAACCTTTGTCTTTACTGCGGGGAACCAGGACATTATGAGAGGACCTGCCCCGCTAAGCTCCGTAAGTGCTTCACCATCTCCCACCATCTCCCCTGCTCTTACACCTGCTTTGCCTAATAATGCTTCTCACTTGGCTGTTTCTATTATCTTACAGCTCCCAGGAGGGAATACCTAGGTCACCGCTATCATTGACTCTGGAACCTACAGCGGTTTCATGGACTTAACCTTTGCCACCAGGCACCACGTCCCTCTGCAGCCTAGAGCAAAATAACTCTCAGTACATTTGACCGAAGGTTCAGCTCTTAAGTCTGGGCCAGTCATGCAAGAAACTGTACCACTACTAACATCATTGCCGGTAACCACCAAGAATTATTGTGCCTAGATATCATCGAATCCCCTCCGTTTCCCATCATTCTAGGCATACCTTGGCTGAGGGCCCATAACCCACAAATTGATTGGACTTCCGGAAGAATAAGCTTCCTTTCTCGGTATTGTAACCAACACTGCCTGCTGGAGACTACCGATGTTCCTCCTCCTCTGTTATGCATGGAAGCAGAGGATGAGACCCGTCAAGCCATCCCTAAGTTTACCACAGTTTCCTAGATGTCTTCAGCAAGAAAGGTGCTGACACTCTTCCTCCTCACAGGCCATACGACTGCCCGATTGAACTTCCGGGAGCAGAAATTCCCTTTGGGAGAATCTTTCCCTTAACGGAACTGGAGTTAGGGACCCTAAAGACTTATCTAGACGACAACCTGGAAAAGGGGTACAACCGGCTCTCTACCTCTCCAGCAGGAGCAGGAATTTTCTTTGTGGAGAAAAAGGATCACTCACTACGCCCCTGCGTAGATTATCGGGAGCTCAATAAAATCACAATCAAAAAGCGGTACCCCCTTCCCTTGGTACCTGAATTATTTCAAAGACTGGGAACTGCAGCAATCTTCACCAAGCTGGATCTTCATGGGGCTTACAATCTTGTCCTCATCCGGAGTGGCGACAAATGGAAGATTGCCTTTCGCACCCAGTTTGGGCATTTTGAATATTTAGTCGTGTCCTTTGGGCTCTGCAACGCCCCTGCTACATTCCAACATTTTGTGAATGATATTTTCTGAGACTATCTTGACTCGTTCGTTATTGTTTATTTGGATGATATCCTAATCTTCTCCCCCTCTCTGATCGAGCACCGTGAACATGTTAAGAAGGTATTAACTTTGATGCCACGGCTTTTATGTGTAGGGCTGACAATTTTTGCCTGTCTTTTTAATATAATGTTAAAAGTATGGACAATGCATTCTTTGGTATTTGGCACCATCTAGTGGCCAAAATGTGAAATAGACTTTATTTTAGATTCTGTTCCAAGAATATTGGAGAAATGTTACAGGAAGTGACTGTTTGATTACATTTTACAATGACCTACCTACCCATAATGCCAAGTGACCTACCCATGGACATTCAGCACTGAACTGCATGCTGGGTAGGTTATAAAAGGCCCCCGCGCGGCCATCTTAGGTCTCTTCCGGGCGCGTGGCCTGCCTACAAGGACCTGTGAGGAGGTTTCCAGAGAGCGCAGCCTACACCTGCTGCAGAGCGGCACGACCAGCGACTCTGCCTTGTACCAGTGAGCTGGAAAGACAGGGTGACACAACTAGAAAGGATCCAGAGACACCTGTTGGAGCCATCTGAGGGTCCCGGTTCATCCTGCGGAGCGGAGCGGTGTGACGGCGCCGGCTGGCAAGAAGCAAGACCAGGTGCACCGGAGCGGAGCTGATTCATTCTCTAGGCCTGCATAGTTACCAACTGTTCCGGATTTCCTGGGACATTCCCGGGATTTAGACTCTATTCCAGATTTTACTGTTTCCCTGGAAATGTCCCGAGAAATCAGGTTCTTCACGGATTTTTGCCACCGCCTGCCGCCGCTAGAGGTCCGCGCCCGGCATTGTCTCCGCCGCCCGCCATTTTTAAGAAGACCAAGAAGACAGCTGGAGGGGCAAGACAGAGCTCCTGCGTCGCCGACCACCCTCCGCCCCGCTCCACCTCGCCCCGCCTACCCCCTGCCCCACTGCTGGTCTGTTATGAAAAGGGGCGGGGGTTCTAATGTAACCATGCAGCCAGTGGAGGGAGACAGTATCCTCCTACTAGGGCACCTGAGGTAAGGGGGTTGCACCGCTGGGGGCATCTGATGTAAGGGGGGCTCCACTGGGGACACCTGATGTGAGGGGGCTCCACTGGGGACACCTGATGTGAGGGGGCTCCACTGGGGACACCTGATGTGAGGGGGGCTCCACTGGGGACACCTGATGTGATGGGGGGCTCCACTGGGGACTCATGATGTGAGGGGGCTCCACTGGGGACACCTGATGTGAGGGGGGCTCCGCTGGGGACACCTGATGTGAGGGGGGCTCCGCTGGGGACACCTGTGAGGGGGGCTCCACTGGGGACACCTGATGTGAGGGGGGCTCCGCTGGGGACACCTGATGTGAGGGAGGCTCCGCTGGGGATTCCTGATGTGAGGGGGCCTCCGCTGGGGACTCCTGGCTGGGGACTCCTGATGTGAGGGGGGGCTCCGCTGGGGACTCCTGATCTAAGGGGGGCT
Source organism: Lithobates clamitans (assembly GCA_037952925.1). Lineage (NCBI taxonomy): Eukaryota > Metazoa > Chordata > Amphibia > Anura > Ranidae > Lithobates > Lithobates clamitans. The sequence goes on from JBBGZY010000917.1 coordinate 241,804, forward strand.
CCGCTGGGGACACCTGATGTAAGGGGGAGCTCCGCTGGGGACTCCTGATGTGAGGGGGACTCTGCTGAGGACTCCTGATGTGAGGGGGACTCCGCTGGGGACTCCTGATGTGAGGTGGGCTCCGCTGGGGACTCCTGATGTGAGGGGGGCTTCGCTGGGGACTCCTGATGTGAGGGGGGCTCCGCTGGGGACACCTGATGTGAGGGGGTCTCCACTGGGGACACCTGATGTGTGGGGGGCCCTTCTGGGGACACCTGATGTGAGGGGGGCTCCGCTGGGGACTCCTGACGTGAGGGGGGCTCTGCTGGGGACTCCTGATGTGGAGGGGGCTCTGCTGGGGACTCCTGATGTGAGAGGGGGGCTCCGCTGGGGACTCCTGGCTGGGGACTCCTGATGTGAGGGGGGCTCCGCTGGGGACACCTGATGTAAGGGGGGCTCCGCTGAGGACTCCTGATGTGAGAGGGGCTCCGCTGGGGACTCCTGATGTGAGGGGGCTCCGCTGGGGACTCCTGATGTGAGGGGGCTCCGCTGGGGACTCCTGATGTGACGGGGGGCTCCGCTGAGGACTCCTGATGTGAGGGGGGCTCTGCTGGGGACTCCTGATGTGAGGGGGGCTCCGCTGGGGATTCCTGATGTGAGGGGGCTCCGCTGGGGACAACTGATGTGAGAGGGGGCTCCGCTGAGGACACCTGATGTGAGGGGGGGCTCCGCTGGGGGCACCTGATGTGAGGAGGGGCTCCGCTGGGGACTCCTGATGTGAGGGGGGCTCCGCTGGGGACTCCTGATGTGAGGGGGGGCTCCGTTGGGGACACCTGATGTGAGGGGGGCTCCGCTGGGGACATCTGATGTAAGGGGGCTCTGCTCGGGACATCTGATGTAAGGGGGGCTCCGCTGGGAGCACCTGATGCAAGGACGGACTCTGCTGGGACACCTGATGCAAGAACGGACAGCTGGTGGCAGGCGACGTGGCAGGTGACACGCTCAGGGATCCCACTGATTCAGCATTATGGTGAGTTGAATGATTTCATTTTATATTACAATGTAATAATAGAAATAATGCACTTCAATCATCCTGACACCATACCAACCATGGTGCCGGGATGATTGAAGAGCTAACACCAGGTGATTGGAGTATCTTTATCTGCTGATGGTTAAACTTTCTAGAATACACATATTTCCATTGTTGTGTAGGATCTGGGGCTGCAGTCCCTCCATCCCTCTCCCCCCTCTCCCTCTCCATCCCTCATTCATCTCAGACTCAAACAACATCCCCTTTGAGCAACGCCCAATTTAGAAACGCCCACTATTTCGCACAAACCGCGCCGCATTTTTGCTTTTCCCCTGTGCCACGCCTACAAATGCATGCCCCACCCCCTAATTATAACAAGACTCCACCTACAGCCAAAAAAATGTCCCTAAAATTTTTTTAAAAATTGTTGGCAACTATGGGCCTGGTTGGGTGAGAGGGCTGCCGCCCATAGTTCCTTAACGCACCTTTATACACCTAGACAATTAATACAGTGTTGCTGGGACCTGTAGTCCCACAGAGAGGTTCTTATTCAAGTAGGACTGAGTTTAGACAGGCCTCAAGCCTACCTTTCACTATACATCTGACACTGTGTTATTCAAGCCAATTGCATCAGAGGCAGTTGCAGGTGTACTGCACTACAAGAATAATTCAAACATTCATTTTCCGTTAACCCTTGTTTGTTCAACTTTCGGATTACAATCAACACAACACAAATAGCTAGCGGAAGACAGAAGATGGAAATAACTGCATCTCTCATTGCAAGGCCTTGCATCCTACTAAAGATAAGAGGAACTGCATTATAAGTAGGGGGAGCTCCCTAGAAATTGTGTTGTGTTTTATTGATTAACTTTGCATTTCTGTGGTTACCAAGGTGTGCTGGAAGTGGGAAGGTGCTCAGAGTTAAGGCCTTTGTGCGCTGATTATTAGTCCCACTTGGAGACGCACCTTCAGGGGTTGTCTAAGACAACCTTATGTGTACAGACTGTTTGTGAAGAAACTTTTAGGGCTGTTGCATTACGTTTGTGTGACAGAATAAATACTGTAATTACTATTTTATGTCAGTTCCAGTAAAAATACGTTCCTGGTTAAGTACAATTGGTGTGGAGTGTGGTTCCTTTTCGAGCAGGTGGTACACCGGATACCCAGGTAATAACAGAGGTACACTATTGTTGTATTGCATATTGTGGGGTTTTCCTTTACTATTAGCTTCACATTAAAACTGCACCAAAGCTGTGTCAAGGGGATTGAGCCAAGTTGTAGGGGGTGTAAGAGCAGAGTACAGGCCCAATGAAATACCAGCAGCTCCTTCGGGAGTCAGTGCTACATATGCAAAAGAAGAGTGTGTTCGAACAACAGAGCATTCAGTTCCTGGGACTGATTATTTCTGTGGAGGGTATCAAAATAGACCCTCAGAAGTTCTCTGCCATTCTGGACTGGCCAGCCCCTACTGACAAAATGGGCATTCAGTGCTTTGTGGGCTTTGCAAACTTTTACCGGAAGTTTATAAAGGGATTCTCCACCATTAGGGATGAGCCGAACACCCCCCGGTTCGGTTCGCACCAGAACCTGCGAATGGACCGAAAATTCACACAAACGTTAGAACCCCATTGACGTCTATGGGACTCGAGCGTTCGAAATCAAAAGTGCTCATTTTAAAGGCTAATTTGCATGGTATTGTCCTAAAAAGGGTTTGGGGACCCGGGTCCTGCCCCAGGGAACATGTATCAATGCAAAAAAAACTTTTAAAAATGGCCATTTTTTTGGGAGCAGTGATTTTAATGATGCTTAAAGTAAAAAAAAAAGTGAAATATTCCTTTAAATATCGTACCTGGGGGGTGTCTATAGTATGCCTGTAAAGTGGCGTGTGTTTCCCGTGTTTAGAACAGTCCCTGCACAAAATTACATTTTTAAAGGAAAAAAAAGTCATTTAAAACTGCTTGCGGCTTTAATGTAATGTCGGGTCCTGGCAATATGGATGAAAATCAGTGAGACAAACGGCATGGTTACCCTCCAGTCCATTACCAGGCCCTTTGGGTCCTGTATGGATATTAAGGGGAACCCTGCACCCAAATTAAAAAAAGGAAAGGCGTGGGGCCCCCAGGCCCTATATACTCTGAACAGCAGTATACAGGCGGTGCAAACAAGACAGGGACTGTAGGTTTGTTGTTAAGTAGAATCTGTTTGTATTTTGAACTGGTACATTTTTAAAGTGTAGCTCCAGCCAAAAAATCTGTTTTTAAGCTTTTTGGAAAATATAGGGAAGGGTTATCACCCCTGTGACATTTGTTTTGCTGTCTGTGCTCCTCTTCAGAAGTTTTCACCTCACTTGTCCCAATGACAAATGTTTTTTGAAAATTTGGGGTTTTTAGTGAAACAAGGATTGGTGATAAAGCATCAGTGGAAAGGAGAAAAGTTTTTTTCCCATATTAACTCTAACAGGAAAGAATTTCCCTTCCTATGGGGTAGATTTCTTCTCACTTCCTGTTGTCTCCTTCCATTTGCAAGTAGGAGTCGTTTGTAAGTTGGATGTTTGAAAGTAGGGGCCTGCCCTATATTCTCAGCAGAAATTTGGGCCTTAGGTGTTGTTGTGGCCTCAACACTGTAAGCCCTCACAGGGCCCTGCTGTGAAATATTAGATCAAGAATTGTAATTACATGCCCCTGTTGAACAGGGCCAGAAAAATTAGGCCTTTGGTGATGGTGGTGGTGGTGCTGGTGCCACAACACTGTAAGTCCTCGCAGTTACTCTTGGTGGGCGCTGGAACGGGCCCTGCTGTGAAATATTAGATCAAGAATTGTAATTACATGCCCCTGTTGAACAGGGGCTGAAAAATTGGGCCTTTGGTGGTGGTGTTGGTGCCACAACACTGTAGTCCTCACAGTTAATCTTGGTGGGCGCAGAAACGGGCCCCGCTGTGAAATATTAGATCAAGAATTCTAATTACATGTCCCTGTTGAACAGGGGCTGAAAAATTGGGCCTTAGGCACTGGTGCCACAACACTGCAACCCCTCACAGATACTCTAGTTGGAACGCAGGAACGAGCCCCGCTGCAAAAGAATTGCATCAAAAATTGTAATTACACGCCCCTGTTAAACAGGGGCTGAAAAATTGGGCCTTAGGCACTGGTGCTGGTGCCACAACACTGCAACCCCTCACAGATACTCTAGTTGGAGCGCAGGAACTAGCCCTGCTGCAAAGAATTGCATCAAAAATTGTAATTACATGCCCTTGTTAAACAGGGCCTTAAAAATTGGGCCTTAGGCACTGGTGGCGGTGCCCAGAACCAAAAATGTTCTTACAAGCTATCAGCATGATCATTGAGGAGAAGGAGGATAATTACTCAGCATAACAGGATAGTCACTCAGCATCAGCATAGGCAGTCTTTGAAGGGATCTGACATTTCAAAAAAAATTACATCGGTTACATCAGCATCAGGTGCTTGGTAGCTGGTGGTGATCCAAGACTGATTCATTTTTATGAAGGTCAGTCGATCGACCGAGTCGGTGGACAGATGCACCCTGTGATCGCTTACAAAGCTTCCAGCAGCACTGAATGTGCGTTCCGAAAGAACACTGGATGCAGGACAGGCCAGTAGCTCAATTGCATACTGTGCAAGCTCTGGCCAGTGATCCATCCTCAAGACCCAGTAACCCAGAGGATTTTCGGTGGGAAAGGTGTCCAAGTCAGATCTTGCCCCTAGGTATCCCTGCACCATGTAAAACAGACGCTGGCGATGGTTGCTGGAACCGATCATACCTTGGTGCTGCGGACTAAAAAATTGTCTGAACGCATCGGTCAGACGGCCACCTTCTCCACCGCTCCTTCTTTGACTGACCGAAGCCTCAGCAACACGTTGTCCAGAAACAGGAGTTTGTAACCTTCCAGTCTCTGGGAATGCGTTGCACAGACCTTTCTGCAAGGCCTCCCGAAGATGTTTCATCCTCTGCTCCCTCTGGGACGGCAAGATAAGGTCCACAACCTTACCCTTGTAACGTGGATCAAGGAGGGTTGCCAGCCAGTATTGGTCCTTCTCCTTGATACCACGAATACAAGGTTCCTTACACAGGCTTTGCAGGATCAGGGAGGCCATGCAGCGTAGGTTTGCTGAGGCATTCGGTCCGGAGTCCTCTGGGTCACTATGGACGACATGGTCCGCAGCCACCTCCTCCCAGCCACGTACAAGTCCATGTGTTTCTTGGGACTGATCCCTTAAAGACTGCTGCTGATGCTGAGTGCCAGGCTCCACCTCCATACTGACACAATCCTCCTCCTCTTCCTCCTCCTCCTCCTCTTCCTGTGTGATTGGCTGGCACGCAGGAACACTGTCTGGATAAAGGGGGCCTTGAGAGCTAAGGAAGCCCTCCTCTTCCTGCCTCTGTTCTGCCTCAAGTGCCCTGTCCATTATTCCATGCAGCGTGTGCTCCAACAGGTGGACAAGGGGATTGTGTCACTGATGCATGCACTGTCACTGCTCACCATCCTCGTGGCCTCCTCAAATGGTGACAGGACAGTGCATGCATCCTTGATCATGGCCCACTGGCGTGGGGAAAAAAAAAACAAGCTCCCCTGACCCTGTCCTGGTGCCAACATCGCACAGGTACACATTGAGGGCCCTCTGCTGCGTGTGCAGCCGCTGCAGCATGCCCAACGTTGAGTTCCACCTGGTGGGCATGTCACAGATTAGGCGGTTCTTGGGCAGGTTAAACTCCTTTTGGAGGTCTGTCAGCTGAGCACTGGCATTATATGACGGGCGGAAATGCACACAGACTTTCCTGGCCTGCCTCAGGACATCCTATAAGCCCGGGAACCTGCCCAAGAACCGCTGCACCACCAAGTTATAGACGTGAGCCAAACAGGGCACATGGGTCAGTTGTCCCTGTCGGAGGGCGGAGAGGAGGTTGGTGCCATTGTCGCAAACCACCATTCCTGCCTTATGTTGGCGTGGCGTCAACCACCTCTGAACCTGCCCCTGCAGAGCTGACAGAACCTCTGCCCCAGTGTGGCTCCTGTCCCCCAAGCACACCCGCTCAAGCACCGCATGGCATCTTTTGGCCTGTATACTTGCGTAGCCCCTTGAATGCCTACGGAGCACCGCTGGTTCCAAGGACAAAGCACAGGAAGAGGCTATGGAGGAAGAAGAAGAGGGTGGAGGAGAGAGGTGAGTCACAATCATTAGTAGTGGCATTTTGGAGGCGTGGTGGCACCTTGTCCTGCATCCTTCCCAGCTGCCAGCAGAGTGACCCAATGCGCCGTGAAACTTAGGTAACTTCCCTGTCCATGCCTGCTGGACAATGAGTCAGCAGTAATATGCACCTTACCGCTGACCGCCCTGTCCAGCGAGGCCAAGACATTGCCTTACACATGCCGGTAGAGAGCCGGAATCGCCTTCCATGAGAAAAAGTGGCATTTGGGTACCTGCCACTGAGGAACCGCACATTCCACAAACTCAAGGGGGGCAGAGTCTACCAACTGAAAAGGTAGCAGTTGAAGTGCTAGCAATTTTGCCAAGCTAGCATTCAACCGCTGGGCATGTGGATGGCTGGGAGCAAACTTCTTTCGGCGGTGCAGCAGCTGGGGCAGGGAAATTTGCCTGGTACAATCTGACGTCGGTGTACCAAAAGCAGATTGCCCACAAGTACTTGGCTGTGACACACCTAATTCTACACCTTCATTCCTCTCAGTGCAGGTCTCAGAGAGGACTGAAGGTATAGTGGGGTTGGAGATCTCAGTTGATGAGGAGCAAGGAGAGGTCCTCTTTGTTCTTTGGTGTGGGTCTTTTAGATATTCTTGCCAACAAACTGCATGGCAGGTCAACATATGTCTGGTCAAGCATGTGGTGCCCAAGCGGGAGATACGCTTGAGACATAGGTTGCAAATAGCAGCGGTGCGATCTGATGCACTCGTCTCAAAACAGGCCCACACCAAAGAACTTTTGGAATAACACACAGAGACAGCAGCACCCTGCACTTGCGGAGCTTTGTGGTGTGATGCAGTCAGTGTGCTGCCCTTAGGCTGGCCTCTGGAGGGCATCCTGCCTCATTGGTGATGTGCCTCCTCCTCCTCCTCCTCTCTCCTATCAGGCACCCACATTGAGTCAGTGACCTCATCATCCCCTCCCTCCTCATCACTGGGGCAAACCTGGCAGTATGCTGCAGCAGGGGGAGCATAACTGCCAGATTGCTGTCCTTCTTGGGCACCCCCTCTGTCCGTGCTCATGTTACTGCCTTCATCGAGCTCAGTATCATCATCAGAGCCTTCCAAACGCTGGGCATCCTCCTGGAGTATGTACCCAACACTGTGGTCAAACAGTTTGAGTGACTCCTCAGGAGGACATGGGGGGGCTAGGGAAGGAGTCACTGATGCCATTGAGCTGAGGGAAGAGGCCGCGTTGGCAGCTGCTTTGCCAGACAAAGTACCCTGAGCATGGGTGAGGGAGGATGAGGAGGATGAGGACAGCTTGGTCATCCACTCGACCAAGTCTTCCACGTGTTGCGGCTCAACATGGCCAGCTGCCAAAAAAAAGGTCAAGCGTGTCCCACGGCCACGTGCTGATGAGGATGCGCCGTCTCTACGACCAGCACCGTTGCCTCTAGACACAGAGCCTGCTTGCCCTCTTTTATTGGCTTGTGACTGTCTGCCTCTCCTTGTTGGCCTTCCAGACATACTAATGGCCTGTAGCTGCACTAAGCTGGGATATATATATATATATATATATATATATATATATATATATATATATATATATATATATATATATATATATATATATATATATTGGTGAAGTTGAATTGGAAATAGAATCAATCCTTGTTTGCAGAAAGAGACGTAACCAAGTCCAGTACCTGGTAAAGTGGAAAGGGTATGGTCCGGAAGAGAATTCTTGGGAGCCAGAATCCAATATCCATGCAAAAAGACTGATCCTAGCCTTTAAGAAGCTTACCCAAATAAGATGGCTCAATTGGGCATCCGGAGGCTGCCCCTTGGAGGTGGGCAATGTCAAGGAAGACGTTCTAGCAATCCGGATGACAGAAGAAGATCTGTGTGCAAAGTTCCTATTAAAAGAACCGTCAGGCGCATGTGCGATAGCGCGAACGGGTGCGCACACGCGCGCCTTGTTATAAAACTTGGCGCCAAGAAGCACTATTTAAAGGAGACTGTCACTATGGCATCTTGCTGTCTGGTCTACAGCGTTCCTGAGACCCCCCTGCTACCAGTTATCTTGCTTACCTGATTCCTGTTACCCGGCTTGTCTTCGGCCTTCCCTGCTTACTGCCAGTGTATGATCCTGCCTGCCTGAAGCCTGCTTGTGTTCTGGACTACAGTACACCTCCTCATTGTTTGCTGCCTCCAGCTGTCAGTCTGATCCTCCTTGCTGATCCCTCTGGACTGCTAACATCTCCTTGCTGTCTGCAGCCTTCGGTTACCAGCTTACTGCTTCTGGACTACAATACACCTCCCTGCCACGTACAGCTCCCAGCTTCCTGTTGTTCCTGCTTCTGCCAGCAACTGGTCTCTCCGCAGTACATCAGAAGTCCGGATCAGCCCCTGCATCTGCTACCAGGGGTTCCCGAGCCAGAGGAATACGAGAAGCCGCTCCCTGCACGTTGGGCTCAACCATCAGGTACATGACAGGCATAGCAAGAACAGATTATGAATGAATGGGGTGTCTCAACCAATAGGCAGGGGTTTCTTTAAGTCCCTTGGCCTGCTGGGAGAGCCTATTTATTTGGGTGCAGTCAGGTGATCGGGGTTCTGTGCCACCTGGACAGCTGTCTGGGTGGACGTGTGTTGTACTGCCCTGGGCTGCTAGGCCGGAAGCCTGAGGCCTATCCCGGGGGCATCTGGCTGCTAGGCTGTCTGAGGGCCTATCCAGAAGCAGGAGAGCAGCGCAGGGTTAGGACTGTGGACTTGTAGACCAACCAGAAGTAGCAGTTCAGCCTGACGGGAAACCAGCTGTGGTTGGAGGTAGAAGGGGAAGCTGTCGCCACTAAGGGACCATTCACCTTGTTATCGAAGGCCACTGTGAGTAAGCTGAGGACAGCACCAGAGCAGACTTCTCTTAAGCCAGGGACGGTGAAGAAGTGGGAAAACCTCAGCAAGTGCCAAGCCAGGGACCCAGTGGGACAGCAGAGATGACACTTGTAGAGCATCAGAGAATGCCAAGCCAGGGACTTAGCGTGTCAGCAGGGGTGACGCTTGAAGAGTATCTGTGAGCGCTAAGCCAGGGACCCAGCAGGGAAGCAGAGATGACTCTTGAGGAAGATACTGAGTGCTAACAGAGAAAGAGCTCAGGGGATCCAGTGGCTATTGGATCCGAAGTCTAGTGAAAGACTGGGAGCTCACTGAGTAAAGACCCACAGTGTGTGATTGTGGAGTAAGTGGAGAACTGTTCGTGTTGCAGATAGTTGAATACAATTGCCGTTAGTAACTACTACAAGATTGTTGGCATAGGAGACAGCGATTCTACCTATACAGAAACAGTGTCCGGCTGGAGGCCTTCACCTCTTTAGCTGTCTTTCTTTAGAAGTCTCGGAGTCTGCTAATTATCATTGCATCTACTTAAGGGTGTCCTGGCCCTAACCCTCTCTCCCCCAGTTCTGTTCAAGAGACAATAAAACTATTTGCATTCTAAAAGTGTCTGGCGCCCACCATTTCATCTTGCATTACACCCACCATGCCTTGCAACCCACTCTACACTGAAGGATGTCAGCTGTCCCTAACTCTGGAGGTCATCATTGGGCCTCAGGGGCTCCGGGATTTTGCTACATTTGGCGCCCAACATGGGGAAAATGCGTTATTCCTACAGCAGTCACCGCTAGCAACTGGCTACAGCTACACCAGGATTTCGTCTGGCTCCGTGGGAAAGTGGCAAGTAACATCTTTACTTCATATAGACTGTGTTATTGTGCATTCCAACAATGGGGGGGAAGAACCAACATGTCTCATTGCTCATGGGAAAGTATCAGCCTGGTCTTTTGACACTTTACGCCAGTGCTGCAAGGGTTAAAACAGACTCCATTACAGTTTTGGCACACCACGAACAGAAAGAGGCGGGCACCGAAGTTCTCAGCAAGTATCTGCACCAATCCTTATGCAGGGGGAGGAGCTCCCGCTCTGCAGAGGAGGATAAGGAAGTGCTCCCACGTGTGCCTGGTTGTGGGATGGAGAAGATGGCACAAATTGGAAGTACTATGGCAGACTGGAAGATGTATGCTCCGGGTGTTGGCCTTGGTCTGAGCGAGCCCAAGGACACTCTGACTGACACTCTTTCCTTATCCCTGAAAAGTTAACTTCACAATGAAACCCCCTAAAGAGGTTTAGGCTGTGCTATGTGACATTTCCAGGCCTCTGTCCTTGGATTTACTAGCAACAGCTGATGAGCTGGCACACATCCAGGAAAAGTAACACATTTTTAGGGTAGAGCATAGTCCACAGACTATCAAAGGCGGAGCAGGAGGTGCTCAGGAAAGTTGTGTCAAACAGGAAGACTGCTAAGTCAGAGGCACACAGAAAAACACCAATAACCACAAGGGCAGACCCAGTAACCAGGACAACAGGGGAGAATAGGCAAAACAGGATTCCAAAAGACAAACAAGAACTAGGGAACAGCAGTTATAGAATGTGTATAGAATGTATAAATGGCCACCCCTGGCAGAACCCCACCCCCGCTAAAACAGGCAGTGTTTATATGAATTCTTCAGCCAAACACTTATACTGCAGTGCACAGGTGCAGCTCTAGGGCCATAGAGATAAATAAGGGAGTTGTATGGGTAGATCGCTCTAGCTAGACAGTTCTTCTATTACTGTCTATAGTCCTACAACCACTGTGTACAGGCGCAGCTCTAGGTAAGAGGACAGCTCATTGGGTAGTTGGTCGCCAATGCATCTGAAGTCTGTATGTTGGTCATTTTCTAGATACAAGGCAGTTAGGGTGAAGCCTTTCATGTTTTTGTTGTTGGGGTTTTTTTCTTAGTTCTAGACCCTCTATCAAGGTTTCATTACTGTCTGTGTCACTGCTGGGGAGTTTCACCCTGTATTTTACATGATGACCATTGACACAGAGACAGAAAGAGGAAAACTAAAATTCTAGAGCTAAGGTAAGAGGTAAGGAGAACTCTTCCATTTTTAACTTCGGGGAGGTTTCCTAACACTTCCTGTTGTACTGTACTGTATGTCCAGGAAAGGAAGTAAAGGTAAATATGTTCATCAGGACATAAACTGTAAAAAAAACAGTATAACTGGCAAGGGTTTAACTGTTCCCTATTCAATACAAAACAAAGTTTTAGCTATTCATACACTTTAACCACTTAAGCCCCGGACCATTTGGCTGGCCAAAGACCAGAGCACATTTTGCAATTCGGCACTGCGCCGCTTTAACTGACAATTGCGCGGTCGAGTGACGTGGCTCCCAATCAAAATTGACTTCCTTTTTTCCCCATAAATAGAGCTTATTTTTGGTGGTATTTGCTCACCTGTGTGGTTTTTAGTTTTTGCGCTTTAAACAAAAAAAAGCGTCAATTTTGAAAAAAAACGCATAATTTTTTACTTTTTGCTATAATAAATATCCCCCAAAAATATATAAAAAAAAACATTTTTTTTTCCTCAGTTTAGGCCGATATGTATTCTCCTACATATTTTTGGTAAAAAAAATAAAATCGCAATAAGCATTTATTGCTTGGTTTGCGCAAAAGTTATACCGTCTACAAAATAGGGGATAGTTTTATGGCATTTTTTTTATCATTTTTTTTTTTTACTAGTAATGGCGATCAGAGATTTTTATCGTGACTGTGACATTATGGCGGAATAGATCGGACACTTTTGGCGTTATTTTGGGACCATTCACATTTATACAGCGATCAGTGCGATTAAAAATGCATTGATTACTGTGTAAATGTGACTGGCAGTGAAGGGGTTAACCACTAGGGGCCAGTGAAGGGGTTAAGTGTGTCCTAGGGAGTGATTCTAACTGGGGAGGGGGGGATGGGCTATGTGTGACACGACACTGATCACTGCTCCCGATTACAGGGAGATGTGATCAGTGTCAGTGTCACTAGGCAGAACGGGGAAATGCTATTTAGGCCCCTTTCACACTTATATGACTTCAAAGTCGCACGATTTTACCGAGATTTCGCGGCCGCGATTTTGCCGCTATTTTACCGCGATTTGGGAGCAGTACTACTTTGCCACGTTTTTGGCATTAACAAATGAAAATATACAGTAGTTGGTATGAATCATAAGGGGAAACTCCACGTCAAGTTTTAAATAAAAAAACTGTCGTGGGTTCCCCCCCAGGGACATACCAGGCCCTTAGGTCTGGTATGAATTGTAAGAGGAACCCCCTACGCTGAAAAATCGGCGTGGGGTCCCCCCAAAATCCATACCAGACCCTTATCCGAGCACGCAGCCCGGCCGGTCAGGAATGGGGGTGGGGACGAGCTGGCGGCCCCCCCCTCCTGGACCGTACCAGGCCGCATGCCCTCAACATGGGGGGTGGGTGCTTTGGGGCATGGGGGGGCGCCCTGCGGCCCCCCACCCCAAAGCACCTTGTCCCCATGTTGATGAGGACAAGGGCCTCTTCCCGACAACCCTGGCCGTTGGTTGTCGGGGTCTGCGGGCGGGGGGCTTATCGGAATCTGGGAGCCCCCTTTAATAAGGGGGCCCCCAGATCCCAGCCCCCCACCCTATGTGAATAAGTAGCAAGCGGTTAAGTGATACTTTTTGATAGTTACCAGCGTCCTTGCTATTTTTCTTCTTTTCTCTCCTAACACTTCCTGTTGTGTGTCCAGGAAAGGAAGGGAAGGTAAATCTGCTCATCAGGACACAAACAGTACAAAACAGTATAATTGGCAGGGGTTTATCCATTCCCTACTTAATACAAAACAAACGTTTTAGCTATTTAGACACTTTAAGTGATATTTTTTGCTAATTACCAGCGTCATTGCTATTTTTCTTCTTTTCTCTACAAGCTATTCAATTTTATGTCTACCAGCTGTACTGGGTATAATATTGCAAGTGCTTCTACTATTTTTCTGTCTTCAGCCTGCATAAGGCTTAACAATCACACCAGTTTACAGAGTCTGGTAATGTCACATACACTATGACAGTGGGACACTTTAATCTTTTAATCTGCTAAAACTTGATCTAGCCACTTTGCCTGCTTGCAGGCTATCCATGGTCCTAAGATATTTAAAGAGTTTGCTTTTTCAAATTTGCTTTCACGGAAGTGCAAACCTGCATCTGTCTTACTGCAGCCAAATCAACTGTCACACTGCGTTCACTGTGGTATATAGGGGTTTAATAGATGTAGCCAGACTGCCCATCAATATATTATGCTTGGATCTTTGCCTAAAAGCAACTCACTTATCAGACTTTTTGCAGGTGTAACCAAGCTACTTTCAAATATTAATTGAACGATTAATATAGAAAGCTAGTGTGCATACAGAATAAACAATACCAAGCATAAGCAAATCTATCTGTATACTGTATATAACAACAGGGTAAATCCTTTGTGTCAGTTCTTATCTCAATGTTTGCATGCCCTCGAACAGATGATCTCCAGCCTTTAATGTAGCACAGAAAATATAGATTTGCAGCAGCACCATTCTTGACAATGCTTCTTTTTTAATCTGTATCAAATTACATTATAAGACTTTTTATTACAAGGAGCAAAAGTTTCAGGAGAAATGCCCTTTGCCAGGCTTACATGCAACACATGAGAGAATCTTTATTTAACAGATTCAAACAGAAAATGCATTAAATTATGCTAAACAACTGGTAACAATATGAACTGGAATACATCTATTACCTTCCTGAAGGATACAAGCTAAATAATCCACAAATTGTAGAATCTTCAATAGGTCTGCAAGTAAAACACAGAAATAAATATTCATGATCAGCAACATTCTATAGACACATAGACAGCTTGAAGTCAGCTAATCCACCAGACTTCCCGTATTTTTTTAATCCTGATACTCAATCTCCAACCCTTCTCAATCTGTATCAGTGTGTCTGGTCACTATGACATGTTTAGGTACTAGAACGGCTGTTTGTGTGTCTCCAATTGAATAGCAGTGTTGTAAAATTGTACTCTTAATTTTTTGTGTAGTCTTCCCTAAATTGATCCTCTGACAGATCAGTACATACACCACAAACAAAGCCTAACAAGTAAAGTGATCCTGAATTGTGAAGTCTGTTTAGAAATTGGTGCAAAAATTGACCTTTGTAAAAAGTGTTGAACTCGGAATCCTTGATGTGCTCAATGGTTTCTTCTATTGACCTCTACATCACTACTAAGTCCTGTAGTGATATGGAGGTCAGCAGAAGGAAGCACTGTGTGTAGTGTTTGGGATCAGGAGATCGACACTCATGGAAGTGGTCGTTTCTCAGCAGACTTCAGCAAGACTGCTCTTCAATGGGGGCAGAGGGAGAGGTGAATATTTGCTAATTTCTTTTGCAGTTTTATAGCCAACTGAATATTTATCTTTTTTTTGCAGTTATGTAGCTAATTCTTTTTACCTGACAAGTTTAAATGTGAACATCACTTAAAGTGGCTATAGGCATCTGAAAACAAGTGTTCCTTCATGAGAGTATATCTAAAGACAAAGATTTTTTTTCATCTTTGGCTTTAGTGATCTTTTTAATGATCTTATAATCGTAAATAGTAAAGGATGCCAGAAGAATGGCATACATATTAAATATGAAATCAGTAATTCTCAACCAATAAATAGAGAATAGAGAAGCAATTAAAAAGGCCCACAAACAGCAAGTGACATTATACCCTACAAAATGGTAAAACACAGGATTCTTTCTGTAGATACCATTATTACGGAAACATTATAGGAGATAACATTATGTGCAATAGTTATTTCTTTATACTGTAAATTAAACTAAAAGTTTCACATTGACTTTGCTGGTCCATGTAGAACAACAGAAGCAAACCAGCAAAAGAAAACGTTCAGTGGTTTCACTCAAGATTTACCCGTTTTTTTTTTTTACATAAGATTTAATTTAAAAATGGGTGAATATTGATTGGGTAAGAAAATAAGGGGTAAGGGTTTAAAAGATAATTAAACCCTTGTATTTGACACTTGTGCAAGAACTGAGGAATTCTGCACCAACAATAACAAGAACTTTATACCTGCCAGACGGCTGCCATGCAAAAAAGCAAAATTCTGAAGTGCTGTTAGCTCTATCTCCAAAAAAGATGGTATGTGGACAAAGTCACTATTGTCTCAGCAAGGTAATAGTGGAAACACTTAAAGTAGAGCTCCATCCAAAGGTGTTTGCACCCTCCTCCCCTACACTGCCACATTTGGGGGGGGGGTACCTGGTTTTGACAGGTACAAGCTCCAACTTCTGGCTCAGATTGCTGCTGTGATCTGAGACAGAAGTTCAGCCCCCTCCTTCCCCTGCAGTTTTCTGGGACACATTACAGGTCCCAGAAGACTAAGGGACCATTAACAGACTGTCAAGTGATGAAGTGAGGCGCAGTATGATAGCATGGGGAGTCATATTATATAGAGAAAGACCAGATTGTACTAAGGTTCTCCTACTAAGTCAATTTAAGTTATCTTTTTTTTTTTTCTTACATACAGTACTGTGCAAAAGTTTTAGGTAGGTGTGAAGAAATGCTGTAAAGTAAGAATGCTTTCAAAACATTTTTTTTAATTGTTTATTTTTATCAATTTACAAAGTGCAAAGTGAGTAAACAGAAGAAATATCTATATCAAATCAGTATTTGGTGTGACTACCCTTTGGGTTCAAGCCAACATCAATTCTTATACTTGCACACTTTGTACACTTGCACAAAGTCAGAGAGATTGTAGGATTAGATTCAGGTTTATGATTAACCAATTATACCAAGCAGGGGCTAATGATCATCAATTTCATATGTAGGTTGAAACACAGACATTTACTAAAACAGAAACAGCTGTGTAGGAGGCCTAAAACTGGGTGAGGAACAGCCAAACTGCTACTAAGGTGAGGTTGTGGAAGAAAGTTTTATGTCACAGATCATATACCATGGCAAGACTGAGCACAGCAACAAGACACAAGGTAGTTACATTGCATCAGCAAGGTCTCTCCCAGGCAAAAATTTTAAAGCAGACTGGGGCTTTAAGATGTGCTGTTCAAACTCATGGGGGTTCAAACTCCTGGGGTTTCAATGTATAGGAGTGGGGTGAGCGTGGAACACTAATACTCCTACAGAGGTACCAACCCAGAAAGATATGTAAATATGTGTCCAAAAATTTGTAGAGAAAAAAATGGGACTCTAAGTGTGCCTTGGAGGAGTATAAACAAAATGAGATACAATATATTTATACAAGAGTAATCAAATTTTTATTATTTAAAGAACAAAGTTTAAAATACATTACAGTCTTGGCAATTCAATTTGAGTTCAGGGATGTGCTGGTTCCCAATAAATTATACAAGGAATGGCCTACGCGCTTTGCGGATATTCCGCTTCGTCAGGGCCTTGCGGATAGCACAGATAAAAGCGTCATGTGAATTCTACAAATAGAGTCATAATTAGTACCATACATCATATGATTAGTATGAATACATAATGATGCAAATAACATACATGTGTTGATCTGTTTGTCTTTACATGGATTCATATCTAGAAATATATACATTGCAATGAATATTAATAATTTTTTTTTTTATATTAAAAAATATTGCACATATAAACACAATGATCATCTCTATATATACCCATTGGTGTACAGTCATGTTTTGCCTATAGTGATTTTAGTATGGAGTGGGACAGAGGAGACCTGGGAGCTCGTGGGAATACTCACCCCCAAACTGGACGGACGAAGAAGGAGGGGCCCCTAAACATGCAGATGGTTAATAGGAGGTAGTGAGTTCAGTGATCAAAGGAAAAAAAAAAAAAGGAAAGATAGCCCCTAGGGCAAGAGAATGTATATTGAAGATTACTCACCAAGTAAATATACTGGGATTAGACCAAAACTAATTGAAAGGTTTAAGCACCATTAAGGGCAAAAAAATGTTTTTTTCCAAAGATTAGATCGTTGGTTTCAATTATGATGAAAGGTGATGTATATGGGAGCTTTAAAGCACGTCCCAGAGTGGAAAAGAGGGCACAGTTTACAGCTGATGATAGTCTAATCAAAACAAACAAAAAAGTCTAAAAGGAAGGGCTGCTAACAGAGAAAAAAAAAAAGGGAGATCAAATACCTGCAATCTAGTACCCAAAGTCTCTCCACAACCTCCTCACAACTGGGGGAATAAGCCGCTGGGGAAAGACTAAGGGATATCATCCTATATAGGGAAGCCCAGCTGCCATAATTAGTCCTGGGAGGTGTGTGTGGGAGGAAGGATTCCTGGAGTTGCTCGAGTCGCCCGGATGAGAAATCCGGAGGGATAGGAGCAAGTCCATCTATACACTGAATGCCATGGGTAGTGCATACTGAAGGAATCGCATGCAGAAAACCCCCCATCCACATCCTAATAACTCCACACTCCAGATAGAACGAAAGTAGGAGGATCGCTATGCCTCACCGGTGTGCGGAGAAAAGGGGCGGGACCTGGACGGCATGGCGTCTGGCCAGCGCTGGTGGATTTGTGTCGGCGACGCTGCGTTCCACAGAATGGGGGAGGGGCCGTACACTCATCGGCTCAGGGGCCGTCAGGTGTCGGTGTCCCCCGATGGAGGATCTGTTTAAAACGCCTCTGTGGGGACTTGGTGAAATCACCAAGAAACTGTCAAATGTATAGCCATCTATGAGGATGGCCCATTGGCAGACCCTTCAGGCAGTGAATAGACACGGGTGTGGCCAAATGCCTCACGAGTCAGGGGGCACATCAAAAAATAAAATAAAATAAAATAAACAAGTGAATAGTTAGATAGGATAAATGCATGCTTTCCAACACATCAATGCATAAATATGGGAAAAAGTAAAACTAAAACAAACCCTCTAACTCCTCTCCCCGTTTCAGACATATGTATGCATCCAAATGAATACATACACTGTTAAGCCAAAATAGGTAAAACAAATACAGAGGATGTTAAGTTTGTACTGTGGGAGGGTTGTAGTAGATAAATATTTTGTTGGTTGCAAGGGTGGAGGTATTGGAAAAAAAAAAAAGGAAGGGGGGGGGGGGAGAGGAAAAAACAACAAATTTCAAATGAAAACAGGCAAAAAGTGCATGGATCGAATTATAGTGTTATAAAAAAGGGGCATAGCTGGTCGCATCATTCATTCCTGGTGGATGTGTTGCCCTTAATTCAAAAATCCATTTAGCTTCTATTTGAAGGATTCTTTGGTCAAAGTTTCCTCCGCGGATAGGGGGGTGTACCCGAGCCAGTGCCTGGAATTTCAAGGATTTGGTACTATAGTCATGGCATTCCGCAAAATGCCTGGGTATTGGTTTCTCATGACACCCAACTGTATATCTACAGCGTGTTCTTTAATTCTTCTCCAAAAATTTCTCTTGGTCTTACCTACATAATGGTTAATGCAACCGCATGTTAACAAAAACACAATACCAATGGTGTCAAAATTAACGAAATGTTGCATACATAGATGTTCCCCTGTGGGTAGAACAACATTATTTACAGTTATGATATACTTGCAGAAGTCGCAATTGCCGCATTGGAAAGTGCCTCATGGTAAATTACCGCATGGGTCTTTAAATCCCTGCGGCATAAAATGGCTAGAGACTTAGATGTCGAGTAGTGATTGGTTACGTTTATAAATGACCTGCAGTTCAGGTTCTACAAATAATCTTAGAGTGGGGTCACCACTCAAAAGGTGCCAGTGGGTATTTAAAATACGTTATATGATTTGAGATTGATTATTGAATTTCGTGATTGGACGAATACCCTGGGGCTGTGATGGAGTTCCCTTCTCACCTTGGAACAGCAAGAGGTCTCGTGGACTGTTACTTGCATTTTGAAATGCTTTTTTGAGACATCTCTTGCTGTATCCACCGTGTAAAAAGCGTTTCTGTAATTGAGAGGCTTGAATTATAAAATCGTCCTCATTGGTACAATTCCATCGGGCCCGTAAGTATTGGCCTTTGGGGATGGAACTAATTAGATGTGACGGATGAGCGCTTGGAGTGTAACAGGGAATTGCCTGCAGTGTCTTTCCGATGTAGATTGGTGGTGATGGCTCCCTCCGTGTCTTTATGTATGTTTAAATCAAGAAATGGGAGAGTTTCTCTATGCCAATTGTAGGTAAAAGGCAGATTGTAGTCATTATGGTTGAGTTCCTCCACGAACTCCGCAAGGAGTTCTGGGGTCCCTGTCCATAGAATCAGGATGTCATCGATATACCTGCGCCACACCCTAGTATATCAAGGAAGCATCCGAGGAGAAAACCTCACGCTCCCACCCCCCCAGGTACAAGTTGGCATAGGATGGGGCACATTTAGTCCCCATCGCCACACCTTGTACCTAGAGGTAGTGGGAGCTGTCAAATGTGAAGGCATTGTGGGTCAAAATGAAGTGCAGCATTTCTATTATGAATGCATTGTAGGGGATGGTGTCAAGGCCTCTTTCATTTAGAAAGGTTGAAATAACTGCAATACCTTTGTCGTGAGGAATGCTGGATTAGAGGGCCTCTACATCGATGGATACAAGAATGGTGTCAGCAGGTACAAATAAACCTTCCAGGGCCGTTAAGACATGAATAGTGTCTTTTAGATATGTGGGTAAGCTTTCTACATGGGGGCGTAGGTAATCATCTATTAGGGAGCTGGCTTGATGGGTGAGGCATCCTATCCCTGAAATGATGGGCCTGCCTGGAGGTAAGGATAAGGATTTATGGGTTTTGGGTAACGCATAAAAAGTGGGAGTTATGGGATGTTGAACTTTTAAGAATTCTCGTGTATTTTTGGAAATGATATTTTTTGAAAAGGCTCCATCTATGATCCTGAAGAACTCCCGTTGGTAGTGGTGGATTCTGGATGGAGAAATCCGACGATACCAAGAGGGGTTCTCCAGGATCTTGTAACACATGGCCATGTAACCCTCTGTGGTTTGAATGACCACATTGCCCCCCTTGTCAGATGGTTTAATTACTATGTCCTCTCTTTTTTTAATTTGATTTAAAGCTGCTATTTGAGTGTGCGTTAAGTTGGATTTTGTTGGAATGGTATTCATTTTTTGAATATCTTGAGTAGTACGATCCACGAAAAGGTCGGAAACTTAAGTGATTTACTTTTATATTCGGGTGGTGTGAACCCTGGGGGTGCACAATCCTCTGTATCAGTTAACATTCGGTGCATAATTGTGGGATCATCCCAAACACCGCCCTCTTTTTCCTAATGTGTTAAGATTTTCAACATTTTATAGTCCATATGGGATCATTTAGTCTTAGGGTTTGTTTCTATTTTATTGGTCTGGTTATGCCAAAAAGTTTTGAAATTTAACTTCCTGGCAAACAAGTTAATATCTTTCACAACCTCAAAATGATTGACATCCCGTGTAGGACAAAAATTAAGCCCAAGACCTAGAATTTCCAATTCCGTGTCAGTAAAGGTTTGTGAGGTAAGATTAATTACATCGAATGTATTGGATCGTGTTATGTGGGGCGAGTGATGAATTGATCTATATGGCTTTGTGCTGCATGAGGTGGTGGCTTGGGAGTCATGGGGACTTTTTCTTTGGAGGCCAGTGCCCGAAAATGTGATGGTCTAGGTTGCTTGGGGGTGACTCCTGAAGCTGCCCCACTATAGTGTGGTCTACCTCGTATGTCTGGGAGGGTAGGGGCAATGTCCTCCCCATCAGACATAGGGGGTGTTTTCCTTTTGGATAACTGGATACGATTAATCTCTGAATGTTCTTGTGGGGGGGCAAGGGCGATTGGTCCCATATTAAAAGTTTGGGGCTGAAAGCCCCGATGTGTGTAATTGGTTTGAGAGTGAACAGATGAAGATGTTGAGGTGTCAGATGCATTCCCATCATTGGTTTGCCTGAATCGATTGAAGTTTCCTCTGTTTAGTGTGTTCCATTTGTAAGCCCTTCCCATTTTGAAAGCTACTGAGTCTTTTGCAAATTTTGTATCTTTGTTTTGTATAAGTGATTTATTATATTCGTCCACATATGTTTTTATTTCCTCTTCCGATGAGATGAAAATGTCCGTCTCCCGGAATGGGTGGAGTTTATTTTGTATACTCTGTACTTCGGCATCAAGTTTTTTGTTTTCTAGCTCGTAATGATCCTTCAACATTCTCATCATATTTAGTGAACATGTAGTAAGATTTTCTTCCCATTCTGTTCGTAATGGACTTGAGTTTTTTTTTAATGTGGGGAAAACCTGTATCCTTAAGCCAAGGGGTACTACTTTGTTGTCGATGTAGGATTGAAAGAAGTGACTATGCCAATAGAATCTGGATTTATGTTCTAGAAGTTTTTTCAAATGAGCAAAAAAGGGCCGTGATTTCATTAGTTTCAATGTTATCCCCTAATGCTGTGGTTTTAATCTTATTCATTTGGTCCACCGATGCGCTGCCGCAATAGTTGGCCATAATAAGAATACAGAGGGGGAGGAGGGAAAAGCGGGGGGGGGGGGCTGTGGAGCTGGTAGAAGAAAAGGCAAGAAGAGACTTAAGGGTTTTACACCTAAAATGGGTTTTTATTATGTGACTATTGTTTTTAATTACAATGATTTAAATAGTAGAAATTATTGAAATCTTAATCAACTTTAAACATAAATGATAATAGTTAAAGCGGCGTTCCACACAAAAATGGAACTTCCGCTTTTCGGGAACCCTCCCCCCCTCCGGTGTCACATTTGGCACCTTTCAGGGGGGTGCAGATACCTGTCTAAGACAGGTATTTGCACCCACTTCCGGCATAGACTCCCATAGGAGTCTATGCCTCTTTCCGTCCCTTCGCGCTGTCTCCTGGGAAACACACAGCTCCCAGGAGAGAGCGGGGACCACTTACGATGCGCAGCGTGACTCGCGCATGCGCAGTAGGGAACCGGGAAGTGAAGACGCAACGCTTCACTTCCTGATTCCCTCACCTAGGATGGCGGCGGCAGCTGCCGAGAACCGAGCGGGTTCTCGGCGTCGCCTGCCGACATCGCTGGACCCTGGGACAGGTAAGTGGCCATGTATTAAAAGTCAGCAGCTGCAGTATTGGTAGCTGCTGGCTTTTAATATTTTTTTTTGGCGGTGTGGGTGGACCCCCGCTTTAATAGAGAAAGAGTTATGTTCCACTTTAACCCCCTGGGGTTTCAAGATGTGCTGTTCAAAGAAACAGTCATCGCTGAAGACCATAGATGCAGTGGTCAGACATAGAAATTTAATGCAATAAATGAAAGACACATCATGCTTACTTCCCTTCGACAACAGATGTCCAGCAGTGCCATCAGCACAGAAGTGGTGCAAACCAGTGGGACCCAGATACGGCCATCTACTGTCTGGAGAAGTCTGGCCAGAAGTGGTCTTCATGGAAGAATTGCAGCCAAAAAGCCATACCTTCAACATGGAAACAAGGCTAAGCATGAAAATATAGGAACTGGGGTGCAGAAAAATGGCAGCAGGTGCTCTGGAGTGATATGTCAAAATTTGAAATATTTGGGTGTAGCAGGAGGCAGTTTGTTTGCCAAAGGGCTGGAAAGCTTTACGACATTGAGTGTCTGTAGAAAACAGTGAAGCGTGGATGTTCCTTGCAAGTTTGGGGCTGCATCATTGCAAATGCAGTTAATAGAGATTTGTTCAGGATCAGTGTCCTTACTGCTGAGAAATACAGTAAGATACTTATCCATCATGCCATACCTTCAGAGAGGCAAGCAGGGCCGCTGATATGGCAGTACAGCCAGCCCTCCTGTACTTGGCCCTGGTCTCATCAGTTCAAAAGGGGTGCCCGGGCACCTCCTGAGCAGGAGGGCCAGTAGTACTGCCTTATTGCTGACATGTGTGACTCTTGCGCAGTGCTGCCAGCTTCTACTTTTCTTCCTCTGGCTGTACTGCAGGGTGATTGGTTCTAGGAACTGCGCCCCCTTCTTCATGCTGTCTGGGACCCCTGTGTGCCCCTTTCCCCTCCTCTCCCACCAGCAGCTGCTGAAGGCACACAGGCAGATTATTGTGCTATTTCAGGATGGTGAAGGGGGGGCTCACCATCCTGAATGAACTCACCACTCTGAATGAACACTGTAGGGATTCAGAAAATGCCTCTGTGACGATATTCACTTTAATGAGTCTTCTGCCATGGCTGAAAAGCTTAGCATCATGGCCTTTACATTTTAGCAATAATATTATTCAATATTTTTGGAGGAATTGGGGCCCTGTTAGGTAGGCTGTATGGGGCCCCATGATTCCTGTCAGCAGCCCTGGAGGCATGATATTGGCCCAAATTAATTCTGCAGCAAAACAATGACCCCAAACATACAGCCAATGACATTAAGAACAATCTTCAGTGAAAAGAAGGAGTCCTGAAAGTGATAGATTGGACCCCAAAAAGCCCTGATCTTAAAATCATCAGCTTTGTCTGGGATTACATAAAGAGACAGAAGGATTTGAGGCCGTTTAAAACCTACCTGACGAGTTTCTTCACAAACTCTGTGCAAGTGTACCTAGAAGAATTGATGCTGTTTTGAAGGCAAAGAAGATTTCTCTTCTTTTCATTTACTTTCCATTTTGTTAACTGATAAAAATAAACGATTAACACGTCTATTTCTAAAAACATTCTTAATTTACAGCATTTCTTCACATCCGCCCCAAACTTTTGCACAGTAGTATACTTACATAGTTAGGTTGAAAAACAGCACATGTTCAAAGAAAGTTAAGCCAATCAAAGGTAAAACCAATTCTTGAATCCTCAGAATACATATTTTACAGCTGATCCAGAGGAAGGCAAAACCCCCTTATAAAGCATCCAATTTGTTCTAACAGGGAAAAGTCCTTGCTGCTATCCAAAGGCAATAAGATGCTCAGTCTTACCTGTGCACCCTTCCCCAGAGTCAACTGCTGCACCTAGGGCTCCTGCCCCTTCTGGTCCTAGCCCTGGGTACAATTGCAATTAAATCAATATTTTGTACAGCATTTTGTACAGCAGCACCAATGCAGGGTTAGCAGCTTCCTGCAAGGCTCTGGTGATGGCAGGTAGGCTCTAGATATCACTCCCAGCGGGGATAGCGATGTTCCTGTCCCAGTCAACTTGCAGTATCAGCGGAGGTTGAGTTGGGAGACAACCTTAAACAAGTGCTCTCTGCAGCGACTACAGATGACCCAAGGCTTCAACTGCGTGGTCAGGCGCAGGGGCGGATCCAGAGTCTAGTCTCGGGAGGGGCACTGCCAGAAAATGCGTTTTCATTGTGGGCAATTTATCGGGGAAACGGCTGGTGTTTGCGCTTCAATCATCCCGGCACCAGTGTCAGGATGATTGAAGCGCATTTTTTCTATAATTACATTGTAATATAAAATGAAATAGTTCAACTCACCATAATGCAGAATCAGTGGGAGACCTGAGTGTGTCACTTGCCACGTTACCTGCTACACGTTGCGGATTGTCACTTGCCTGCCACCAGATGCAGATTGCCACTTGCCACGTCACCTGCCACACCTTGCGGATTGCCACTTGCCACATCACCTGCCACACCTTGCGGATTGCCACTTGCCACGTCGCCTGCCACACCTTGCGGATTGTCGCTTGCCTGCCACGTCACCTGCCACACCTTGCGGATTGCCACTTGCCACTTCACCTGCCACACGTTGCGGATTGCCACTTCACCTGCCACACCTTGCAGATTGCACTTGCCACGTCACCTGCCACACCTTGCAGATTGCCACTTGCCACGTCACCTGCCACACCTTGCGGACTGCCACTTGCCACCTCACCTGCCACACCTTGCAGATTGCACTTGCCACGTCACCTGCCACACCTTGCGGATTGCCACGTTGCCTGCCAGTGTGCTGTGTGCTGCTGCTGCAGTGCACTTGACTTGTTGTTAGAGACTCCTCGGAGGCGCCGCTCCAGGCTGCCTGTGTCACAGACAGACTAAGCCACACTCACTGAGTTAGGCTGCTGTCTGCTCTCTCTGAGACTCACTCTGCTCAGTCTGCCTTATGTAATGTAGGAGCCTGGAGGCGCTGCTCCAGGCTGTGTCACAGTCACACTCACACCGGCCGCCGGTCGGCTCGGCTGAGAGTGTGACTGACGCTGATGACGTCACTCGTTGCTAACGCCAGGGCCGCCTGGCGTCTAGCAACGAGTGCAGGGGGAAGAGGCTCCACCCACCTCCTTCCTTTAGTGTTATTGACCGCCGCCGCCCGTACCACACGCGAGTCTCTCTCATGAGAGAGAGAGAGAGACTCGGCCCGGCACAGCGGCCGGAGCGGCGCTGCGGCAGGATATATACAATAACATTCAGAGTGTCAGTGAGTGTGTGCTTCGGGGGGGGGCAATTGCCCTGTTGCCCCCCCCCCTGGATCCGCCCCTGGTCAGGCGGGAACATCCCTTGCAGATCAGTTTAAAGGCCTCATAGCCTCCAGCCGTATAAGGGGCAATCTTACCCCTCTGTGTGTACCGCACTCCTGTCAGTCAGGACAGGCTATGCATCGCTCGGACCGAAACAAACACCCGAGCGTACTTTTTCCAATCTGCCATATCTCCTACGAAGTGCACCATCTTTCTCTCCAACCCACAATCAGACACACATGGCAGCACTTCCTTAACCTCTTCTGCAGAGCGGGAACTCCTCCACCTGCCAACGGATTGTTCTCTGTTCTCTGGGAACTGTGGCCCTCGCCTTCTTCAGGCTGTGGCAGGCCAAAACTGTAATGGAGTCCATTTTGGAGTCTATGTTAACCCTCACAGCGCTGGCGGAAAGTGTCAAAAGACCAGGCTGATCCTCTCCCATGAGCAGTGAGACTTGTTGGTTCTTCCCCACATTGGTAGTACACATTACAACACAGTCTATTAGAAGTATGGATGTTACCTGCCACCTTCCCACGGAGCCAGACGAAATCCCAATGGAGCTGTAGCCGGTTGCTATGGGTGACTGCTGCAAGGATAACGCCTTAGCCCCACATTGGGCACCAAATGTAGCAAGGTCCCAGGCCTCCTTTGGTCTAATGAGAACCTCCAGGGCCAGATATAGCTGACATCCTTCTGTATATGGTGGGTTGCATGGCATAGTGGGTGTAATGCAAGGTAGATTGATTGGCACCAGACACTTCTTGAATGCAAAAGAGATTTTATTTCTCTTAACAGAACTTTGGGAGAGAGGGTTAGAGCCAGGACACCCTTAGACCCGGTTCACACAGGGGCGGCACGACTTGCAGGTCGCCTCAGCGAGGCGACCTGCAAATGACTTCCGCGGCGACTTGCAAAACGACTTCTGTATAGAAGTCTATGCAAGTTGCCCCAAGTCGCCCCCAAAGTCGTACAGGAACCTTTTTCTAAGTCGGAGCGACTTGCGTTGCTCCGATTAGAACGGTTCCATTGTAAAGAATGGGAGACGACTTGTCAGGCGACTAGGTCACCTGACAAGTCGTCCCTGTGTGAACTGAGTCTCAGGTAGTTTCAAGATTAATTGGCAGACTCTGAGACTTCAACAGTAGGACAGCCATGCAGGGAAAGGCATCCAGCAAGATGCCACATCTGCATGTGTAGGAACGTTGTCTCCTATGGCAACAGTCTTTAACAGTTCCTAACACAAAGTGTAAATGTTCCTTCGCTTCCACTACAATCACTTCTTGTAGTTCTTCAGCCAACTGAGCTCCCAGTCTCTCTCACTAGACTAATTGATTTGCTGTCACTGAATTCCTTGTGCTCCTCCAATCTTCATAGTAGTATCTTCCTCAAGCGTCACCCCCGCCTCGCTGCTGGGTCCCTAGCTTGGCACTCAATTTACTTCTCAAGCTTCACCCCACTGGCCCTGGCTTGACACACAAGGCTGCTTTGCAAGCGTCACCTCCGCTGGCTGGGTCCCTTGCTTGATACCCACTGAAGTTTCCCAATTCTTCACCGTCCCTGGTTAGTGAGAATACTGCTTCGGTACTTGCTTCAGCTACTTACTGTGGTCCCTGGTAATGAAGTGGATGGTGCCTTAGTGGCAACAGCTTCCCCTTTACCACCGACCAGGACAGGTTCTCTGGTTCGACTTCTGGTTCGACTGCAAGCCGCAATCCCAACCCTGCGCTGCTCTCTTGCTTCTGGATAGGCCCTCAGACAGCCTAGCAGCCAGATGTGCCTAGGATAGGCCCAAACTCCGGCATAGCAGCCCAGGCAATACAACACACGTCCACCCAGACAGCCATCCAGGTGGCAAAGAACCCCGATCACCTGACTCCACCCAATTATACAGGTTCTCCCTGCAGGCCAAGGCATTCAAGAAAACCGCTGCCCATTGGCTGAGATGCCCCATATACCCATAATCTGACCTTACATTGCCTTTCTCGTATCTAATGCCACCAAGTACCCGGCCACCAAGCAGCAGAAGAGAAAAGTGCAGCAATTACAGACTTATGCCCCGTACACATGATCGGACTTTCCAACAACAAAATCCATGGATTTTTTCCGACGGATGTTGGCTCAAACTTGTTTTGCATACACATGGTCACACAAATCTTGTCAGAAATTCCGAACGTCAGGAATGTGGTGACGTACAACACATATGACGAGCCGAGAAAAAGGAAGTTCAATAGCCAGTGCGGCTCTTCTGCTTGATTCCGAGCATGCATGGAACTTTGTGCGTCGGAATTGTCTACACACGATCGAAATATATGACAACAGATTTTGTTGTTGGAAAATTTGAGATCCAGATCTCAAATTTTGTGTGACGGAAATTCCAATGGAAAATGTCCGATGGAGCCTACACACGGTCGGAATTTCCAACAACAAGCTCCCAACGAACATTTTCCGTCGGAGAGCGAAATCAATTGATCCTCAACAATAAGCCAAGGCAGCTTTACCTGGCAGGTAAATTTAGTAGCAACCCTGCCTAAACACCAGGGTGCTACATCTAATCTGCATGCACACTGTTAAAGAAAATATTTATAAGATTGCTTTTTATTTGTTCCCAGTGAACAATTAAGTTATTTTTTGAAGCCTACCTGACCTGATCTTACCCTGTTTAGCAGCCTGTCATTCATTTTGGATTTTGCTGACCTGGTTTACCTTTAATAGCTTTTTTTGTATTCTTTGTAATCTTCAAACAATTAATGTGTTTCTTTCATCTTCAGATGCCATGTTCTTCTTGTTTATGGTATTTTAACATTAGAAATAAGCCACATAAATTTAAATTTTAGCTTTTTAAACTTATTGCCCATGAGAATAAATTTTGCAATGCGTTTAACTACCTCCCACCCGGCCACTGCACATAAACGGCCAGGTGGTCCTTTCCTCCTTCTGTGTGGACGTTCAGGAACGTCCCTCAGAATGAGTGCTCGCTCGTAGCGTGGCCACGGGGCGCGCTGCAGCTCAAACCTGTGATCATTATGATCGCAGGATCCAGCTGAGCTGAGATCAGGATATGGGCGCTGTGATTGGCCCTCCCGATCACCTGACGGCTGTGTCCAATCACAGCCGTCACAATGTAAAAAGAGACGCGCGTCTCTGTGACAGTTCTCCCCGCCAAGCTCAGTGAGAGCTCAGTGTGTGTGTGTGTGTGTGTGTGTGTGTGGGGGGGGGGGGGGTTAGGGGAATCTGCAGATCTGTGACAGCTCTCTGTGTGAGGAAAATTCTACACAGAGAGCTGTTACAGATCACCCCACAAAGTACACCAAGCACCACTGATACCCCTGTCCCTATACACATTTCAGTGTCCCCATAAAAAATCTGTCTGTCCCCCATCACTGCCAACACCAAATAAACACTGATTTGGGTTATTTTTAACCAAAGAAATGTAGCAACATCATTTTTGGTCAAAGTTTATCAAGAGAAATTACTTATTTGCTAAATTTTATAACAGAAACTAAGAAAAATGCATTTAAAAAAAAAATTGGTCTTTTTTTATTTGTAGCGCAAAAAATAAAAACCCCAGCGGTGATTAAATACCACCAAAAGAAACTATATTTGTGTGAAAAAAATGATAAAAATGTAATTTGGGTACAGTGTTACATGACCACGTAATTCTCATTCAAAGTGTGACAGCGCTGAAAGCTGAAAATTGGTCTGGGAAGGAGGGGGGTGAACGTGCCCAGTATTGAAGTGGTTAAATAAAGTCAATTTGAAACATTGCCATTTTTGTTCTGTGTCCTTTGTTGACATTATATCCTTCCAATCTACAGTAAGTATTCTATGGGACTGTTTTCCTTCATATTGGGTTTTGTTTACAATTTGCAATATTTTACATAAAATCATGTTATGGTCTCTGCTTCCCAGATTAACCCAGAGCAACAATGTCTTACAAGTAATTATACTTAACTCTCTGAGAATGCAGAAATCCCTCCCGCGGAGCTATTGAGTTCTCCCTGCTGGGTGGGATGCAGGGAGCCATCCCATCCCCTGGGAGAACACACAGTGATTATTGCTGGTGGCTAAAGCTATAGCCACTGGCAATAATCGCATGAAAAATGGACATGCTGGTTGTACCCAAGTTGAGCGATTGATCAACTTGGGTACAATAAGCCTGTCCATACATTGTTCAGATCTCAGCCAGTCCTGCTGAACAGGCTAAGATATGAACCCTCCATGGTGGGCTTAAGTCATTTGGTCCAAGTGCTTTGTGCATCTTTATTTGTGTATTTCTTAACCTTGTCTACGTTAAGCCACTGTGGTACAATCAGTGCCACGACAAGATCATTCCGATGCCCTGGGTGAAAATTTCTTTCCAAGGCAATGAAATGTTTAAAACATTATAAATTACATTAGGTTTAATTCATTCAAAACAGAACAGTATATACTTTAGTTGTTCCAGTGCCTCCATGTTTTTTGCAGCTTGTTTTACTTGTTTGGATGCATAATAATATGCTGTAAAATGTTGAGCCTGCTGTATCTTATCGGATGGTACACTAAACACAAAGTAGGAGTAAAATAAGCCCCATCGTTATAGTAATAGTAACCCTCAGCATTGATGTTAGTAATTGTAATAATAACCCCTTGCAGTGGTGTCACTGGATGCAATAATAAACCCCAGTATTGGTGTCAGTAGCTGCAATAAAAAACCCTAGCACTGGTGTCAGTAGGAACTATAATAAACCACAACATTGGTGCCAATTTCTGCAATAATAACCCCCAGCATTGGGGCCAGTTTTTGCAATAATAACCCCCAGCATTGGTTCCAATTTCCTAATTAATAACCCCCAACATACACATGCCTTGGACTGTCTACTTTTCAAAAAGGAGTCATTTGAGGGATATTTGTACTTTCAGGTGTTCATCGGGTGTGATCAATTTTCAATGATCGGCACCATAGCTTGTAGACTATATAACTTTCACACAGACCTAATAATTTACACTTATTTGGGTTATTTTTACCAAAGATATTTAGCTGTATAAATTTTGGCCCAAATTTATGAACAAAAATGACTTATTTGCAAAATATTATCATAGAAACTAAAAAAAGTGTTTTTTTATTTCCAAATTTTCGCTCTTTTTTCACTTATGTCGCAAAAAATAAAAAACACAGTGATGATTACATACCACCAAAAGAAAGCTCTATTTGTGTGAAAAAAATTATAAAAACTGTGTTTGGGTACAGTGTTGCATGACTGAGTAATTATCATTCAAAGTGTGAGAGCACTGAAAGCTGAAAATTGGTTTGGGCAGGATGGGGGTATAAGTGCCCACATAATAGTGTGTTTTTTTTTAAGCAGATCGGATTGGAGATAGGCGGGTGTAAAAGGACGCAGGTCAGTTTAAATCTGCCGCTCTATAGAGGTGATCGGGTGAAAGCAGCCTAAGGCTGCTTTCACACTGATGCACTGCAGTTTACCTGCACCTTAACTGACCTCAATCTTCATTTCTTCCTCAGGATTCCTGCAGATATCGCTGGCTGCTGCTGTCTCCCAGGTGGGTATGGCTGGTGGGTCCTGCTGGCTGGTACTGTTGGCTGGTACTGGTGGGTACTGATTGCTCGTACTGGTGGGTACTGATTGCTCGTACTGGTGGGTACTGCTTTCTGGTACTGGTGGGTACTGCTGGCTGGTACTGGCAAGTACTGCTGGCGAGTACTGGTGGGTACTGCTGGCTGGTACTGGTGGGTACTGCTGGCAAGTACTGCTGGCTGGTACTGGTGGGTACTGCTGGCTGGTACTGGGAAGTGCTGCTGGTGAGTACTGGTGGGTACTGCTGGCTGGTACTGCTGGCGAGTGTTGGTGGGTACTGCTGGCTGGTACTGGTGGGGACTGCTGGCTGGTACTGCTGGGTACTGTTGGGCACTACTGGCTGGTACTGGTGGGTACTGCTGGTACTTCTGGCTGGGACTGCTGGGTGGTACTTCTGGGTACTTGTGGGTACTGCTGGCTGGTACTTCTGGGTACTGGTGGGTAATTTTGGGTACTGGTGGGTGGTGCTTCTGGGTACTGGTGGGTACTTTTGGGTACTGGTGGGTGAAGTTTCTGGGTACTGGTGGTTACTGCTGGCTGGTACTTCTGGGTACTGCTGTGTACTGCCGGCGGGTACTTCTGCATACTGGTGGGTATTTTTTGGTACTGCTGGGTGGTGCTTCTGGGTACTGGTGGGTAGTGCTGGCTGATACTTCTGGGTACCGCTGGGTACTGGTGTGTACTGCTGGGTACTGGTGGCTGGTACTTCTTGGTACTGCTGGGTGGTACTTCTGGGTACTTCAGGGTACTGGTGGGGACTGCTGGCTGGTTCTTGTTCCCCCATACCTGCCATCTCTGTGACAGGAGCTGCGCTGGAGGAAGCATGCGGCTGCAGTAGAGAGGAGAGCCGATGCTTCCTGTATCACGCCGGGAACTGTCACAGGCGGAGCACATTTGGTATCACTCCGCCTCCAATCTTCCTGCTGATGCTCGGGGATGGTGAGTCGGGAACCTACAATCTGGGCTTGATGACCCCACATGCCAGAGTAGGAGGCGCGTGCCACATCAGAGGATGCTGCGGGCCACAAGTGGCCCGCGGGCCAGCGGATGGGCACCCATGATCTACTGTATCCCAACAATCACCCAACTGTAGGAGGTACAAGATGGAGGCCACAAGCAAATTAAACTGGAGCCTTTCCCCAGAGATGAATTGAGTAAACAGAATAAATACAAATAAATGAGCGCAAAATTAGAAAAATAGGATTTTTATAACAGCTTACCTGTAAAATCCTTTTCTTTGAAGTACATTACGGGACACAGAGCCATAGTAATTACTATGTGGGTTATAGGCCACCTTCAGGTGATGGACACTGGCACACCCTAAACAGGAAGTTGCCTCCCTACACAACCCCTTCCACTACTGGGAGTACCTCAGTTTTTGTAGCAAAGCAATACACGTGTATACCAGAAAGAGGGGAGGGACCTTTGTGTTTCCCGTGATGTACTTCAAAGAAAAGGATTTTACAGGTAAGCCGTTATAAAAATGCTATTTTCTTAATCGTACATCACAGGACTAGGGATGAGCCGAACACCCCCCGGTTCGGTTCGCACCAGAACCTGCGAACGGACCGAAAATTCGCACGAACGTTAGAACCCCATTGACGTCTATGGGACTCGAACGTTCAAAATCAAAAGTGCTCATTTTAAATTCTAATTTGCATGGTATTGTCCTAAAAAGGGTTTGGGGACCCGGGTCCTGCCCCAGGGGACATGTATCAATGCAAAAAAAACGTTTAAAAACGGCCGTTTTTTCGGGAGCAGTGATTTTAATGATGCTTAAAGTAAAAAAAAAAAAAGTGAAATATTCCTTTAAATATCGTACCTGGGGTGTGTCTATAGTATGCCTGTGTTTCCCGTGTTTAGAACAGTCCCTGCACAAAATGTCATTTTTAAAGAAAAAAATCTCATTTAAAACTGCTTGCGGGTTTAATGTAATGTCGGGTCCTGGCAATATGGATGAAAATCAGTGAGACAAACGGCATGGGTACCCCCCAGTCCATTACCAGGCCCTTTGGGTCTTGTATGGATATTAAGGGGAACCCCGCACCCAAATTAAAATAAGGAAAGGTGTGGGGCCCTATATACTCTGAACAGCAGTATACAGGCGGTGCAAACAAGACAGGGACTGTAGGTTTGTTGTTAAGTAGAATCTGTTTGTAATTTTGAACGGGTACATTTTTTACGTGTTTAGCTCCAGCCAAAAAATCTTTTTTAAGCTTTTTGGAAAACATAGGGAAGGGTTATCACCCCTGTGACATTTGTTTTGCTGTCTGTCCTCCTCTTCAGAAGATTTCACCTCACTTTTTGTCCCAATGACAAATGTTTTTTGAAAATTTGGGGTTTTTTGTGGAACAAGGATTGGAAAGCATCAGTGGAAAGGAGAAATGTTTTTCCCATATTAACTCTTACAGGAGAGAATTTCCCTTCCTAGGGGTAGATTTCATCTCACTTCCTGTTGTCTCCTTCCGTTTGCAAGTAGGAGTCGTTTGTAAGTTAGATGTTTGAAAGTAGGGTCCTGCCCTATATACTCAGCAGAAATTTGGGCCTTAGGTGTTGTTGTGGCCACAACACTGTAAGCCCTCACAGGGCCCTGCTGCAGAATATTAGATCAAGAATTGTAATTACATGCCCCTGTTGAACAGGGGCAGAAAAATTGGGCCTTTGGTGGTGGTGGTGCTGGTGCCACAACACTGTAAGTCCTCACTCGCTCTTGGTGGGTGCAGAAATGGGCCCTGCTGTGAAATGATAGATCAAGAATTGTAATTACGTGCCCCTGTTGAACAGGGGCTGAAAAATTAGGCCTTAGGCACTGGTGCCACAACACTGCAACCCCTCACAGATACTCTAGTTGGAACGCAGAAACGAGCCCTGCTGCAAAGTATTGCATCAAAAATTGTAATTACACGCCCCTGTTAAACAGGGGCTGAAAAATTGGGCCTTAGGCACTGGTGGTGGCGCCCAGAACCAAAAATGTTCTTACAAGCTATCAGCGTGATCATTGAGGAGGAAGAGGATAATTACTCAGGGATAGTCACTCAGCATCAGCATAGGCAGTCTGTCACGTACCTGGTGGCGGAGCCCAGAATGCAGGGAGTGGCCTCTCATGTGCCTCTGGCTCAAGAACCCCTGATAGAGGAAACAGGGACTCAAGAGCGCAGGGGGCCACAAGTGCCTGGCAAGTGGCAGGTGTCTCTGAAGTTCAACTGGAACACCGGCACAGGAGACTGTAAGAAGAGGCACCGGATAACTGTCTGGAACACTGGAACCACTGGCTGTGAGGAGAAGCACTGTAGCAGGCAGGAACTCTGGAACAGCAGGCGGCAGGGAGGTGTTCTGTAGTTTGGCTGGAGAACTGGAACAGCAAGCTGTAGGAGGGTGCACTGGAACTCTGGCAGGAAGACTGGAACCACTGGCTGTAGGAGGTGCACTGTAGCAAGCAAGAACTCTGGAACAGCAGGCAACAGGGAGGTGTTCTATAGTCCAGCTGGAGCACAAGCAGAATCAGACAGGCCGGGTCAACACTGGCGGGCAAGCAGGTACCAAACGGAGGCAGGAGAATAGTCAAGATACAGTCCGGGTTGGCAGCAGGCAGGGAACAGATAACCGAAGGAGGAGGCAGGAGAGTAGTCAAACGAGCCGGGGTCAAGGACTGGCAGCAAACAGGAATAGTCAGGAACAGGCCAGGTAACAGGAAGCAGGTAGGCAGGTATTCAGGTAGCTTAGGGTCACAGGGAACGCTGTAGACCGGACAGCAAGAAAGCGTGCTGACAGGCTCCTTTAAATAGGCCTAATGGCGCCAAACGCTGTCACACTGCACGTCCGCGCGCATCCACGTGCACGCCCGTGTACCGACCGTACGTGCCCGTTCGTACCATCGTGCACCCACGTACCCCCGTTCATACGAACGTGCACCCGCCCGCGTCCGTTCGCGCCAACGCGCCTCCGAACGCGTGCTCTGGCTCTAACAGTGGTTCTGTTAACTGATCTTCCGCCGACGGTTGTGCTAACAGGACGCCTTTCATGACACAGTCTTTGAAGGGATCTGAAAAAAATTATTTGGTTACATCAGCATCAGGTGCTTGGTAGCTGGTGGTGATCCAAGACTGATTCATTTTTATGAAGGTCAGTCGATCGACCGAGTCGGTGGACAGACGCACCCTGTGATCGCTTACAAAGCCTCCAGCAGCACTGAATGTGCGTTCCGAAAGAACGCTGGATGCAGGACAGGCCAGTAGCTCAATTGCATACTGTGCAAGCTCTGGCCAGTGATCCATCCTCAAGACCCAGTAACCCAGAGGATTTTCGGTGGGAAAGGTGTCCAAGTGAGATCTTGCCCCTAGGTATTCCTGCACCATGTAAAACAGACGCTGGCGATGGTTGCTGGAACCGATCATACCTTGGGGCTGCGGACAAAAAAATTGTCTGAACGCATCGGTCAGATGGCCACCTTCTCCACCGCTCCTTCTTTGACTGACCGAAGCCTCAGCAACACGTCCAGAAACAGGAGTTTGTAACCTCCCAGTCTCTGAGAACGCGTTGCACAGACCTTTCTGCAAGGCCTCCCGAAGATGTTTCATCCTCTGCTCCCTCTGCAATAGCAAGATAAGGTCCGCAACCTTACCCTTGCAACGTGGATCAAGGAGGGTTGCCAGCCAGTATTGGTCCTTCTCCTTGATACCACGAATACGAGGACCCTTACGCAGGCTTTGCAGGATCAGGGAGGCCATGCAGCGTAGGTTTGCTAAGGCATTCGGTCCGGAGTCCTCTGGGTCACTAAGGACGACATGGTTCACAGCCACCTCCTCCCAGCCACGTACAAGTCCATGTGTTTCTTGGGACTGATCCCTTAAAGACTGCTGCTGATGCTGAGTGCCAGGCTCCACCTCCATACTGACACAATCTTCTTCCTCCTCCTCCTCCTCCTCTTCCTGTGTGATCGGCGGGCACGCAGGAACACTGTCTGGATAAAGGGGGCCTTGAGAGCTAAGGAAGTCCTCCTCTTCCTGCCTCTGTTCTGCCTCAAGTGCCCTGTCAATTATTCCACGCAGCGTGTGCTCCAACAGGTGTAGCGTGTGCAGCCGCTGCAGCATGGCCAACGTCGAGTTCCACCTGGTGGGCATGTCACAGATTAGGCGGTTCTTGGGCAGGTTAAACTCCTTTTGGAGGTCTGCCAGCCGAGCACTGGAATTATATGACCGGCGGAAATTCACACAGACTTTCCTGGCCTGCCTCAGGACATCCTGTAAGCCCGGGTACCTGCCCAAGAACCGCTGCACCACCAAGTTAAGGACGTGAGCCAAACAGGGCACATGGGTCATTTGTCCCTGTCGGAGGGCAGAGAGGAGGTTGGTGCCATTGTCGCAAACCACCATTCCTGCCTTAAGTTGGCGTGGCGTCAACCACCTCTGAACCTGCCCCTGCAGAGCTGACAGAACCTCTGCCCCAGTGTGGCTCCTGTCCTCCAAGCACACCAGCTCAAGCACCGCATGGCATCTTTTGGCCTGCGTACTTGCGTAGCCCCTTGAACGGCTATGGAGCACCGCTGGTTCCGAGGACAAAGCACAGGAAGAGGCCATGGAGGAAGAAGAGGAGGGGGTGGAGGAGAGAGGTGTGTCACAATCATGAGTAGTGGCATTTTGGAGGCGTGGTGGCGGAACAACCTCCAACACTACTGCACCTTGTCCTGCATCCTTCCCAGCTGCCAGCAGAGTCACCCAATGCGCCGTGAAACTTAGGTAACGTCCCTGTCCATGCCTGCTGGACCATGAGTCAGCGGTAATATGCACCTTACCGCTGACCGCCCTGTCCAGCGAGGCATGGACATTGCCTTCCACATGCCGTAGAGAGCCGGAATCGCCTTTCGTGAGAAAAAGTGGCGTTTGGGTACCTGCCACTGAGGAACCGCACATTCTACAAACTCACGGAAGGGGGCAGAGTCTACCAACCGAAAAGGCAGCAGTTGAAGTGCTAGCAATTTTGCCAAGCTAGCATTCAACCGCTGGGCATGTGGATGGCTGGGAGCAAACTTCTTTCGGCGGTGCAGCAGCTGGGGCAGGGAAATTTGCCTGGTACAATCTGACGTTGGTGTACCGAAAGCAGATTGCCCACAAGTACTTGGCTGTGACACACCTAATTCTACACATTCATTCCTCTCAGTGCAGGTCTCAGAGAGGACTGAAGGTATAGTGGGGTTGGAGATCTCAGCTGATGAGGAGCAAGGAGAGGTCCTCCTTGTTCTTTGGTGTGGGTCTTTTAGATACGCTTGCCAACGAACTGCATGGCAGGTCAACATATGTCTGGTCAAGCATGTGGTACCCAAGCGGGAGATGTTTTGGCCACGCGAGATACGCTTGAGACATATGTTGCAAATAGCAGCGGTGCGATCTGATGCACTCATCTCAAAAAAGGCCCACACCAAAGAACTTTTTGAATAACGCACAGAGACTGCAGCGCCCTGCACATGTGGAGCTTTGGGGTGTGATGCAGTCAATGTGCTGCCCTTAGGCTGGCCCCTGGAGGGCATCCTGCCTCATTGGTGATGTGCCGCCTCCTCCTCCTCTCTCCTATCAGGAACCCACGTTGAGTCAGTGACCTCATCATCCCCTCCCTCCTCATCACTGGAGCAAACCTGGCAGTATGCTGCAGCAGGGGGAGCATGACTGCCAGATTGCTGTCCTTCTTGGGCACCCCCTCTGTCCGTGCTCATGTTACTGCCTTCATCGAGCTCAGTATCATCATCAGAGCCTTCCAAACGCTGGGCATCCTCCTGGAGCATGTACCCAACACTGTGGTCAAACAGTTCGAGGGACTCCTCGGGAGGACATGGTGGGGCTAGGGAAGGAGTCACTGATGACATTGAGCCGAGGGAAGAGGCCGCTGCTTTGCCAGACAAAGTACCCTGAGCATGGGTGAGAGACGATGAGGAGGATGAGGAAGGCTTGGTCATCCACTCG
Organism: Lithobates clamitans; assembly: GCA_037952925.1. Classification (NCBI taxonomy): domain Eukaryota; kingdom Metazoa; phylum Chordata; class Amphibia; order Anura; family Ranidae; genus Lithobates; species Lithobates clamitans. The sequence goes on from JBBGZY010000917.1 coordinate 279,758, forward strand.
ACCAAGTCTTCCGTATGTTGCGGCTCAACGCGGCCAGCTGCCGAAAAAAAGGCCAAGCGTGTCCCACGGCCACGTGCTGATGAGGATGCACTGTCTCCACGACCAGCACTAGACACAGAGCCTGCTTGCCCTCTCTTATTGGCTTGTGACTGTCTGCCTCTTCTTCTTGGCCTTCCAGACATACTAATGGCCTGTAGCTGCACTAAGCTGGGATATATATATATATATATATATATATATATATATATATATATATATATATATATATATATGTACTGATACTGCAGCTAGCAAAATCAACTGCCTGCCTGTAGTATGAGAACACCACCAACCTTCTACAGGTAGCTTTAGCTGAACACTGTGCAGAGCTCGCAAAAAAATAACTTGTAGGTTTAGCTGAACACTGTGAGGAGGACGCACCCACTAACTTGTAGTTTTAGCTGAACACTGTGAGCAGGACGCACTGCACTAACTTGTAGCTTTAGATGAACACTGTGCAGAGCTCGCAAAAAAATAACTTGTAGGTTTAGCTGAAAACTGTGAGGAGGACGCTCCACACTAACTTGTAGTTTTAGCTGAACACTGTGAGCAGGACGCACTGCACTAACTTTTAGCTTTAGATGAACACTGTGCAGAGGTCTCATTACACTAACTTGTAGTTTTAGCTGAATACTGTGAGCAGGACGCACTGCACTAACTTGTAGCTTTAGATGAACACTGTGCAGAGCTCGCAAAAAAATAACTTGTAGGTTTAGCTGAACACTGTGAGCAGGACGCACTGCACTAATTTGTAGCTTTAGATAAACACTGTGCAGAGGTCTCACTACACTAACTTGTAGTTTTAGCTGAACACTGTGAGCAGGACGCACTGCACTAACTTGTAGCTTTAGATGAACACTGTGCAGAGGTCTCACTACACTAACTTGTAGTTTTAGCTGAACACTGTGAGCAGGACGCACTGCACTAACTTGTAGCTTTAGATGAACACTGTGCAGAGGTCTCACTACACTAATTTGTAGTTTTAGCTGAACACTGTGAGCAGGACGCACTGCACTAACTTGTAGCTTTAGATGAACACTGTGCAGAGGTCTCACTACACTAACTTGTAGTTTTAGCTGAACACTGTGAGCAGGACGCACTGCACTAACTTGTAGCTTTAGATGAACACTGTGCAGAGGTCTCACTACACTAATTTGTAGTTTTAGCTGAACACTGTGAGCAGGACGCACTGCACTAACTTGTAGCTTTAGATGAACACTGTGCAGAGGTCTCACTACACTAACTTGCAGTTTTAGCTGAACACTGTGAGCAGGACGCACTGCACTAACTTGTAGCTTTAGATGAACACTGTGCAGAGCTCGCAAAAAAATAACTTGTAGGTTTAGCTGAACACTGTGAGCAGGACGCACCACACTAACTTGCAGTTTTAGCTGAACACTGTGAGCAGGACGCACTGCACTAACTGTAAATAGTCTAGCTGCCTGACTGTGGTACTAATAGGGTCAAAAGAACACCAGCAATTTTCTTCAGGTAGCTGTAAATACTGTAACAAGACAAGCCTGCCTGTCAGTAAGAAGATAACAGGAACGGATCTAGCTAAACTGAATACAGTGTATATATATATATATATATATATATATATATATATATATATATATATATATATATATATGTGCGCAACACCAGGGATGCATATATATATATATATATATACACACACAATACACTGTAAGTGCAGCTAACTCACTGATTGTCCTGCCTAATCTATCTAACTCAATTGAAATGACACTGTCTTTCTGTCTATCTATCTCTCTTTCAACGCCGGAACACACACTACACAGGGCCGCGGTGCAGGCGGCCTTATATAGTGTGGGGCGTGTTCTAAACCCCCTGAGCCATAATTGGCCAAAGCCACCCTGGCTTTGGCCAATTACAGCTCTCTCTACCGACGGCGCGCCCAACTTTATTTCTAACCCCATCTGAAGAAAGTCAAGGATTCTACCTATGACATACTTCCTGGGGTGCCAACCCCTGGATTCATCCCAGGAGACATATGCCTTCCAGACTCTATAATATGTGATTCTGGAGGCTGGCTTCCTTGCATTAACCAAGGTAGATATCACCGAACTTGACAGCCCATGTTTCTTCAGAATGTGGGTCTCAATAGCCAACCTGTTAAATTTAGCGTTGGTAAGGTAGGATGGAATACCGGACCTTGCAAGAGAAGGTCTGGACGTGGTGGTAGGGTCCATGGGACCCCTACCGCCATCCTTATGATCTCTGCATACCAAGATCTCCTGGGCCACGCTGGGGGCCACAAGAATCACCAAACTCCCTTCCTGCTTGATCCTGCAAAGAAGTCGTGCACGTAGGCAGAATAGGAGGGAATGCACAAATCAGTAAAAACTGATTCCACGGAACACCGAGGCATCTGTTCCACATGCCAGCGGATCCTTTGTTCTTGACACAAAGTTGTTGATTTCTTTGTTGAACCTGGATGCAAACAGATCTACGCCTGGGATCCCCCATCTTTGACATATTGACAGGAAGATATCAGGGTGAAGGAACCATTCTTCCGGGAACAACTGCTGGCGACTCAAGTAGTCCGCCTGCCAATTTTCTATTCCCGGAATGAAGACTGCCGATAGGCAAAGTACATTGTTTTCTGCCCAAGATAGGATATGATTCACCTCTCTCTGGGCCGCACAATTTCTTGTGCCCCCTTGGTGATATTGATAAAGGCCATTGCTGTGGCATTGTCGGATTGGATCCTGACAGGACAATTCCGTAAACTGAACGTTCAGGCCCTCAGGGCCAAGTGCTTTGCTCGAATCTCTGGAATGTTAATGGGCAAGGTCATTTCTGATCTGGACCACTTCTCTTGGACAGTTGCCTCTTCCAGGACTGCTCCCCAACCTCAAAAAGGTTGGCATATTTTGTTACCACTTCCCAGGTAACTGTAGGAAGGATTTTCCCCTTTGCAGATTTTTGGTTATTAACCATAAACTGAGGCTCCGGCACACCTTTGGAGTTAGACACATTGAGAAATCTAAAGCTTGGACCTTCTTGTTTCAAGCCGATAGTATACTGTTTTACAGCAGCCTCGAACGAAACTGAGCATAAGGAATGGCATCAAATTAAGCCACTATCTTTCCCAACAACCTCATGCAAAGCTGAATAGAAGGATTCTTCTTTGCTTCGACCACCTGAATCAGTTCCTTTATGGCGCTGATCTTTGCCTGGTGCAAGAATACCCTTTTCTGGGTGTATCTATGATCAGACCCAAGTATTCTAGCCTCCTTCATGGATTTAAGGAAGATTTCTCTAGGTTGAGAATCCAACCGAGGTACTCCAGGCAGTTGAATGTGGTGACCATACTTTGGTCTAAGCGGGCTACCGACTGGTCTATCAAGAGCAGATCATCTAGGTAAACTATAATCGTTATACCTTGGGCCCTTAATCTGGCTAGAGGAGAGGCCAGAAGTTTTGTAAACACTCAAGGTGCAGTAGCTAGACCGAAAAGCAGAGCTACAAACTGAAAATGAAGATTTTCTACCTTGAAAAGTAGATATTACTGGTGAGCAGGGAAATAGGCACATGGAGGTATACATCCTTGATGTCGATTGATGCCAGAAGTTCTCTTCCTTGTAGGATGGAGACAACTGATTGGATTGACTCCATACGAAAAAAGAGCGGATATTCAGGAACCGTGTCAGAGAACCATCACAAACGCTTGTTCCCGTGTGCCAGCCAGACGTACAGTAAGAACGAGCGAGCCCCGGACTAGGCACGCACGTAACGCAATCGTACGAACAAGTGCACGTCAGCGCGTGCACGTTCGCACGCCAACGAATCACGGCGCGAGGCGCCCTATTTAAATGATCAGCATACTAGTATCAGTGCTGGATTGTCTCAGCTTGTTCCGGAACCCTTGCTGTTGCCTTGTTTACTTGACCCTGATCTTGAACCTCTGCATTCCTCAACTACCCTCTCAGATCATCCCTGCATCTCTGTCTGCTTAGCTTCCTGTACTGAACCCGGCTTGGACTTCTGACTACGGCTCTGTCTCCAGATTCTGTACCTTGCTGCCAGTTTGTTGCCAACCTCCGCCAGTCCCTGACTACGAATCTGCCTGCCGATTGTGTACCTCGCTGCCAGCACGTTGCCAATTCCTGCCTGTCTTTGACCCTGCAAGTACCTCTGCTGGACTTCTCCTGAACCCATCCAGTGATCAGCGTCCCATCTCCTTTATGAAGATTCTGTGTTCTGTGTCCAGGGGTGCTAGGACCGGGACCGTGCAAGAGGCCGCCCTCGTCATTTCAGACTCCACTGTAAGGTACGTGACAGTACAATCCAGCCACATGGAGTCTGAAAGGGGGGCCTCAGCTATGGATGCTCTGTGTCAACAGATTGCAAATCTCACTCAAGCAGTCCAGGGCCTGCAAGATGGCTACCACCGACTCGAACAACGAGTGGAGTCTCTCTCTCCAAGCACCTCAGCACCTCGGACCGCAGCACCTGCATCATCAGTTCCAGCTTCTACACCCACAGTAGTGGTGCCACCTCCAGAACCACGAGTTCCTGCTCCAGAGAAATTTATGGGAGATCGCAGCAAATTCCGTGCTTTCAGGAATGCCTGCTATTTGTACTTTCTGCTTCAGCCCCGCACTTTCTCTTTGGAAAGTACCAAGGTGGGGTTCATCATTTCATTACTGCATTGAGAACCTCAGACCTGGGCTCATCATTTACTGGAGCAAGCCAGTCCCTTGCTGGGTACTATGGACTCTTTTTTGGATGAGATGGCTAAACTTTATGATGATCCTCAACGTACCACCACAGCCGAGGCCAGCCTCCACACCCTCCAGCAGGGTCCTAGGCCCGTGGAGGATTATGTTACTGACTTTAAACGGTGGAGTTCCGACACACATTGGAACGACGCCGCTCTCCGTTTTCAGTTCCGTTTAGGGCTTTCGGAGGCACTCAAAGATGAACTAGCTCGTGTGGGGATTCCCGATTCCCTCAAAGAACTGATCCAACTGTCCATTCAGATCGATCGTTGGCTGAGGGAGCAAAGATCTGAAAGGACCAGCCAGTAACGGCCCATGTGGATGCTACCCAGGGTACCTAGCCGCCTATCTACCTCTGCACCCCCACTATCTGCTCCTACCACTGAAACTCCAGAACCAATGCAGTTAGGCTTGCTTCGTGCACCCTTGACACCAGAAGAAAAACAACGCCGTCGTATGAATAATCTCTGCCTCTACTGTGGAGGAGCCGGTCATTACGCCAATATGTGTCCCAACAAGACTTGTAAGTGTGACTCTCCTCCTCTTGATCATTATGCATTGACTCTAGCAAGAACGACTCACATTGCTGTTCCTGTCTCTCTACAGCTTCCAGAAGGGGTGCTTCAGATCCAGGCCATAATTGATTCCGGTGCCTGCAGCTGCTTCATTGATCGTGCCTTCACCCTGCAACACAACATTCCTCTATGATCTAAGCAACATAAGCTGTTCATACGATTAGCTGATGGGTCCAACATCAAATCTGGGCCCATCATCCAAGAAACCCAACCTTTGCCCGCCGACATCTTACCCAACCACCAAGAACTGTTGTGCCTGGACGTTATATCTTCACCACTTTTTCTGATCATTCTAGGAATGCCATGGTTGCAAGCACACAATCCACAGATAGACTGGACAACCGGCAAGGTAATTTTTCAGTCCTCCTACTGTCTCCACATTTGTCTCCAGATCCTCCACCACACAGCTCCAGCTATTGGTTGTCTGAAACCAGTATCCGAATCCCAAGACCTTGTTCCATCCGTGTACCATGATTTCCTGGATGTTTTCGATAAGCAAAAAGCAGATACTCTTCCCCCTCACCGGGCCTACGACTGTCCGATTGAACTTTTACCAGGGGCAGAAATCCCATTTGGGAGGATCTTTCCCCTTTCAGAACCTGAACTCGCAGTCCTAAAAGATTATGTTAATGAGAACCTCAAGAAGGGGTTCATCCGACACTCTACTTCACCAGCCGGGGCAGGAATATTTTTTGTTGAAAAAAAAGACCACTCACTCCGTCCATGTGTGGATTACAGAGAATTAAACCGGATTACCGTTAAAAATCGCTACCCCTTGCCTTTGATTCCAGAACTGCTCCAGAGACTCCGCTCTGCAAGGGTATTTACCAAGTTGGATTTATGAGGTGCTTACAATTTGATCAGAATCAGGGAGGGAGATGAGTGGAAAACGGCCTTCCGGACTCGTTTTGGCCACTTTGAATACCTCTATATGCCCTTCGGGTTATGCAATGCTCCAGCAACCTTCCAGCATTTCGTAAATAATATCTTCAGGGACTTTCTAGACCTATTCATGATCGTCTACCTAGACGACATTCTAATTTTCTCAGCCTCTTTAGAACTACATCGTGTCCATGTGAAACAAGGCCTTCTGAGGTTAAGACAAAATGGACTCTATGCCAAGGCTGAGAAATGTGAATTTGAACGGCAGACCATTCACTTCCTCGGACTGGTAATTTCTACAGGAGGCAGGGCTGAACTGGGACAAAAATTTGGCCCTGGACTTCACCCAGACCGGCCCACTTTATTTTTGCAAACATGTACCAAAACAGTATATAAAACTATACACAAATGCGCAACATGGATACTTATTGAGTTTGGGATGGATCTGAGGGAAGCGGTGCGACCTTTGTATGGGACATCAGAGCGGCCGGGGGGGGAAATTGCCACCTTGCCCCCTGGTAGGGTGACCACATTTCCAGACTGCCATTCAGGGACAATTTTGCCAAGGACCAGGGGGGATGTAGTCTCAGGGTTGACAGGGAATTCAGCGGTGGGGGTGATTTGTCGAGTGAATGGCTGGTGCTAGCACTGAAAACATCCCGACACCATGCTTAATATGGTGTCAGGATGATCAAATCACATTATTTCTATTACTACATTGTAATATATAATGAAATAGTTCAACTCACCAGAATGCAGAATCAGTGGGAACCCTGAGCTTGTCACCTGCCACCAGATGCAGCGTCTCACCATTGCCTGCAACCAGATGCAGTGTGTCATTTGCCACCGTCGCTTGCCACCAGATGCAGCGCGTCACTTGCCACCGTCGCAGAGAGGGGCGGAGAGAGAGAGAGGGGCAGAGAGAGAGAGGGGGCAGAGAGAGAGAAGGGGGCAGAGAGAGAGAGAGGGGGCAGAGAGAGAGAGAGGGGGCAGAGAGAGAGAGAGGGGGCAGAGAGAGAGAGGGGGCAGAGAGAGCGAGTGAGGCAGAGAGAGCGAGTGAGGCAGAGAGAGCGAGTGAGGCAGAGAGAGCGAGTGAGGCAGAGAGAGCGAGGGAGGCAGAGAGAGCGAGGGAGGCAGAGAGAAGGGGGCAGAGAGAAGGGGGCAGAGAGAGAAGGGGGTAGAGAGAGAGAAAGGGGGGCAGAGAGAGAGAAAGGGGGGCAGAGAGAGAAGGAGGCAAAGAGAGAAGGGGGTAAAGAGAGAAGGGGGCAAAGAGAGAAGGGGCAGAGAGAGAGAAGTGGGCAAAGAAAGAAGGGGCAGAGAGAGAAGGGGGCAGAGAGAGAAAGGGGCAGAGAGAGAAGGGGGCAGAGAGAGAAGGGGGCAGAGAGAGAAAGGGAGGCAGAGAGAGAAGGGGGTAGAGAGAGAGAAAGGGGGGCAGAGAGAGAGAAAGGGGGGCAGAGAGAGAAGGAGGCAAAGAGAGAAGGGGCCAGAGAGAGAAGGGGGCAAAGAGAGAAGGGGGCACAGAGAGAAAGGGGCAGAGAGAGAAGGAGGCAAAGAGAGAAGGGGCAGAGCGAGAAGGAGGCAAAGAGAGAAGGGGCAGAGCGAGAAGGGGCAGAGCGAGAAGGTGGCAAAGAGAGAAGGGGGTAAAGAGAGAAGGGGGCAAAGAGAGAAGGGGCAGAGAGAGAGAAGTGGGCAAAGAAAGAAGGGGCAGAGAGAGAAGGGGGCAGAGAGAGAAAGGGGCAGAGAGAGAAGGGGGCAGAGAGAGAAGGGGGCAGAGAGAGAAAGGGAGGCAGAGAGAGAAGGGGGCAAAGAGAGAGGGATGTAGAGAGAGAAGGGGGCAGAGAGAGGGGGCAGAGAGAGAGAGAGGGGCAGAGAGAGAAGGGAAGGAGAGAGAGAGAAGGGGGCAGAGAGGGGCAGAAAGAGAGACAGAGAAGGGAGAGAGAGAGAGAGAGAGAGAGAGAGAGAGAGAAGGGACAGAGAGGGGCAGAAAGAGAGAGAGAAAGAGAGAGAGAGAAGGGGGCAGAGAAGCAGAGAGGGGAGGGGGCAGAGAGAGAGAGAGAGAGAGAGAGAGAGAAAAGGGGGCAGAAAGAGAAGGGGCAGAGAGGCAGAGCGAGAGAGAGGAGGGAGAGAGGGGTCCGGGTCTGGTCAGTGCTCAGCTAACTCACTTGAATGGTGGGGGGCTTTAATGTGGCTGTCGGCTGCTTTGTTTAATCTTCCCGCGGCGCTCTTCATAGATGCATCGCATGGGCAGGGAGAGAGGGACGGGAGAAGCAGTGCTTGTCACAAACTGGCTGAGGAGCAGTGTGCGAATCCTCTCCTCTAGTGCAGCTGCACCGAGCCGGCTGTCACCCACTGCCCACACGCTGACATCAGGGATGATCCAGAGCATGGAGCTGCAGCGGCCGTCAGAGGACTTCCCCACCCACCAGCGTGACCTTACAGTAACCTATTGCAGCGGCAAAGGAAGTGCTCTGTGCTACAGGTGGTGGGCGGGCTGGCAGTGAAACACTGAAGCAACCAGCCAGCTCCTACCATCCCGGCCAAGTCCACCCCTAAATTGCCGCCTCGGTCCCATGGTAGGGCCGGCCCGGCAGTACAGCAGTGCTCAAAATAATGGCTGCACGGGCCACGCATCCATTATTTTGACAGGCTGTCTGGCAATGAAACAGGCCCACTGAGCCATCGGCCCACCGGGAAACTCCCGGTAGTCCTGATGGCCAGTACATGCCTGACAGGAGGTATGGCAATGGATCCCCAAAAAGTCGCGGCTATAACGTCCTGGCCACCTCCCATTGATAAGAAAGGGGTACAACGGTTCATCGGCTTCCCTAATTTCTACAGGAAATTTATTAAAAACTTCTCTGGTGTCATCATGCCCATCACTCAGCTCACCAACAAACAGAACCGTTTTCAATGGACAGAGGCAGCCCAAGCTGCTTTTGACAAGTTAAAAGGGACTTTTTACCTCGGCCCCGTTACTAAAGCACCCTGACCCCGCTCTTCCATACATCCTGGAGGTGGACGCGTCAGAGAGCGCCGTAGGGGCCATCCTGTCCCAGCGCCAAGGCTCTAATGCACCCTGTGGTTTTCTTCTCAAAGAAGTTAGGGCCTTCAGAAAGGAACTATGATGTGGGGGACCGAGAACTGTTGGCAATTAAATTGGAGTGGCAGAGTGGCGGTACCTCTTGGAGGGAGCAACACACCCATTACTGATCTTCACGGATCACAAAAATCTAGAATATCTCAGGACCGCCAAACGCCTCAGGCCCAGACAAGCAAGGTGGGCTCTTTTCTTTTCACGCTTTAATTTCCACATAACCTATCGGCCCGGCTCCAAGAATGTGAAACCTGATGCGTTATCTCGTATGTTTACGGAAGTTGAAGTTTCCCCTCAAACAGATACTATCCTACAGGCTGGAAATTTTCTACTTACACAAACCGACTTAATGGCACAGATCCGTCAAGCAACCAGGGGAATCTCTTTGCCCCCAGACACAGACCTTCAGGAAAACGATGGGCTCTATTGGCAGGGTAATAAAGTTTTCATACCGCAGAATTTACGTGCTACCATCCTACAAGTGTGTCATGACTACCTGCTGGCCGGCCATTTCAGGGGATACAAGACCATGCATTTGATCCGGAGACATTTTTGCTGGCCTAGCTTAGCAAAGGATTGCAGGAAATATATTGGCTCATGTTCAATCTGTCTCAGGAACAAAAACAGCAAAAACAAAGCATGGGGACTATTAAGACCACTACCCATTCCTGAGAGACCCTGGGATAAAATCGCAATGGATTTTATTGTAGAGCTCCCTCCAAGGGAAGGGTTTTCATCTATCTTTGTAGTGGTAGACCGCCTCTCCAGGATGTCACATTTTATCCCTATGAAAGGGACCCCATCAGCAACTGAAACTGCTAAAGTCTACATTAAAGAGGTTGTTAGACTGCACGGAATCCCTAGTGACATTGTCTCAGATCGAGGAGTACAGTTTACTTCAAGATTTTGGAAAGCACTGTGCGAAGCGCTGGGCATCAAACTCAATTTCTCTTTGGCTTATCATCCCCAGTCCAACTGATAGACTGAGCGTACCAACCAAATGCTAGAGCAATACCTGCGCTGCTTCACCTCCTTTTCCCAAAAAGATTGGGCCTCACTTCTGCCATTGGCAGAATTTGCATATAATAACTCTGCCCATACCGCCACCAACCAATCTCCCTTCTTCTCAAACTATGGGTTTCATCCCTCCTTTTTGCCAACATTGATTCTGGACTCTCCTTTGCCAGCAGTTCAGGACAGGTTGGATTTCCTTGCTACCAATAACCAGGTGCTGAGAGAGACCATTGCCAAGGCACAAGAGGTTAATAAGAGGTTCTTCGACAGGAAGAGGAGAGGAGAACTGGATTTGAAGGTTGGTGATCGTGTATGGCTTTCAACTTTGAATCTGAAACTTGCCTGTCCGTCCAGGAAATTGGGTCCTAAATATCTAGGACCTTTTCCGGTCAAGAGATAAATTAATCCAGTGGCTTATGAGCTTGAACTTCCCGACTCATTTAAGATTCACCCTGTGTTTCATACCTCCTTGTTGAAGCCTGATGTGGTTAATCCCTTTCCAGGTCATGAAAGGGGGCCCCCAGAGGCCATAAAGGTGGATGGAGAAGAGGAGTTCGAAATCGAGACCATTGTAGATTGCAGGAGAAGGCGGAGACAGAATCAATATTTAATTAAATGGAAAGGTTTTGGTCCAGAAGAAAATTCCTGGGAACCAGAAGCAAACCTCCATGCCCATAGACTTATACAAACCTTTCATCATTCTCATCCGGAAAGGAGGGCTCAGATGGGCATCCGGAGGCTGCCCATAAGGAGGGGGCAATGTCAGAGAACCATCACAAACGCTCGTTCCCGTGTGCCAGCCAGACGTACGGTAAGAACGAGCGAGCCCCGGACTAGGCACGCACGTAACGCAATTGTGCGAACGAGTGCACGTCAGCACGTGCATGTTCGCACGCCAACGAATCACGGCGCAAGGCGCCCTATTTAAATGATCAGCATACTAGTATCAGTGCTGGATTGTCTCAGCTCGTTCCGGAACCCTTGCTGTTGCCTTGTTTACTTGACCCTGATCTTGAACCTCTGCCATCCTCGACTACCCTCTCGGATCATCCCTGTATCTCTGTCTGCCTAGCTTCCTGTACTGAACCCGGCTTGGACTTCTGACTATGGCTCTGTCTCCCAATTCTGTACCTCGCTGCCAGTTTGTTGCCAACCTCCGCCAGTCCCTGACTACGAATCTGCCTGCAGATTGTGTACCTCGCTGCCAGCACGTTGCCAACTCCTGCCTGTCTTTGACCCTGCAAGTACCTCTGCTGGACTTCTCCTGAACCCATCCAGTGATCAGCGTCCCATTTCCTTTACGAAGACTTCCGTGTTCCTGATCCTGCCAGCAGGCACCTGCACCCTTCCGCCGCCCTAGCAGCCCTGTCTTAACCTCCAGGGGTGCTAGGACCGGGACCGTGCAAGAGGCCGCCCTCGTCATTTCAGACTCCGCTGTAAGGTACATGACAAACCGGTTTAGATCTTTGAGATCCAGAATGGGTTTGACATCTCCATTCAGTTTTGGCTCTGTGAAAAAAGGTTTGAACAAAACCCCAACCCCTGCTCTTTCATGGGGACCACCCTGATCACTTTTTGCCAAAAGATGGTTCAGTGCTGGAAAGAAAGACATCTTTTTCTCTGGATCCTTAGGAACGTTTGATCTGAGAAAACGAGGAGACGCGAACTCTTGGAACTCCAGTTTGTACCCTGGAGCTATTGAAGAAGTCCCCCATCTGTCTCGACACTTTTCCTGCCAGACCCTTGAGAACTGCAGAAGTATTCCCCCTACTCGTGAGGCTTTAGTATTTTGTAGGTTTCCTCCCCCAAGACTTTTTTTGTCTCTGGGGTTGACCCTGAGGATTACCTCTTGAACTTGATGGCAGAGGCCGTCGTGACTGCCTGGAAGCTGATGCCCCTGGCACTGGAGAAAGAGCTAGTTTAAATGAAATATGTTTACTCCTTTTCTTAAATGGCAAAGGGGTACTTTTTCCACTAAAAATTCTTTGGATGTATTACCCAAATCATCCCCAAACAGCCGTTTCACTGCAAAAAGGAAGACTAGCCAGGAGCTTCTTGCTTCTAGCGAAAGGCGCGAGGCCTAAAGAATAGAATCTCTCATAGCGACTATTGCAAACATAAAGCTGCTAGTAGCTTGCCAGATCCTGGGCCTGCTGAACAGGATGACCTTGAGCACCTGTTTAACTGGTCTCTCAAGGATTAACCAATTACTGTCAGCGCAGGCTGAAACACTCAACCTGGCAGATCGGAGGCCCGCGAGCGCGGGCCTCCAATCTGATGGGATTGGCGTGTGTGTGTGAGGCGGGGAGGTGTGGCAAGGAGGAGACCTGTGACAAGCTGCTGTGCAGGGGGGTGAAAAAAAGGAGCGACATCGCAGATCGTTTTGGCTTCCCCCTATCCAGGGAGAGGGGGGGAGCTTTGTCCAGGTGGGGGGGTTTTAGTGGAAAAAATCCTTCCCAAATCTTACCGGAGGTCTAAGCTGCTTGCCGGAGGGAAGCCTGCTGCTTCTGCTGATACAGCGTGATCTTTGAGGAAAGCATGACAAGGTATCTGCTCTATACAGCCCCCAGTGGTGACTCTTAGGCATGACAACATTTACTTTTTTTAAAGGAGACATTTCATAAGAAAATTTAAAAATTCCTTAGAAACCCCCACTTTTCCTGCCACAGGGATTTCTGTGATAAAACCAACAGACCCAATCTTCACCCCTCAAGGTGGGGTCCAGCTCTCTTAAAAGAGAAGCGTTACGGGCTAAACCTCGTTTCTTCCGCCACGAGGCCCAGGTACCATTCAATCAGCCTGAAAAGACACTTTGAATAGATCCGGCTGCATAGCTAGCCCCAGCAAGGATTGCTCCAGTGGAGATCAGCACAGCACATCTTTGCTCGTGACTAACACCTTAGACACTGGCGAAAAAACGGAGGTACTCCCGTAGTGGGAGGGGTTATATAGGGAAGCAACTTCCTGTTTAGGGTGTGCCAGTGTCCATCACCTAAAGGTGGCCTATAACCCACATAGTATTTACTATGGCTCTGTGTCCCGTGATGTACGATTAAGAAATGATCGATTTAAATCTTTCATCTAGATGACATACTTTGTTAGAAACATATCCCTAATAATATATTTAAAACATTTTATGGGAAGTACAATGTATAAAAAAATAAAATGATGGGACAGTAAAAAAAAATTGAGCATAGTGTTATGCCCTGTACACACGATCGGACTTTCCAACGGAAAATGTGTGATCGGAGCTTGTTGTTGGAAATTACGACCATGTGTAGGCTCCATCGGACTTTTTCCATCGTAATATCCGACACACAAAGTTTGAGAGCTTGGTCTAAAATTTTCTGACAACAAAATCTGTTTGCGTAAATTCCGATCGTGTGTAGACAATTCCGACACACAAAGTGCCACGCATGCTCAAAATAAATTACGAGACGAAAGTGCTCGGTCTGGTAAAACTAGCGCTCGTAATGGATATAGCACATTCGACACGCTGCAATGTTTATAATTGTTTAATGCAGCGCATTCTCTTCTTTATAATGCTAGAAGAATGAAGTTGTTTTGCTGCTGATATTCACACAGACTTCTCACAAACTTCTTTCTTTATTATTTCTCATGATTTCATGAATATAATATTTTTATTCGTCAGATCTCCTGAATAATTTTTTTATTTTTATGTTTTTATATTTTTAATTATTTTCTGTTTTTTTAATCAGGATCTCCTGTTTTTTTTGTTGTTTTTTTTATCTAATTTTTTTTTGTGGGTTTTTTGTGTCAAGTTACCACAACAACATTATTATCTTGTATTTTTTAACCTCAAGGAAGTTGTTTGGTGTTGGTGTCCCTTGTTGATTTCACATTGTATTTTTGAACTGTCCTTTTTGAAGTAAAACACATAGGCAAGTATTTGTTTGAAAAAAATACTTTATTAGGGGTCATAACCAAATAAAGAGGAAGGCAACGCTGGAGAAACAGCTGAAATTGGCGAAGCCTTTGGCTCCCAGGGCATACATCCACTATTTTAAGGCTAAATTGGTGGCCTGAGGAGTCCATATATAAGGGAGTACAATCTGGTCCAGAAGTCCAAGAGATCAGGAACAGCAGCAGATGACATACATGTCCCCAGGCTGTGGTCATACAAGAGCCTGCATCTTTTGTTAGACCAGACTGAACCCAGGCCATCATGTTCTTGTCTTCCTTCCACTCTTCCTTCCAGGCTTGCTTCCAGGCTGTGGCTGTGGTGTTGCAGGTGTGACAGGAGGAGGAGGAGGAGGATTTTTGTTGGTGATTTGTCCCCTCGACCCCTTATTTAGTGTGTGATACATGATTTCCTCACACAAGAGGCATTGTCCCTCCTCCATGTTCTGCAGTTTGCATGCAGCCATGGAGGCAAAGGCCTCTTGACGAGTGGGGGTGGTTCTGAGGGCCGCAGAAGCCTCCCTAATCAGCCTGAGTGCTGACTCCTCCACTCCACTCCTCCTTTTCCCCTTTCTGGGTCTTTTGGTTGGAAGGCGGAGGGGAGGGACCTGGGATTCTGTGAGGCTACTGGGCCCGCCACCTCCTGGCTGACCCTAACCCCTGCCTCCTCCTGGCTGCCACATTCCACGCCCTCCTTCTGGCTAAGGTCTTCCTGTGTATGAAAAAGGGACATAGTTTTAGTTTTTGCTTCATCAATCACACACAATTTTCAGCTCATGACTGTTGCAAGACTGTTTGTTGTTAACAAATATAAAAGACTGTCCTTCTGACCCCAGCATTTTTCATTCCTATCCCAATTATTTTTGGCTACTACTGTCTATTGATATGTAAACGCCTTTATTAAATCAGCAATTAGTGATCAATAATAACATCTAGTAAACATTTATTTTTTGACTAGAAATATGTTGAACAATGCTATACCAGACTCAAGCTGGGATCCTCCACTTCTTCCTGGCTGGAAGGCCCAGGTTTGACATCGGAAGCCTCAGCTGGGGTGGAAGGAAGCGTGGAAGGTAGAGTTGAGAGGGATTCCCTGACTTCAGTCTGGTCTGACAGAAAATGCAGTCTCATAGTACCACAGCCTGGAGACATAAATGTCATCTGCTGCTGCTCCTGATCTCTTGGAATCCTGGACCTTCTTGCACTCCCTAAGATAAGTGCTCCTCAGGCCACCAATTATGGCTTTTAAATAGGGGATGGTTGTCGTGGGGACCTGCGTCTTCACCAACTCCAGCAGTTTCTCCAGTGCTGCCTGCCTCTTTAATTTGTTATTACAGTGGGGCAAAAAAGTATTTAGTCAGACACCAATTGTGCAAGTTCTCCCACTTAAAAAGATGAGCGAGGCCTGTAATTGTCATCATAGGTATACCTCAACTATGAGAGACAAAATGTGGAAACAAATCCAGACAATCACATTGTCTAAATTTTGAAAGAATTTATTTGCAAATTATGGTGGAAAATAAGTATTTGGTCATCTACAAACAAGCAAGATTTCTGGCTCTCACAGACCTGTATCTTCTTCTTTAAGAGGCTCCTCTGTCCTCCACTCATTATCTGTATTAATGGCACCTGTTTGAACTTGTTATCAGTATAAAAGACACCTATCCACAACCTCAAACAGTCACACTCCAAACTCCACTATGGTGAAGACCAAAGAGCTGTCAAAAGACACCTGAAACAAAATTGTAGACCTGCACCAGGCTGGGAAGACTGAATCTGCAATAGGCAAGCAGCTTGGTGTGAAGAAATCAACTGTGGGAGCAATAATTAGAAAATGGAAGACATACAAGACCACTGATAATCTCCCTCGATCTGGGGCTCCATGCAAGATCTAACCCCATGGGGTCAAAATGATCACAAGAACGGTGAGCAAAAATCCCAGAACATAATGGGGAACGGGTTTCCGCGCTCACAGACCTGAAGGCTTGCAGCCTGCCCTTACACTTACCCCCGAAGGAGTGAGTTAAATGATATAAGAAATATTAA
The DNA here is from genome assembly GCA_037952925.1 of Lithobates clamitans. Taxonomy (NCBI): domain Eukaryota; kingdom Metazoa; phylum Chordata; class Amphibia; order Anura; family Ranidae; genus Lithobates; species Lithobates clamitans. Next base: position 296,077 of record JBBGZY010000917.1, read on the forward strand.
TTAGGGGTAGATGGCGCTACCTTACCAGGGTACCTTGATTTTGTGATATAATAAACCTCAAAGGAAAAAGGGGACAAGAAAAGATGAAAGTAAAAATAAAATTAAAACCAACCCCTTATTCACTCATTTAGGTAGTGAGTCTAATTGTCCAGTGTTACCTAAATGGACTGTGCTACCAGGTGAGTCTTATACCTAATATGCAGGTATACACCGTGTGGCTAATCAACATAGATTAATAAAGTGACATTTTGTAAGAATTATGACAATCCAAAAAATAAAAAATAAAAATAATTATAAAACACCACGGATTGAGACCTATATTAATCTCCAATAATGTCCAAATGTGCTTTTATAAGAGGTGAGTTAGATAATCCCACCATTAGGCATATGGTGCAAGACTGCACATTAGATTAAATAACCAGGAGTGAAATAAAAATAAGTGAAAAGTATATTAAATAAATTAAATTAATGTATCAAAGTCCAGTATCAAAAAGTAAAGACGTCTGTGGTAAGTGACTTTCGTGATACCCAGCTGATCAAATCCGGTGACTTGCGGTGCTCCCCCTCAAAGATCTCCACTCACCAGCTCCCTGCACCCCTGCAGGGGTAGTAGGCGTGTAGTAGCAACCAGCAGTGTGATGTGTATGGGTCCTCAGGGTCCACCGTTCCAGCTGAGAAGTATCCTTCAGTGTGTCCTCATATAGAAGAAACAGGGCTCCATAGTGTGATACGTTTTAAATAGTTTATTGGCTATCATAACAGCACAAAAATAGGCAACTAAAAAGTTACTAAAATAGGAATTAAAAAGACCAAATAGTCACACAGCGTGTGTTCTTAATTCGTATGGAGAGTGCAGTGTGTGTAGAGCACACCCTATCACACCCACTTCTGTGATGCAACAAGGAAGTGATCCCAGAACCACACGGGGGAACCTAGTGAATGACCTGCAGAGAGCTGGGACCAACGTAACAAAGGCTACCATCAGTAACACACTACACCGCCAGGGACTCAGATCCTGCAGTGCAAGACGTGTCCCCCTCCTTAAGCCAGTACATGTCTGGGCCTGTCTGAGGTTTGCTAGAGAGCATTTGGATGGGAGAATGTCATATGGTCAGATCAAACCAAAGTAGAACTGTTTGGTATAAACACAACTCGTCATGTTTGGAGGAGAGAGAATGCTGAGTTGCAACCAAAGAACACCATACCTACTGTGAAGCATGGGGGTGGCAACATCATGCTTTGGGGCTGTTTCTCCGCAAATGGAACAGGACAACTGATCCGTGTACATGAAAGAATGAATGGGGCCATGTATCGTGAGATTTTGAGTGCAAACCTCCTCCCATCAGCAAGGGCATTGAAGATGAAACGTGGCTGGGTCTTTCAGCATGACAATGATCCGAAACACACCGCCCGGACAACGAAAGAGTGGCTTCGTAAGAAGCATTTTAAGGTCCTGGAGTGGCCTAGCCAGTCTCCAGATCTCAACCCCATAGAAAAACTTTGGAGGGAGTTGAAAGTCCATGTTGCACAGCGACAGCCCCAAAACATCACTGCTCTAGAGGAGATCTGCATGGAGGAATGGGCCAACATACCAGCAACAGTGTGTGACAACCTTGTGAAGACTTACAGAAAACGTTTGATGGATATATAACAAAGTATTGAGATGAAATTTTGATATTGACCAAATACTTATTTTCCACCATAATTTGCAAATAAATTCTTTCAAAAATCAGACAATGTGATTGTCTGACAAAAAACCTAGTGCTAAAGTACCTCAAAAACCAGGGTGACTCTGTAGGTACTCAGTAGCGATTTGTGCCAGTGTCCCCAACATTGTAATTGAAAACGCATAAAATCTAGGAATGGGGCTTTGGAGGCACAACAGTATTAAACTACAACAAAATAGATATGTTTGGGATTTTTATTAATAAAGTATAAAAGGACAATGAACAAACATGGACATTTAAAAACAAATCAGGCTAGACATAGAACCTGGTATTGGTACACCATAGGGATCCTGCCCTGCAAGCTTATGTGAAATTTAGAGCAAATGTAAATATATAATCAGAGCGCTTATTGCCAAATGAAGGAGAATATACTTCCCCAAACATTGAGTAGTAAACAATCAGAGCTCTAATGAACAAGATGCTGCAGGTCTGGTGATCCAAGGTGAGATGCTCTCTAGTTGCTCTACATGTTTCACGTTGCACAGAACGCTTCCTCAGGAGCTAGAGATTCTATTCAGAATACATAAAAGAGACAACAAAAAAATCACAATGACAGAATATTAAAAAGTAAAGAATGTACATATATACAGATTTCAATATTGAGAATAAAAACAACCACAAATATAATGACTTGTGGGACAGGCCCTATAAAAGATTATGGTCTCCAAAAGAAATAAGGCACAGCCCGATGGTCAGGGTCAACCAGTTCAAGGGACAAATAAAGCACCAATCACGCGAAATATAAAGGGTAAGTAGAGAAATGGTGAATTCAAGTAAAAAAAAATATAAGCGTATGAAATTGTATAATAGATCTAAGTGATAAGACCGAGAACGAAGAGAAAGGAGGCAGAAAGGAAAGGGAAGGGGGGGGGGGGAAAGAGTAGAGGGAAGGTGGAGAGAAGGGGGGGGGGGAGAAAAAAACAGAAGAGAAGGGGGGAAAAAAAAGAAAGTGAGAAAAGAAGGGGGGATCTGAATCACAATACGATTCATGCACCAACGTACAAAAGGTATACACAAAAAGATAGTTCACTTACCAATCAGGTATGGTGAAAGTAAATACTACCAGTGAAACCTTATATACACATGATCGCAGTTCGATCAAAAGTAAACATGTCTGATTTGGGTCGGAAACAGCAGCGGCCAAAAGTCAAAGACCTCTCAGGTGTAAATAACATCAGGTGTCCATGGGTAGGGAACAGGGCTTTTAACTGTAATGCTGATATATAAGAAAATGGGGAACACAGTCACAATCAGATTGTAAAATATTGCAGTCACCATAGGCTGCAAACGTAGCATTTGTCTGCAGGTGGATCAGGAAGTGTATTTGAGATCCAATAAATGGCTGGACTTACCCTGGGATAATTGAGAGGCAGCTCAAGAATAGACCTCTCAGTGTAGTGGGGGCCGGTTCCATGATCGCATAAAACAAGCGCCGATGCGCCCTTAAATAGGGTGACCCAGGCCGGAAACAGCCGGCTCAGAAGCGTCCGGCGTGTCCCGGTCCTGTTGCAGGCTACCGCGCATGCACCGCGTGGCGTCACCCCCACGCACGCACGACGCACGGTCGGAAGAGCTTCCGCGCATGCGCCGAGCGGTGAAGCAGAAGGACGGAGCCAAGCCAATACGCAGGCAGCAGAGGCGGAGGCTAGGGGAAAAAACAAAGTCCCCATGTCTCCGTCAATCGCCGCACATCCGGTCAGAGGATTGAACTGGATGTGCGGCGCGGGGCAATGGAACTCACCAAGAGCAGGGGCCAAACAATTCAATGGGAGACCAACACTAAGGGACGTCCTAAAATCATCAATAAGGAGGAAAAAGAGAAGAAAACATAGTATATACAGCAAAAAGTTGTACACAGATTGTAAACACCATTGTACATGATCATAATATCCCAAAGGGATTAGGAAGTATATATAAACAATCAAAAAATCATTAAACGTTTCAAAGGGAGGGAACATAGGAATACATCGATCTGGAGAAAGGGGAGATTTTTTAACAAATATACCAGACATAATATATTATATAATTTCATGAACGGTTTTTATCATTTCATAAAAAGTTCTTATGGTTATACTAGCATGTGCTGAGGGGGGTTTTGGAGATAATTATAAGTTCAAAGAAAAGATCTATATGAATGGGATTCATTCAAACCCGGTGCCCCAGTGGCGTTTAAACGCTCGATCCATAGGGTCTCTTTTTGTAATATGTATTTGTCCCATTCACCACCTCTGGGGCTTTGGGGGACGACGGCCAGAACAGTAAAAGAAATAGAGGACGTACCAAACCGACGATATATATCCAGGTGTCTGCTCACGGGAGTGAGCATCTTACCATTTCCTGAGTAGTAAACATGGTCATTGATTCTTTGCCTCAACTGTCTGGCCGTCTTCCCCACATAAAAAGCCCCACAGGTGCACATCATCAAATAAACCACCCCTTGGGTACAACACGTAGCAGAAAATTTTTGGTGGTAAATTTCACCAGTAGGGAGTGGGATAGGGTATTTAGAGGATATCCACGGACAAAATGAGCAACTACCACAGGGCACTGTGCCCCTTGGTCACTGTGAAGCAGTGGGATTGTAGGTTTTATATTGACTAGATACAAGTCTATCCTTAAGGGAAGTTGCTCGTCTGTAAACTATTTCTGGGTGTGTGTTGACATATTTCTTTAAAATGGGGTCTTCTATTAGAAAATGCCAATGTCTTTTTAAAATGTTCTTGATATCCTGATGATGGGAGGAAAATTTGGTGATCATTTTGACAGTAGGTTTCTGTGGTCGGGTTTTTGTTGTGTACAGTAGATCAGTCCGTGATTTACCTTTGGCCTTATTAAAGGGCTTGCGTAGGAGAGACCGACTGTAACCTCTAGCTAATAGCCGTGACCTAAGCAAATTTGCCTGATGTTGGAAATCCATCATTTGTGTACAATTTCGGCGAAGGCGAAGATATTGTGCATACGGTATGCTTCTGATGAGGGGGAGAGGATGTGCACTTGTGGCATGTAGCAGTGTATTTCCTGCTGTGGTTTTCCGGAATAAGTTTGTAGATAAGGTGTTATTGGTGTCCCTGTATATCTTGAGATCCAGAAAGCTGACAGTGTTGGCATGACATTGATATGTAAATTTTAAGTTAAAATAATTGACATTCAACATCTGTATACATTTTTTTAAAGTCTTTGTAGTGCCTGTCTAAATAATAAAAATGTCATCTATGTAGCGTTTCCAGATCAAAATTTGACTAAATATTCTACATACTAGTCTCGAGAGAACAGGTGACGTTCCCACCCCCCCAGGTACAGATTGGCATAGCCAGGGGCACAGCAAGTGCCCATGGCTACACCCTGCACCTGGAGGTAGTGGGAACCCATACATTCAAAAGTATTGTGAGTCAAAATGAAATTGAGTAATTTCAAAATAAATTAATTATAATTCCATTGGTGGTGATTCTCCTCATATAAGAAGGTACGGACCATCCCGATCCCCTGTTCGTGAGGGATGCTGGAGTACAAAGCCTCCACATCAAGCGTCACGAGCAGGGAATCAGGAGGGATCAGTAAACCCTCAATCTGTTTCAGAAGATACAAAGTGTCCTTAGTATATGACGGCAGGGCCATAACATGGGGCATAAGTGTGGCATCTACAAGTTTACTCGCATTATCCGTTAAGCTACCAATACCCGAAATTATCGGTCTCCCAGGGGTCGACACCGGGTCCTTATGCACTTTGGGAAGTACATAGAACTTCGCCACCCTGGGAGACCGAACATTCAGGTATTCATAGGTATCTTTGTTAATTAACCCTCTTAGGCAGGTATCTCCAATAATGTCAAGAAACTGGTTCCTGAACGATGTGGTGTATGATAGAGGGATTTTCCGATACCAATCTTTGTTGAACAGGATTTTCAAACACATATTTTCATAAAGGGATCTGGTGAAAAGGACTATATTACCGCCTTTATCGGCGGGTTTGGCGATGACATCAGGGTGATTGTGTATTTTGGAGATGGCTTGACGCTGTGTTAAAGTTAGGTTGTTCTTTCTATGAGTTGTGTCCATGTGTTTGATGTCACTTACAACATTTTGTAAGAAAGTCCAGATCTGAGGATTTTGAGATAAATCGGGAAATTGACGAGATTTAGGTTTAAATCTATTAACTACGGTGTAGGAGGGGTCCGAGATGTTGAAATGGGAGTATCGTTAACGTGGGTGTCATCACTTTCCTCTAAAAGGAGCATTAGGTCCCGAAGTGCTCGGAACTCATCCATCTTAAAATGTTTTATACTCTCTGAAAATTCCCGCTCCTCTGTCATTGCCAACAAAGGATATATAACAAAGTATTGAGATGAAATTTTGATATTGACCAAATACTTATTTTCCACCATAATTTGCAAATAAATTCTTTCAAAAATCAGACAATGTGATTGTCTGGATTTGTTTCCACATTTTGTCTCTCATAGTTGAGGTATACCTATGATGACAATTACAGGCCTCTCTCATCTTTTTAAGTGGGAGAACTTGCACAATTGGTGGCTGACTAAATACTTTTTTTACCCTCTGTATATTGTGGATGTTTCACCTGCCACAGACAGGGCAGCTCCCTGTACTTGTCTATGAAGATTGGGAGAAAGCTGTGGTCTTTGAACCCATCCATTTTCTCTGCAAGACACAACACAACACAAACCCTAATATCAGGCTAAACTCTCCTAATCTTGACCCAATATAGGACTCAATCTATAAGCAGTGTAGGCCACTGATGCACCAAGTTCAAATTGCACCTTTGTTAGAACGATCGTCGCTTCTGTTACTTCGTCCTCCACTCACCGATCGTACGCACGACGCACGCGTGTTATGCTTTATATACACTGCGCATGTGTGAAACTCCGCCCGCGTCGCCCGCCCCTGACGTTCTTTCTAGAATATTCCCTACCCTGTCTCTTTTGTCGCAGTGGGAGAGGAACATGGCAGAGACACAGCAGGTGAGTGATAATAGCAGTAACAAGGAGGAGGAAAGCCAGGAGCCCGAAACGTTCCAATCCCGCAGGAGATTTAAGGCCTCAAATATGGCCTTTGTAAAGATGGTGGAGATGGTGGACATCTTGAAGAGGGCCGACTATGATGGAAAGTATAGACCTTACCCAAACACAAATGTGAGAAAGGCCAAAATCATGACTAAAGTTGTGAAGAGTCTGCACAGGAATTTTGGGGTATGACAATCCAAGGATCAATTGAGGAAACGCTGGTCAGACCTGAAACTGAGGGAGCACGATCAGTACAGAAGGATCAAGAGAGTTATGCAAAAAAGTAAGTAGTTGTCATGTGTTCCAATTCTTATTATTACTTGCATGCTGCTCCATGTGCTTTTCTTTACTGTTGTACAGTTTAGAATGGCAACTTTCATGTTCATGGGCACATTAATCGTTCGTAGGAAACATTGTTTGTTCTCCCACTAAAATACAATGTTTTGGGCAGATGCAGTTAACTACATTTGTTCAGGCCTATTTCTATTAAAAGAAGTTTGTTGTCTAGATGGGTTTGTAACTAGAATGAAATGCAAACTTCATTCAGTGTAAGGAGAGGACTCTCAGCAGCTGTTTACACATCTGGACGCAGGAGCACTAGTGTGGGACACCAGAACACCCTTTTTATTAGGGTGTCCCACACAGGTGCTCCAGTGGATACTATACGGGTGTCTGCATGTGAAACTTGCACAAAACAGGTAAGTATTCCAGCTTTAGAAAGGGAAAAAAATAATGTTTTCAGCTTGGAACACTGCCAAAAAAGACAATTGCACAACACTGCCAAGCAATGTTTCAAATTACTAGTTCTGCCCTCAAATATCTGTGTGCCAAGTATAACTTTTTTTTATTCACATAGAGCAGAAAAGACTTGGGACATCTGAGGAGACCAGGGACCCACCACCTCGGAAAGAAGGGGAACTCCCCAAAACACAAGCAGAGAAGGAGGAGGGAGACGTTTTTGAAATTGGCGAAATAGTCACCACAACAGGTGAGTGTCTAAGACCACAGCTTCAGGTAATAGATGTATGCCTGCATAATACATGGTGTGTTTTTTTTTAGGTGATGTGGATGTTGTGGAAGAAGAATGTCATTTCACAAGTGAAAGTGCCCAGATCCTCATCGGGGAGATAATGGGGTGCAATCACTATTTAGAAAATCTAAAGGAAAACATCAATGATGTTTAACAAAAAATGAAGAACATCATTGATGTTTTAGGGAGAATATAAAACACCCAAAAATAACACATTTTTTTCTCGTCTATTTTTGTTTATCCAAAAAAGTTTTAAAGTATTTTAAAAGCCAAATTTTGAATATGCACACAGTGTGTCAACATGTGCTATCTGCCATCAGGGGATATCAATGTACGCTTTTTGTGGGTGAAACCCCTTCCTCGCTACTAAAGTGGCTGAAATGAACGGGTTGCACCCCCAAAACACGTCCATTGATCCCCCATGATGGGAGATAGCACATGTTGACATTAGGCATGGGACCAGGAGAGAAATCCCCAGTTTGACTCCCAATTTGTGTGCATCTTCAAAATTTGGCTTTTACAGGGGTGACATCACCTCATCTGATGAAGGCAATATCAACACATTTTGGACATACTAATATCTGATATTGCCTTCACTTTATCAAAGTTGAACTTTGTAAGTTCCTGAGTTGTGTATGTTATGCTTTGAAAGATGCCTGTTTAACCAAAAAAGGCTATTTCTATTAATGTGACCAAAAAAAATGTTATACACCAAAGATTTTGGTTTGTTCAAAAACAATTTAACATGTGACTGTGCTTTGAGTAAAAAGTTTTATAATCAACAATGTCTGGCTTCTTCTTTCAATGCTCAAAAGCAGTTTTTGGAGTAAAGTTGGTGTTTTCAGTGGCAATGGGGGTTATTTACTAAAGGCAAATCCACTTTGCACTACAAGTGCAGTTTCAGTGCAGTTTCAAGTGCACTTGTAGTGCAAAGTGGATTTGCCTTTAGTAAATAACACCCAGTGCTTTATAATTTGCCACAATCACGCCATTTTCAGGACTCCCCAAATTTCTGTCATGGTGCTGAAAATGATGAATATTTTTGTCAGTAATGCATTACATACATTAACAACAAAAACAAGGTGTGTGTAGCAGACCCACAACATAATAATAATAATAGTAAGCCGAGGAAGAGATTGTGACCTCATGTTTCAAAGAAATTTCATTTGCACTCTTGAAGAAAAAGGCCATAAAAAAGACCATTAGATAACTGAGGAGACAGCTAAAAAAAAGCCAAGCAGTAAAGCAAAGCAAATATTAGTGCAGTTTCAAAAAAAATTTATTTTCAAAATGTCTCAGACATTGTCTGGCATATCAATGGCCCCCCTACCCACATTACCCGCAGTATTCCATGTATTTTATACGAACCTCGCGGGCGCTTTGGGGGGGGCAGGCCAGGACAGCCAGTTTCAAGCGCCGTTAGGGTTTGTTCATTAATAAGTCCGGCCTCAGGCCCAACTGAGGCAACATAGGTAAAAGAATTTCTCCTTAAAAAGTTGTGGAGAACAAAGCAACAAAGGATAATATGATTCAGTTTATATTCCACCATGTGTATGGGTGTAAGAAATACGCAGAACCGGCTGGCCTTTGTTCCAAACGTATTCTCCACCACTCTTCTGGCTTTGGCCAGCCGGTAATGAAAAATCCTCTGGTCCGGGTCCTCATAGGGAATGGCCGCATAGGATGGTCCCCCAGCGCAAATACTTCATCCGTCAGTCTGGGCGATTACTCCACCATCCAACATCCGGCCATTTTTTCCCACGTCCACATAGAGGAACTCGTGAGTAGCTGACACCACCGCCAACATCACAATACTATTAAACCCCTTGTAATTATAATAGTATGACCCCGAGTTGGGGGGTGGGACTATGTGGACATGTTTTCCATCAATTGCCTCTCTACAGTTGGGAAAGTCCCAACGGGTGGCAAAGTGGGAGGCCACAGTCTGCCATTCCTGTGGTGTTGAAGGAAACTGTGGAGTCAAAACAAGAAAAAAAAAATTGTAATTTTGCACATAAATATTGCAAGCAGATTAGACACAAACATTCTTGGCCAACATCAGTATAACATTTATTTTAAGGAGTATTTAAAGACAAAAGTATAAGGTCCACTTATCAGATCCCCCCCCCCCCTTTGATGGCCCATTGTAAAAATTTAAGGGGGGGGAGATGTTTTGGACAGGTAACCCTCTCCACTTCATTGAGAGATGAATGCATACATAATGTGTTTTACTCTGACCAGCCCCTCCTTACTTACACTATTGGCACTGGACAGGTAAGAAGTGTCATAATACAAAAATATAAATACACACTGTCCAAATTGAAGCACAATTTTACGTTCTGCAATTACCTATCAAGATAATAGGAGAACAAGACTTTAAACAGTACCATTTTAAAGTATTCAGGCAGGCCCTTTCACTACATGCTTTGGTGAATTTATCCATAAATATGACCACAAAAGAGGTAGGTATAGTGTGTATGGATTTGGCAAAGTCAGCAGATAGAGGATTGGTATCAGCTGACTCAGTGGTTGGGAGGAGGGAGGGTTCCAAATGAGTTTGGGCCACAAAAAAAAAAACGCCTCTGGCACTCTGCATGAATTTAAAGACACAAATAACATTTGTACACATTTTAGGGGGTGTTTAGGGTAAACACTACAAGGGAGCTGACAAAATACATTGTTAAGTGACTAGGCGAGGTGTATATGGGCCCAGGATAGCATGCTGGGGAGGTTAGTGAAGGCAAATATGCATGAAGGACAAAAAAGGAGCATTAAAAGCTTACAGCATGCATGAGGACAAAGGGGACATTCACAGCATATATAAATTATGGTAATTAGGGAATGAGGAAAGATATACAATACATTAGCAAACATTAAATACAAAAAATGCGATGTTAAAGGAGAAAACTTACCCTAATATAGTCCTTCTGCAGGACCTGGATGATGGCAGAACAGGTCTCTGGGATAAAGATCCCCAGAGCCTGGGGGGAGATGCCTGTCGAGAACTTATATCCTGCAGACTTCTCCCCATCACCAAGTACCACAAGGTGGCGACGAGCCTCTGCTCCGGAGTGATGGCTTGCCGCTTGCAGGTGTCCTGCCTGCTGATATAAGGGGTCAGCAAAGCCAACAGACGGTGAAAAACGGGGTCCATAATCAGGAGATAATTACTGAAATCATCAGGATTATTCTCACGGATCTCACGCAGCAAAGGCATATGAGAGAATTGGTCACGATGGAGTAACCAATTCTTGGTCCATGAACTCCTCCTCGCCCTGTTCATGGACTGGGCTTGTGTCAAAGCAAGAAGCCCAACACCAAATCCCTGCACAGCATGAGTACGTACCCGCAACATGGCTGCAAAACGGTCAGCTGGTCAGATCGAACTGACAGAACGCACTGAAGAACAGCAAGGCCTGTGAAGAGCGAGCTGAAAATCAGCAACGAGCGGACAAGAACGCATTTAAAATCAAATACGAACTGACTGCACGCACTGAAAAGCAGATACAAACCCACAAGCACAAACTGAACAGCAGTAAAACGATCTGAAAATCACAAGTCTGAAAAGCGTGAATCGTCTCTAACCAAACTTCTACTAACACGAGATAAACACGAGATTAGCAGAAGCAGCCCAAAGGGCGCACTTGGTATTGAACTGCCCTCTTATAGTCCCTTCGTACGTGTTGTACGTCACCGCGTTCTTGACGTTCGGAAATTCTGACAACTTTGTGCGACCGTGTGTATGCAAGACAAGTTTGAGCCAACATCCGTCGGAAAAAATCCGATGGATTTTGTTGTCGGAATGTGCGATCGTATGTACAGGGCACTGGATGTCAGGTTCCTATTATCCTGTTATTGTCAGGGTATTTCAAATATAAAGTATTATATGAAAATCTATTAAATTATGAAAACGTATATATAAAAAAAGATTTAACAATTGAAACTGATGACATTTTATACTTGCCTAGTTCCTAAGGGAGAATCTTTAGTATAGTCTAATAAAAATGAGGGAGTGGGTCCCTCTAGTGGTAAACAATTAAATCACCAATATTTCTGAACACAATGATTAACATGCAAACATTTCTAAAAATTCTTTAAAAAAATAAATACAATATAATACTTTTATGTCCATAATGTTCAATATATAACTGAAAAATAAATTATGCATTGACAATAAAATACTGTTATTCTATAATACATAGTACACATACTGTATGCATAAGATTGCTGTTTTGTTTTGTGTGAGAGGACATAGCTAAACCAAAAGAACCAGGACAGAACCAGACCCAGAAGACAGCGAGGACCATTGTACTAGCGGTAGCTACTACAGCGATTCTCCACTTCCAAAGGGAACGGTCAGATAAGGAATATGTAAACTTACATTGGACCACACTGGACCAATTTAGATCTGCAAAAAAAAAAAAAAACTTACCTGGACTTCAACCTTAAGGATTCGTTCACACCATATGCAGAGAGCAGAAAAAGCACTGGTCTCCACAAGACACATAGAAAACAATTGTTTTCTATGTTTCTGGTTCACACCAAAATGCAGGTGTGATGTGTGGTGCAGAGCTGTGCTGAATTAAGCAGCATATCTGCAATTTTCTGCACAGCTCCACGCCTAAACTGAAAGAAACGGGCAGCACTACTCTGCACTCCACGTGACAGACAGTGGAAAGGAGAACAAAGTGGTGCCGTCTGTCACAGTGTCCCAATAGCAGGGCCTCAGATAAGAGGGGCAGCAGGAAGAAGCGGATGGTGGACAGGAGGGGGTGATCAGTGCGGGGGAGGGGGACAATTACAAGAAGTGATCTCCTGTGTGTTTCTAGCTGGAGCTGCTGATAGCCAGCTTCTCCTCCTCTCCCTCCCCACTGGATTTCAGCAGCTGCAGCGAGAAACACACAGGAGATCGGTTCTTGTAATTGCCCCCTCTTCCCCTGTTGCACCGATCCCCCTCTCCTATTCACCTTCCGATTCTTCCTGCTGCCTGGCACTCCTTTGTGTCCCCCACCCACCCCCAGCTCTCCCGGCTTTCCCTCCTGTACCCCCTGCTGGCAGCTGCTGCAGGCATATAGGGATTTTTCAGGATGGACAGTGGGGAAAAGGGCCAGTAAATATATAATTTACAGCTTTTCTGAATAAACACAGTCAGTGATTAGTACCGATCACTCTCTGTGTTCATTCATAACTGAAGCATAGTAAACATTGAATAAATAAATTAGACAGCGCTTTCTCCACCTAATGCTGTTGTAAAGTACCAGTGCTATATCAATATGTACTGTACTCTGTGTCTGTTACTAAATAATATCTATATCATAAGCAAACATGTGCTAAATATATCAATTGAATCAATAAATATTTGGAAATGAAGTATAAAGCGCATACAGTGATAGCTATATAAACCAGTCTTTTCTTTCTGGTAAATGTATTAAATTTTTTTTTTCAAATTAATCAATGGAAAATTTGATAGGTAAAAGGAGGTAAATGTTATTTACAACGCTTTAGTTTATGAATGAGCAGGAGCCTCTGGAAAAAAATCCCTACTGTTCATTCATTCTGCAGTAAAGCCAAGGCTGCAGAAAAAAGGATTGAGGAATGTTCTCAATCCCTTTCTCTGTCTCAAAAAATAGACATCAGGGGTTTGTTTAGACTGATATTTTACCAAATAAAAAATCTTAAAAAATAATAAAAAAAGTGTAAGGCCTCATTTAGACCTGCAGTTGGGGGGCGGCAAAAATGAGCAGTTGAGCCACGTTTTTTGCCATTCGCCAACTGTTCCCCCTTAAGCTGCAATGGGCAGCGGATGGGGGTGTTTACATGCTGTTGCAGCGATGCTTCATTACATGCCCGTGGCAAAGTTTACCTGACTTGTAGTAGCAATGCCACACAGTCCAAGGGAAAGAGCTGCAAATGCCCCGCAGCTACACGCAATGCATGCAGTTGCAGCACATTTGTCAGCAAAAATGGGGATAAAACAGGCGGTGAGGAGGCCCTGCATCGCTTCCTGCCTGTCAGTAGCCTCTCTGCAGCACAATCCGAATGTAGATCAAGCTTGAGAGGCAATCTGCAGAGACCGCAAAACCTCAGGTCTCTGCATAACACACAGAAAACTATTGTGTTCTATGTGTCTTGTTCACAACAAACCAGGTGTGATGTCCCGTACAGAGCTGTGCAGGATTATGCAGAATGTCTGCATTTTTTCTCACAGCTATGCACTGGAACACAGACAAAATTGAGAGCCCTAGGAAGTGGAAGACAAAGTAGAGCAGTGTTCCGCATGCATGCTGCCCGCCTACTTTCTTTCATGTTGGATCCCGGCTGAGATAATGCTGCAGCTCCGGTATGTCTGGTGCAAGGGGGACAGAATGGCGGCACAGATGAGGAGGAAAGAATGGCAGGGGACACTGATGGTGGGGCACTGATGAGGAGGACAGAATAGTGGGGGAAACTGATGGTGGGGCACAGATTGGTAGGCACAGATGAGGAGGACAGAATGGTGGGGGCACTGATGGTGGGGCACAGATTGGTAGGCACAGATGAGGAGGACAGAATGGTGGGGGCACTGATGGTGGGGCACAGATTGGTAGGCACAGATGAGGAGGACAGAATGGTGGGGAACACTGATGGAGGGGGACAGAATGGCAGGCACAGATGAGGAGTTCATAGTGGTGGGCACATATGAGAATAGAATAGTGGGCACTGATGAGATGGACAGAATGGCGAGGGACAGAGTTGCGGGCACAGATGAGGAGGAAAGAATGGTGGGCACTGAAGAGATGGACAGAATGATATGCAATGATGAGGAGGACCGAATGATGGCACGGGATGTGATTTCAGTCTGTGCATTAAAAAAAAAAAAAATGTGCATAAAAACCGATGTAAACTCGTATCTCTGCAAGTGAAATCTTTCTGTTTTTTTCCATCACTTTTTTGTACATATGGTGTGAATGAGACCTAAAAGGCAAATGTATGATTCATAAAAAGTACTTTAACCCATTCTTTAGCCTTCCTGGACTGATCTTATTTACCCCAGCAGCACAGGAACAGCCTGATCTGACCTATACAGACTGGATATCCTCTTTAGCACTGGCTGTGCCTGCCCTTTGAGCCCTCCCTGACATGTATGGGGTCATCTCCCAAGACTGCAGATGCTTGGTAAATGACAATATACATCCTCTATTGTCATCCAGGGCAATGTTCAAGCACTACAAAAAACATTGGGATAATAAAACACACAGTCATAGCACTGCAAAATTGAAGATTTAATTAAACATTTGAGTTAAAACACTCATCACGAAACTTGTGTAAGCATAGTTAATTACTGATGATACTCATTGCAGCATAGGATTCTGCTCACTACTGAAGCTAGAAAACACAGCATTTTGGAGTGGACATGCTGCTTATGTAGACTTTGCAGTTGTATGTGTTTATCAGAGGTCCTGGGGCCCCAGTTATGGACAAGTATTATGATGCATCCATTTTCAGTGCAGGGAGCTTGACACTGGTAGTTCTTGGTGCATAACCCCATCACTGAGAGTGATGCCCCACCCTAAGGCTTTTTCTATAATGCTAACACCCTCCTTAACATGCCTAACCTGACATATAGCGGCAAAATAATTATTTGATCCCCTGCAGATTTTGTACATTTGCTTACTTACAAAAAAATCTATAAGGGTCTATAATTGTTGTCATAGGTGTATCTTAAATGATAGTGACAGAATATCACACAAAAATCCAGAAAAAAAACACATGTTATAAATTGAGTTGCAGTTCAGTGAGTAAAATAAGTATTTGATCCCCTACCAACCAACATAAACCCTGGCTCTCACAGACTGGTTACAGTATGTGCTCATGTGGTACACAGATTGCCTGAGGATCCATAAGATAGCGATCTATCTTCCCGCAGTTTACTGCTGCTTTTGTTATTTTCGTTGCTGTCTTTACTTTCAGACTGCTCCCCTGCGCCTTCTTCCTTCTGGTAAGGGGCATACCGCAGAGGATAGCGACTAACAGCAGGGGTAGCTAGGCGGGGGTCGGGAGCTCAGATCTAACACGTCTTCATTCAACTATTTGCCCCCTATACAGCCTCTTGTCCAGCCACCACTTAAAGGATATTATGTCCAGTCCAGGAGCGAAGTCAGGGTTGTTGAATATGTGAGCCAGGGGACGGCATTCAGAGGTTATTGAGGTATAGGTTTTCACTTTGTCCCAAAGGGATAGGGGATTGTGGAAGGATCGGAGAAAATATGGGAGGTCTTTCCTTGGAAGGGATCCAAAGTAAATAGTCGGGGGGTGTAGGTGGGTGCCGCCTGTCTCTCTATTTGGATCTAGTCAGGTTATCCGGTTCTTGAGTAGACTGTAGAAAGCTGAGCAAGTCTCGCTGCCTGATAGTACCAAAGTAGTCTTGGCAGTCCTAGTCCTCCCTGTGTAGGCTGTCTGAATAGAGTGTTTCTAGGCAACCTATGTCCTGCTCCCCCCCCCCCCCCCCCCCCCCGATAGACCTGACAACTTTTTCCTTTGAAGCGATTGCAAATGGTCTTTCCTTAGGTTAATCAGAATAGCTCTAAATAGGTATAGCAGTCTGGGGAGGAGTGTCATTTTTGAGTGGATCCTACCCAGCCAGGATAGTTCTCCACTGGCCCAGGTCTTCAGCTCCGATTAAAGTCTCCGGTAGGAGTGAGGGAAGTTTGCAGAGTACAGTGGTTCTATTTTGGCGGTAAGGTAAATCCCTAGGTATTCTATTGAAGAGGCGTTCCATCTAAAATTAAAAGAGCTTTGCAGCGTCTCTACTATGGCTGGTTTCAGAGATATGTTGAGGGCATGGGACTTGTCATAGTTTACCCTGAGGCCAGAGGTCATTGCGAATTCGTTCAAGAGTTTACATAGATTGGGTAGGGATGGGAGAAGTTATGAAAAGTAACATATCATCCGAGAAGAGGCCGCATTTGTGTATTTGGGAACCACAGGAGATTCCTTGAATGTTGGGATTGGAGCGGATCGCTACTGCCAGTGTTTCAATGGCTATGGCGAATATTAAAGGGGACATCCCTGTCTGGTGCCCCTTGCTATGTTAAAAGGTTTATATATTGAACAGTGCAGCGCTGGACACATAAACAAGTAAAGTGATAATCTAAGTAATACTGATACAATCAATGTGTATAATGAATTATTATTAAAGCAATAATGAAAATCCACCAATATATTACTATCAATCAATGCATATGTTAGTGCCAAAACTAAAAAATAGTGAAAAAGTTCAAATGAAGTGAAGAAATCAAAAGAATGTCCAAAAATGATTGTGTGGAAAATGTGAAATCCAAATGCGATACTGGACTTGATAGTGCTGCCTGTCACCAGGTGAAAAAAATGGAGGCTTACCAGAAAGCCTGCGACTGCCCTTACTCAGGGGGGTAGTACAGGCTTAGTAGATCACCGTGGATGTGCCGACAAGATCACAGCTGATGGCCCTCTTTACTCCTTCCTGGATAGCTCATCAATGGCAGCAGGGGACACTCAGGACAAACGTGGTCATAGGATGACTCCAGCAGTGAACACTGCTGTAAATCCTGTCTGCAAAGTCCAAATTGATGGACTTCACGGAGGGCCCACTGATCTTGGGAGGGGATTTCAATGTCCCCCTGACCCCTCAAGTAGACACGTCCTTAGGAAAATCATCAGTTCCTATAGGCTCCCATAAACGGATTAATCAAGCTATACATAATGCCCAACTTATCGACGTGTGGCGCCTTCAACATTCGGGTGAAAGAGACTATTAATTTTACTCTCCACCGCACAAGGTCTATTCGAGAATTGATTTTTTTTTTAATCCCCCATGCCCAGCTGCATGCTGTTCGCGAAACCTCCATTTGTCTGATCACGTGGTCTGACCATGCCCCCATATCAATGACATATGCCCTATCGCAGGTTGCTTCACATGCGACACGCATGTGGAAATTGAATGAAAGCCTCTTACAGGTCCCAGAAGTAGTATCAGAAATCAAAGAATTGCCTCTATATTTCCAGACAAATCGAACTCCTGACAGTAACCCAGGCATGGTATGGGAGGCTCACAAGACAGTCATACGAGGCATTTTTATAAAACATGGCTCCAGAATTAAAAGAGACAAGGAACGACAACTAAATCTGCTTCGGACTAATCTTCAAGCCACGGAGTCTAAACACAAAGATGCACCCTCTCAGGTAATAGAACGGGAACTAGCTGAAATTCGGGCACAAATCAATGATCTTCTACAATATAGAGCCAAGGCGGTACTGCAGAAATGCAGGAAAACCAGTTACGCATACGGGGATAAGTGTGGGAAAATATTAGCCAAGTCAATTAAGGAACAAAAACTCCAATCATACATACCACATTTTATGTCCTCAAAAGCCCAGAAAATAGCCCTGCCATTGGAGATTTCGGAGGCTTTTCGAGATTTCTACGTATCCCTCTATAACATACCACCTGCCACAAACTCCCAATCACTGATGGATGAATATGTGCAAGCAGCTCAGATGCCCACTATTACACCTGAAATCAAAGCGGAACTAGACAAACCGATAAGTTTAGAGGAACTGACAATAGCAGTAAACTCTACAAAGCCGGGAAAGGCCCCCGGCCCGGACGGCCTTACCCTGCAATACTATAGAATCCTGCTCCCTACATTAGGACCCTTCATGGTAGATCTGTTTAAAGCGGGGTTCCACCCAAATTTTGAACATTATCTCTATGCATTCTCTTCCTTGCCTAGATGCTGACATGCTGTGTAAAAAAATTTAAATCGCCGTAATTACCTTTTTTTTTCTAATCTTCTTAGCACCTCCTGGTTTTCCTCCCATGGGAGTAGGCGTGTTTCTAGCCTCTCCCAGACCTCCCACAGTCCCCTGGGAGCTAGTCTCAGGCTTCCCAGCATGCATTGTGCAACAGCGTCATCACAACATCTCGGTGAATGCTGGGAGCACAGCATTCACTGCATCCAAGAAATACATGCTTGTGGGCTTCAAATGCCCACAATGAAGATGGAAACCGCCTTCAGTGAATTTTATAAGTTATTCTTTACAACAAAATCGGACACAGGCGGACTTATTACACAGAACATGTGAGTAGATAATCATGAGAAAAAAAGTTTGTGAATGAACTCCAAAAAAAAAAAAAAAAAAAAACGATAGATAGGTGGACCCCCGCTTTAATGACTTGGGCAATGACGAGGCCCTTCCTAGAGATACGTTAAAAGCATATATATCCGTCATCCCGAAGGAAGGCAAGGACCCGACCCTACGTGGCAGTTATAGGCCAATCTCTCTTCTGAACGCTGATCTTAAACTGTTCACTAAAATTTTGGCGACTCGTCTAGCAACTCACTTACCAGAATTGGTGCATCTAGATCAAGTAGGCTTTGTCCCCACTAGGGAAGTGAGGGATGATACGACCAAAGCCCTAAATTTGCTACACGTAGCTAGAACCTCCCTCACACCATGCGTATTTCTTAGTAGTACGCTGAGAAAGCGTTCGATCGAGTGAACTGGCAATATATGTTCACGGTTCTTCGACACCTGGGCCTAGGAGATACCATTATTCAATGGATTACTACAATCTACTCACAACCTACGGCTCAGGTTAAAGTAAATGGGGTCCTTTCTGATCCCTTTTCTATACTAAATGGCACCGGGATGTCCGCTTTCCCCCCTGCTATTTGTCCTGTCTCTAGAACCATTCCTAAATAGAATTCATCTGAACCCGGACATTCAGGGCATAAGTGTCGGAGGTGATCAGTACAAAATTTCGGCCTATGCAGATGATATGCTCTTTTCATTGACAAACACCGCTATCTCGCTCCCTAATCTACTACGCGAGTTCGAGATCTATGGATTCCTTTCCAACCTGGAAATTAATTTTCATAAATCAGAAGCTATGGGGATAGGGATACCTCTTTCCATGCTGTCTACACTTAAGTCTAGTTTCAAATTCAAATGGACAGCGACAGCTTTGCAATATTTAGGCACCTGTATTCCGACGGAGACGTCACGCATATTTGAACTTAACTTTCCATCACTGTTGTCCAAAACCCGCACCCTTTTAGAGACCTGGAATAGGGGCCTGCATTCGTGGTTTGGCACAATTAACTTACTAAAAACGAGTATTCTACCTAAATTTCTGTATTTACTCCAAGCTTTACCAATTAGGATCCCTATAGCTTACTTTAAACAAGTTAACGCGCTTTTTATCAAGTTTGTGTGGGCGTATAAGAAGCCACAACTTTTTAATTTAATGACTCTACCTAAGCAACACGGTGGGCTAGCTTTTCCGGATATCCGAGCATACTATCAGGCAATCCGCGTAGGTAGAATTGTAGATTGGTGCCGTCATGGCCGATCTAAACTATGGGCTCTGATAGAACAGGCCCAAACACGTATTCCACTCTCAAGGACCCTGTGGTGCCATGACCATCTCCAACCACTATTGAAAAGCCACCCCCTAATGGGGACGACGCTTCGTAAAGGTTCGGTAGCTATTAAACAACACTCCCTTTCATCTTTGGACTCTCCGTTATTTCCCATTCTAGGGAACCCACAATTTTCTCCTGGCCTCTGCCCCCATACGTTTGGAAAATTACGCCGGTCCAGCATTACCCAAGCATCCCACTTTCTAATGAATGGCAGATGGCCTTCCATCAAGGAACTAATGTCGGAGGAGGGTCCCTTTAAATTGACCTTTTGGTCAGCACTCCAGCTACGACATTTTCTGGATACCATACCTAATCCCCGTAATTTTGCCCGCCCCTTGATGACGTTTGAATATTGCTCTGACGAAGGCAATATAACACAGGTTCTATCCAAAACGTACTCTATGTTGAACTGCCCGGCAACCCTACGACATCCGCCGTTCTTGGATAAATGGGAACAGGACCTACAACGGAAATTTACACCGGCTCAAATTCAGAATATATTTAGATTTGCTTTGAAGACCTCAGTTTCTATGAAAATACAAGAATCTAAATTACAAACTATTGACGAGATGGTATTTTAATCCCCACCTCTTGCACCAATACTATCCTGATACTACTGACCTTTGCTGGAGATGCCTGGGAGACAGAGGCACTTTACTTCACATATTTTGGTCATGCCACAAATTGGCTAACTTCTGGACGACAGTCTGGGAAGTGACTCAAAAATTTACGGAATATAAGATACCTGGTGATCCGGCATTTTTCTTACTGCATGTTTCCAATATCCCTGCCAAATGTTATCAAAAATCAATCTTGGAGCACCTCCTCAATGCTGCAAAGTCCTGCATTCCACTTTACTGGAAAAAACAATCACCGCCAACGGCGGACGATTGGCTGCGTAAGGTGATAGACATCAGTAGAATGGAGGACCTGCTGGCGGCTGAGCGAAATCAACAGGACAAACATTCCACGACTCGGAGTGTCTGGAAACAGTTTATCCTGTCTATGGAGGGAGTAGCCCTCCTTGGACAGAAGAGTCATGTATGAATATTATTCTTTATATGCCTTGGCTATCCAGAACCAAGGATACCCAATCCCCCTCCTACATTCCCCTCTTTCCCGTTCACTGTTTTTTTGTTTTGTTTTGTTTTGTTTTGTTTATTGATTAGAAATAGGAAAAAGGAAACGAATGATGTCAGGTTTGCTACCTGAATCCCTTTTATACACCTCTCCTAGTAGATAACAAGGGGCGGCGCCGGTCGGGGACTGGCTCTATAAATGACTTTATTGATCTGCGCCGCCAGATATTAGACGAATGAGGTTATATTGCAGTTGTAATCTGTATTTTATTTTATTTTTTTTCTGTTGTATCGACCTGACTTTGCCCGCTGTAGGTGTTAATAAGTTCTATTTGAATAAGAGGCTGTATCGGAATGGACACTTCTTTACTGCAACAGGCCCAAAAACTACAAAATTTTGTGAGCAACAACTGGATATCCCGAGGGGGGAAGAAATTCAGATTTTACCAAATACAACACTATCTTCACAAAATATGGAAAGGGAAACCCCTATGAGTTATGGTCAGGACAAGCCACGGATCAGAGGGGTGGAATCTCTGTAATATACCAATCTCTAGCCCAGCAGGCAGACAAAACTCCTTATCTTTTTTTTTTTTTTACCTTTAAAAATCTTGATAGGCGACGGTTAAAAAATTCTACAGGTTGCAAGTTTTGAATTACAGAGGGGGTCTAGGGCTAGAATTACTGCTCTCGCTCTACTGACCGCGGTGATACCTCACGGGTGTGGTTTGACCACCGTTTTCATATGCAGGCGCTACCCACGTATGCATTCGCTTCTGCACGCAAGCTAGGCGGGACACATTTAAATTTTTTTTTTTACCTTTTATTTTTTATTTTTACACTGTTCCTTAAAAAAAAAGTGTCACTTTTATTCCTATTACAAGGAATGTAAACATCCCTTGTAATAGAAAAAAAGCATGACAGGACCTAAGATCTCATATTTACACTAAAATGCAATAAAGAAAATAAAAAATGTTGTAAAAAAAAATGTAAAAAATGGCCCTTTAAGAGCTATGGGCGGAAGTGACGTTTTGATGTTGCTTCCTCCCTGCAATGGTATGGAGACAGGTGGGGGTGATCTTCACCTCACCTGTCTCCATACCCAGCAAGGGAGAAGATCCGATCGCCTACGCTGCTGCCGACGGCTCCGGTAAACAGCGAAGGGCACTGGAGAGCGGCGGGAGGGTGGGCCCTCTCCCGCCTCCGATAAAAGTGATCTTGTGGCGAATCCGCCACAGAGACCACTTTTATCTGAAAGCGGACCGCCGGCCGAAGAAGAGGATACTGGGGTTATTGCAGCTAGCTGCTACCATAACAATGATATTCCTCTTCAAAGTTCGAACATATATCGGCATGCGGCAGTCCGTAAGTGGTTTAGGTTTGACAAATTTCAAGTTTCACCAAACCCTTGCCACTCTGCAGTGGTAACCTCTCATGCCATTTTTTTTTTCTCTTAAATAATCTTTATTAAACAATTCTTAGTTTTACATACACCATATTAAAAACATTCTCAAACTCATGTAGACATACTCTGCAGGGAAAGGGGCCGTGTATCCCTCAGCCGTTCCACCCTCACTCCCACTATATCTACATATTTTATCTAGCAGATAGTTTCATATGGTACAATAGGACGACAGGTATCTTTTTTCCCCCATACCCTCCCACCTTCCCCTTGCTCTCGTCCCACCCTGAGCCAGAACTTCCTTTTATTCCTGACACCCTACACTTGCCAACCAGGGGTTCCACATCTTTTTAAATTTTTTAAGGTTCCCTCTTCTGATATATAGGACTCTCTCCTTCCATATTACGTCATTTATTGTTTTAACCCACTCATCAACTGCCGGGGGGAGGGCTGATTGCCATCTCTGCATAATAAGCTTCCGAGCCTGGTATAGGCATCTCAGAACCACTATCTTAACCGCTGCCTCCTCCAGGCTCCATACCCTATATCCAGGAATGCAGAGTCTAACATCTGTCTCTAAAGAAATTCCCCACTTATCTCCAATAGAGCCCACAACCCCCAACCAGTACCAGACTAGTTTGGGGCACCTCCATACCATGTGTATCAGGTCACCCTCCTCCCCGCACCTGGGGCATTTGGCGTCAGGGCTTACACCAAAACGGAATAGTTTCTTTGGGGTGTAATATGCTCTATATAGCAGCATTAGGTGAGGGAGTCTCTGTGCAGGTGAAACTGAAACCTCCTGGCCCACCTCCAAAATTTCCCTCCATTGTGTATCAGTTAACTTTCCCACATCCTTCTCCCACCCCTCCCTGCAGCCAAGGTGCTCTGCTCTAACGACAGCTTCCTTGCATAGTTGCGTATATATTCCGGAAATAAAACCCTTCATCTTCCCGGGTCTGATCACTCTCTGTAGCAGTACAGCATCTGTCCAAACTGGGGGACCTACCCTAAATTGCACCTCCAGAGCCGCTCTCATTTGTAGATACCTAAAAAATGTTTGTTTTGGCATACTATATTCTTTTTGAAGATCCTCTAAAGTTTTCAATACATTCCCTCTGTACAATTGGGATAGACTATACCCCACCTTGCCCATTCCTTAAATTCCCCCATAGCCACGATCTCCTGTAGGTTTCTGTTATGCCAGAGGGGAGCAAATTCTGTAAACCCGGCATATCCCATTAAGATCTTTGTTGCTTTCCAAACTTTTGTTATTAACTTGGTTGTGGGACTGCTACCAGGTAGTGAGTCTGCTTCCAGTGCCTCCGCTACGATTTTGTGGAGTGCCTCCAGAGTTAGCAAGCCATTATCAGCACATCCACCCCCTACATGCTGCAACTGTGCCGCCAAAAAGTAGCATCTCGGATGCGGGAGAGCTATTCCTCCTTCTTTAACTGGTAGCTGTAGGTTCTGGAGGCTAATCCTGGCCTTCCCCCTCCTCCATAACAGTTCCCTGAAAAGTGAATCTATCTTTTTAAACCACTTTTTATTCACCCACACTGGTGAGTTGTGTAGCAAATACAACAATTGAGGCAACCAGACCATCTTAATTAAGTTGCCCCTACCTGCTACAGAAAGGGGCAGCCGGCTCCAGATATCAATTTTACGCTCAAATTTATCCAGTAATGGAACTAGGTTATCTACGATGAACTGATTGGGATCTTTTGACATATTTATGCCCAGATAACGAATCGTTGAAACTATTTTTAGGTGTGGAATTCCCGACAAGTCCTGACCAATGGGTGTATCTAGTGGCAATAGTGCAGACTTCCTCCAATTCACCACCAGTCCCGATACATTGCCAAATTTCTCCATTATGTCCATTACCTGCCTAAGCGAGCCTCCCGTATCTCCAAGAAACAGTAAGACGTCATCGGCATACAGGGCAACCCTCTCCTCTCCTATTCTTCTTACAAACCCCTCAATCTTTGAGCTGGACCTAATATGAATTGCTAGTGGCTCCATGGCAAGGGCAAAAAGCAGGGGGGACAGGGGGCACCCCTGTCTTGTTCCCCTCTCTAAGCATATTTTCCCTGAGAGGTCTTTATTAACCCTAACCCTTGCGCTTGGGCCCCGGTACAGTATTTTTATCCACCTTCTAAAACCAGGGCCCAGGCCAAATTCCTCCAACACCCGCCAGAGATATGGCCACTCCAAACTGTCAAAGGCCTTAGTTATGTCCAGGGATAGTACTGCTCTTGATCCCATATTCTCAGTCGGGGTCTGGAAATGAATCCCATTTGATCCATGTGGATAAGTTTATGCATAATTTTATTAAGCCTGGCAGCCAACACCCTTGCCAGGATCTTGGCGTCTGTGCACAGCGGAGATATAGGCCTGTATGCCGACGGGTCCAGTGGGTCACCCCCCTCTTTATGAAGCAAAATAATATCTGTTTCGGTCATCGAAACAGGCAAACACCCTCCCTGTAGAGCCCAGTTCAGTGTTTTCAGTAATTCTGGCAGGAGGATCTTCCCGTACTGCTTATAGGTCTCTACCGGAAGACCATCCGGTCCTGGAGATTTTTGGTTAGCCATTCCATTTACCGCTTGTTGCACTTCAGCTAGTGTAATTGGCGCATCCATACCCTCTCTATCCTCTTCAGTAACCATCGGGATCCTTATACCCCCAAAAAAGTTTTCCATGTCCTTCTCCTCGACAATCCCTTGCGACCTGTACAGATTTTCGTAATACTTCTCGAATATACCTGTAATTTCTAGACTCTGAGAAGATATCTCGCCCTTTGGGGTCCTGATTGCCGGGATCATCGAGGAGGAGGAGTTGGTTTTTACCAAGTAGGCCAACATACGTCCCACACTTTCACCTTCCCCAAAGGTCCGTTGTTTCTGGAAAAGTTGCTTATTTTCACCCCTCTTCAGGACTGCTGCCCTATAGGCTTCCTGTTTTTCCTCCCACCGTTTCTGCTTCTCTGGACTAGGATCTTCTATAAGTTGCTTCTCTGCCAACTCCAGTTCCCTCCTGATTCCTTCCTCCCACTCCCTTGCCCTCTTTTTAACACCTACCACCCCCTGGATCAGAATGCCCCTAAGGAATGCCTTCAATGTGTCCCATTGTACACCCGCTGTGGTTGAACCTTCATTAGATTTTAAGAAGTCTTCTAACTTTGTTGTTATCCTCTCTGGTTCCCCCATTAACTCCAACCAATATGGGCTTAGCTTCCAAAACCCTCTAGCCTCCCTGACCCCTATGTCCACTGAGGCTACCATCAGAGAGTGATCCAAGACCCCTCTCGGATAATAAACTATATCCTTTATTAGTGGTACTGCCTCCACGTTCCCCAGGGCCATATCAATCCTGGAAAAGGTGGAGTGGGAGGCAGAGAAGCAGGAGTACTGCCTTGCTCCGGGCCCTCCATATATCCACTAGGCCTGCTTCCTCTAGGAATTGACCCAACCGGCCCCCTGCTACACTGTTTACTTGGACTCTCGCTGGATATCTATCCAGCTCTCTATTCAGCACCTCGTTAAAGTCCCCTAATACTATCACCGGGGTGTCTGTCTTATCCAACATAAACTCCATTAAGTTGTATAACACTTCCAATTTAAAAGGTGGGGGGATATAAATGTTGGCAATGACATACATTCTATTTTCAATAGAGCAGTATAAAAAAACATAACGACCCAAACTATCTATCCTGGTCTGCCTACAATAAAACATCATACTTCTTGTTACCAATATACTCACTCCCCTAGAGTAAGAGGAGTAAACCGAGTGGTATTGGGCCTGAAACCTCCTACTTGGGAGACATTTCATCGTATCCTTTGTCAGGTGTGTCTCCTGTAGGCAGACCAAACCCACCCCCCTTAACTCCAGTAACGAAAAAATAGCAGCCCTCTTGTTTGGGTTCCCCATCCCCCGTACGTTCCAAGAACCTATTTTAAGAACCTTAGACTGCATCAAACAAGCCACAGGCAAGAGCTGGCCTCTAAGAAGCCAAAAATAGTGGGTGCCTTAAACTTAGTACATTGTTTTGTGCCGGAGAATAACATCTTCTTACCCACTATACCTCCCAAAGAACCCATAAAATAGCTAAAGTGAAAATCCTCTGTTACTACCGTGTTGTGCACTACGTATAAAAAGGAGGAGAAAAAGGGAAACAGAGAAAAAGTGTTCCCTTAATTACCCCCTGTACTTTGTGGTCCATAGGGCTTCTTTACTATTATATTCCATTCCAGTGATCATTCTAAGTATCCCCTTTTTCATAGTGTTTACATTTACCACACATGTGCTTAATCCTGCATCCCCCTCCCCCCTTTCCCCTTAGCTACCCCCCCAAGTGCTATATGCATTTTAGTTCCTAAAATAGATTTACAACCCCTCTCCCACTCCACCACCCACCCCCCCATCCCTCCCACCCCCTCCCCCCCCTCCCCCACCTTACCAGGTTAGCCCCTGGGGCTCTATTCAAGACCACCTCATATATTCCTTCCAAAATACCCCTTCCTAACATTCCCCCCCCTCCCTCCACCATTAGTATCCACATGTGCAAAATTTTAAATATAAATATCCTCCTCCTCCCCCATTCCTACTCTACCATACACCATCCTTTTTCCTCCCTATACCAAGTTCATATTGCTTCCCACAGTCCAGATCTTCTTATCAAGCATCCTAACACTCTGGGCTCCTTTCTTTGGGTTTCAGTCTCTGTTTATTTTCTTCATACCAGCGGGTTACCCCCACCAGGGAATCAAAGAAGAGAACCTCTCCAATTGCCTCAACCCGTAGTCTAGCTGGATACAGTAAGGCGTACTTGACTTCAAATTTTTGTAGGGTGCGTTTGATCTCCATAAAACCTTCCCTGCGTCTCTGCAGCTCCGGTGAAAAGTCCGCGAAGAATGAAACCTTTGCACCGTTGTAAAAAATAAGCCCCTTCTCTCTGGCTTTACGCATTAAAGTTATCTTGTCACAGTGATTCAAAAATTTCATCAATAAGGACCTGGGGCGCCCTCCAGGGAGCGGAGCCCTGAAGGGGATCCGATGGGCTCTCTCAATTGCAAACTGTGGGGAAAATGTATCTCTTCCAAATATTTCTGTGAGCCATCCTTCCAAAAAGGCAATGGGACTCTGCCCTTCACATCTCTCTGGGAGACCCACTATTCTTATGTTGTCCCTTCTCAGGCGGTTTTCCATTTCATCCATTTTTCCATTAATTCTACCCAGTTGTTCCTTCATAGATTTAACATCTTGCTGTAGGGGAAAAACATCGTCCTCCACTTGGCTCACTCTTCCCTCCAAGCCAGTTATTCTATCTACTGCCTTTTGCAATTCCTGCTTTATTAGTAATAGTTCATCCTTAATCTCTTTAATTTGGCAGCTTAACCCCTCCACTGATGCTCTGCAAGAGTTAATCGCCTGAAAAACTTCCCTCAGGGTTGGTTCTACCTCTGTAACGGGGGCCGTTGTTGGTGGTGGTAAATGAGCTTTTTCCCCTGCCCCTGAGCCTTTATTAACAATTGGATTTTTATGCCCTGCTCCAGCTGAGGTTGAAGATGCCTGTTCATGACTTTTCCTATCCCCGGTGGCCTTGAGTTGCGGAGGTTGCCCGTTCTTAGTGGGGGTCTGTTCAGGGGTATGTGCAAACCTCTCCAATTTTGCTGCTGCTGCTGCTGCTGCCGCCTGGTTCCCCTTCTCCTTTGCAGATCGTAATGACTGGGGCCCTAAATTCTCCATATTGACTGGCTCCTCCCCTCTCCTCCTTGACATTGCCGTTATTGCCTTTATGTACCTGGGTACCCAACACTACCAGTGGGGAACGAATAGGGCACGGGGGAAGCCAGGGAACAGCAGAAGAAGTTGGCCGGGATCACACAGGCAGGTACTGTCTCTTTAATGCAAGGCTCTATCTACAACCCTGCAGTCTCCAATCGACCGATGTACATGTTCAGCAGTTTAAAAAAGTTAACATACTAATCAGATACGTCACGGCTGCCCGTTCACTTCTCCTTCCCCCTGTTGTGCTATAGAACCACAGGGTAGCAGCCTTCTGACTTTTAGCCAAGCACAATGGGCTGTAATAGGTTGAGGGGGTTAAAACCCTCTTTTCAAGTCCCGCTCACCTGCTCTGGTCCCCAAAGTCCCAGGACCCAGCGTCCAGCTTCTTACCGGCCTCCACAGTGTGGCATAGGCAGTTTAGCATAAGCATAGGCTCACCACCGGTCTTCAGATCCGCCCGTTCCACCCATCCGCTTCTCCTCCTCACTCGCCGCTCTGTGGCGGTATGCTGAAAGCCGCACCACCGACTCCCAGGCACGCAGGCGCAGTAGTTGCCGCGGCTCCAGTGAGAGCGCCACAGTGCAGCTAATTTGCTCAAGTGACCGACAACGGCTTCTCCGTCTTCCTCTCCTGCTGCCTTGCAACGGCCACACCGAGACCCAGGCCCAGACACCGGCTACCTAGTAGTGGCAGCCGGCCGAGCACACCAACACACCGATATCGGAAGGTAGACAGTGGGATAGCGAGACTCTCAACAGACTACTCGCTCCACTCCACACTCCTTCCACACCCTCTTCCGGTCACTCCCCCCGACAAAACTCCTTATACGTTAGCATGGGAAACTGATCTCCAAATTCAATGGGATCTCGACAAATGGCAGACATCCTTTTCCAGAGCCTATAAAGGGGATAAAGAATATTTCCTTAATAGAATCCAATCTCAAAGTGATGACCAGATGGTATCTCACACCTGCTAAATTAGCCCTCATGTATACTTCCTCAAACCCCCAGTGCTTCAGGGGATGTGAAATATATGGCTCCATGGCCCATATATGGTGGGAATGCCCCAAAATCAGGCCTTTTTGGAAGAGGATGTTTAAACCTAATCCAAAAAGTGACGGACCTCCAGATCCCCAGAACCCCCGCCATAGCTCTCCTGAATGCCAACATCACAAAGATTCCTAAATGGAATCGCAAACTAATCCACTTTAATCTCCTGGGCGCTAAGCTGACAATTGCCAAGGCCTGGAAAAAGCTAGGGGTATCTTTCTCAGCTGCCAAGCATAAAATATCATGGCTGATGTCCCAAGAGAAATTGACCAGTATTTTGCTAGATTCCAAAGCACAGTTTGAATCCACCTGGGAACCTTGGGCCAAACACGTGGGTATTTCCCTCATCCCCAGGATGCAAGCATAACAAGTAAGCTTCAATGTCCCTCCAGCAGACTACCTGCTGGATGGCCCCTAGCTCTTCCCCCCCCCTTTTCTTTCGCTTTACCTCATTCTTTTTTTCTTATTTATTTTTTATTTTTCTTTGTCAGACCTACCTCGCTTAGGTATGATGTGGACCTATACTAAGCCCTACGTATACATGCCTCCAGGCTCTTAAGTAGAAGAGCCCCCCCCTAGAGGCTCTGAGGCTAGGTGCTCATACCATCTCAACACAAGCAGTGCTTGTTACCCACCATTGCAAGTGGCTGTCCCGGCACAGACTGATCCCTTTAGGGGTGTCGGGAGAGCTCCCCGGAACGTCTGGAACCAGAAAGTGCAAGGCATGTATATCGTGAGACATCGTCTAACCCACCTCAGAATTCTCACACTGAACGTTTTTTTATTTGCTTTTCATAGATGCAAGTGAGTTTGCCCATTCCAAGCCTATAGGAGGTATTTAAGGTGATGCTACATTGTATCTTGCTATGGATGTATAACATGTATCTGATTCTTTTGAAAATAATAAAAATTTTGAAAGAAAAAGAAAGATCAGATGACATGTGACACCTCCTGAACACCATTTCAGATCTAGAATCCCTCCATAAACAAAACACTGGAGCCGTCCACCTTTGTCACCGTATCAAACGCCCGTCGCGACCTCCTCCAATTGCTAGACTCCCACTCTCTGATAGCCCACGATCGAGCTCGCAATTATTATTCTATAACCAATAAGTGTGGCCAACACCTGGCACGAGTTATTCACCCTGGACTCCCCCGCCAATCCATCCCCTTCATTACCAAAACAAACCAGACTAAGGTCTTTAACATGAAAGGTATATCTTCCTCATTCAGGGACTTCTATTCCCAGCTATATAATCTCACACAGAACACTCAAAGCGGCCCTACATCCTCCTCACAAGACAACATGCAGCTCTACATAACAGAAACGGCGTTACCCACAATTGACACCCAGGAATCCTCAGACCTAGACGGTCCCTTGGCGGAACCAGAATTTCTGGGTGCCATCAAGGGTCTAAAACTAGACAAAATGTCTGGGCCCGGATGGCTATACCCTGCAATTCTACAAAACATTTGCACCCCTACTAACGCCATTCCTAGCCCGGGCCTTCAACGCCATCAATGGCACTACCCTGCCCTCTAGAGACCTCCTATCTGCCAACATATCCATTTTCTTGAAGCCCGGTAAGGATCCCTCACAATGCAGTAGCTACCGCCCCATATGCCTACTAAATATAGACTTAAAATTATTTGCAAAGTTCTTCGCCAACCGACTTTCTGCCAGGGATTATCCATAGAGATAAGGTCGACTTTGTCCTGGGAAGGGAAGCCCTGGACAACACGACTAAAACCATACACCTCATCTCCTATATTCAGCGTCACCGCCAGCAGGCATGCCTCCTGTCTTTTGATGCTGAAAAGGCATTTGACATTCGCCAAAATGCCTCCATACAAGGAATTCAAACACCATAAACTATCTCTTTACGCGGACGATTTATTAATATATGCTTGACAACCCCACACGACCCTCCCCTACTCTTTTCTAAATTTAAACGCTTCGGCTTACTAAGTAATTTTAGCTCAACATCTCCAAAACAGAGGCCCTCAATATTTCTATATCCGCTTAAACCAAGTCCTCACTTCGCTCCAATTATTCTTTCCAATGGCAGTCCAAGGGCATCATGATTCCCGTCAACCTCTTCACACTAAACTACATCCCTCTCCTCTCCCGTCTTCAGAAATACTTGGCTTCCTGGGGGTGGTGGTGGTGGGGGGCACGGCCCTACCCTGGTTTGGTCGCATTAACACCCATAAGATGGACTCCCTACCCAAATTACTACATCTCTTCCAAACCGTACCAGTTACCATCCCCAAATCCATTTTTTTTTCTGCCCTACGCTCCCTCTCCATTTGTTTTATCTGGAATAAGGGGCTATCCAGCGTTAAGTACAAACTACTCACACATCCAAAGCTACAAGGTGGCATGGGCTTACTAGATTACGAGCTTTATTACAAAGCTACTCTCATGGCCCGTACCCTAGAGTGGTTCCGCGACCTTTTCAAAAGGCCTCAGTAATGGTCGAGCAGGACCTAGCTCCAGTCGACCTACAGGCTCTCCTCTTTGACAGTCTGGCCTTTCCGCAGGGCATCGGGGCCCATCAACTGGGCTCATTCCACTGCTCGTCCTGGCCTCAGGCACACACTTTCATCCACCCGGGAACCGGGACCCCGATCGTCCCCGGGGTGACACGCGATTGGCTGACATCCCTACACCTAACAACCTTTACAAAACACCTATTCCGTTCATCTCAAATCCATCGCCCACTCTCAGAATTCGAACATCTAAGCTCCCTCTAGGAGCTACCCAGACATCTACTCTCCCACATTTACAGCTTAATTCAGGCCCTCACCCAAGATGACATGCCCACGTACACTAGCAAGTGGTCAGCAGACCTGGGAAAAACCCTCTCCAGAGCGCAATGGCAGACTTCGCACATAAGTCCCCTACTGTTACTCACAAGAGAAGAACTTCAAGATCATATCCAGATGGTACAGGGACCCCACTACGCTACAAAAAATTATTCTATCAACCTTATCCTCCTGCTGGCAATGCAATGCAGCCACGGGCACGTTCTTCATGTCTGGTGGGAGTGTGAACAGGTACGACCCTTCTGGAAGCAGGTAATTCAGGTATATAATAATATATACAAGGGATCTTTACAGCTAACCCCTGAGATAGCCCTTCTTTCCATGTTGCCAGGATCGATAGCCTCCCAGAAACAATGTCTTTTACGTTTTTTTTCTGTCTGCGGCCTGACAACTTATCCCTCTCTTTTGGAAAACGACCACTACCCTCCCATGATCCCTTTGGGTCTCTACAGTGATTGACATGAGAATGGAGGAGACATTGGTGCTCAACAATAACACCTATGACAAAAATAAAGTTTTTTGGTCTGCCTGGCTGCGCTTCTCCTCCTCACGTACCCTGGCTGGCATGCTCCCGGTTCCCCCGAGCCCAGCTCCACCTCTACCATGACTTTTCTCCAAAATGTAGGGATGACCTTCAATTGTCAAGGTACTGTCTTTCCATCCCGGGCTTTCCCAGCAGACCCCTTCCCCATCCTCCCCCCCCCCCAATCTTTTCTGCCTTTATCTTTCTTCCTCCTTTCTCTCTCCCCCCTGATCTTCTATTGCTTGACATAAATTGAATTCAAGACTATTTACGAAAACTTCAGGCGCAAGCGCTACTGTAGGCGCAGGCCATTTGGTAGAAATATAGAGTTAAGAAGGCAAAATTTAGGGGGGGGGGGGGGGGAAGAGGATGGAATTAACAATACCGAAAGCTGGAACATATATGTTTTATATTGTTTCTTTGTATGGAATTGTTGAAAAATATAATTAAAAAAATATAAAATTAAACACATATGGGGGATGATGGACAACTTAAATGTGTTGAGAATATTGGGTTTTATCTTGCTCTTTTTACTTAATTTAATATTTATTTAGATACATAAAAAAAATAATATATATATATATATATATATATATATATATATAATTTTTTTATATATGCACACACAAAATCATACTAAAATTATACTTTTTCACATATTTTATTTTATAAGTTTTTTATAAAATGTGTTTTTTTGACATATTTTATTTTTATTTTCTATTTTTACATTTTCAACTCATGCATTTTTGTAAAATATTTATGCTTTTTATTAAAGTGGTTGTAAAAGCAAAGACAAAACAAAAAACCTGCAAGACAAAGGCATAAGGAGCTAGTATACATAGCATACTAGCTCATTATGAAATATTCACCTTGGATCGAAGCCCCTGTAGTGGTCCCCGTACACTGCTCCGGCCGGGGACATTGGCCGGAGCAGCGATGACATCACTCACGGGAGCCACCAGTAAAGGCACGTCAGCTGAAGCAACGGCATGTAGGAGCCATTGCTTCAGTGCGCATGTGCCGATGACATCGGCACATGCTGATACAGGGGATATCTCCTAAACCATGTAAGTTTAGGAGATATCCATGGTAGCTACAAGTAAGCCTTATAGGCTTACCTGTAGTGAAAAGTGGATTGTAAGAGTTTACAACCACTTTAACTACTAATAGGGTTCATTTACATCCTGGTAAATTCTAGACTATATTAGGATGGTGGCTGATGTTGTCCTCTAGAGGCCTAGTACATTCCATTGGTAGTGACAACTACGGTAGCAACCAGGCGCCTCCTCTTTCCTTGCAGTGTGCTCTGCTCCAGTAACAGAAGAAGTTGCATTCCATTTGGCGGTGTCAGAAACCAAGAATCAGACTGAGACAGAAGTACAGTTAAATCTCACTTGTTTAATAATAAAAAAAAAAAAAAAAAAAGGTAAAAACAGTAAACGTAGCCAGCATTCAGGAACTGGAACAGATAGTCAAACAACCCAAAACGTCAGGGAGCCAGAGATAAGCATAGTAGAACAGCAAGCTTGATCTGGAGCCAGAAGAAAGGTCAGCCAAGCAAGTCTTTAAAAAAGGAACACAGGAGAGTATCTCTAGAGATGTGACCAAGGCGAAGGCAGAGATCATTTGGGCTGGACGGCTTAAGTAGGCAGGACTGGTGAACAGGATTTCATCAACAGGTGAGTCACTGTGGAGAGATAGGAGCTGGCAATTAGCCGACAGCTGAGCAGCCAGCTCAAAGAAGGAAGGGCTGAGCCCAGCCCTGACAGTACTCCCTCCTCAATGACTCCTCCCCCTCAGAAGACCACCAGGCTTGAGGGGAAAACATCTATAGAAATCACGGAGGAGGACAGGGGCATGTATGTCCGAGGATGAGACACAAGAGCGTACCTCCGGACCGGACCCGTTCCAATGCACCAGGTACTGCATGCGCCCATGGAACCTACGGGCGTCAACAACGGACTGTACTTCATACTCCTCATGGTTCTCAACCTGTCCAGGGTGAGGACGAGGCACCGAGGTGGTAAAGCAGTTGCAGACCAAAAGGTTTTAATAAGGAGACATGAAATACATTTGAGATACGCATATTAGAAGGAAGGTCTAATGCACAAGCCACTGGGTTAATCCTGCGAAGAATACGGAAAGGCCCAATAAACCGAGGTGCGAAGTTCAGAGAGTGAACACGAAGTCGGAGGTTGCGACAGCCAGACCCAGTCCCCAACCTGGTAGGAAGGCGCAGGCAGGCGTCTACAGTCAGCATGGAGTCTGTACCCATCATTAACATGTCGCAAAGCCTCCTGGACTTGTGCCCAAGTGGAATGAAGACCACGGACATGCTCCTCTAACGCAGGAATACTCTGTGGAACAAATGAGTCAGACAACATGGAAGGTTGGAAACCATAGTTCGCCATAAACTGGGACAATCGGAAAGCAGAATTCAAGCACTATTGTGAGTAACCTCTGCCCACGGCAAGAGGTCTGACCAGTTATGATGGTCAGAAATATAGCAACATAGGAACTGCTCCAAGGACTGATTGGCTCGTTCTGCAACCCCATTAGACTGCGGGTGATACGCAGAGGAGAAAGCAAGCTGAATTCCCAACTGTGCACAAAAGGCTCACCAGAACCGGGACACAAACCGACTACCCCTGTCTGAGACAATCACCTTGGGTAGCCCATGTAAGTAAAAGATCTCCCGAGCAAAAATGGAAGCCAGTGCCTTAGAATTGGGCAACTTCTTAAGTGGAATACGAGACATTTTTGAGAACCGGTCAACCTCCATAAGGATAACTGTTGCCCTGGGAGTTAGGCAACTCCACAATGAAATCCATAGACAGGTGGGTCCAGGGCCTCTCTCCATTGGGTATGGGCTGTAGGAGGCCCACTGGAAAGTGTCAGTCTTACTTTGAGCACAGCCTTGGGAGAATGATAAGTCTGGAGCACAGCAGTACCGAGACTTAGCCCAAGAAAGGGTAACTGGAACCAGGGGCTTATCCTTCTGGATAACTGGAGATGAAACAACGCCACCTAAGGTCTGTCCGTGACAGGACCTCAAGGTTTGGGCGTTCCCTGGACGGGTAGGACAAGACTTCAAAAAGTGATCTGCCTGGCCACAATAAAGGCACAATCTCTCCCTCCTCCAAAAGCGCTCTCATCTGCAGAGAGACGTGTGAAGCCCAGGTGTATGGGTTCACCTTCACTGACAGACTCGGTGCCAGGAGGCATGGGAGGCAATGGGGGGAGTGCAAAGCTCGGAGCCAAAAGGTATAGGAGGCTTCCACAAGTACTCCCTAAAAGGAA
Organism: Lithobates clamitans; assembly: GCA_037952925.1. Taxonomy (NCBI): domain Eukaryota; kingdom Metazoa; phylum Chordata; class Amphibia; order Anura; family Ranidae; genus Lithobates; species Lithobates clamitans. Next base: position 332,273 of record JBBGZY010000917.1, read on the forward strand.
GGTCTCTGAGTCTGGAATCAATAAGCATGGCAAAGGAGATCAACCTTTCCAGCTCAGTGGGTATGTCTTAGGCTCTCATTTTTGATGCTATCCGAGAGACCGTGAGAAAAAGCAGTCACGAGTGCCTCATTGTTCCACGCAACCTCTGCTGCCAGGGTACTGAAGTCAATGATGTAAATCGGCAACAGTTCTCGTTCCATGTTTGATGGACATGAGGTTTTTGGCAGCAGAAATGGAGTGTGTGGGAACGTCAAATACCTTTTAAAAGGAAGCCATAAAGTCTGGGTAAGTCAAGACAACAGGTTTTTGCATCTCCCATAGAGGGTTTGCCCAGGCCAAGGCTCTTTTAGAAAGCAAATATATCTTGAAACCTACTTTGCTTCTGTACATGCAAAAACGCCTGGGGCAGCATCTCAAAGTATATCTCAACCTGGTTGAGAGACCCTCTGCATTGAACTGGATCACCCCCAAATCACTGGGGAAGTGGAGCGAAACCAGACATACCTCTTATAGAGGCGATACTCGAGGTGGGTGCCTGCACAGAGACTGGGGCAATAGCAGGGTCGGCCTGCAACACAGGTTCTACCAGAGCGGCCACAGTGGGAGATTCCAGGCGAGCCGTGCGACTCAGGAGCATCTGTAACGCCGTGGCAAACTGATCCATGCGGTGATCCTTGTCATCCAATCTGAAAAAAATATTACCAACTTCTATGTCAGACTGACATAGAAGTACAGTTAAATCACACTTGTTTAATAATAATAATAATAATAATAATAATATAAAAAAAAAACAAAAAAAAAAAAAAAAAAACTGTAAAACATAGCCAAAACATAGCCAGAGTTTAGGAACAGGAATGGATAGTCAGACAAGCCAAAACGGCAGGGAGCCAGAGATCAGCGCAGTAGAACAGCCGAGCTAGTCCTGGTAATAGTGACATTTGTGGAAGAGGCTGGGCTGTAGGTAAGATTAGTGGAGTAGATCATCCAATCTGCAGTCATCTGCACAACGTTGCCACAGTCCTGGAGGGCAACCTGGAAGATGATGGGGTCAATACTGAAAGCACTTGACTTGCAACCTTGGGATCCCAGGCTTAGATCAGAGGGTTTTACCAGCCTCCCATTCCTATAGAAGTCCCTCCTGACACTGATAGTCATGGAATCCTCTCCACACTGGACACCGATAGGAGATCTCCCAGCCTCTGGAGTCAGAAGGAAAGTCAGCCAAGCAAGTCTAACAGGAACACAGGAGAGCGTCTCTAGAGATGTGACCAAGGCGAAGGCAGAGAAGATTTGGACTGGACGGCTTAAGTAACCAGGACTGACGAGCAGGATATCAACAGGTGAGTCACTGTGGAGAGATAGGAGCTGGCAATTAGCCGATGGTTGAGCGGCCAGCTCGGAGAAGTAAGGGATGAGCCCAGCCCTCACACAACCTCTGAATTTGACGCTGAGCACGTGCACTCAACTTCTGTGATTGACCATGGCAAGGCCTGTTCTGAGTGGAACCTGTCCTGTTAAACCACTGTATGGTCTTGTCCACCATGCTGCAGCTCAGTTTCAGGGTCTTGGCAATCTTCTTATAGCTTAGGCCATGTTTATATAGAGCAACAATTTTTTTTCAGATCCTCAGAGAGTGCTTTGCCATGAGGTGCCATGTTGAACTTCCAGTGACCAGTATGAGAGCGATAACACCAAATGCAACACACCTGCGACCTTGTAACACTAACAAGTCACATGACAACGGGATGGAAAAATGGCTAATTGAGCCCAATTTGGAAATTTTCACTTAGGGGTGTGCTCACTTTTGTTGCCAGCAGTTTAGACATTAATGGCTGTGTGTTGTTATTTTGAGGGGACAGCAAAATTACACTGTTATACAAGCTGTACCACTCACTACTTTACATTGTAGCAAAGTGTAATTTCTTCAGTGTTGTCGCATGAAAAGATATAATAAAATATTTACAAAAATGTGAGGGGTGTACTCAATTTTGTGAGATACTGTAGATCTTGACTTGATCCATCTGGCTAGCGTTTTCTTGGACGATTCTTTACCTTTTTGTTTTCCAGCGTAGAGGACGAACAGAGCGTTCTGATGCTCTGAACACATTGGTGACTTCAAGGTACTGAAGAAGACATCTAACATCTAGAAGGCTTAGTTCTTGCTCTTTGTTATTAGCCGAACTACAAAATGAAGGTAGTATTATATCCTGGGATTTATGAAAATTAGACATCACTTTTGGTGCAATTCCCAGATCTGTTTGAAGGACTATTCTGTCTGAAGTTCCCCTATCCTACATGCTGTTGTGATAGCCACGAGGAACAGAGTTGTGTGTCAGCAGGCGTAAAGATGTTTCTTGTAGAGGCTCAAAGGGGCTTTTGATGATCCCCCTCAGTACCGACAGATTCCATGTGGGACATTTTTGTTTCTTGGGTGGTCTGTACTTAGCCAGCGCTCTGCAAAGGCAAGAGACCAACAGGTCTTGTAGTGTCTGTTCTAGATACACCTACAGAGCTGCAATCTGGACCTTCAGCGTACTGAGCGCTAGACCTTTATCAGCACCCTGCTGTAGGAACTCAAACTCAACTAGTCGGTGTATCCATCTTTTGTCTGTTATTTTCAGCACACCAGCTGTTGAATTTTCTTCAGGTCTTTCTGTAGATGGCCCTGGTGTTATACTTCCTAGCGCTCAGAAGCATCACCACTACTTTATGTGAAAGTCCTTTCGATCTCAAGAAGTCTTCCTCAGTAACCAGGCTGCCCATTTGAAGCTTTTTCTTAGGCCTGTTAAAAGGGTCCCTGACACATGAGGTCGTCCCTGCGAGGAAGTAGGCAAGGCTCTTCTGCTGAGACTGAGGAGCTGAGAGAAAACAGGCTCTCTTGGGCCAATATGGTGCTATCAGTATCAACTTTGTACCTGTAGGAATTTCTTCATTACTCGAGGAATCAGATATACCGGGGGGAGCGTAGCACATCTTGAAATCCGACAGGTTTTGAAGTGCATCTATCCCCAGAGGCCAGTCTTGAGGGTTTAGCGAGTACAAACGCTTCACCTTGGTGTTTTTCCAGGATGCAAATAGATCTACATTTGGTATTCTCCAGTGGTCTGTCATTTCCCTGAACACCTCTGGGTGTAATGCCCATTCCTCTTGGAAGATCTCTTGGCGGTTGAGGAAGTCCACCACTTGATTGTCTTCCCCTTTAGGTGGACTGCTCCCAGTGATAGTAGATTCCCTTCTGCCCATCGACAGATCTGGTTGGAGATGTGGCTTACAGAGGGGCTCCTCATGCCCCCTTGCTTGTTCATATAAGCTACTGCCGTGGCATTGTCCGACAGGATCGGGGCATGATGATTTCTTAGCTGGTCTTGGAAGTGTTCTATGGCTATTGCCATAAGCTCCCTCGAAATTGAAGACACTTGGACTTCTTCCGGGGACCTTTTCCCTTGAGCATGCTGATCTGCTAGGTAGGCTCCCCATCCCCAACTGCTCATGGACATGGTCAACTTTAGTGTTGTTGTTAAAGACCATGCCAGACCCTGGTTTAGGTTTGTGTGGATCCTACACCACCAGAGCGACCTCTTCACAGAGGTTGAAAGTAAGAGAGTGTTCTATCTAGATCCTCTTGCTGGTTCTTTAGGAGAAAGATTTAGATAAAACTTGCCCCATTGCACTGCCGGTATCGTTGAGGTCATCAGACCCAGAACCGACATCAGCTCCCTGATGGATATTTGGAGGTTGTTCTGTACAGATTTTACTCTAGGCAAGGCCTTGAATTTTCTCCTTCCGTAGGGACGTTTTCCGCTCTGTGGAGTTGAGCAGATATCCCAGAAACCTGATGTTCCAAGTGGGACACAGGTTGGATTTTTCGATGTTTAAATCCATCCTAATCATTTCAGCCATAGTTGAGCTACTGCCAGGTCTTTTGCCAGCTGTACTTCTGACGGTGCTGCAAATAGTAGGTCTAGGTAAGGTACTACGGTCATCTTCAACCCCAGAGGGGCCAGGGCTTCTGCTAGGACTTTTGTAAATATCCTCGGTGACGAGGATAACCCAAAAAGGAAGAGCACTGCTTTGGAAATGATACTCCTTTCCCTCCTTCTCCACTGCCAACCTCAGGTATCTCTGGGACTCTTCTCGTATGGGAATGTGGAGATAGGCATCCCTGAGATCCATGGCCGCCATGAAAGTTCATGGTTGAAGAATATTCCTGACTGAAATTATGGATTCCATAATTCCAATTTTTTGTATTGTATCGCTTGGTTCAGGGGTTTTAGATTTAATATTAAATCAAAACTTCCCAGAAGGTTTTTTGATCACAAAAATAGTGAGCGTAAAAACACTTTAGTTTTTCTTCCTCTGGGACTGGAGTCAGGACCTTTTGGTCTACCATCTGCCCCAGCAACAGGAGAGCCCTTGCTTTTTCGGGATCCCTGGTAAGTTTCGTTAATAGAAATCTCTCTGGGAGGATGACAATTGAATTCCAGGGAGCCCTTGCGACTATGTCTAAGATAAATTGGTTGGCTGTTGTCTTCTGCCATTGGAGATAGGAAGGTAGCCAGCCTCCCCCCTACTGGCATCCTGTAGTCACCGTTTTGGGGCTTGACTAGAATAGCCAAAAGAGGGCATTAATCTTTGGTTTCCTCTTGTGACCCATCCAGTGCTTCTTGTGGTAGTCTCTTCTTGCGAGGGCTCTCTTCGCCCACGCTTCTGTCAGGAAGGCTTTCTTACTGTCCGCCATGCTTTCTAGGGCTTCATCCAAGCCTGTTCCGAATAAAAGATCTCTGGAAAATGGGAGGTTACATAGTTTCATCTTGGATGCAGGATCCCTCAACCAAGTTTTCATCCAGATAGCCCATCTGGCTGCCACGGCTAGACCCCCTGACCTTGCTGGCAGGGTGACGGATTCTGCGGAGCATTCCACTATGTAATTGACTGCATTGGAGAGAACCTGTAGGGTTTTCAAAAGTTCTTCCCTAGGGGTACTATTTTTGATATGGTCCTGAAGTTGTGAGGGCAAAAATCAAGATTTCTTGTCACGCAAGTGGTGGCAAGCGCAGGCTTCAGGCTGGCGACACTCGTTTCCCAGGCTCTCTTTAGGATAATGTTGCCCCTCTTGTCCATACAATCTTTTAGATGCCCCATGTCTTCAAAGGCCAATGAGGACTTTTTGGAGAATTTCGAGTGGCACATCCAATTTAGGGTGCTTATTCCACACCTGTGGATCGTCACTGAAAAGGGAACCACTTCTTATGGCTAGCTGCAAAGACGGGCTTCTTTTCTGGGTCTACCCACTCATTCCTCACACCGTCCGACATCACCTGGTGGACTGGGAATACTTTGGAAATAGAGGAACGAAAAAAACTCATAAAAACATGACCTAGTGTACCAAGGTCTAAGGAAGAAAAAGTCCAAAGTTTCATATATAGCTCCAGGTCATCTAACTCTTCTAGGGACAATTTGTACATGGGTCCTTTTTTTCCCCCTTCTCCCCCAACTTCCTGCTCTGAATCTGAGCTGTCTGTGGCTATTTCGCTAAAAGCGCTGCTACCCGCTCGTTCCCTTGCTAACTCCTGTGACCCTGAGGCGACTGATCTTGTCAAGGCTATGGGAGAGGAACTTTTAGGAGGGAACTGTTGGAGGTTTTACCTCTGAAATTTATTTAAGATCCTTAAAAAGGTAGTAGCCATGTCATCCTTCACAGATCTAAAAAATTGTGTAAATTGCATCAGACTGTTTAACCTGTCTGTCTATGCAGACTTGACATAGCGGCTCTGTGTATCCCAAAGGCATCTTGGTAGCACATTTTGCACACCGCTTTCTGGGAGTGAGCTATGGGTCTTTAGGAGGCTTGGCCTGCCAAAAAACAAAAACACAGGGGCCCCTGGCATGAGAAAACCAGTAGCCTCCCTGACGGTAATCCCGAGTGTGGCTCGGGGTTAAATTTCACTCCCATTAGCGGTAACCCCAAGCCACGCTCGGGATTACATTGCAGGATCCCGGTGTGGCGTTACTTACCTTGTCCCCAGGATCCCGCGATGTCCCCTGCTGTGTCTGCGGTCTCTGTCTCCTCCGAAGCCTCTCCGTGCCAGGCTCCGTTCCCTGCGAGCGTTGCGACGCACAGGGGCGGAGCCTGGCGGCAAATTCAAAAAAATTGTACAAACCATAACACATACAGTCCTGTAATCTTACAGATTACAGGACTGTATGAAATTATTTCACATCCCTTTTGTCCCCAGTGCTTTGGCCCATGCCCTGCATGCAGTTTTATGTTATACTGTATATACTGTTCTTTCTGCCTGGAAACTGGAGATTGTCCATAGCAACCAAAAAGTGTCCCTTTATGTCAAAAGTGGCTTTAGACCAGCTAGAAAACAGCGATAGTAAATTAGAACATTTGCAGAATTGATCGATAATGAAACATGGGGAAATGTATTTTATATATATTTTTTTTAATTATTTATTATATTATAATTTATGTTTTTGTGTTTCAAACATCATCAGACCCGGGATATCTACTAGACTCTTGTTTGGACAGATTTAAGTGTGTTATTGTTAAGAATTACAGGCCTACAATATAAAACGCCAAATTTCCATGCAAAATAATTGTACCGCTTTCAGCACCTAAAATCCGAAATAATCATACCACCAGGGAGGTTAACCAGCTATTAAAGAGTGCACACCCAGTGACACCTGCTACCACCTGTAGTGCCCCAGCTGCTAGAGACCACCACCATCTAGCCTGCTGTTCCCCCTACGGTCAACAAAAGGTCACCCACTGGTGCCTACCTGTGTCCCTGGGAGCCTGGGCAGATGAGAGTTCATCTTTCTCCTGCATCCTGGACTTGTTGTGGCGTTCACGCGGTCCCCTGCAGCTGTGTCCGTAAGAAAACGGCACCAGCTGGCCATTCCCGCTCCCTGAGCACTTAAGGGGCTGGACTAGCTCCCTGGCGCATGCCAATGATGTCATTCCACCCAGGAAACACCACGTATCTTCGGGGTTAAGCTTAGCTTCCAGCCGCCACCCCGCCAGAGCCAGCCAAGGGGACGCTGCATCACCGCCTATCTCCGCACGTGGGCTCAGAGGAAGCTGGAATCCAGGTCACCTCCTGCCCGCTGTTGAGGGCTGCCCGTAGCTGCACACCCGACTTCCTCCACCACAGAAAAAACGGCTCCGGTAAGGCCCCCTGACCCCCGCCGCTCAGAGGCTCCCATTCCCCCACCTGCTCCTGCACACGCTGGACACCTATCCTAGGTCAGCCCTTGGGAGATGGAGCCACTCTAGTCCTTAGGCAAGAGGTCTCCTCCAGATGGAGGAAACACTAAGACTGACCAGGGACCTGAGGGACAGCCTTTTAAATATTTAAAATTGGCAACGCGTTTCCTGTCTGGAGGGAGGCACTCCATCTCTCAAGGACTGACCTGGAAGACGACTGGGGGAAAGTAGCCTAAGTGTACAAATATTTTCTTGTGCAGCCCTACAGAAGCTTCATATTGCTCATTACCCTTGCTACAGCCACTATTTTTCAATTGTTCTGCATATCACAGTCAATATCTTTTGCCTAACCATCAAATGGCTGAATGTTGCTTTTTGTGGTAGGTGGGAAAATAAATAGGATTTTTTGTCATACTTGCTTGTAAAATCCTTTTCATTGAATACATCATGGGACACAGAGTTAGGCTAATAGTCATTACCTACTGGGTTATACGCCATCTCTAGGTGAATGGACACTGGTATACAAAGTCTTAGACAGGAAGTGATCCCCTATATAACCCCTCCCATACAGGAAGTACATCAGTTTTGTAGCAAGCACTGAATCCTCAAAAAAAGAGGGGAGGGATCTTTGTCCCATGATGCAGTGGTCATCAACCCTGTCCTCAGAACTCACTAACAGGCCAGGTTTGCAAGATAACTGAAATACATGACAGGTGATATTTGCTGCTCAGTGATTGCAGTATTCTAGTCTGCATCTCCCCAAGGTAATACATAAAAACTGGTCTGTTAGTGGGCCCTGACAACAGGGTTGATGACCACTGCCATGACGTACTCAAAATAAAGGATTTTACAGGTATGACGGAAAAAAATCCTAATTTTCGTTTTCATACATCATGGGACAGAGTTAGGCTAATATTCATTACCTACTGGGACATCCCAGAGCAATAGCCTTGAGGGGAGGGAGACACCCTGCTAAACAATAGCCATTAGACCTTATACAGCAGCTCGCAGTACACTGCGGCCGAAAGCCGAATCCTCGGCTGCTCGAACATCCACTTGATAACATTTTGTAAACATATGCACTGAAGACCAGGTAGCAGCCTTACAAATCTGAGCTACAGATACCTGATGGGGAAAAGCCCAAAAGGTTCCTACAGCCCTGGTAGAATGAGCTCTCACCCTAAAAGGGAGGACCTTTAAGTTTCAAGCCATAGGCCTGAATAAGTAATTGATGGACCCAATTGGTAATGGAAGCTGCCTGCCCCTTCTTGGGTCCTTTTGGTAAAACAAAAAAGGAGGCTGATCCTCGGATCTCTGCAGATCTAGACAAAATAAACCTTGACTGTCCGGACAGCGTTCAAGGAATGCAGTCGTCTCTCTTCCACCGAAAGAGGCTGAGAGAAAAAAAGAAGGTAAAATGATGTCCTGATTCAAATGAAAGGCTGACACACCACTTTTGGCAAAAAGGATGGAACAGGTTGTAACATGACCCTGTCGTGGTGAAGGTTCAAGTATGGTTCCCTGCACTAAAGGGCCGCCAACTCCGACACCCTTCTAGCCGAGGTAATGCCCATCAGGAAGGCTAGCTTGCACAACAGTCTAATGGAATTTCCTTGATAGCACCAAGAACACATAGGCGACCTAATGGGTGGAAGTAAACGTGTTTCCCCCTGCATAAAGGTTCGAACCAGCGAATGGGAGGCTAAAGGCTTTTGGAAGAATACTGTCAGGGCTGAAATCGGACCTTTGATTGTACTCAAAGCCAATCTGATTTCAACAGCTGACTGTAGAAAAGAGAATTTTCCCAATCACGTATTTCTGAGGATGCCATTTTCTGGCTTCACACCAGACAATATAAGTCTTCCAGACGTTATGATAGATCTTCCTAGCGACAACTTTTCTAGCATTCACTAGGGTAGACACCACTGGTCCCAAGATGCCATGGTCCTTCAACATCCTGGCTTCAATAGCCATGCCGTCAAATTTAGACTGTAAATTGGGGTGGAATATAGGACCTTGCAACATTAGATCGGGACGGAGTGGAAGCATCCAAGGCCTGTCTATTGCCAATCTCACAATCTTCGGGAACCAGGGCCTTCTGGGCCAGGCTGGTGCCACCAGAATGACTGGAACCCCCTCTCTCTGAATCCTGCGCAACAAATGTGGAAGGAGAGGGAATACTGGCTCCATGGAACTACCAGAGCATCTGCTCTGATTGCTAGAGGATACTTTGTTCGGGACACAAACTGCTGTAGCTTGTTGTTGAACCTGGATGCCATAAGGTCGACCTCTGGCCATCCCCAACATTGGCAAATTTCCTGGAACACCTCTGGGTGTAGGGACCATTCCCCTGGGCAGATCTGCTGGCGGCTGAGATAATCTGCCTTCCAGTTCTATACTCCCGGGATATGGACTGCTAATAGAATCGGCACATGTCCCTCTGCCCAGGCTAGTATGTGATTCACCTCCTTCAGAGCTGAATGACTCCTGACACCGCCTTGGTGGTTTACATAGGCCACTGCAGTAGCATTATCGGACTGAACCCCGATAAGGCAGTCCTGCAGCTCCACCATCCAGGACATAGGGCCAGACGTACTGCCCGTAACTCCAGGATGTTGATGGGCAGGATCTGTTCAGTCCTTGACTATTTCCCCTGAGCTGTGAGCCCCTCTAGGGTCACTCCCCAGCCTGAGAGACTGGCATCTGGTCAGTATTCTCCAAGTTACCGGGAGGAAGGATCTTCCCTTTCGCAGGCTCTGATCCTGCACCTATCAGTTTAGGATTAAGAATGCACAAGGAGATAAGAACACTGGATAATCCAGGGCTTGTCCTCTACTGTTCCAAGCCAACAAGAGGTCTTGTTGTATAGGCCTGGAATGGAACTGGGCATAGGGCACTGCCTTGGAGGACACCATCCTCCCTAGAAGACTCAGAGCCGAATGGAGGGTTGTCTGCTGCCCCTTATCCGACGCACCTGATCCTTCAGGGCACATATCCTTTACAGGTGGCAAAATTACCCTTTCTTGGACCATATCTAGGATCAGGTCTAAACACTTCAGACATTATTATTATTATTATTATTATACAGGATTTATATAGCGCCAACAGTTTGCGCAGCGCTTTACAACATGAGGGCAAACAGTACACTTACAATACAAATCCATACAGGAGGGATCAGAGGGCCCTGCTCGTTAGAGCTTACAATCTAGAAGGGAGGGTCAAGTTGAAACAAAAAAAAAGGTAATAACTGTGGGGAATGAGTTGATGGAAAAAATGAAAATACAGTTGTTAGGTGTGGGTAGGATAGGCTTCTCTGAAGAGAAGGGTTTTCAAGGATCCTCTAAAAGCTAATAAAAGTAGGAGATAAGCGGACAGATTGGGTAATGCATTCCATAGAATTGTGGAGAGGCTTTGGAAAAGTCCTGGAGGCGAGCATGGGAGGAGGTGACTAGGGAGCTAGAGAGCAGGAGGTCTTGGGAGGAACGAAGCGAACGAGTAGGTTGGTATTTAGAGACTAAGCTAGTGATTTAGCTGGGGGCGAAATTGTGGATGGCTTTGTACGTAGTTAGAATTTTGAATTTAATTCTTTGGCCGAGCGGAAGCCAGTGGAGGGATTGACAGAGAGGAGTGGCAGACACAGAGCGATTGGTAAGATGGATGAGTCTGGCAGCGGCATTCATGACAGATTGAAGAGGTGATAGGACTATGTAGAGGCAAGCCAATGAGAAAGGAGTTGCAATAGTCGAGGCGAGAGATGACAAGCGAGCTTTGTTGTGTCATTGGTTAGAAAGGGGCGTATTTTGGAGAGGTTGCGGCGGCAGGATTTGGACAGTGATTGGATGTGTTGCTTGAAGGAGAGTTCAGAGTCTAGGACTACACCTAGAACCTTGGCATGTGGGGATGGGCTTATAGTTGTGCCACCGATTTTGACAGAGAGAACAGGGGAAGGGGCATATGGGGGAGAAAAAAATTATAAGTTCGGTTTTGGATAGATTGAGTTTGAGGAAGTGGTGTGACATCCAGACTGATATATCTGATAGTAAATTAGTGATACGTGAAGAGATAGAGAGAGTGAGCTGAGGGGTAGAGAAATATTTTTGGATGTCGTTAGCGTAGAGGTGGTATTGGAAGCCATGGGAGGCTATCAGTTGACCCAGGGAGGTGGTGTATATTGAAAATAGGAGAGGTCCAAGAACAGAACCCTGGGGGACTCCAACAGAGAAAGGAAGAGGAGAGGAGGAAGTAGAGTTATAAGAAACGCTAAAAGGTGCAGTTAGATAAGTAGGAAGAGAACCAGCGAAGTGTACAGTCACGGAGACCAAAAGGCGTGTCTTTTTTTGAGGAGGAGGGGGTGGTCAACTGTATCAAAGGCAGCAGAGAGGTCCAGAATAGTGTCGATTGGTTTTAGCTGCTAGTAGATAGTTTGTTAGTTTTAGGAGAGCAGTTTCTGTGGAGTGTTGAGGACGAAATCCAGACTGAAGGGGATAAAGGTTATTATCAGTGAGGTGGATGCTCAGTCGGTTGTAGACCAGACGTTCGAGGAGTTTGGATAAGAAGGGGAGCAAGGAGATGGGGCGTAGGTTGTTAAGATTGGATGGGTCCAGTGAGGGCTTTTTAAGTATGGGTCTGACAAGTGCATGTTTTAGAGAGACATTGAGATGGTCTCAAGGCTGACTTTGTTTATGACCCAGCCTAAGCTTTCCAAATACCACACTGTACAGGTTAAGCTCTGTTCTAGAGCATGTAGTGAGTGATCTCTGAGCAGGAGGTCGTCCAGATACCCAAGCACAAAGATCCCTTGGGCCCTTAAAAGACCCAGTACTGGTGCTAGGACCTTTGTGATCACCCGGAGAGCTGTGGCAAGACCGAAGGGTAGAGCCACAAACTGAAAAGGACGTTCCTCTACTGCAAATCGCAGGAACCTCTGATGAGGCTGAAAAATAGGTATGTGGAAATGCACGTCCAAAAAAAAAAAAAAAACAAAAAAAAAAAAAAATCTATGGAGGCTAGGTCTCCCATCTGGAGTGAGGTTACGTCTGAGCGGACAAACTGCATCCAAAAAAGAACTGGATTAGTAGATACTGGTTCTTGGATCCAAAATGGGCTGTGTGTCCTAGTTTGGCTTTTGAACCGTAAACAGGTTCGAATAAAACCCTGCACCCCTTTGGGATACAGGAACCTGTACAATCAACTCCTTGATGCACCAAATGATGTAGTGGCTGAAGCAATAAGTCTATTTTTTGGAGGATCCGGGGGAATGCTGGATCTTAAAAACATGAGGGGGAACCCCCAGTAACTCCAGCTTGTAACCGCGGATATAGTCGAGGTGACCCACTTGTCCTGAACCACTGTTCTCCACATGTTCACAAAGTGCAGCAGCCTTCTCCCGACCTCAAAAGGAGGGCTTGGTGCCGGGTTTAGAAGAGCCCTTGGTGCTGTGACACCTGAGGAAGCAGTCCCCGAGGTTTTAAATGGGGGACGCCTGGTGCTCCTCTTTACAGGTAGTAGAGAGCTCTTCCCCCGGAAATCTTTTGGATATATTTCTGTCCAAATCATCATCAGACATTCCCCATGAAAGGGGAAACCTGACAATAACTTCTTACAAGGAAGCTTAGCTGACCAGTTCTTGAGCCACAAAAGTCTGCGCATATACACGAAAAGTGTGTCGTGCATTTGTATTAAACCCCTCCCTGCAAACAGGACTTCTTATGGCTCTTTCAAAAATGCTTATTTTTTTTTTCCACTCTTCCATAAAAAGGTCAGATTTGTGGTGTGCATGACTAATAGTTGTCTTGTGGACAGATTCTCCCACCTGAGCTGTGGATCTCTGCAGCTCCTCCAGAGTTACTATGGGACTCTTGGCTGCTTCTCCAATTCTCTCCTTTCCCCACCCATCAGTTTAGGTGGACAGCCACGTCTTGGTAGGTTTGCAGTTGTGCCATACTCTTTCCATTTTTGGACGATTGATCAGTGCTCCGCGAGATGTCCGAAGATTGGGATTTTTTTTTTTTTTATAACTAAACCCCGCTTTAAACTTCTCCACAACTTTATCCCTGACCTGTCTGGCGTGTTCCTTGGCCTTCATGATGCTGTTTGTTCACCAAGCATCCAACAAACCTCTGAGGACTTCACAGGACAGCTGTATTTATACTGAGATTAAAGAACACTGAGGTGGACTCTATTTACTAATTAGGTGACTTCTGAAGGCAATTGGTTCCACTAGATTTTAGTTAGGGGTATTAGCGTAAGGGGAGCTGAAGACAAATATACGCAACACTTTTCACGCATTTAATTTGTTAAAAAAAAAAAAATCTATCATTTTCCTTCTACTTCACAATTATGTGCCAGCTTGTGTGGGTCTAACACATAAAATACATTTATGTTTTTGGTTGTAACGTGAAAATGTGGAAAATTTCAAGGGGTATAAAAACTTTTTCAAGGCACCATCTACATTCTTGTAAATACCAGAAACACCTTCCACCAACAGGTTGGTTCCAAATTTAGAACATGATGGCTGGTTATTGACTTTCGTCAAGAAAAAAAAAAAAAAAAAAAAAAGTAGCTTCTCAATCTTTACAAACTTGGCCAATAAATTACAGCTAATAAAACCTTCTGCAGGAGAACAGAACCAAAATTCCTTCTAGTATAAGGAAAAAAAGCAGCTTGATAAAATAACAAAGATCTCTAAAACCTTCGGTGCCCCATGGAATGAACAGTAATTATCAGCTGAAGTCAAAATTAAACAGTTTATCTAAGAACTGGGCCATGTACAGTTGGGTCCATCTATATATTTGGACACAGGCACAATTTTTTCCAGGTATTTACCAAAACATATTCAAGCTATAGTTATATAATAATGGATATGGGCTGAAAGTGCACTCAGGTTTAATTTGAGGGTATGTACGTCCAAATCAGAGGAAGCGTTTAGGAACTACAGCTCTTAATAGCCACACCCCCCTTTTTTTTAAAGACCCCATACACACACTATACAACTTTTGTCATCTGATTTTCTTTAGATTTACCAAAACCATGGAGTGCAAGGGCCTGCCTAATTGCAGACAAATTGAAACTTCTAAGGTTTGACCTCATATTATATGGTTTTGGTAAATCTAAAAAGGAAAACATCTACAGAGAATTGTATATAGTGTGAATTTAGCTTTAAGGGGCCAAAAGTAATTGGACAACTGCATCAAAAGCTGTTTCATGGCCAGGTGTGGGCTACGCCATGATTTCTTCATCAATTAAGCAGGTAAAAGGTCTGGAGACGATTCCAAAGCCTTATACACGTGATCTAATTGTTGGCAGGGGATTTTGCAATGACAGACTATTGGCCTAAAATCTGACCGTTAGTAAGCTCCTTCAGACAATTGTTGTCCAACTTTCACCAACAAATGTTGGATGGCAGGCTAGTAAATTTTCAGAACGGTCTGTTGTCAGATTTGCGAATCGTCTGTACACAAGTCCGTCAAGCAAAAGTACAAACACCTATGCTTGGAATCAATGCTCAAACACAACATTAGCAGAAGGTGCCCATGGCACTCAAGAGCTGAAATTCCACATAGTACGTCACAACTGTGTGCCATTAGTATGCAAGACAAGATCCAGGCACACACCCTTTTGGAAAAAATCTGACACTGCTGGCCAACAATCCAATCGTGTGTACGAGGCTTTAGTGTGGTATTTTGATTCTATTGCTGTAAACCTCCAGTATCTTACAAAAGTAGGTACATCCCTCACATTTTATATCTTTTCATGTGACAACAGTGAAGAAATTACACTTTGCTACAATGTAAAGTAGTGCTTGTACAGTGCAAATTTGCTGTCCCCTCAAAATAATTCAACACAGCCATTAACCACTTCAGCCCCAGAAGGATTTGACCCTTAACCACCAGGCCATTTTTCTAACTAAAAAAAGACCAATTTTTTTTTTTTTACTTTCTGCTATAGTACAAAAAAAAATAAAAATTAATCGAACGAGAATTTTAGTCGATTAATTATAAAAACGCACATACAGATTCAACTACTTTTAGCTGATCTCCTTGCATTGCAACTCTGCATTAGTCAGTGGTAAATGTGGCATACACTATATACAATCACCCGGCCCTAGTTAGTTTCCACAATCCATGACTTAACACTTCTTAAAAAAAAAACAAAAAAACAAAAACTTTTTTTTTTAGTCTTTTAATGTTAAAATTTGTTTTTAGGGTGGACCTCCACGTTAACAACACATTTTCAAATTTGCAGCTCAATTGCTTGCTATCTGGGTAATGCCTCCAATGGGTATACCAGTCCTGTTGACAACCATCTAAAATGGGAATGCCATTTCAATTCCCGTTGGGTCTCTGGGACAGGAAGTGAAATGAAAGCTCCACACAGGGATGCACATGGCAAAGCCTAAACCGAGAGGTGTTCTCTCTGCATAACCTAATCTAAAACGAAAATACAGATTCAAGCTGTATATATACTTTAAATCACCACAATTCCTCCTCCTCAATTGACCTGTCCAGTACAGACAACACACTCACCTTCATAATACCTTCCAATGCTTGTTTATTCCCAGCAAGGGTCAAGTATCATCAGAATGGGGCATGTCCGGCCAATCACAAAACAGTCTTGCAGCCACACCTCTGCAATTCGTGGACACGCCCACTCGGTCGAAGCCTTTCAAGTCATGATTGGATCGGTCAGGCGTCTGCTGTATTCCATCACTTTACCATTGTCCAGAGTGGGCGGAGTCAATGACTGAGGAAGGGGGGAGGAGTCCGGTGACGTCGATGTCCGTGACATCATCGGATCTCCGACGGAACTCCCTGAAGCCGGCAGAGAGGTAAGTACCGATCAAAAAAAAATTAACGATTAATCAAGGAATTAATCGTTAATTTCCGCAGCCCTAATATTCTTGTACACATTTTTGGTAAAAAAACAAACACACACACACACACACACACACACAATAGGCGTATATTGATTGGTTTGCGCAAAAGTTATCACATCTACAAACTATTAGATAGATTAAAGGACTTTTTTGGTTTTTAATGGTAATGGCAGCAACCTGTGATTTTTAGCAGGACTGACATAGCGGCGAACAAATCTGACCCCAAATTACACTTTTTGGGGACCAGTGACAGTATTACATTGATCTGTGCTATAAAAATGCACTGATCAATGTAAAAATGTCACAGGGAAGGAAGGGGGTTAACACTAGGGGGCGATCAAGGGGTTTCGTGTGTTCTAACTGTAGGGGGGAGATGGACTTACTGAAACATGACAGATCACTGTTCCCAATCACTGGGAACAGTAGATCTCGGTCATGTCACCTGGCAGAACAGGGAACTGCTTCTCCTCACCGCGATCGCTGGCAGAGTCCGCAGCGCGCGCCTGCTATCCTACTTGCACGGAGCGACGTACGGGTACGTCGGTTCGTGCAGGAGAGCCGACCTGCCACAGTATATCTGCATGAGCTGGTCGGCAAGTGGTTAATGTCTAAACCGCTGGCAACAAAATTGAGTACACCCCTAAAGTGAAAATGTCCAAAATTGGGCCCAAAGTATCACTATTGCATGGCCACTATTTTCCAGCACTGCCTTAACCCTCTTGGGCATGGAGTTCACCAGATGCCACTGGAGACCTCTTCCACCTTCTGTTTAAGGATGCCTCACAGATGCTCAATAGGGTTTAGGTCTGGAGACATGCTTGGCCAGTCCATCACCTTTACCCTCAGCTTCTTTATAGCAAGGCAGTGGTCATCTTGGAGGTGTGTTTGGGGTCATCATGTTGGAATACTGCCCTGTGGCCCAGCCTCCGAAGGGAGGGGATCATGCTCTGCTTCAGCATGTCACAGTACACATTGGCATTCATGGATCCCTCAATGAATTGTAGCTCCCCAGTTCCGGCAGCACTCATGCAGCCCCAAACCATGACACTCCCACCACTATGCTTGACTGTAGGCAAGACAAACTTGTTTGTGTACTTCTCATCTGGTTGCCACCACACGCGCTTGACACCATCTGAACCAAATAAGTTTATCAGTCCACAGGACATGGTTCCAGTCAGTGGCAGCCCGTGCATTACGAGCGCCACAACCCCCCCACCACCTCCCTATTCATGTGCCCGGCCCTTTTCAGGACGCTGGAACACATGAAATACCATGGCGGGGGTCTGTATTTTGAAGAGCTTTAAAATAATTTGCGCCTGTTGTGTGGCATTTTCACACCAATGTTCCTCCTTGCAAATCAGCAGGCAGGTCAGTGAGACCTGTCTCCCGATTGGCCAAAGCATTAGGCGTATCTATTGGATGCCTAACGCTTTGGCGGAAGAGGAGACACGGAGGAAGTGAGGATCCGAGTGGACACAGGAGCCTCCGTTTCCACCGAGGAGAGCCCCGTCACTCCAGGAGAGGAGTAGAGCCCTGCCACACGAGTGGTAAGTGCCACCAGATCGGCGGGGAGGGGGGGTTAGTGAAGTGACAGCCGAGCCTGGCTGCACATGATGGGGCACAGTGAGGCTGCAATTGATGGGGAGGGGGGGGGTGTCAGTATTTTTCAGTGAGTTTGTGCCCCCCCAAAAAATTGAGCACCAGCCGCCACTGGTTCCAGTAAACCATGTCCTTAGTCTGCTTGTCTTCAAACAGATTGTGGGCTTTGTGCATCATCTCTAGAAGAGGCCTCCTTCTGGGATGACAGCCATACATACCAATTTAATGCAGTGCATGGTCTGAGCACTGAATGGCTGACACCCCCCCCCCCCCCCCCCCCCCGCTCAACCTCTGCAGCAATGCTGGCAGCACTCATACCTCTATTTCCCAAAGGCAACCTCTGGATATGACACTGAGCACATGCACAACTGCTTTGGTCAAGCATGGCGAGGCCTGTTCTGGGTGGAACCTGTCCTGTTAAACCGCTGTATGGTCTTAGCCACCGTGCTGTAGCTCAGTATTAGGGTCTTGGGAATCTTCTCATAGCCTAGGCCATCTTTATGTAGAGCAACAATTCTTCTATTTCCTACCCTCAGAGTTCTTTGCCATCTTGAACTTCCAGTGACTAGTATAAGGAGACAGAGCAATAACACCAAATTTAACACACCTACTCCCCCACTCACAACTGAGATTTTGTAACACTAACAAGTCACATGACACCAGGGAGGAAAAATGGCTAATTGGGTCCAATTTGGACATTTTCAAATAGGGGTGTACTCACTTTTGTTGGCAGTCGTTTAGTCATTAATGGCTGTATGTTGAGTTATTTTGGCAAACTTACACTTTGCTACAATATAAAGTAGTGAGAACAGCTTGTGTAAAAGGTGTAATTTCTTCAGTGTTGTCACACGAAAAGATATTTACAAAATTGTGAGGGGTGTACTTTTGTGAAATACTGTACATAATGCATTCAAAAGGAGCTGTCCATGCAAGTGAAACAGGCCAATGTAAGGCTTTAAAAATTAAACAAATTGAATCAGAGATAGCAACAACATTAAGATTGGCCAAATCAACAGTTTGGTACATTCTGAGGAAAGAACAATGCACTGGTGAGCTCAGCAAAATAAAAAAGCCAGGACTTCCATGGAAGACAACAGTGGTGGATGCAGGAACAAGCAAGCTATGGTAAAGAAAAACCCATTCACAACATCCAGACAAGTATAGACAGACACTCTCCAGGAGGTGGGCGTATCATTGTCAAAGTCTAGAATCAAGAGAAGACGTCACAACAGCAAATACAAAGGGTTCACCACAAAGTACAAACCATTCAAAAGCCTGAATAGAAAAGTCAGATTAGACTTTGCCAAAAAAACAAACTAAAAAAGCCAGACCAGTTCTAGAAAAGCATTCTTTGGACGAATGAAACTAAGATTAATGACAGGAAGAAAAAAAAAAAAAAAAAAAAAGTGTGGAGAAGGCTTGGAACAGCTCACGATCCAAAGCACACAATGTCATCTGTAAAGCATGGTGGAGGCAGTGTGATGGCATGGGCATGCATGGCTTGCAGTGGCACTGGGTCATTGATGTGACAGAAGCAGCCGGATGAATTCTGCAGTGTTTAGAGATATACTGTCAGCCCAAATTCAGCCAAATGCAGCAAAGTTGATTGGCGGGCGCTTCACAGTACAGATGGACAACGAGCCAAAACACACTACAAAAAGGCAACCCAGGAGCTTTTGAAGGAAAATAAGCAGAATATTTTGCAATGGCAGAGTCAATCACCTGATCTCAACCAAATTGAGCATGCATTTCACTTGAAGGCAAAACTAAAGACAGAAAGACCCACAAAGAACAACTAAAGACAGCAGCAGTTAGAGCCTGGCAAAGCATCAGAAACACCCAGTCTGGTAATGTCCATGGGTTCCACACTTAAAGGCAGTCATTGCCAGTAAAGGATTCTCAAAATATTAAAAATGAACAATTTAGGATTATTTTCTATTGTCCAATTACATTTGAGCCCCTGTTAAAAGGGGGGGGGGGCTGTATATAAAAATGGTTGCAGTTTCTAAAATTTGTAATTGATATTTATGTTCAACCCTTTGAATTAATGCTGAAAGTCTGCACTTCAGTCATTTGGATTTTGTTTTAATTTTATTCTGGTGGCATACAGAGCCAAAAGTACGAAAAATTGTGCTAGTGTACATAATTATATATATATACCCCCAACTGTATATAGCACAAAAAGATGCAGTCAAAGTGAGGCAAATCTATAACATTGCAATCCACCAGGGGAAGCAAAGAGTTCATGGGTAAACACATTTAGCTCTTCTAAACAAAATCGAAAAAGGCAACTGTCAAAATTTTAGTTTACGCTAGAAATCATTTAACTTGAACAACTGGCAACATAACATTCAGTAGGACAACACCGAGCAAGTATTTTTTTTTAATGTCCTTTTGCTGTTCATAACAGCTTTTTATTAAATCATTTTTTATTTAGAAAGGGAACAATACAGTAGAGATAAAAAAAAAAAAAAAGAAGAAGAAGCAGAAGTAAGAAGAAAGAAGTAGTAACAGGGTAGAAAGTAAATAAAAATAAATAACTTTGCCAACTTTAAACAACGCAAAAATGAAGGTTTACCATGAGTAGCATTATAAATCCCACAATCATGCTTTTGGCACTGGAAAAAGGCAAGTCTTCTGTTCTAAGTGGTGATGCCCTGCTACCAACCTTAGTTGTCAGATGTTTTAAAAAAAAAAAAAAAGGGGAGCGCCCTTTAACATATAAGGGGATCGCACACCTACCTTGTGGGGTAGTGACACTGCCTCAATTACTGCCCATTTAACCAATCTTGCCCCTAGAAATAACACTCAAATTGGCAATGTTTTGGAAATACTTGTGGCAAATAACTGTGCAGGTTTTCACATTACAGACAAATCTAGATTTCATGGGATCTCAGGGTAGATTATGGACATTTTTTTTCATCAGTAGTCAGTTTGGTTGTTCAAGTTTAGATTAAGTCCATCCTTCCCTTTCTCCATTCAAATTAGAAGCATAAAAAAAAAAAAAAAAGGCATCCTATTAGGCCAAGGCTTCCCAATTCTGACTGAGCAGGAAATTCCAGCAGGTTTTGTTCTTGAAGTAGTCAGGTTAAATTTCTTGCAGAGTAAGGGTCAGAGCTCATTTAGCCAGTAGGAAACAATTTTCCTTCAAAGAAAGCTTGTTTGTCTCTCCAGGTTGTAGTGGAATACTTTGTATTGGTGTAAAGTATATATAGATTCCATATTCAGGGGGCACTTTAGTGAGGTCGGCTGCTGCTGGATTCTGAGGGGTGCCTACTCCGTTGGCTTGTGTAACCATTCACATACCCATTAGTCTGCCTCTTTGTTAATCCACCATTTAGGATATCTTGGATGTGCTGAACAATTAAGTTGATGGCCACTGTTGAGGAAAAAAAAATAAAAAATTAAAAGTAGGACACAAAAAACCCACACCACATTTGATCTACATCTCTGGGATAGCTCACTTCAGAGGCATAACTAAAACCTTGGGAGGGCCCAGATGAAAAGAAACCACGAAAGGCCCCTGACCCTCTTTCCTCCTCTCTCTCCCCTCCCTCCCTGAGCCTGGTGGCAGGACACCAGAGCCCAGTCGCAAGTGCGACCCTGGTGGTTGCACCGCTGGCATCAGTTTATGTTAATTATTTTTTACTTTTTTTTTTTTTTTTTACAAATTTTTGATCACTTTTACTTTGGTGAAATATCAGGGGGTCTAAAAAGACCTTTGATCTTCTACCTTTGAGACAGAGAAAAGATTGAGGACGCAGCCCTCAATTTCCATCTCAGCATGAATGGATAAGAATAGCTCTACAGAGCTTTCAGTTCATTTGAACAAAAGCATAGTAAACTATTTACAATGCTTCAGCTTGCGGGTGAATAGTTTGATTGGTACCATTCATGACAAGGGAGGGGCCGGTAAATGACATTTACCAGCCCCTTCCCCACTCTCCATCTTGACATATCCCCCGCAACAGCTGATGGGAGAGGGGAGGGGAGGAACCCAGCAGGGCTATGGGGACAAGGAAAAGCCAGAAGAGTACGCACAGGGGCCCGGGGGCAGCAGAAAGAAGTTAGATAGGAGGTACGGCAACATATAAAGCAGGGGTCTCAAACTGGCAGCCCTCCAGCTGTTGCAAAACTACAAGTCCCATCATACCCGTCTGTGGGAGTCATGCTTGTAAACATCAGCC
Source organism: Lithobates clamitans (assembly GCA_037952925.1). Taxonomy (NCBI): domain Eukaryota; kingdom Metazoa; phylum Chordata; class Amphibia; order Anura; family Ranidae; genus Lithobates; species Lithobates clamitans. The sequence continues at coordinate 354,147 of JBBGZY010000917.1, forward strand.
TTGCAATGGCTCATGGGACTTGTAGTTTCTCAACAGCAGGAGGGATGCCAGTTTGAGACTCCTGATACAGAGGAGCCGAGCCCCTCCATTTCCTCCTGCAGCCGCTGACTGCAGGAGGAACAAGCAAGCATTCAGCGGCTGCAGGAGGAAAATGGAGGGGTGAATTGGTTCCTCTATATGCCGCCGCCCATCCTATTCAAGGTGTACAGGGGGGCCTGCACAGGCCCCTTGGGGTAAGGGGCCAGTGTGCAATTGCGACCCCTGTAGGTATGCCCCTGACTCACTTATCTAAAAGCAATTTAAGCAAGTGAGAGAAGATTACCTAAAAATAATTTTTGTTCCTTGATGCCCAGTCAGTAGCAGGCATGCAACACGGTATTTTGCACTACCTGCTTAGATTAGGCATGCATTGCCACATGGAGATCAAAGCTATTTTGTCCATTTATTTTTGTTCAGGTGTTTGTGGCTTCAGAAACAAGTTAGCCTTTTAGGCTTTGAATGACACAACTTGTCACATATGTCAAAAACGTGTAGAGCAGAAGATACATTGTCACCCAGTTTCTGAGACCAGGCAAGCATATTTCTACTCCAACGCAGACTTTTTCTTGGCACAGCAGAGCGTTTGTTTATTTTTTTTTAATCTAAATATGGTTAATATAGCCAAACTAGTTTTTATTTTCCAGGTAAAACCTTTGCTACTATAGCCATTTGTGCACACAACAAAATGTGGCCTTAAAGTGGAGTTCCACCCACTTTTACAACTCTTCAGCATCCCTCACTAAACTGTGCACTGTAAAACGAATTGGATATTTTTTAAAAAAAATTCTCAGCACCTACTGTACATCTGCTGTATTCATTTTTCACTTCCTCCTCCCTGGCCGTGGCCCATCGCATCATTTCCTGTTTGCAATGCCTTCTGGGAAGGGGCGGCAACTTCCTCTGAAACTGCCGTTGCTATGGAAACCTGACCTGAAACCTATTACACTGCTTGTGCTGCACTGAGCATGTGCGAGATCTGCAAGGATGAGATCCAGGAAGAAATACAGTCTGGCTTCAGCTGCCCACACTTAAGATGGCCACGACCTGCTGTAAGTTTATAAAATAACAAACTACTGCTAGAACTAACAAAACAGACCTTAGTTTACAGACTAACTTTACAAGAATACATTAAGCTTGTGTATTATAGGGGTATTTTTATATAAAATGTATAATTTCGGCCGAACCACCACTTTAAAGGTGTTAAACTTACAACAGTAAAATCTGTCTGTATATGCACAATAGCATACTTGTTATACTCACTGTGGAACTTAAGGGGTTAATCTATGCATTGTGTAAAAAAGGCGCTTTGATCCTGTATGGACAGATCCCTCCTGCAGGGTCTCTTGGTCAGCAGTACTGCTACACATGCTCAGTTTGGTCTATTGTAGGAGAGAACATTTCCTGTCTTGAGCTGAGCTTTTCAGGTCACAGGATTTTATGACATCACATTTGGGCGTGTATACAGATCCTAAATGACAGCCCAGTCCCTCCCTCCTCCATTCCCAGTAACAAAACAAAAAAGTGGGTGGGATGTCGCATCTTGATTCATGGATGATCCGCCTCCCATAACAGCATGAGGACACAGACTATAGTGGAAATCTCAGAGTCCCCCACCACAGCACAGAGTCCCCCACATCAGCACCACAGCACAGAGTCCCCCACATCAGCACCCCACCACAGCACAGAGTCCCCCACATCAGCACCCCACCACAGCACATCAGCCCCCCACATCAGTCCCCCACATCAGTCCCCCACCATAGCACATCAGTCCCCCACCATAGCACATCAGTCCCCCACCATAGCACATCAGTCCCCCACCATAGCACATCAGTCCCCCACCATAGCACATCAGTCCCCCACCATAGCACATCAGTCCCCCACCATAGCACATCAGTCTCCCACATCACAGATCTCCCCCACCAAAGCACAGAGTCCCCCACATCACAGATCTCCCCCCGTGTCACAGATCCCCCATATCAATATTACACTCCCACTCAACACTTACCTGTATCACGCAGGCATGGTAGGTCCGGACGGAGGGCGGGACTTTGGAAGTGAGGGGCAGGTGATTGGTTCCTGGGACAGCCCTGATGCCTAGTAACCAATCACCTGCTTCTTAGCACAGAAGGTCCTTTTTCCGGGCCTGTCATGTTTCCCGTCCTGTGTGATGGAGGGAGCAGAGGGCAGGGGGAGTGCTGCAGTTAAAAAGGGGCAGTCCGCGGGCCGGATAAAAAAAAAACCGCTGGAGGGCCGGATTCGGCCCGCGGGCCGTAGTTTGAGGACCCCTGGTCTAGATCATGTCTCCGCCAAAGAGGAACACAGCCGCTTCCTCGTCCCTTGACAGGTACCGTAGAACGGAACGCGACCTTGAGCGGCAAGATGGTGCCTCCTCACCAGAGCACGTGGCTCCCCAAGCTGACCAGGGGGCGGCTGATACAGCCAAGGTGCTTGAGGCGATATCCCTCTGCCAATCCACCCCCACAACGAAGTTGGAAGAGGTTAAAGTGGACATATCTCTAATTAGCCAGGACATGACCAAGCTCAGGGAGAGAGTTACTGAGACAGAGACCAGAATCAGCCGGGCGGAAGACACACTTTATCCCCTGCAACATTCTCAGGAGGATTTAAAGCGCCAAATTCAGCAGCTGGCACAGAAGCAGGACGACTTAGAAAATCGCGCCCGCAGGTCCAACCTACGCTTTATTGGTCTCCCGGAGGGCTCAGAGGAAACGGATCCAGCTACGTTCCTAGAAAAGCTCCTAATCTCCGCATACGGCAGAGAGGCCTTCTCTGGGACATTCGTAGTTGAGCGGGCTCACCGTATGCCGGCGCGTCGCCCACCTGAAGGGGCCCCGCTGCGCACGTTTATAGCGAAGCTATTAAACTTCAAGGACCGTGATGCAGTACTGCGCCTCGCCAGGCTGAAGGGTAATATCCCATTTCAGTCTGGACACGTGCCGGCTTTTCCGGATTTCTCCGCCGAAGTACAGAAACAGCGGGCCCGCTTCATGGAGGTAAAAAGGCGCCTTAGGGCTCACCATTTGAAGTACGCTATGCTTTTCCCCGCCCGGCTCCGTGTGGCTGGAGACGATCGTGCTTATTTCTTTGAGGACCCAGTGCAGGCATCGGAGTGGTTGGACCATCGCGATGCAGAGCGGAACCGTCCTGCCCAAGAATGATCTTCAAGCAACGGTATGTAAAGATGAGACTCTGTGATAGCATCCAAGCTAATATGCTCATATGCAATTTACCCTCACTTAAACCTCTGCGGTATGCGGTGGCTCAGCAATGCCGGACGCTGCAGCCTCACCCTTGGAATAACTTTTCCCCTCAATGTAAGTTGGCGCTCAGGGAACTGCCTGTTGCACACTTCAGCGCCTGGAACTATACCCATGTTTCAGCTACATATAAGCCATAGTCTGACAAAACCACCACACAGAACATGGGACCTAAACTAGAGTTCTGCTGGGCCCTGAACTTTTCCATCTTGAGGTTGCACACCCACAATGATGAACTACCACCATGTGGCGCTCTCTCCTACTTCATAGGAACTCACGCTAACCCATCACTCATGAAAGATGCAAGGAGAAGATCAGAGGTTACAATATGATATATAGGGGATAAGTAGCTCCTGACCCTAGCGATATATTTCAGGTTCTTTACAATTTCTATATGCCACAACCGGAAGAGAGAACGTCTATCATTCCCAGTTTTAACCCAGTGTTTGTTTGCCCTTATTAAAAGGTTTAACCCTCTACCAAGTGTGTAGCCGAATAGGTCTCCACTGCGGATGGTAGGGATGTTGTGCACTACCTTGGTTCATAAAGTTTGCAAGATGTTCAAAGGTAGCAGCACTAGTTTTGGGTTTGATGTCCCAGCTAAGTTGGGGTGGTTGAGGGCTGGGAGGGGGGTAGGGGAAATGTGTGTTATATTTAAAGAACATGGATTTTATTTTAATGCAACATAAGGAGTATGAACATAGAATGCATCTAACACGATACGATGCCATAACTCAAGATTTAATGTATGGAATGTATATGGACTTGCCCTGGGAAATGGTCTCGCACCGACTCCACATAACTACCTGTTTATTAGAAAATGACTGACATCAAGTTTGACATGGAACGTCAGAGGAATCCGAGACGGGGTCAAGCGCACCGCAATTTTCGGATGCCTCAAGTCATATCGGGCAGACATAACAGTACTGGTTGAAACGCACATCACAGGCCAGCTCCAGCTGGCAATGAAACGCACATGGATAAGCTGAGCGCATCACACCACTCACTCTCCCTATTCCAGAGGGGTATCCATACTCATTGCCAAATCAGTCTTGTTTGGACTTGTGTCGGTGCGGACAGACCCCCAGGGCAGGTTCATTTTTCTGCAATGCATAATTTGTGGCTCGCAATACCTACTCATGGCCTTCTATATTCCTCCACCATATAATTCTAGCCTTATTAATGAAGGCTTAACATACATGGCGCAGTACCCTACAACACCTGCTATTTGGTTGGGTGACTTTAACGAGGTAGTGAACCCCACTTTAGACAGATTACGCATGCAACAAGGCCAAGTCCCGGATACCACCAGATTTGGGTGTTTGCTGCGTGACTTTTCTCTAACTGATGCGTGGCGCTGCAGACACCCACACACTCAGGCCTACTCATGCTTTTCGGCGACACATTCTTCCATGTCCCGAATAGACCTAATATTAATTTCAGACACTCTTATACCATCCCTTACGGAATCTGGGTACCACACCAGATCCCTCTCAGATCATGCCCCTTGCTGGGCCACCTTGCGCATTGCTCCTCACGCGGGGCCTCGCGTTTACATTCCTTTTGGCTTTCAGTACTTGATGACCAGGAGGATATTAGCTCGGAATGGCAATTTTATTTCAACACAAATCGTGACACCGCCCCAATAGGTATGATATGGGAATCATTTAAACTACATGTCCGTACGATTATCTCTCATCGTATAAACAGACTGAAGACCGCATCCAAACGCAAACTGACTCAGGCTTCCGAACTAGACACTGACACCAGAGAGTTTAGCTTAGACCCAACACCTGCCAAAGCATCCCTGCTTAAACTACGAACGAGAGTTTTAGACCAACTCCTTTTTGAAAAAGCTAAACCAGAAACTCCTCTTCTCTAAACAACGGGTATTCGAGCAGGGGGAACGGGCGGGCAAGCTCCTGGCATATTTAGCCCCCCGGTGGTGGTCTCTTTAAAGGACACACAGGGCACTATAACGTCTGACCCAGAAACGGTAACAAGCATTTTCCGCAGATATTATGCTGATCTATACTCTTCTAGGGTGGGGGCTGCTGTGCAGGAGACGCAGGCTTTTCTCTAGAACATACCCCTTCCTAAAATATCATTGTCCCAGATGCAAGAAATGGAGGCCCCAATCTGGACAGATGAGATAGCGATAGCCTCGCTGGCCCCAGCTAAGGCCCCTGGGCGAGACGGTATTCCTCTCCATTTCTACGCCACCTATTCCGAAATCTTAGTTCCTGAATTGTTTAAACTATACAAACATATCTTTGAGGCTGGGTCCCTTCCACAATCCCTTAGACAAGCAGTAATTGTAGTGATCCCCAAACCAGGCAAAGACCCCCACTATCCAGAGTCCTACCGCCCAATCTCGCTCCTTCAGGCAGATATCAAGATTCTAGCCAAAGTATTAGCTCTCCGCCGTAATCGTATTATCCTATCCATAATCCACCCCGACCAAACGGGGTTCATGCCTGGGAAAAATACAGCTATAAACCTGCGTAGGCTTTATATTAACATACAAGCAATACATGACACCCTCGGGGACAGAGCAGTGGTGGCGCTAGACGCCGCCAAGGCTTTTTTACTCCGTGGAGTGGGAGTACCTGTGGGAGTGCCTTAGGGGGTTCGGTTTCGGTCCCAACTTTATCAAGTGGGTACAACTATTATACTTCTCACCGGAGGCCAGTGTACTCGTGAATGGGAGGACCTCAACACCTTTCCCATTGCAACGGGGAACCAGACAGGGTGTCCACTCTCCCCACTCCTCTACGCCCTGGCAGTTGAGCCTTTGGCTATATCCCTTAGGGTACACCCAGACATTCAGGGTCTTAGGCTGGGGAGTCTGGTGGAGACGGTGAGCCTATATGCAGATGATATGCTGCTATACCTGCAAGATACCGGCCCGTCCCTCCAGGCTGCCCTACAGACTATCGAGGACTTTGGTAGACATTCAGGTCTGAGTATAAACTGGAACAAATCACAAATTATGCCACTTGACTCAACAGCACCCACATATCGCTCTGCATCCCTCCCTCTACAAAGAGTAGCATCTTTTAAATACTTAGGTATATAGATCACCAAAGAGCCCTCAGAATTTCTCCCCAACAATATCGAGCCACTATTCGCATATTTAAAACTGCGCACACAATCATGGGCAAGGCTCCCATTGGGAGTTATGGGCAGGATCAACCTATTCAAAATGGTACTTCTCCCAAAATTCTTATATATAATGTGGAACTCGCCAATCCTTATCCCTCTTAAAACCTTTAAAGCAATAGACCATATTCTCAATTCATTTGTATGGGGAACCAACCGGCATAAGTTGGCGTGGCACACTTTGAAAAACCCGACCTCTTCAGGGGGAACGGCTCTCCCAGACCTACATGCATATTATATAGCGGCGCAACTTTCACACATATATCATCTCCACAAAACTGATAGCATTAGATACCAATCCTTGACATGCAAAAAACCAAACTCAGTTACCCATTCCCCTCTCCAGGTGATATTTAGGGGCAGAGGCAACAGGGGGGGCTGGGCTGCTCAGAACCCCCTGTTGCACCAGCACAAAAGCATCTGGGAAAGTGCACTTAAACTTATCGGGGCGGATTTTTTCCACTCACATACACCATTATGGCACAATCCACAACTACCTGAATTGATGCAAATGTCGGGAGCGACTACATGGGCGACAAAAGGTATAGTGTACCTGTTTCAGGTAATCTCCCCTCTGGGTATAAGAAGCTTTCAATCATTACAAGATGAGTTTGAATTACCCTTATACATGAAATTTAGATATATCCAAGACACGCGTTGAGAACCCAATTTGCGACAGGATTTCCCAGCCTACAAATGCTCCCTATGGTTGATGTAATCATGGGTGATGACCCTGAGAAATTAATTTCCACCCTATACAGCATTATACGCACACGTACGGTAGCGAGGGTTGCTGACACAGCTAAGCTCAGATGGGAGGTGGATATTGGCCCAATGGACGACTCGGACCGGGATGAGATACTGGAAAATGTTAAACAAGCGTCACCCAGACTTTCTGACCGTCTTACCCAACTATACATTATTCACAGGTCTTACCTTACCCCGGCCAGACTAACAAAATTTCGCCCAGACCAGAGTCCAGACTGTCCAAGGTGTGCAGACAGCCCATGCTCTTTTTTCCACCTGCTCTGGTCCTGCCCACATATTCAGAGTTACTGGGCACAAATCATCAAATTTCTACATGACCAAATGGGCTCTCCAGTGCAGGTGGATCCCAGGTTATGCCTTCTGGGACTGCTCCCAGACACCACAATAGAGAAATCCCAAGCCACATTCTTACAGGAAACTCTTTTCTGTGCCAGAAAAGTAATTGCCAAATACTGGATGCGGACTCATTCTCCCTCAATCCAAAATTGGATTGCTGAGACCAATAAGTCACTGCCCAACAAAAAATTGCTCTGCAAACATAGGGGGTGCCCGAACAAATACAATCGAGTATGGGATAAATGTCTTGAAACTAGCGAGACTTGTACGGAATAGCTTGATGTAAGCATAAATATAAGGGTGTAACGCGATCATGATAAACTATACAGTTTTAAGTACTTTCATATTCCATTGTATACTATGATAGAGCAAAACAGTATCAATAAAAATAACTAATGCTTTGTCGCGATATTGTATGGAATATAATATGTTAATAACAAACCCGAGATACCATGTAAACACATCTTTGTTTTGATGCGCAATACATTTCACGCCTGTAACTGTATGTTGTATACGATATCTATGTATGACATGAATATGAATAAACATGTTCTTTAAAAAAATAAATAAAAATAGAAATAGAAAATGGGGAAAAAAAAAAAAATTAAAAAATATGAGATTAAAAAGCAATGGGATACACATTATGAGGATGAGGGAAGGGGGGCATGAGGGAAGGGGGGGGGGGGGGTGAAGTTGTTATATAGAACGGTGGAGTTGCTATCTGGGTCCAGGAGGGGACAGCGGTCCCTCAGGTGACTGGATGATACGACAGCAAAGGACCATGGGGGTATTTTTAATTATTTTTAATAAAGTATTTTCTTATCAAGATTCTTTGCATTCATTATTTATATGGCAGTTTGTATTTTGGCCACAAGATGCCGCCACCACACACATACATATACACTAAGATAAGTGAAGAATGAATGTATGATTGGAAGGGGGGGGGAGAGAGAAGTAAACTACAACAAAGAATGTGTTTCTAATTCTTCATTGAGTCCCCCTGGCGAGAGTGTACCCAATGAATATATCCAGTAGGCCTCCTGCTGACACAGGCGTTTAAAACGTTCCGCAGCAGAAAGACCTCTGGGCATGGCCTCGATGACCCAGACTCTGAGGCCCATGGTAGATTTTTGGTGTTCCTTCAAAAAAAATGGAGGGACACCGTTTGTCCCAGCCCTTTTCTATGAAACGCCTGTGTTTGCCAAAATGTTGGCGTAGGGGGCTCTAATTCCACTTACTATTATTATCCTTATATTTATTAAACTTGCCCCCAATTCATCATATTTTTAATTCTTCATACTTTACTTTCAACTTTTTTGTGCTTTTTGGAAGATTGTGGGTCCGCTGGCTGTTGTGGTTCCACAGCCACAGACCTCCAGCCCATACACTTTAACTTAATTGCCTCCACTATATATTCAAGCTGCTCTCCTCCAGGGAGCAAAAAGGCCAGTAGAAGGAGCTGTGAGCCCCGAGCGCATAGCCTGTACTATCCCTGCATTATCCCCAACACCAGCCTGGACGTTTGCCGTGCATCAGTGACGTCATTTCCTCTTCTGCACTCCAGAGTGGTCAGCGTGGAGCTTTCCATGCACTGGATGCAGCAGTTCAGCCTGTGTACAGACTTCACACCCAGACGCCTGAAGGAATGAAATCTGAGCCGGAAACAAGATAACAGCACATCCCAGGACACTTCCCATCTCAAAGAAACACCTCCACCCTTCGAACCAGTACGTGTAATTGTTACACTAACTTTCATTTTTGCATAAACAAGCTACCACAGTTGGCGCCTCCACACCCCTCCTTTTTTCAACATTGGTGCATTGGCCAGCTGCTCCCATAGGTGATCAGTTAACACTCAAGACATTGGAAATATTTCTGATGAAGAATGGTCTAATATACTTGATAATGTCTCTAAGCTATCCTTATCCTCAGCACAGCATCTCACCCAACTAGTTATCATTCACCGCACTCATAAGTTACATCTGAGGCACAGAAGGGACTTTGATCTTTTGCTTTATAATAATAATTAAAAAAAATAAATAAATCAGAGATTTGGGGTCTTTTTGACCACCAGATCTCTCCAGAAAGAGGATCTGTCATCCTTATTTCTATTACAAGGGATAGTTACATTCCTTGCTCTAGGAATAAAAGTGATAAAAAAAAAAAAAAAAAAAAAGGGACAGTGTAAAAAAATTTTTTTAATTAAGTGCCCCCATCCCTCCGTGCTCACGTTCAGAAGTGAATGCCTACGCAAGTCGCGCATGCATATGTAAAGGATATTTGAACCACACATGTGAGGCATCAGCACGAACGTTCGAGCGAGAGCCATAATTCTAGCACCAGACCTCTAACAGGTAACCTGTAGAGGCTTTTAAAGCATTGCCAATGGGGACTTAAGTACCGTAGTTGTCACCATTCCACGAGTGTGCGCAATTTTAACCATTTCCAAACCGCCGATATACATCCTAACTTTGAAGAGGGATATTTTTGTTATGGCAGCAGCTAGCTGTCATAACCCTGGCATCCTCTTCAGCGGACGGTCCGATTTCCGATAATAGTGGTCTCTGCGGCAGATTCGCCGCAAGATCACTTTTATTGGCGGCGGGAGAGAGCCCCCTTCCGGTGCCCTCCGCCGCTTACTGGAGCAGTCGGTAGCGGCGGAGGCGATCAGATCCTTGTCAAAACGTCACTTCTGCCCATAGCTCTTAAAGGGTTTTTTTTCCCAAATGACAAATTTTTATTTTTATTTTTTTGTATTTTAGTGTAAATATGACATCTGAGGTCTTTTTTGTCATGCTTTTTTTCTATTACAAGTTTACATTCCTTGTAATAGGATTAAAAGTGACTTTTTTTAAAAGAACAGTGTAAAAATTAAAAGAAAAAAAAAAAAAAAAAATTTTTTTAACACGCTCCGTCCCACCAAGCTCGCGTGCAGAAGCGAATGCATACGCGAGTAGCGCCCGCATATAAAAAAAGTGTTCAAACCACACGTGAGGTATCGCTGCAATCGGTAGAGTGAGCAATAATTCTAGCCCTAGACCTCCTCTAACTCAAAACATGCAACCTGTAGAATTTTTTAAACGATGCCTATGGAGATTTTTAAGGATAAAAGTTTGTCGCCATTCCACGAGCGGGAGCAATTTTGAAGCGTGACATCAATTTACTTGGTGTAACATTAATCTTTCACAATATACAATAAATAAAAAAAGGGCCAACTTCACTGTTTTTTTTTTTAAATATTTAAAAAAAAAGTGTTTTTTTTCCAAAAAAAAGTGTGCTTGTAAGTCCGCTGCACAAATACGGTGTGACAGAAATTACTGCAACGATCGCCATTTTATTCTCTAAGGTGTTAGCAAAAGAAAAAACGTTTAACTTGTAAACAACAAATCTCTGAAAGAGGCTCGGTCCTTAAGTGGTTAAAGCGTGACAGGTTAGGAATCCATTTACACGGCGTAATATCTTTCACATTATACAAAAAATTGGGGTAATTATTGTGGTTTTTCTAGGTTTAGGGGGTTACAAGTAATTTTCTAACAAAAAATACAGATTTAAACTCGTAAACAGTTTTGGGTGGAAGTAGTGGATGTGCACTTCCTGTACCCTTCACAGGCATAATACAGCAGTGATGGTTCAGGCTCCAGCCATGGTCATTCAGTAGCTGTCGAAAGGAGCAGGGGTGCGATTTACTAGCAGAGCTATGCGCTTTTGTGGAGTAAAGAAAACTGCATGCACACTCCCAGCCAGCTCTGCGGCAGAAAGGTGGCTCTATGGGTCTCTTTAGAGGGTGAACTTAACCGAAGACTGGAGTGTGAGTGGAAGGGGTTGTGAGTAGGTGGGTGTTGGTCGGTATTTTACACACAAAACACAAAAACAACCACACACCACCCCCCACCAACAACACACCCCATGTGGTTTGGAGTGTTAACACCTTAAAATAGGTTTTAAACCTCCCTGTGTAAGTTGTACCTATAGGCAAGCCTAGAATAAGGCTTAACTATTAGGTACTGTAAATATCTCCTAAACATGCGCCTTTTAGGAGATATTTACTGCGCAGATTAGGTCATCGGCGCATGCGCTCTAAAGGAACGACCGCCTGTGCCATTTCTTCAGGCAACAGTGCTGTGACGGCTACTCCCACAGGCGTGACGTTATGCAGCTCCGGCCAGCCACAGAGCCCGAGTCCGCAGCCCCAGGAAGGAAGACGGGCAAAGATGGATTTGGCCTGCAGCGGGGACAATGCGGGCTTCGTTTGCAGGCAAGTGTCACATAATGAGCTAGTATGTGATGCATACTAGCACATTATGCCTTTACTAGGAAGGAAGTAAAGAAAACCAACCAGGGTTTACTTCCCAAGTAGCCAAGGTTTCTAAAATAAATAAGCACATGTCTTACTGACCAAGGCTTTGAGCAATAAATTAGCACCAAGTAATAAATGTGGCACTTGAAGTAAACAATGCTTTACATATCACGCCAATCTAGTGTCATGTTAGGACCTTCACTTACCCAGGTTATCAGCACCTCTAGGAATTATCACATCTGCGTATTTCTTGGTCTACATAAAAAAAAAAAAAAAAAAAAAAAAAAAAAGACACTTTAGTAATCCTTCAGCCAAATTCTGTATTGCTTTATTTTATTAGTATATAAATATATATATATATATATATATATATATATATATATATATATAAGCTCAAAAGGGTTTGCTAGAATAGTTGAAGCATTTATATGAGATATAATATTTGTTAAAAGAAAAAAAAAAAAACCTCTTCAGCCATAGATGGATCAAACCTCAGCCGGTTCAGCAGGAACCGGCTGAAAGTCAATCCATCTATTGGCAGGCAGACTGTACCCCAGTCGATCGACTTGAGTACAACCAGAATGTCAGATTTCTTGCATGCGATTGTCAGCGGCTATAGCAATAATCATGGTGTTCTCGCAGCAGAGATGGCTCCCCGCTTACAATTTGTACATGTAAAACCTAATCCCACAAAAGATAAAAAAAAGTGGATGTTTTAAACAGCTTAAAAAAAGCATTAGCTGACGTTTGGCTACATAAAAATAAATAAATAAATAAATAAACTTGGTTTTAGTTTGAGAGTAGAGAGGGATTAGAACGTGTCAAGTTTATATTGCCGTCTTCGTCCCCATTAGAGATCTACTCTTCATTTGTGCTGGTGATCATCATTGCTGAATGTGAAAGTTGGTTTCCCATTTTGAGTGATCACCATAACAGATGAGGGAAATCTTTTAATGGAAACACTTGTTCTGGTGAATACCAGGGATTTTCCACTTGGGGATGCCAATTTCCTCCCATGTCCTGTTGAGGCTATGGGACAAGAAGTGAAATCTCTTTAATAGGTCACAGATTGGAAAGAGTGGAAAATCCCTGGTAGTCACCAGAACAAGTGTTGCCGTTAAAAGATTTCCCTCATCTGTTATGGTGATATAAGAACTTGACACGTTATAATCCCTCTACTCTCAAACTAAAACAAAGTTGGTGTGTTTTCTCTCCCCAAATGAAAATAAAAATAAAAACCCACTACACACACACAGCGACCACATCTAAAGATTGGTAAACTTAAAATATAATACATTTTATTTAGAGTTTGGTACCGCTTTGTTTTGCGGAATACACTTAAGAAAACCTACAAGAAAATGTCTGCCGTTTCAGCTACATGGAGACTCTGCTGATCTCAAACAAGCATTCATGCCAAAACTGGTATTTTCACGTTATTTACTCCCCAAATGGCCCACTTTCTGTAACCATTACTTAAAAGGAGAAGTCCAGCCTGGGCTCGTTTGGCTGGGCTTCTCCTATAGATCACAGGCGTGCAATTAGTTTTGCACTCCTGTGACCCTTTTTCAGCAGAGAGTGGACTGAAGTCCGCTCTCGGCTGACGTCACCAGGTTCAGTCCAGGCGCCATGTCATCACGACTCTGGAGGTTGGATCCGCCAGGTGCCTGGACTGATGCCTGTCTCAGCAAGCCACTGGGACAGCTGCACCCCGCCTCTCCACAGCTCAGCGCTCCAGTGAGCGTGGAGGAGCAAAGCTGCTGATTGACAGACAGCAGCTCTCCTCTCGGGAAATCGAGAGAACCGAGCCATTGGAGATGTTCGATGGCTCGGTTTTCAGTGCAGAGACGCCAGGGGACCAATGCTGCATCCACCTTGGCAAGTCTGAATGGGGGGGGCCAAACCCATACCTCTTCATTCCTGTCAAAAGCTTGAGTTCAAATACACAGATTGGCATCAGATTTGTGTCCCAGTTCTTCCCAAATGCTATGCAGTTCTTGTCAGGCAAAGTTCCAGTGTCAGACCTAGATTTCCTTCTGCCCCCATACATTCCTATGGTCCCACTAAAATCATGTGCTAACATATAAAGACCAAATAGGAACATGGCGCAGGGAAGATTGCCACTACCAGGACATGCTTAAAGTGATTCTAAAAGGATTTTTTTTTTTTAATTAAAAAACACACACACACGTTATACTTACCTGGTTCTCACACAGAATGCGGTTCGGCCGCCGCTCTTCCCCCCCCCCCCCCCCAACTCCTCATTGTCTGATAGTAGCAAGAGCTAGTGGTGAGAGAGGGGCAGAGGGCTGCACCCAGTAGGTTTTTACTAAGCATTAAGATATAATAAAAAAAAAAAAAAAAACACCTATTGCTTTTATAACCACTTTAAGGTGGTTGAAACCCTTAATATACCCAGTGAAGTGATCATCAGTTCCTCCTACATAAGTTGTACCGGTTTATTAGCACCATCTTCTCTACAGTCTTCCAAAAACACACATTTTACACAGCATCTCCTAGCTCTGAAAAGCAGGAAGATGGGATCTGAAGTCTAACACTACAGAGCTCAATGAAGAAAGCACTGAGCCCGGATTGGAGGAAATGGACACCCCTCTCCTCATAGTACAACTGTAGCTGTCAATCACAGGCTGTGTGCTGGAGCTCTCCTCCCCTTTACCAAATATCTCTTGGAATCAGGAAAAGCTAAAAAGAACAGAGGGCACCTCAGCCTTGCACAATACTTTTATAAACCGCTAGCAGGTAGCCAAAGCAAACAGCTTTGGCTACCATATATAAAGATGCGGGACCTCTTCCACCAACCCATAAACAGGTTGGCTAGTGAGGGCGAAAATTTTGCCCCCATGGAGGCACCGCATCTCTAGAGATCGTAGCCCCCGTCAAACAAAGAAATTATGAGACAATACTCATGGGCTTGTAGAATAAAATCCTGGAGTATCAGGGAATACCTGCGTGACTTTCTAAGAAACCAAGCAACCGCTTGGAGACCCAGATGATGCGGGATGCTAGAATACAGACTAGTGACATTACAACTGATCCACCTGTAATTTCTCCATTCAAAATTCTGAAGTTTACCAAGTAGTTGCTTGGTGTCCCTCAGGTAAGCAAAGAAAGTGTTTCCACCACTCAGGCTGACACTGACCCAGGTGTAAGTAGAAGTTTCAGAGCAGAAGAGCTCCAGGGGCTGGCTCAATGCTAGGCAAAGCAGGCTTGAATGGAGGAGAAGATTTGGATGCCGCACACCGGATGTAGTCAAAAAACTTCACTTTATTGAAAAAATGGGATCAACAAAACAACAAGACTGTCATGCAGAAAGTACAGGTAAGCTGACGCGTTTCGCACTCAGGACTGAGTGCGAAACGCGTCAGCTTACCTGTACTTTCTGCATGACAGTCTTGTTATTTTGATGATCCCATTTTTTCAATAAAGTGAAGTTTTTTGACTACATCCAGTGTGCGGCATCCAAATCTTCTCCTCCATTCAAGCCTGCTGTCCCTCAGGTAACCCGGCAGACTGGTTGTTAAAGGCTGAAGGTGAGAATCCACCCATTCACCCAATCGTTCATTCAATGAACCTATGCCGGCAACAATCGGTCGGTCCGTAAGGGGATCAAGTCCCTAACAAACTTTGGGTAAATAGTGGGAAAAAAAATAAATAAATAAAAAAATAAATAAATAAAAATCGGCATAATGGAGTTATCTAGAATAAACATTTCCTTGTCTTTCTGGGAAAAGAGACCTGCTAGTACCCCCCGATCAAGAAGAGCGGACAATTTTGTCTTAAAGGATGAGTTCGATTACAAGAGAGTGGTGTGGGTGTGTGTGGGTGTGTGTGTGTGTGTGTGTGTGTGATAACTGCCTCTTGTTTGTATGTTTCAGAATCTAAGACAACCACAACACCGCAATTGTCTGCATTCCTAATGACAATGTTATCATCTGCTGTTAATGCTTTAAAGGCTATTCTTTTATCTGAAGTTAAATCATCAGTTACAGGTCTCTTATGACAGTGGAGAGCCAGGCAAGTCAAGTCAAACTCCACCATTTTTTCGAACAGATCTAGATCTTTCCCCTTGGATAAAAATCAACCTTGGAGGGAATAGGATTTGTTTATCCTGGTTTGAATCTACCTGTGCGGTGGAGTCTCTTTTGCTTCATTGGATTTCTGTCAGTTTAGGTGGACGGCCATGTCTTGCTAGGTT
Organism: Lithobates clamitans; assembly: GCA_037952925.1. Lineage (NCBI taxonomy): Eukaryota > Metazoa > Chordata > Amphibia > Anura > Ranidae > Lithobates > Lithobates clamitans. The sequence goes on from JBBGZY010000917.1 coordinate 370,240, forward strand.
TGCAGTTGTGCCACTTTTTTCATTTTTAGATGATGGATTGAACAGTGCTCCGTGAGATGTTCAAAGCTTGGGATTTTTTTTTTTTAATAACCTAATCCCGCTTTAAACTTATCCCTGACCTGTTTGGTGTGTAATTGGCCCTCATGCTGCTGTTTGTTCACTGAGGTTTTCTAACAAACCTCTGAGGGCTACACATAACAGCTGTATTTATATGAAGATTAAATTACACTCAGGTGGACTATTTACTAATTAGGCGACTTCTGAAGGCAATTGGTTCCACTAGATCTTAGTTAGGGGTATCAGAGTAAAGGGGCTGAATACAAATGCACGCCACACTTTTCAGATATTTGTAAACCATTTACCATTTTCCTTCCACTTCACAATTATGTGCCACTTTGTGTTGGTCTATCACATAAAATACATTTATGTTTTTGATTGTAACATGACAAAAATGTGGAAAATTTCAAGGGGTGTGAATACTTTTTCAAGGCACTGTATGAGGCTGGGTTCACACTATTGCGAATTGAGTGCGGGATTCCCGCATCAAATTCTCAATAGCAGGAGAATGCGACTGACTGGCTCTCTATGGAGCCGGTTCACATATCTTCGATGCGGCTCTGGTGCAAATTTACACAGGAGCCCTGTATGTCTTTTGGTCAGTTTCAGGTCCAAATTCAGCCCAAAATTTAGGCTGAAATCGGACCCGAAACGCTGAACCAGGATTCACAGGAACCCCTGCTGGGAGCCACATTGGCTTCTAGTGTGAACCGAGCCTAAAAGGTACTTGAACGTCAAGATTTCCAAGGGTCAGGGCAGAAGGTGCATAAAAAAAAACCCAGCAGTCAGGCCCACACCCTTCACCTGTCAAGGCTTACAGTGCATGTCCATAGCAAGGGCTAGAGGCTCAGCTGTTCACTTTCATCTCAGCGGGTTGTTCTGCCTACGCCCCTGCAGCCAATCATCTGTTCATCTTGTTTGCGGTTTCCTGAGGGTTTTTTTTTTTTTCTATGCATCTTCTGCCCTGGTCATTGGAGTTGTTAATACAAGTACCTACATGTAAGTGTGCTACTCATTAAAATGGATTTTGTTTGTAACCTGGTGCCCTGCTGTTCTCTTTGCATGAAGTATAGAATATGCCTTTTTCATATTTCACGTTTAAAACTTTAAGCTTTGATTTATATTAGCATGGCATGCAGGCAAAGTGAGAGCACGAAAGGCTGGCTGCAGGTATGCGAGTTTCGCTGCCACTTAAATACCTTTCAGCTCCCCCCCGACCCAGAGTGACAGTAACCTTAAACCCCTGAATAAGTACACATATTTAAGAAAAACTTGCTTAAAAGTGGAAATTAACATTTGTTGTTGCTGTTCGTAAGAAAGTAGAAGTGTTATTGTACCCAAGTAGTACCCATAGAATGTACCTTTGTTGTGAATGTCTCCTAAAAAGGGGGGGGGGGGGGGGTGCGCATTTGTAGGTATGGGTGACCAAGCACACCTCATTGTTGCATACTATGGTTGCTACATGAGACTATGGCACTGTTGACCTTGTTTTCTAGTCTCACCAGATTTAGAAATTGCACTAATGTGCTGCTCACTATTTTTGCTGGTGTCTCCAATATGAGGAAACAAAACCTTGCCCCTACCAAGGTGACCACCCCCACAATGAATACAGAACAAGGATACAAAGGTGAAGATGGTGGATGGATTAATAAGAAAGGAACAAGAAAAATGAGGCAGATGTGGGCAATAATTTAGGTCCCTTTAGACAAGGTTTCAAAATAGAAATGATACAGGTTGGAAAGGATTTGTTTTTTATAGGGTCTGTGTGTTCAGTGTACCACACACACACTTATTTTTTTAAAGCCTTTCACCATTTAGACTAAAATTATATATAATTTTTAGAAAGTGATACAATATTCTGATATAGTGCTATCTTAATATTATATGCACACGCACTCTCTTCCCCCCACCCCTCAAAAATTACTTACAGGCAAACAGAACTCTTCAAAGGCTGGCTTTACAAAGGTGATATACTGTGAGAGAATCTGCTCCAGATCACGACCTCGATCATTGAGGTCTCTAAGTACTGCATCGAAAAAGGAAAAAATAAAAATAAGACACAATGTACCTTACAATAGACCAGTTTTATCTTTATCTAGTTACATTAGTTTATCAAAAAAAAAAAAAAAAAAAAAAAAAAAAAAAAAAGAGTCTTATAAATTTTACACCTGGCAGTGAAATGTCTGCTCACCCTTAATTCTTATCAGTCCCACCACAAATGTTAATTAGCAACCCAAGCAATGACAAAGTGGCACAGATTGTATTAACAAATTCTTGGCTCAGCAAAATTTTCAATAAAAAGTTAGAAACCTCTGTATGCAACAACAAGCTTTTTGGATAGGGGTACTTAAAAAATTAAATAATTTAAAAAAAAAACTGGTAAGACCTGGACACAGAGTGCAGGCATGTTCATAGAGCCTTAATAAATCGTAGGCCTGAGCATAGTTTAAGGCTCCATCCAGGAGACAGGTGTGCTCCACCCTCCCCTGAGGGACAGACTGTAAAAGGGGGAGCCAGAGGTGTACATGTCTGCAGAGTGAGCCCATTGAGAATAAAAAGGAACAGAAGTGTATGCAAACAAAGCAGAGCTGTGTCCTGGTCAAAGGGTCCAGCAACAAGTCAGAGTTTGAGGCCTGAGCAGTGGTGGTGCTAAACCTGGGGGCTTAAAAATGTCATTTCGTTTAAAAAAGTATGCCACCAAGCTCTGAAACTGCATTTTCCTGGTTAGCATGAATTCACTGGAAATCTCAAACATCACAAGTGATAATCATATACACAGTTTCGTTCCACACCAAATTTAAGTCTCAATTTAAACTATCAAAAAAGCCTAAATGTAGTAAGCAATATGCCGCTGCTCCAGGTATATCTGACGCTATCTTCAATCTCTAAATACAGGTGCAAACCCAGCTTGTATAACTGTATGCATGGGGAACTCCCAAAAAATGCAGACAGCTGCACTCTGTAGAAAGCATCCACCTTTATTGCATAATACAGCACCAGAAATAACCCTCAGCAAACCTTCAGGTTTTTGTAGCAAGCCATAAACCACAAAAAAAAAAAAAAAAAAAAAAAACACATTGCTTGATTCCCCATGACCACAGTCAGTCAGTGGTGATGGGGGAATCTATCCCTCCCTCTGAGCCACTAGGGTAGATTTGCTAAAACTGGTACACTCAGACACAGATTGGCTGCCATACACAGCTGCACCAGATTATAACCTAAGCTTGTTAAATTATGCTTTGGTTATAAGTCCTCATGCACACAGACGTTTTTACAGCTGCTTTTTTTAGCTTTTTTTTCAGCTTAAAAAGGCCTGTCTATGTTAGTCTATGGCTTCATGCCCACCTAGGCGTTTTTGAGCTGCAAGTGGCATAGGCGTTAAGCTGTAAAAAAAAAACCCAGGACCAGTGGGTTCTGAGAGACATTTTTCAGCTGTAAAAACGCTCAAAAACGTCATTCAAAGTTTAGCTTTTTAGATCCATTGAAAAAAATTTGAAAAAAAAAAAAAAAACGCTCAAAAACGCTATTGCAAAAACGCTGAAAAAAAGTTAAAAAAAAAAAAAAAAAAACACTGCAAAGATACTGGCGTTTTCATAACGTTTCTTTAACAGCCTGTGTGCATGAGGGCTAAAACCTGGAAGCGGATTAGTTTCCATGCAAAAGTGAGCCCAATTTTGCACCCTCCAGCTTTAGTAAACAAACACCATTGTTCTCCTGGCTGGGGGGGGGGGGGGGGTAGCCATCTCTGCCGGGAAAACACAGCGATTCATGCTAGCAGCTATAACAGATGTAAAATACAACAGGCTGGTTGTACTCAAGCTGATCGATTGATCAACTTGGATACAGTCAGCCTGCCCATATATGGTTCGAATCTCGGCTGCTTCTTGCTGAACTGGCCAAGATTTGAACCTGCTATGGTCAGCTTAACATTTGAGCTTTAACAGTTTAGACAGACATTTCATGACAGGTTAAATAGCATGGAGCCAACAAATTTGTAGCTGAATGCAAGTGAGCATAAAAAAAAAAAATAAAAAATTATTTCAAATAGGCTCACCTCTTCGTGATAGCCGTGTATCTGCATCTGTGTCCACAAACAATTTCATCCGGAACATGTCCCTGATTTCTTGAACATAAAATGCCAATATACCTTCAAAAAGCACCACATCAGCTGGGTATATGGTTATAGGCTCTTCTTTCCTTGTGAAACAAACAAAAAAGAAAAAAAAATTATATTATATTAATATATATATGCAAACCTCGCTTTTTGTCACAAAGTTTTGAAAATTGAAAAAAAAAGGAGTGTTTTGTCTTTCTTCATTTTCAAAAACAAATGAGAGCTGCAAAATACTCACCATGCCTCTCAGCAAATAGCTTGGGGTGTCTACTTTCCAAAATGGGGTCATTTGGGGGGGGGGGGGGTTGTGGCATCTGGGCATTTTATGGCCGTCAAAACTGTGGAGTGAAATAGAAAATTTACGCCCTTAGAAATGCTGAAGGCGGTGATTGGTTTTCGGGGGCCCCGTACACGGCTAGGCTCCCAAAAAGTCCCACACATGTGGTATCCCCATACTCAGAAGCAGTTGAATGTATTTTGGGGTGCAATTCCACATATGCCCATGGCCTGTGTGAGCAATATATCATTTAGTGACAACGTTTTGTAATTTTTTTTTTGTCATTATTCAATCACTTGGGACAAAAAAATTAATATTCAATGAGCTCAACATGCCTCTCAGCAATTTCCTTGGGGTGTCTACTTTCCAAAATGGGGTCATTTGGGGGGTTTTGTACTGCCCTGCCATTTTAGCACCTCAAGAAATGACCATAGGCCAGGGGTCTTCAAACTACGGCCCTCCAGTTGTTCGGGAACTACAATTCCCATCATGCCTAGTCATGTCTGTGAATGTCAGAGTTTTACAATGCCTCATGGGATGTGTAGTTCTGCAACAGCTGGAGGGCCGTAGTTTGAGGATCCCTGACATAGGCAGTCATAAACTAAAAGCTGTGTAAATTCCAGGAAATGTACCCTAGCTTGTAGACGCTATAACTTTTGCGCAAACCAATATACACTTAGACATTTTTTTTTTACCAAAGACATGTGGCGGAATACATTTTGGCCTAAATGTATGACTAAAAATTGAGTTTATTGGATTTTTTTTATAACAAAAAGTAGAAAATATCTTCTCGGTCTTTTTCCGTTTATAGCGCAAAAAAAAAAAAAAAAAAAAAAAAAAAAAAAAGGCAGAGGTGATCAAATACCATCAAAAGAAAGCTCTATTTGTGGGAAGAAAAGGACGCAAATTTCGTTTGGGTACAGCATTGCATGATCGCGCAATTAGCAGTTAAAGCGACGCAGTGCCAAATTGGAAAAAGTCCTCTGGTCCTTAGGCAGCATAATGGTCCGGGGCTGAAGTGGTTAAAACCAATTGAAAAAGTTTCCTTAGCTTTGTGTTTGGGTTTATGATCTTACTGAAATGTCCACCCTCGTTTTATCTTTATCATCCTGGTAGATTGCAGCAGATATTTATCAAGAATGTCTTGGTACATTTTTCCATTCATCCTTCCTTCAAATGACATGAAGTTTGCCAATACCCATGATGCAGCCACATCCAAACTTCACTGTTGGTATGGCATTTTTGGGGCGATATGCAGTGCTATTTGACCTACAAACATGGTGTATTATGACATCCAAAGAGTTCAATTTTGGTCTCATTTGACCACACTAGATTCTCCCGGTATTTCACAGGCTTGTTTAAATGTTGTGCAGCAAACTTTAAACAAGCTTCAACATGCTTTTTCTTCAGCAACGGAGTCTTGTGTGGTAAGCATGCATACAGGCCATGGTGGTTGAGTGCATTACTTATCGTTTTCTTTGACAAATTCTGCCTGCTAATGTCAGGTCTTTCTGAAGCTCTTCACAAGTGGTCCTTGACAACTCTGGATAATTCCAGGACCACCTGGTTGTGGCCAGTTTATGGTGAAACACTATTCACTACTTCCGGATTATGGCCCTAACAGTGCTCACTGGAACATTTGGAAGGTTAGAAACCTTTCCGTAACCAACGCCATCGGTATAATTGCAGCAATAGGGTTGAGAAGGTCTTGAGAGCCCTGCGCTTTTACTAATCATGAGAGGTTTGTGTGACATCTTGGTAATGAGCTGATTAATTTGTACTTACAAAAAGGGACACGATGGCTTTCTAATTACTGATTTCATCTGGTGTTTTGGCTTTCCATGCCCTTTTGCACCTACCTTTCTTCAGGCGTTTAATAATTTTTCCCTGTGTCATATAACTTAAATTTCAGAACTTGCTCGTTTTGGTTTCTTTGCATGTATGGATTGCATGGGTTAACAACAAGTAGTGAACATTTCATGTCAGTAGCACCTTTAGAAATAGATTTACCTAGAAAAATGGAGAAAGAGAAAAAGAAAGCGGCATCGGCCAGTTCAATAGAAACCAGCGGACATTTGGCCCGTGTGTATGGCAGCTTGTGCGAGAGTTGAAGGGTCATGACCGAAAAAGGTCTGCCAACCAGCTCCTGTTCATCAAGCTCAGTGCACAAGCAAGCTGACCGGAATGTTCTGACAGCCCCCCCCCCCCCTCCAGGTTGTTAGTACAGCAGCTCCGACCGAAGCTGTCAGTTTTCTTCATTCAACCCACTGGGATGAACGAAAAAACTATTAGTAGTGTGTACGAGGCTTAAGAACTGGGATGGGCTCAGCCCTGTATTTGCTGAGCAGAGAGCCAGTGATTGAAAACACAGAACAAATGATATCTGAATTCAACCAACTTGCTCTATATAACCCAATGGAAAGCTGATCTTAATTTAAAATTCAAAAGTGGTAAATCAGAATTGCCATCTGTAAAACCTCAAATGAACACTGGCAAAAGTGAAATGCAAGGTGTTCAGATGATATTCCATCCCCAAAATTTGGCCCACTAGCCTTTTCCTTACGATATAGGGCAGGGGTTGACAACCCATCGATTGTGGCCACCTGAAAGGTAGCTCGCAACCCAACTTTCTGCCAACACCTGACCACATCTACCACCTCTCAGATCAGATTAAATATACAATAGGTCAAGCGGAGCAAAGTTTTAAAGAAAGATGGGACAAAAGAGTTGGACAGGAATAAGTGTCTCTGCCAAGGAAGCTGCAGGAGAGTCTGATGGGGAACATGCTGCAATACAGGTAACTGAAGGCAGTAAGTGCCAGGAGGCAGCAGGCTGTAATGACAGGTCCTCAGTGCAGACTTGTGGCATTACGTAAGGCTGCTGCCACCTACAATGCACATATGTACCTGATAGACATCAAAATGTATTTTGCATTATAGTGGCAGCTGCCTGAGTAGAAAAAACAGTTAATGACCGGGGCTGCAAATACAAAGGGGCAGCTGCTTGCCACACACAAACCGTTGTACTGTGCCTTATGTACATCTGACCTCTGCTCATCTACTACTTGCCCTCTGAACTTGGACCTCTGCATCAGATTTGTGGAGTGACCAGATACTCTCCAAACATGAAAACATTGTGAAAAAGTGAATGGCAAGTTAAATCACTAAAACCATCCCAAAAAAAAAAAAGGGAAGGAGGCAAAGTTTATTTTTACAGCGAGTTTTTTTATAAGTTTTCTTCGTGCCATTCTTTTTATTGGAGCCTTGGCAAGTTCTTTAAAAATAAAAGGTGATGCACCAAAATGATCTTTGATCTCTTCCATGTTGCTCAAGTAGATCTACCTCTCAAAAGGCCAGCTACACCTGTTCTAGGGGCTGTTCAGAGAAAGGATCTATGATGTGTGTCTGGTGGTCATACCCAAAAGTACAAAGATTTTCCCTGATTAACAACTTGACCTGCATTAAAAAGTAGTTTTGAATACATACCTAGGTAGATGCAGCATTATTCCTATGCTGCATCAGTCCCCCCACCGGCTCAAAGACTGAGAACCAAGCAATGAACTACCACTGATCGCTCAGTTCTCAGTGCTACAGGTGCAGAGAGCTGGTGACTGTCGGTCTCCCCCCCCCCCCTCTAACATTGGAGTCCACGCAGCTGCTATGCCTACCGCTCGACTCCTCCTGCCCAATCACAGAAGCCTTTGTACGTGAACTCATTCTCAAAACACAAAAGCTTCTTTGAATGGGCAGTAGGGGTGGCGGAGCTGCTCTGTGTGCCTGCCTCTCCTTTCACAGCACGGCGTGTCAGTGTATGCTCTGGCAGAGCCATAAGCCTGTCAAATATAAAGTACAGAAAATGCAGAAGTAGAAGGCCCCTTTCACATATGCGGATCGTTCAGATCCACCTGTCAGTTTTTTCAGGCGGATCTGACCGGTTGCGCCATACAGCTCTATGGAACATCAGATGTCAGCAGTGACATGTCCGCTGACATCCAATCCGCCAAATCCAGACGGATGGATGTCTCCTTTTTTATCAGTCTGGTGGATAGGATGAAAAATGGACAGGCAGTCCGTAATCATCCTATCCCCCCTGTGATGGAGATATTGAATTCCATATTTATATCAATGAGATTGAAGCGTACCATCGTGAGGACTTTCTAATTAGATTACCATGCCCCATTTTGTATGATGTGTACGTGTATGTATGTATCTATCTATGTGTCATAGAGATATATATATCTCTCTATCTCTCTATCTATATATATTTATGGGTGTATATAGGTGTATTTTTTATAGGAACATGTGTAATAGAAGGTGGACCTATTTACTGTTTTAACATCTCAAACACACCTTTTGTGTTGGCCTGCTATCCGCATAGTAACTAAGTTACCCTATTGTTCGTAGAGAGAGCCAGGGCAGACATTGCGTCTCTCGAGTCCTTGTAATGCTAAATTTATGTTATATCACAGAGGGCTGACGGTTGGAAATCAAGAGATAGTTAAACAGGTTCTCAGACAGAATGGCACCGGAGTTCTTAAAATCTTAGCATGAACTTCTGGACAGCCTACCAATGAACTTTAGGCTTCAGGGGTAGCCAATCAGGATTCAATGCCACTTCTGAACCAATGAGGTGACCCTGAGTTCTGATTGGTGGGAGTGGGTTCTAAAAACATAAAACCAAAAACCTGGAGAGGCGAGGGCTCGTGTGCTGACGGTCTAGATGAAGGATGGTTACGTAAGACTTCTCTATACAATGTATCTCTATTATCTTCTGTCTCTTTTCTTTCCTGTAACCTTTTCTATCGTAGGATTTGGCCGTAATACCTTATTAATCTCTTGATAGCATGGGTATGACCATTATAGCAATATTTATTATCATTGGTAACATTGTTGTTTTTAAGGTTGTATCATTTATGTTATAGTTGCTAATCTCATATTACCACAAGTTTCTTTTCTGTACAATAGTAAGTTTAAATTAGATTGTTACCCTTTTCGAACAGATATCATTCATTCTTAATTTCATGGGTTGATTCATATATAGATAACAGGTTTTAATCACTTATGTATCATTAAATAAGTGAGGTATGTATAAACGTAGCCACGTCACCCCCCATATGGGAGAGCGGACTCTGACAGGTCCATCCCTGCACAGAGTACAGTGACGGACTTGTCATCCGCCGGCTCAATGGGGATCAACGGAGAGAGATCCTCGCTGAGCAAGCGGAGTAGTGAAAACGGACAGCCCCGTGTGAAAGGGGTCGAAGTGTTCATTAACAAAATGGAAAGTAAATGATTTACCGGTAATTCAGATTTATCTTCTGTTCAATAATTGGTGTAATCACCCTTTGCCTTCAAAACCGCATCAATTCTTCTAGCTACACTTGCAGTTTTGGAAGGACCTTGGCTGGTAGGTTGTTCTGAACATCTTTGAGAACTAACCAGATCGTCTGGATAAAAGCGGTCTCAAATCCTCAATGTTGAGATCAGGGCTCTGTGGGGGTCAAACCATCACTTACAGGACCCTTGTTCTTAATGACTCACCTTCCTGATGGTATGGCATGATGGATAAGTATCTGGATTATTTCTTTGAGGCCAAAAAGGTGGCAATACCAATATTTAAATTTTGATTTTTCCTTCTGTTCACTCACTTTACATTTAGTGAAATAAAAACTAACATACATACCAGCATTTTCACACCTACCTAAAACCTTTGCATAGTGGGGGGGCGTGGCTTGCCAGCACCGTGAATGGCTGCTTAAAATCTCTGCTCCGCACAGCACCCGGCTATCAGCGGCTCCACATCGCTAAAAACGGGATGAAAATCACCCGTCCGAACCCACAACCACTTCCACATCAGCCAGGCATCATGCTGAAACGAAGGAAACAGATCCCCATGCCTCAGAAGCTGACGGACTTCTTCTGTCTAGCCGGAGCGGGAGGAGGACAAGATGGCGCCGGCACCTCACACAGATTTCCAGCTCAGCTGTCACCTCACGCTGGCGGATCACAACGCCCAGGCTATCCCACGATCACAAACTGAGTACTCTCCCCCCCCGCTCTCCTGCCTCTGCAGTCAAATCTAAGCCAAGGAGAGAGGAGGACGCCCCAGGGCAGAACCCCAGCATACCTTTCATCCTGCCTCCTCCTAATGGACAACATCCTGCGGCCATTGACAACTTCCCTGCTTCAGACCAGCCCATCTCTGAGCAAACAATGAAGAACATGCTCATCTCCCTTAAACAGACCCTGTACACTGATCTGTCGGCTGCAGTGTCCTCGCTGGCTACTGTAGTACAGCAACAGGACCAGCGTCTGCATTACATAGAAAACAAAAATGTCTGATCTCCTCACTGCCCATAATGATACCGTGGAAGTATGCACAGAACATGAGGCAGACTTGCAGGCGATCAACCTTAAATTGGCAGATCTCGAAGATCGTTCGCGCAGGAACAATATTAAGTTCCGCAACATACCCAAATCGATACCGCAACCTGATCTGGTGAGATTCCTGCAATCTCTAATGTGAGCGCTAGTACCTGAGCTATTCCATAGAGATCTGGAAATTGATAGAGCCCATAGGCTCCCAAAGCCATCTCACCTCCCACCAGAGAAGTCTCGAGATGTATTAGCACGCATACATTTCTACAGCACTAAGGAAAAAGTGATGTTTGCCGCCAAGACGTCCTCAAACCTTCCTGATCCGTTCACTGCAATTGCGCTGTACACAGATCTCTCTAAGGCAACTATGGAGAATCGTCGACAACTCGCCATGATCACTAAAGCACTCCAAAACCAACATATACAGTACAAATGGGGGTTTCCCACTAAATTGCTGATCACATACCAGAGCAAAACCCATGCTGTGCGCACGCTGCAAGCTGGCCTACAACTTCTACGGCTCTGGCGCATGATCCCTGAGGAAACTCCACGCCCACCTCCTTCGCAAATGGAAGCTGACTGGTCACTTCAAGATGCCTGAATTATCCCGTCCGCACATTTGACCCTACTTTATATATTATTATAGTATTAGTAAAATATATATATATATATATATATATATTATCTCTGGGTTGCAGCGGATTACTGCCTCTCCCAAGCCTCTTTCACTCCACTGGCTCGGTGTTCCGAGACGCCACTGGAGGAAATCCCCCCCGTTTCAAGTTGTTAGCAGTTAATCTGCACATTGAACCCGTATTCCTAACGGGCTCTTCTTTTTTATTCCCTGCCCTGTTCCACACCAGCATCCCGCTGATTTTTGCTTTACTACCAAAGCCCGCATATAGGCGAATCGAAATATCCTGTTCCCCCTGGACCACACCCCTCAGCCATTACCTGATCCTGTCAGAGAAACCCCATACCTACTACTGTAGTCCTGCCATAAAGAATTACCGCTGACTGCCTTAAAATGCAGATAAAACTGACATCCCTGAATGTCAAGAGCCTGAACAGCCCGCACAAAACGAGCCAATCTACAAAAGGAATTGGCAAAACAACATGCAGACATTGCATTCCTACAGGAGACGCACTTTGCGGAATCCAAAACCCCTAAGTTTAGACTCAAGGGATATGACACTGTCTACTTCGCCTCGGGCCCAAAGAAGAAAAAAAAAAAAAAAAAAAAAGGAGTGATGACAGTTGTCCGAGACACCCTTCAGTTCCAGCACCATCACACCTATGCTGATCCGCAGGGCCGATACCTGATACTTATCTGTACCGTTGCTCAAACCACCTACACCTTGGTCAATATATATGGACCTAATTCCAGACAACTCCGCTTCTTCCGACGCCTCTACAAAAAGGTCAACAGCCTGCGCAAAGGCATTATAATAATGGGAGGCGACCTCAATATAGTTGGCGATCCCTCCATAGATGCCTCTACTACCAAAGGCCAAAGCCGGCCGGCTTTGAACCCCCTATTCCACGACCTAGATCTCTTTGATGTGTGGAGAGCACAACATGGCTCAGAACGCGACTACACGTACTTTTCTCACTCACAGCTATCTTACTCAAGACTTGACGCCTTCATAGTAGATAAATGGACCCTACAAAACGTCACGCAATCTGACATTGGCCTAATATCATGGTCAGACCATGCCCCTATTTCCATTTCCCTGGGCGATCAACGACCTGGGCCTCCGAGACTGGAGGCTAGACCCCTCCTTGTTAGAAGACCCTAAAGTCCGGCAGGAAATTGAAGCCGAGCACCACTCCTTCTTCGAACATAACGAACTGCCTGACACTGACAAATTTGTACTCTGGTCAACATACAAAGCGTACCTTCGAGGAATTTTTATAAAAATGAGTAAAAGAGCGAGACGCCTGAGGACCCAGCAGATTGACGAGGTCATGTCCCAAATATCTAAAATAGAAAAAACAAACAAATCCTCTCCCTCTCACACACAAGCCATCCAACTCCTGGAGCTCCGACAGAAATTACGCACTCTCCTACTCCACAAATTTGAGCACAACTTTAAATTCTCGAAGGCCAATTACTATGCCCTAGGCAACAGAGCTGGGTCACTCCTAGCAAAACAAGTTAAGGCCCAACGTACGAAAGCCAAAATTCTCTCTCTCCATCACCCTACTTCAAAACGACTCTTAACCAACCCTCAGGAAATTGCTAACGCGTTCAGTGAATATTATGCATCCCTATATAATCTAAAACATGACCCTCTCACCCCACAACCAACTGCAGAACAAATACAAAACTCACCCCGATAAATCTCCCCAAAATCTCAAAGTCCCAATTCGACTACATCTCTAAGCCATTCACTCCAGAGGAAGTCCTTAGAGCAATCAAGGCTCTCCCTCTGCATAAAGCTCCAGGAGAAGATGGCTTCACCAATGCCTTTTACAAAAAATTTGCCGACACCTTAGTCCCTAGACTGACGGACCTCTTTAATGCTGCTGGCTCCTCGGGCTCCCTACCTACTGATATGTTAAGGTCAATCATATCCACCATCCCAAAGCCTGGGAAGGATACCTCTGTTGCCTCTAACTATAGGCCAATATCGCTCTTGAACACCGATATCAAGCTACTTGCTAAAGTTATTGCCAACAGACTGATGGTGTTCCTTCCTGAGCTAGTACACCCGGACCAGGTCGGGTTCGTCCCGGGTAGACAGGCCCCTGACGCAACCAGAAGAGTCCTCAGCCTCATTCAACATGCCGCACACACTCAAGCGCCTTCTCTGCTATTATCCCTTGATGCAGAGAAGGCGTTTGATAGAGTCCACTGGTCTTTTCTTCAAGCAGTGTTGACTAAATTTGGTATTACAGGGTGGTTTCAAGCTGTAATTTTGTCCCTATACTCCAACCCATCAGCTAAAGTACTCACGGGAGGGACTCTATCCACCCCTTTCGAGATCACCAATGGCACACGACAGGGGTGCCCCCTCTCCCCACTTATCTTTACCCTGCTGATGGATCCCTTGGCATCCAAAATTAGATCCAATCCACTAATAACAACAGGTATTCCCCATGATGGCACAGATCACAAAATTAGCTTATTTGCTGACGACGTGATCCTGCTGATCACTAATCCCATCCAGTCCATACAAAAAATTCAAGACACCCTCCACCAATTTAGCTCCGTATCCTACTATAAACTTAATACCACAAAATCCATAGTCATCCCCATACTCCTGCCACCACAAATGACTGCCCGGCTGAAATCTACCTTGCCCTACATGTGGGCGAGTAAATCTATCTCGTATTTGGGAATTCAGATTTCCCCTAATCCAAAACGACTGATTGATTTAAACTACCTTACCTTCTCTCAAAACTTGCCTACCCTACTAAAATCTCTGCGCAGCACAGGCCTCTCTACTTTAGGTCATATAGCTTCCTTTAAAATGATCATACTGCCCAAGCTTCTTTACTTATTCCGAACACTCATTCTGCCTCTCCCCCGCTCTCTCCTGTCCTCAATCCAAAGTCGACTGACTAAATATATTTGGAATTCTAAACCACCTAGATGTGCTGGCCACATACTCACTAGACGCCAGGACCAAGGTGGAATGGGCTAACCCAATATCGACAACTACTACTATGCCTCAATCTTAAAACCAAATTTACTATTGGTGGCATCCTACGCCCGGAAAAATATGGTCCACCATAGAAGCTTCTTCACAACCCGCTACCTTGACAGACTACCTCCTACTAATGACAGCTGGATACTCTCCGGCCCCTCGGAAAATTAACCCAATGATATCTGCCTCCATGTTGGCCTGGAGAAAACTTCTAAATATGTACCGCAAAACTCACCTAGTAGAACTTTACCAATACCATTAAAAGCCATATCTCTCTGCATCCCTGATCTGAACCTTTCCAAGTGGCAATCCGCTGGTATCCTGACCATTGGCGACTTGAGAGATCATGGTTCGCTGCATACCTTTGAATCTCTCCAGATCATGGTTCGCTGCATACCTTTGAATCTCTCCAAGTCAAATTCAAACTCCCAAACTCAGAAGGTTTCACATACATGCGAATCTCACACTTCCTAAACCTTGCTAAACTACCCTCCACAGTGAATATCCCTGTACCAATATACCACTACTACTCCACTACTTCATGCCCCAGTAGAGGTATCTCCCTGATGTACTCATGTCTCAACGACACTCGACCATGCTCCCAAGTGCGCTCCTTAAACAAATGGGCGGAGGAGTTGAAAGTCCCCCTCACCCAAACCCAGTGGCAATGAGCATTCACAGAAACTCATAAAGCGTCTCGCTGCTCAAACCACTGGGAATCCTACCAAAAGACCATCCACAGATGGTATCTCACCCCCTACCGACTGTCTAAAATGTATCCAGGCCAATCACCATGCTGCTGGAGAAATTGCGGCAGTATAGGCTCCATTGCACATACGCTATGGTTTTGCTAATCCTTGAGCTCTTTTTGGAACCAAGTATTTGCTCTGAACTCCTCCATCATTTCTTGTTCCCCGACTCCTGCCCTGGCTCTCTTACACATTGGCATAGAAAAATTTCCACCTCAATCTAGATGTGTAATGCTCCACCTACTATATGCCGCCAAATTAAACATCACCAGACTATGGAAAACCACCACAGTCCCCTCCATTTCTAGTACTGTCGCTGATTTCAACTTCCAGTGTGAAATGGAAAGGATGGTGGCTAGGAAAAATTTAACTGTCCAAAAACATATGGCTTTGTGGTCACTCTGGTTACAACACCCAAAATGTACTGTTCAAGTGTAACTGAATTGATATGAACATTTATGTCTATCTCTGGTCCGCTGGTGCCCTGTCGCCCCCCCCCCCCCCCCCTCCCTATACCCCAATTCCTTTCCCCCGCTCCACATCCCACCCCCTCTCCATCTAGATTCTCTCCTTACTCGATTACCTGCTTCAGCCAACCCATTTGAAATGTTACTGTTTACCTTTTCTTTTTACACAGTGTTATCTGTAAAAATAGCTTGTTTCTAGATGGAACATCTGTTCCTGCTATTACTATCGGTTTGGTCATGACATGTATGTACCTTTTTCTGAAAATCCAATAAAGAAATATTAAATAAAAAAAACCAAAAAACCTTTGCATAGTACTGTATATGGTGGACCGATAAGATTTATTGAAGGACTTTTTTTTTTCAACCGGAGACTAAAAAAAAAAAAACACAACACAATTGATATTTTGTAAAGATACAGTGTGGCACGTACAGGACACAAGTTGCATTTTCCAGATGATTGGACACTGGAAAGTTTCTGAAAACATAACCCCTGGGTGTCAACCCTATAACCTCTGCAAGTCCTCAGTTTTTGTAGCAAGCAGAGTAACCCAGGAGCAGAAGGAAGAGTAGTCTGTGTCCTGTACACCAAGATATGGAATTTACTGGTAAGTAGAAATTCTTTATCTTGACACAGGCTGAATATGCAAAGACCCTGGGACGTCCAAGCAATTAATGAGAAAGGTGGGCAACAACCAGGCTAGCATAACTGTGCCAAGGAGGGCCAACAGGTGTCAGACTAAACTAGTGTGCTGCTGAAAAAACCCTGCAGCCAAAAGCTGCATCCATTGAATGGACAGCTACCAGGTAGAACTTTGAAAAGGTATACGCTTTTGAATCTAGGAGGTTTTTTTGCAGAGGCAAAAACGGCAATCAAACAAACTAGAAGGGATTGTCTACTATTGCAAAGTGTAGGAGTGATGAGGTGAATAAACAGTAATATTCATGCAGTCATCTTAGATGTCTAGGCATACCAAATATACCTTGTTGGGTCTTGGTACCATGAACAGGTTTGAATAGAATCCACAGAACCTGTCCTCTAAAAAAGGAGAGGTCTCCAAACTTTCTAGATAAAAAAAAAGGGCCGTTTTACGGTCTTGCAGAGTTTAGTTGGTCAGTGGAAGGAATAGTGCCCTAAGAGCTGGAAAAAAGCAAGCCGAGTCGCATGTAACCCGCAGCTTGGAGACCACAGCTCTGGGAGGTACTGGCACAAAATACTTAAGGCAATAGAAGGCTCAGGGCAATTTGCAAATCTGACAGATTTTCACTGATTTGAGCAAGAAAGTGGTGGCGAAAATGTCCTTATAACCTCGAACGGGTAAGCGATTTAGAATTGGATCTTAAAGCAGTGGTAAACCCAAAATTTAACTGATTACAGCTTTAAGCTGTCCTGCAGATGTAGCAGTTACAGAGATGAGACAAACCACTTAACACTGACAAGGGTGCTTACTATGATCAGCTTTTTGTGTAAAATATGTATCCCAAAAAGAAAAAAAACTGATGTTGTAACTTAAAAATGATTAGATGGGAGTTTTGCTTCAAATTTGTTTGTGTATTTAAACCTGCTAATGCATCCAACATTGTGCAGCAATACAGAAATGTGTTATTGGCCAGATCAGAAGGTGAAAACGGGGGGGGGGGGGAAGCAACAAAAGAAAAACTAATGCAGCCACTACTTCCTACCTGCAATATACTACATTATTGGTTTTGGGTTCAATAGCACTTTAATGATTGGTTCAAACTGGCAATGCATGCCTCCAAATGATGCATCAACGCCTCGATTACCAAGGCAAATGTCAAAGTATTGTTGTGAAGGTATATGGTCCAATCGAGACCGACTCTGCATGTTCCAGGAGCTTCCTAGACATTTAAAAAGGTTGTGGTTAGGCGGTCAAAATATTTTAGATGTGCACAATTTGATATATTCCTGCATGAAGAAAAAAAAAAACTAAAGTAAAAATAGTGATTGGCAGATAATGAAAATCACTGTCTATTCCATTTGATTAATAGAGCTATCACGGCTAATGACATTAACCTTGAATAATAAATTGAAAGCCTTTGAAACGATATGGGACCCAAGCACACAATATATCTCAGGTTAAAGGATAAAGTTCACTTTTCGTAACATGTTACACCCATATTCAGGGTGCAACAGGTTACGAATGGACCGGCCACCGCACCTCCTTGAGCCCCCTGCTGTGAAGGCTAGTTGGTTTCTTCTCCCTCCCCTCTAGCCATTACAATTTTTTACAAATGTGGCTGAGCCGGGCTCTGCCCGCCCAGCCGCGTCACTGATTGACAGGGCTCTGTGCAAGGAAAACTACAAAGGTCTGCCAACCTTTGCGGCTGTCGGTTTGTAGTTTTTAATGAACTACCACGTTGCTGTCATGAATGCTTCCTGTCAGATTGTATCTGCTTACCTGTATGGGAAAGCAGATCTACTGGACATGCATGGCAGCAGCGATCTGCTGATAGCTGGTGCAATGCTTTATAGGCTCAATAAAATAAATGCATTTTTTTACCTGTAAAAACGTGTATGTATTTTACCCCCTAAAAAGTTAAACCTTTTGCCCAGGGTTCTCAGCTCTTGTTTGGATAGATTGATAGCAGCTCAGTCATTGGCTCCTGCTGCAATCAAATCCAATGACGTGGGAGCCAGGGCTGGGTCTGGCATTCTGTGTCTTTTCACGCAAATGCTGGACTCGGGAGTGCGCTTCTTCCAGGGCTTCTTCTGGGAGCGCCAACGGGGGACCCCAGAAGACGAGTTTTGGGGCCACACTGTGCAAAACGAACTGCACAGTGGAAGTATAGGTTTGTTATTTAAAGAGGGGGAAAAAAAAAAAAAAAAAAAGAAAAAAAAAACACTCCACTTTAACTTAGATTAATTACTTTAACGCATCCCTTAAAAACTACAGAGATTGACACCACGAGACAGACAATAGACTAGATGAGAAATAAAAATGACATTACTTTATTGCAGACCTTGCATCCCCCCGAGTGCTCTTGGCCCATATTATTTCTCCTGGCTTTCTGCACTATCCTTTTGATTACAAATGCTTTTCCCAATGCTCATGCAGTGGGTTAGACCTGCCTTATTTAACTGGGGTGCCCAGGCAAAATGCCTAAAATTTCCCAAAAATGTAAACCAGCTAGCAGGTGGATCAAGCCTGCATTTTAGTTACACAAAGCCACAGGTTTTTACTGTGCACCATTTCAACCTTACAGCCACCGGCATCCTAACCAAGAGTGATGTCATCAGTGTTGATAAGGAGGAAGGGTGTTGATCTCCTGAACATCATCCTTGTTTGACCCTCCCCTACCCCTCAGCACTGGGGTCACATTAGCTGAGTAATGGAGAGAAACTGAGGGAGAGGAGAAACACTGGAATACTAGTCAGTACCAGTGTGCAAAAGTGTAAATCACCTCTAGTGTTGGGTGTCCGTGTTGATGCTGCCACATTATGTAAAGACATTAGAATAGTTTTTGACATTTTAGAATGGGTGCCCTAAAACTGTCCATATTGTTAAAGTATGCCTTGACTGAAAAAATGTTGAGAAACATTTTAGCACCACACTTGAAGTGAACTCACGTTGTAAAAGGAAACTTCTCAAAAAAAGTCAGTTTCCTTTAACATATAAACAATACTACTCAGGATTGTAGGGTTCCAATAACGTTCAAAAGATACAGGGTAATCCGTCTTACCTGTCCATGTTGATGGACCCTACATTAGGGTCCAGGCTTCACCCATCACAGTGGACATACCCTTGGATGGGTCTTCATTCCATAGGGATGGACCCACAGCCTTGGACCTGTATAGCACCCTGTGGTTACCTACACGCGCTGCGCCAAGGTAAGTACTCAAGCAGGGGCCAGTGACCAAAGCAGCAAGGCCATCAATCTTTTTCTTATACAATATATAGCGCTTGGTCACCTATAGTAACTTTTCAAGTCAATCTGCACTTTACTGTTCATCTGAAAAAATGGAAACCATGGTCAGGCCGGAAAAGGGGAAAAAAAAAAATATATATATATAAAAAAAATGAGAAGAATGCGCATTATTTTTTTTTTTCTACAAAAGGAAACATCCTTTAATATACTAAAGCTAGCATTTTAAAGTCACTCAGTTGGTAAAAAAAAAAAATAAGAAAAGAAAAAAGGGGATGACCACAGGGGGTCAAAGTGATTTTTCACTTAGCTCTTTATGATATGATTTATAAGGTGGAGCAGCCCTCAATTATCCAAACAAGTGCAAGCAAAAATCTATTTTTCCCCCCCTTACATACTGTATGATTAGGTATTTTTTTTTGCCTTGGCCTCAAATCATCCACTATACTTGGTGAAGTGAACATGCGCTACGCCAATAAATACTGATTTTAGCAAATGGAGCCCTTTGTGGAGTATGTTATTAAAATTAAACAAAAACCATCGCATATGAGGTAAATAACCAAAGTAAAAACACATATTTGCAACACAATTTGTTAAGGTGTCAGAAAATAAAATTACCATTTGGCAAAACATCCACATTTGGGTTTGTTCAGATGGTCGCCGAGACCAATCCTGCATGCAGGCTCCCTTTGTTATTGCACTTGCATGGACACAGCCACATGTCTAAATTTGGCACATGTATCCAAACGTAGACAACGAGCGTTTGACATGCTGACAGGAGTGGGTACATGGATCCAAGTTTTTGACAAGCAGCCACTGCATCTACCTCTGCTTGTATACAGCCTGGGGCCGATACAAGCACAACAAAAATGGACCCTGCACACCAGATGGGTGTCAGCACCCATCTGAACGAACCTTTACTGACAACCTTACTACCCTACTGATGGAGCACAGACAAGACAGCAGCTTATCACTGCTCTATTAGTGTACAAGGCAAGACCTACATATGTCAATAAAAAGACTTCCAAGGCACCACTATTTTACGGGGGGGGGGTGTTACAGTTATAAGCGAGTTATAAATACCTGGAGTGTGAAACAAAATCATAAACAGGAATCTGTACAGTTTTCCCCTCCATGATTTCTCGAAGAGTTTTCAAGATGAGTTCATTGTCAAAGGCATCTGAAATTAGAGATGTAGGCAACCACATATATCAACTATAATGGTGTGAGATATTCTAATAATGCCAGCACTTCCTCCAAACTTTAAGATTATATATACACAGTTGTGCTCATAAGTTTACATGCCCTAGCAGAACAAACTTTTCACTCATGGTTAGTGTTTGCCTGAAGCCATTTATTGTCAACGGTTTACTTTTCAAATCATAATCACAACAGAAACTACCCAAATGATGACCCTGATCAAAAAGTTTCTGGACTCCTGACAGACCCTTGTGTCTCATCCAGTGCTGCACTGACGTTTCTGGATTCTGAGTCATGGGAAAAGCAAAAGAATTGTCAAAGGATCTGCGGGAAAGGGTAGTTGAACTGTATAAAAACAGGAAAGGGATATAAAAAGATATCCAAGGGATTGAGAATGCCAATCGGCAGTGTTCAAACTCTAATCAAGAAATGGAAAATGAGGGGTTCTGTTGAAACCAAACCACGGACAGGTAGACCAATCTAAAATTTCAGCCACAACTGCCAGGAAAATTGTTTGGGATGCAAAGAAAAACCCACAAATAAACTTCAGATGAAGTACAGGACTCTAAAAACATGGTGTGTGGCTGTTTCAAGATGCACACTAAGGAGGCACTTGAAGAAAGGCTGCATAGTCGAGTCACCAGAAGAAAGCCATTACTACGTAAATGCCACAAAGTATCCCACTTACAATATGCCAAACAGCACAGAGACAAGCCTCAAACCTTCTGGCACAAAGTCATTTGGAGTAATGAAAATACTGGAGGAACATTTGCATTCATCAGCCAGGAAGCTGCGCATGGGACGTACAGGGACGTTCTAACGTGACAATGATCCAAAACACAAGGCCAAGTTGACCTGTCATTGGCTACAGCAGAATAAAGTGAAGGTTCTAGAGTGGCCATCTCAGTCTCCTGACCTCAATATCATTGAGCACCTCTGGGGAGATCTCAAATGTGCAGTTCATGCAAAATAGCCCAAGAATTTGCAGGAACTGGAGGCTTTACCATCTGAGAAAATAAAGAGCCACATCCACAAATAACACAAAATACTTCAAGCTGTCAATGATAAAGGGGGCAATACATGGTATTAAGCACTAGGGTATGCAAACTTTTGATCAGGGTCATTTGGGTAGTTTCTGCTGTCATTATGATTTAAAAAAAAAAAAAAGTGTAAAAACACAGTTGATTGATAATAAATGGCTTCAGGCAAACACTAACCATGAGTAAAAGCAAAGTTTGTGTTATCATTCATATTCTCTGAAAAATGGCCAAGAAATCAAATTCTGCCAGGTATGTAAACTTATGAGCACAAATCTGAGTGATAAAAAAACATTTGTGAAGAAAATGGGGAAATAACTAAATCTTGCACAGCACTTTACCGTTAAACGTGGTACACAGATTGTTGGCCAACAAAGCGTCAGACTTTTGTCCGAAGCACGTGTGCCAGGAACTTGTCTTGCATACAAACGGTAAACAATTGTCAGCCAACAAACACGAATGTAGTGACGTACTACGAGGAATTTCAGCTCTTCAGCGCCACCCTTTGGGCACCTTCTGCTAATGTCGTGTTTGGTGAGCACAGCTTCTGAGCATGGGTGTTTGTACTTTCAACTTGTGTGACGACTTGTGTATAGACGATAGGAAAATCTAACAGACCACTGTCCACCGAAAATTTACTAGTCTGCCATACAACATTTGTTGGCGGAAAGTTGGACAACAATTGTCTGATGGAGCGTACCAACGGTTGGATTTTAGGCTAACAGTCTGTCATCACACAATTCCCTGCCGAAAATCCGTATGTGTGTACGAGGCTTTAGATACAAAAGCCCACACATTTACAGTTAGACTTGGGGCTAATTCAATTGAAAAAAAAAAAAAAAAAAAACACAACACACACACACACACACACACACACACACACACACACCTTACCTTGTTCCAGGTCCTGGTGCCAGAGGAACTAAACAATGCTTATTGGGGAAACTGGATGATATCTCTAAACCGGCCATAGCTAGGGCACTTTTTCAGGCCCGCAAGTTATTACGGCACTGGACTTCCACTGACCCTCCCACACTGAAGGTGTGGATAGCCCAAATGGGAGACTGCAATAGGAAAAAATGGGATTTTTATAACAGCTTACTTGTAAAATCCTTTTCTTGGAGTACATCACGGGACACAGAGCCACAGTAATTACTGTATGGGTTATATGGCACCTTCAGGTTATGGACACACCCTTGACAGGACGATCAATTCCCCATTCAACCCCTCCCCTTACTGGGAGTACTTCAGTTTTGTAGCAAAGCAATACATGTGTAACCAAAGAGGGGAGGGACCTGTGTCCCGTGATGTACTCGAAGAAAAGGATTTTACAGGTAAGCTGTTATAAAAATCCTATTTTCTTTATCGTACATCACAAGACAGAGCCACAGTAATTACTGTATGGGATGTCCCAGAGCAATGCCACCTTATAGGAGGGGACACAAACAAAAGTAGGGTGCAATCAGACCTGGGGACCTATACTGCTGCCTTCTATACACTGCGCCCAAAGTAGACATCCTTATGCCTGCTTACATCCACCTGATAAAATCTGGTGAATGTATGGACTAAAGACCAAGTTGCGGCCTTGCAGATTTGAGCCATGGAGGCTTGATGATGCAGTGCCCACGAAGCACTAACAGCCCTGGTGGAGTGCACTTTGATTTGAAAAGGTGGAACTTTCCTCGTCAAACCATAAGCTTGATTACTTACTTGCCGAACCCAAACTATTTGGCAATAGTGGATTTCGACGCTGCCTGTCCTTTCCTAGGACCTTCAGGCAACAAACAAAACCTCTGTTTTGGGAACCTGAGCAGTCGCCTTCAAAAGATTTTGACTGCTCACTACAACCAAAGAATGTAGTGACTTCTTCCTTAGGACAGGGTTCTGGAAAAAAAAAAAAAAAAAAAAAAAAACACACACACACACACACACACACACACACACACACACACACCTTTGGCAGAAACCTAGGATGAGGACACAATACTACTCTATCCTTGTGAACGATTAACTATAGCTCTTTACAAGAAAGAGCCGCCAACCCGGATACCCTTCTTGCAGAAGAAATGGCTACCAGAAAACTAGCTTCCTTGTCAAAAGGACTAAAGGAATATGTTGTATCGGCTCAAAACACTGATCAAACTAAAATTCAAGTCCCAAGGGTTCAGGGGTGCTCTAACCGGTGGATTAAGCCACGTTACCCCCTGTATAAGGCTTTGGACCAAAGAAAGCGAAGCAAGCGGACGTTGAAACATAACCGATAAGGCCGAGACTTGGCCCTCGATAGTACTCAAGGCCAGTTTCATCTCGAACCCAATCTGCAGAAAGGCAAGGATTGTAGCTATGACATACTTTCTAGGATGCAAACCCCTGGATTCACACCAGTAAACATGCCTACCAGACTCTATAATAATAATAAATAAATAAAAATAATAAAAAATAAGCTTCCTTGCATTAATCAAAGTAGATATTACTGAGCCTGAAAGCCCACGATTCTTCAGAATGTGAGTTTCAACAGCCAAACCTTTAAATTTAGCATTTGTAAAGTAGGATGGAACACTGGTCCCTGCGACAGCAGGTCTGGACGTGGTGGTAGGGGCCATGGGGCCCCTACCACCATCTTTACCATTTCTGCATACCAAGATCTTCTGGGCCACAAGAACCATCGACTTCTTTGCCCGCTTGATCCTGCAAAGAAGTCGAGGTAGCAGCAGAATAGGAGGGAATGCATAAATCAGTGAGAACTGATCCCATGAGGTCACCAACGCATCTGTTCCGCATGCAAGTGGATACCTTGTTCTTGACACAAAGTCGTCGACTTTGTTGTTGAACCTGGAAGCAAACAGATCTACGTCCGGGATCCCCCAATTTTGGCATATAGCCAGGAAGTTGTCAGGGTGAAGGGATCATTCCCCCAGAACAACTGCTGGCGACTAAGTAGTCCGTCTGCCAGCTCTCTGCGGCTGGAAAGAAGATTGCCGATATTCACGGCACATGCTTTTCTGCCCAGGTTAGGATCTGGTTTACCTCTCACTGGGCTGCCTGACTTTTGGTGCCCCCCTGGTGATTGATATAAGCCACTGCCGTGGCATTGTCCGATTGAATCCTAACAGGAGAATTCCACAACCCCAATGTCCAGGCCCTTAGGGCTAGGTGCGCTGCCCAAATCTAAATGATGGGCAAAGTCCTTCGGTTCTGGACCATTTCCCTTGGACCGACCACTCTTCCAGGACTGCTCCCCAACCTGAAAGGCTGGCATCTGTTACCACCTTCCAGGTAACTAAGGATTTCCCCTTCTGCAGAATCTTGGGTATCCTCCACCAACTGAGGCTCTGACGCACTTTTGGCGATAAACTCATCGGAAAAATCTAGTGCTTGGATCTTCTTGTTCCAAACTGACAGGATACTGTTGTGCAGCAGTCTTGAATGAAACTGAGCATAGGGAACTGCTTCGAATGAAGCCACCATCTTCCCCAACAACCTCATACAAAAGGCGGATAGAAGGACCCTTCTCTGCCCTGACCACCTGAACTAGCTCCTTTACGGCGCTAATTTTTGCCTGAGGTAAGAACACCCTCTTCTGGGCTGGATCTATAAAAATCAGACCCAAGTACTCTAATCTTCTTACTGGTTTTAAAGAAGTTTCTCTAGGTTGAGGATCCAACCTAGGTATTCCAGGTAGCCGACTGTGGTGACCATGCTTTGGTCCAAGCGAGCTACCGACTGGTCTATTAAGAGCAGGTCATCTAGGTATGCCATCGTTAAACCTTGAGTCCTTAATCAGGCCAGAGAAAGGGCCAGAAGTTTTGTAAACACCAGAGGTGCAGTAGCTAGACCGAAAGGCAAAGCTACAAACTAAAAATGAAGTTTTTCTACTTCAAAAATGCAGATATTTCTGGTGAGCAGGGAAATGGTACATGCAGGTATACATCCTTTATGTTGATTGATGCCAGAAGTTCTCCTCCTTGTAGGACGGAAACTACTGATCGGATTGATTTTATGCAAAAAGAGTGAATTTTCAGGACCGATTTAGATCTTTCAGATCTTCATTTGGTTTTGGCACCATGAAAAGGTTTGAACAAAACCCCAACCCTGGCTCTTCCATGGGAACCATCATGATCACTTTTTGTGACAAAAGTCCGTCTAACACTAGAAAGAGAATTCTTTTTCTCTGGATCTTTGGGAACATTTGACCTGAGGAAACGAGGACACAGGAATTCTCGAAACTCTAGTTTCGAACCTAAAGCTATTATGGGGACCACCCATCTGTCTCAATTCTTCCTGCCAGACCCTTGAGAACTGCAGAAGTCTTCCCTCCACTCAAACGAGTGGGGGGCGCCCCTTCATAAAGGGGCTTTAGCGTTTTGTCTTGTGGGTTTCCTCCCCCAGGATTTCTTTTGGCCCTGGGGTTGGCCACGAGGTTTACCTCCTGAACCTGACGGTGCAGGTCGTCGCGATAGCCTGGAGGCCGATGCCCCTTGGCACTGGAGAAAGAGCCTGTTTAATGAGGGGCATTTACTTCTTTTCTTAACAGCAAAAGGGTACTTTTCCCACTTGATATTTTTTTGGATATATTTTTCCAAACCATCCCCAAACAGCTTTTCACCATGGAAAGGAAAACCAGCCAAGAGCTTTTTGCATGGCGCTTCAGCTGACCAACTTTTCAACCATAAGATTCTATGCATATGTATCAACCCAAGCGTAAGGCGAGAGATTTGAAGAATAGAATCTTTGATTGAGTCAATTGCAAAACACAAAGCTGCTGGCAGCTCAGCTAACTCCTGGGCCTGCTGTTCAGTTAAAACCTTGAGCACCTGTTTCAAATGGTTCCCCCCCCCCCAGATTGAAATTCCCCACTTGCCGCCACTGCAGGTTGAGCCACTGAACCTGTCAAGGAAAAAATATATCTTTTAACAGGCATTCCAATCTCTTATCAGTTGGATCCGTAAACATTTGCGCATTGTGAACTGGACAAGTCAAACTTTTATTCACCGAGGATATAGCAGCATCAATTGCTGGTATACTCCCCATCCTAGTGAATTTTTCCTCCATAGGAAAAGTGTTATGCATTTTTTCCCTCCTAAAAAATTTTCATCTGGGTGATCACACTTATGCCGCGTACACACGAGCGGACTTAACGGCGGACTTTGCCCGGCGGACTTTTCGACGTACTTTCCGACGGACTTTCTGAATGAACGGACTTGCCTACACACAATCCACCAAAGTCCGTCGAATTCGTACGTGATGACGTACGACCGGACTAAAACAAGGAAGTTCATAGCCAGTAGCCAATAGCTGCCCTAGCGTGGCTTTTTTGTCTGTCGAACTAGCATACAGACGGCGGACTTTTCGACCGGACTCAATTTCAACGGATAAATTTGAAACAAGTTTCAAATCTAAGTCCGTCCAACTTTTGAGAAAACAAAGTCCGCTGGAGCCCACACACATCGAATTGTCCGACGAAATCCAGTCCGCCGGGCAAAGTCCGCCGTAAAGTCCGCTCGTGTGTACGCGGCATTAGAATATAGAAGCTTTTCCAGCAATGAATGTGCAGGAAAGGTACATGGCTTGAGGAGGCTTTAGTGAACCCAAACAACTCCGTTAAGGGTAGCTTAAATGTGGAGCGGACCATTTCAGTAAGAGAATGCATCAGCAACTTCTAAGCATGTGAAGCTGAAGAAGGTCCTTCCCCACTTAATCCTTCAGAAGAGGAGTCAGTCTCTCCATTGTCCCCTGAGGGGGGGGGGAATTCATTTTCCCCCTCCCTCTGTTTGAGGATCCTGGGTGGTAGAAGGGGACCTAATGCGCTTTCTTCCACTCTGCGAAGATGCGATTAAAGTCACTAACTCTTCCTCTAATCCACTGATAGTTGAGGACCCCGGTGGCTTACTCTGACCAGCCTCCCTAGATCTTTCGGGGGGGGGGGACCTTAGGGTGACCCTTTTGTGGTTATGGTGCTGAGCACAAACGCAGAGGTACAGTCAAGAAAATGCACCTACTGCCTGTGTTAACAAACACTCGCATGCGACCCGTCTGCTCTGTGTCCCTCCTTTAGCTGTACGCACCTGAAAAAAAGGTGCACTTTATAGCTAGCTACACAACCCACATTGCAGCTAAACCCTTCACTCCCTCTGCCTCCTGGGGTGAAGCTGTCCAGGTGGGGGAACATTCCCAAAAGGGGGAAAAAAAAAAAAAAAAAAAAAACCCTTCCCTGCGTCTTACCTGGGGCCTTGGGCTGGAGGAACCATGCAGCTTGACACAGGCGAGACTGACACGCATGGAATCAGGTACGTGCTCTTGACAGCCCCTGGTGGTGACTATAGGCATGACAACAGTTACTTTAAAAGGAGAAATACCCACAAGAATTAGAAAAATTCCATAGGAATCTCCCTTACCTTATCCAGCTGCAGGGTTCTGTGGTAACAGACCCAATCTTCACCTCTCACGGTGGGCTCAGTTAAAAAAACACCTTCAGGGACTGGGGCCCCCTTTTATTGGGGGATCCACAGCCCTGGTCCTATAAAAAGCACCCCGCCAGGAATATGGCTGAAAAAAAAACAAAAAACAAACAAAAAAAAAAAATCTAGATACTCCCAGTAGGGAGAGGGGTTATATGGGGAATTGAACTTCCTGTCTAGGGTGTGCCAGTGTCCATATACCTGAAGGTGCCATATAACCCAAACAGTAATTACTGTGGCTGTGTCCTGTGATGTACGATAAAGAAATGATTTTTCAGCGTTGGAGTAGCTCCTGTAAATTGGACAAGTTATGGGCCCCTTGGTTGGACACACCGGGCCTAGCACCGATCGATCTTTTAATAAATCACCTAATAATTGGCTAGGAATGAGCCTTATACAGTATCCCACAAAAGTGAGTACACCCCTCACATTTTTTGTA
Source organism: Lithobates clamitans (assembly GCA_037952925.1). NCBI lineage: Eukaryota > Metazoa > Chordata > Amphibia > Anura > Ranidae > Lithobates > Lithobates clamitans. Next base: position 398,950 of record JBBGZY010000917.1, read on the forward strand.
AATATTTTATCATTTATTTTCATGTGACAAAACTGAAGAAATTACACTTTGCTACAATGTAAAGTAGTGGGTGTACAGCTTGTAGAAAAATTATAAATTTTTCGGTCCCCTCAAAATAAACACAGCCATTGATGTATAAACCGCTAAACAAATGCGAGTACACCCCTATGTGAAAATGTCCAAATTGGGCCCAATTAGCCTTTTTCCCTCCCCAGTGTTGTGACTCATTAGTATTACAAGGTCTCAGGTGTGAATGGGGAGCAGGTGTGTTAAATTTTGTGCTATCGCTCTCTCATACTGGTCACTGGAATTGTTGCTCTACATCAGTGTTTCTCAACTCCAGTCCTCAAGGCGCACCAACAGGTCATGTTTTTAGGATTTCCCTCAGATGAAACAGCTGTGGTAATTACTAAGGCAGTGAAACTGATCAAATCACCTGTGCAAAATAGTGGAAATCCCAAAAACATGACCTGTTGGTGTGCCTTGAGGACTGGAGTTGAGAAACACTGCTCTACATAAAGATCGCCTAGGCTATAAGAAGATTGCCAAGACCCTGAAACTGAGGCCAAGAACATACGGCGGTTTAACAGGACAGGTTCCACTCAGAACAGCCCTCGCCATGGTCGATTAAAGTTGCATGCACAGCGTCATATCCAGAGGTTGTCTTTGGAAAATAGACGTACGAGTGCTGCCGGCATTGCTGCAGAGGTTGGGGGCTGTCAGTGCTCAGACCATAAGAGCCACACTGCATTAAATTGGTCTGCATGGCTGTCGTCCCAGAAGGAAGCCTCATCTAAAAGTTAATGCCCAAGAAAGTCCGTAAACAGTTTGCCGACAAGCAGACTAAGGGCATGGATTATTGGAACCATGTCCTGTGGTCTGATGAGACCAAGATAAACTTATTTGGTTCAGATGGTGTCAAGCGTGTGTGGCGGCAACCAGGTGAGGAGTACAAAGACAAGTGTGTCTTGTCGACATGGTGGTGGGATTGTCATAGTCTGGGGCTGCATGAGTGCTGCCAGAACTGGGGAGCTACAGTTCACTGAGGGAACCATGAATGCCAACATGTACTATGACATACTGAAGCAGAGCATGATCCTCCTTCCCTTTGGAGACTGGGCTGCAGGGCAGTATTCCAACAGGATGATGACCCCAAACACCTCCAAGACAACCACTGCCTTGCTAAAGAAGCCGAGGGTAAACTGATAGATTGGCCAAGCAGATCTCCAGACCTAAACCCTATTGAGCATCCTCAAACGGAAGGTGGAGGAGCGCAAGGTCTCCAACATCCACCAGCTCCGTGATGTCGTCATGGAGGAGTGGAAGAAGACTCCAGTGACAACCTGTGAAGATCTGGTGAACTTCACGCTCAAGAGGGTTAAGGCAGTGCTGGAAAATAATGGTGGCCACACAAAATATTGACACTTTGGGTCCAATTTGGACATTTTCACTGTGGGGTGTACTCACTTGTTGCCAGCGGTTTAGAAATTAATGGCTGTGTACTGAGTTATTTTGAAGAGACAGCAAATTTACACTGTAAGGTCCCTTGCACGCAGGCGATATAATTCAGCTTTTAGCTGCTGATAGATCAAGTTATCTACCGCATCTAAACTCACATAATGCTTTCCTAGAGCCCAGTTCACAAAATGCATTTAGCAACAGTTTCATTACATGGGGTTTGGTGCGGTTAGAAAAAATTAATTTGATTGCCCCCAGGACCGATTTACTGCAGCTATCTGCACATAACTGCAGGTAATCGCAGTGTACCATTTTAGCTTCAGATAGCAGCGGCAACAAGGAAAGAAAAAACAGGAAGCACATCAGAAATGGCACAAATGTTCCAACATAGCTAAACGCACGTAAACGCAGCTAATCGCAATGTACAACTGCAAGTGAACACTGCCAGGATTTTCTGAATTTCAAAACATTCTATTAACAGCAGCAAAACAGCCACCCATGTGAAAGGGGCCTTATGCAAGCTGTACACTCACTACTTTACATTGTAGCAAAGTGTAATTTCTTCAGTGTTGTCACATGAAAAGATAATAAAATATTTACAAAAATGCGAGGGGTGTACTCACTTTTGTGAGATACTGTATTTGGTATGATGAGGTCTTTGACTAGTGGGAGAAATAGATAGACACGAATTACCATGTAAATGCCTTTGGCTTTTGAGAGTTATGCCCCATACACACAGTCAGATTTTCCTACGGAAAATGTGTGATAGGACCTTGTTGTCAGAAATTCCGACCATGTGTAGGCTCCATCACACATTTTCCATCGGATTTTCCGACACAAAGTTTGAGAGCAGGCTATAAAATTTTCCGACAACAAAAACAGTTGTCGGAATTTCCGATCGTGTGTACACAAATCCGACGCACAAAGTGCCACGCATGCTCAGAATTAGGGTTGTCCCGATACCACTTTTTTAGGACCGAGTACAAGTACCGATACTTTTTTTTCAAGTACTCGCCGATACCGATTACCGATACTTTTTTTTTAATGTCACGTGACAGTGTTTTTTTTTTCATTTTATTTTTTTTTTAACAGTGCTTGCTTTTTTTTGGGGGGGGGGGGGGGGGGGGGAGGGGGTGAACGTTGTATGTGTGTGTTATTTTTTTTTTTTTTTTACAATTTTTATTTTTTACAATAATATTTTTTTTATTCTTTATTGTTTTTTTTTTTTTTTTTTTAATCAGCCCTTTTGGGGGGCTTTGGTGAGATATCAGGGGTCTTAACAGACCTCTGATATCTCCCCCTTGAGACAGAGAAAGAGACAGAGGATAGAGAATCCCCAGTCCCTTTCTCTGCAGCGTCAGCTGCACTGACAATGAATGGAGAGAAGACCGCAGCTTCTCTCCATTCATAATTACAATGTTTCAGTTATGTGAATGGACAGAGTCAGCTGACTCTATCCATACACAAAGGAAGGAGGAGGGGGACGGAGGAACTGAGGGGGAGAACGGAGGAGACAGATAAGAGCAGAACGGAGGGGACAGATAAAAGCAGAACGGAGGGGACAGATAAAAGCAGAACGGAGGGGACAGATAAAAGCAGAACGGAGGGGACAGATAAAAGCAGAACGGAGGGGACAGATAAAAGCAGAACGGAGGGGACAGATAAGAGCAGGACGGAGGGGACAGCTGAGAGGGACAGAGGAAAGGAGGGGGCATGGAGGAGGATGCAGTGACAGTCAGCTGTGAGCGATCACCGCTGTCTGTCACTAAAGCTGGTGAAAGCCGCTGGGGGAGAATCTTGTAACTCCCCCACGCGCCGATCACAGCTGACAGTCAAGGTATCGGGGGAGGCATCGGGAGCATTTGCCCGAGTACAAGTACTTGGGCAAATGCTCGGTATCGGTGCCGATACCGATACTAGTATCGGTATCGGGACAACCCTACTCAGAATAAATAAAGAGATGAAAGCTATTGGCTACTGCCCCGTTTATAGTCCCGACGTACGTGTTTTACATCACCGCGTAGGATTTTGTTGTCAGAATGGGATTTTTGTTGTCGTCAGAATGTCCGACCGTGTGTATGGGGCATTACTCTGTTTAATGCCATGATGTTGCATGTATGATTCCAAAATACTATGTATTAATAGAGTGATGCATATGTTCTGGACTTTGTAATGCTTGCACAATTTGTTTAATAAAGCCTTGATAAAAAAAATAAATAATAATAATAATAATAATAATAATAATAATAATAATAATAATAATAATAATAATAATAATAATAATAATAATAATAATAATAATAATAATAATAAATAAAAACAGCACTTTACCTGGGTGATCAAAGTTAAACAGGCCTTTCAGTGCCTTGCTTTTCTGCTCTGGAGTCAGTATCCGATAAAAACTGTCCTGACTCAACATGACAACTTGCTTCTGATGATGGTCCACCTCATTTTGTCCCAGAAGCTGTACAATCTTGGAGCAAACAGACGACTGGAAAAAAAAAAAAAAGGAAATAAAAAACACTTAGTTTTATTTTTATATAAATCTGTATTAACCGCTTGCCGACCAGCCGCCGCAGTTATACTGCGGCAGGTTGGCCCGGCTGTGCAAATCACCGTAGGTGTAGGTCGGTCCCTTTGGCTATAACCGGCGCGTCGCCTGAGCCCATACGTGTGGCCGGCGGCCGCAATGTCCGCTGGCCACCCCCCGATTGCTCCACAGAAAGCCAGAACGGGGATCTTTCAATGTAAACAAATAGATGTCTGTTCTGACAGGGGAGTAGAGAGTGATCATCTCTTCCTAGTGATGAGGAACTGCGATCTCTCTACTCCGAGTCAGTCCACTCCCCCCAAGAGTGAGGAACACCTCCCTAGGAAACACTTAACCCCTTGATCGCCCCCTAGTAGGGGTGCAACGGATCGTTGCCGATCCGTGATCCGTACGGATCACCCTCCGCGGATCGGCACACCCGCGATCCGGAGCATTTTTTGGCCTCAGCCATAGGAAGGGCCGCGGCTTCGGTCTAGCTCCGGAGCCAGCGGCCATCTTAGTACACCCGGAAGCGGCCGCTGTCTCGACAGGAAGTGACGTTTCGTCGCCGCCATCTTGCTACACCCCACACTCCTGCACAGTACAATAATGATAGAGTGAGAAGGGGGCAAGCAGACATCTTGTTACACCCACCGGAGTTTTAGATTTAAAAGCCATGTTCAACACAAAACTGAGCTTATATGCACAAATACTGTATTTATGCATATAAGCTCGGGTTGTGTGTTGAAAATAGCTTTTAAATCTAAAACTCCGGTGTAACAAGATTTGTGTGGTGTTTTTGTTTTTTTATTTATTTTTTTGCTAATCCGAAAATGATCCGATCCGTGAGATTTTTGATCCGTTGCACCCCTAGTGTCAACCCCTTCCCTACAGTGATCAGTGGAGAGAAAAAAAAAAAAAAAAAAAAAAAAAAAAAAAAAAACAAACAAACAAAATCCGTATAGTCGGAATGCCTGAGAAATTCGAAGGGAAACATTCTGCTTAGTTTATTGAAACATGGCTGGCAGACACCTTTGGAAAGAACAATATCACGCCATTTTTTTTTTCAGTAGAAAGGGCACACAGGGTGCCTTCCCAGCCGCCGCCACCAGGGGGCAATCACAGACCATTCCTATTGAAATTCCTGCATAACAAGGATAGAGACATTAGACTAAGCCTAGCCAGAGAGAAAGCTGATATGGACATACAAGGCTCCAAAGTTTCAAAATATCCAGATTTTTCAGCTTCTGTCCAGAAACAGAGGGCAAAATTCACAGAAGAGAATGCGTGCGATCCCACTAATCTACTCCATGCTGTACCTGTATAATACAGGTATCTGCATCTACTTCCGGGAATAGACTCCCGCGGGAGTCACACCCCCTCCCGCACTTCCCCACTGTGTCCTGGGAAAGACAGGTCCCAGGAGATAGCGGGGACCATTGAGAACGCGCAGCGCGACTCGCGCATGTGCAATAGGGAACCGGGAAGTGAAGCCGCAACGCTTGCGATTTTTCTTACCAAAAATATGTAGAAGAATACATATTGGGCATAAACTGATGGAAAAAAAAAAACAAAAAAAAAACCAGGAGGCGATCAAATACCACCAAAAGAAAGCTCTATTTGTGCCCCCCCCCCCCCCCCACACACACACACACACACACACACACACACACACACTGTATTGCTCTTCTGCAACTTTAGTAATGTGACTGGCACAGCACCAGTGCCATGAGAGAATTTTTTTTTAATTTATATATTAAATTTAATAAATACATTTTATTGCAAGCAACACTTCTGTTTAAGGCTGGCCATATACAGAGCAAATTTATTTAATACAACCACAGGTTACAAGACAGACATTTGCTCGATTTCCCCACAAACAGTGTTTACCTGCCACTACCTTCGGTAGAAAATTAGGATGAGGCCGCAATACAACCTTATCCTTATGAATAATCAAATATGGCTCTATACAGGAAAGAACAGCCAACTCTGATACTCTCCTTGCAGAAGATATGGCAACCAAGAAAACTATTTCCCTCGTCAAGAGGATCAAGGGAAAATCTCAAATAGGATCAAAAGGCTGGTTTTTGTAAAGCCAACAGGTCTAAATTTAAGTCCCAAGGGTTCAGGGGTGACTTAACTGGGGGATTGAACCGCATTACCCCCGGATAATGTTACAAACCAGAGAGAGAGAGAGTGTGAAGCAAGTGGTCATTGAAAAAACACTGATAAGGCCAACACCTGGTCCTTGATAGTGCTCAAGGCCAGCTTCATTACTGATCAGATCTGTAGGAACTCAAGAATCCTACCTATGATACATTTCCTGGGGTGCCAACCCCTGGATTCACACCAGGAGACATATGCCTTCCAGACTCTAATATATGATTCTGGAGGCCAGCTTCCTAGCATTAACCAAGGTAGAAACTACTGAAGCTGACAGCCCACGGCCCTTTAGAATGTGGGTCTCAATAGCCAAACCGTTAAATTTAGCGTTTGTAACGTAGGATGGAACACCGGACCTGGCGAGAGAAGGTCTGGCCACAGGGGCAGGGTCCAAGGGTCCCCTACCGCCATCCTTATGATCTCGGCAAATCAAGATCTCCTGGGCGACCTGAATCGCAGAAGCAGCAGAACAGGAGGGAACGCACAGATCAGTGAAAACTGATCCCATGGAAAGGACCAAGGCATCTATTCCATATGCCATCGGATCCATGTCCTTGACACAAAGTTGTCGATCTTGTTGAAACTGGACGCAAACAAATCCACATCCGTAACTCCCCATTTTTGGCATATTGACAAAAAGATGTCGGGGTGAAGGGACCATTCTCCCGAGAACAATTGTTGGTGACTAAAGTAGTCTGCCTGCCAATTACCCATTCCTGGAATGAAAACTGCTGATAGGCAAGGGATGTTGTTTTCTGCCCAAGACAGAATATGATTCACCTCTCTGGGCCGCACGACTTCTCGTGCCCCCTTGGTGATTGATATAAGCCATAGCTGTGGCATTGTCGGATTGGATCCCGACAGGATAATTCCGTAGTCTGAGCATCCAGGCCTTTAGGGCCAGGCATACTGCCCGAATCGCTAGAATATTGATGGACAAGGTCAACTCTAATGCCTTTCTCTACAGCAATGCGTTTGGCTTCATATATTATCATTTTTGTAGAGACTGAGAAGCCATTATTCCAATGTGTGATCCATTCTTTCATGGCCACTTCTAACTGTGGCCACTTTGCAGCATGCCCGCGAAAAGAGTGCTTACTTTTATTTGCTTTTTGCAGCTGATACTGTATTTCCTACACACTTTTTTTCAGTTGGAGGTGGCCCAAAATGTCTCTTCGCTGCTCCGTTTCCATGTTCCTTAGCATATTTTACTACCTCCAGTTTAAAATGAATTTTTATATGCTAGTCTTTTCTGCTCCATCAGCCTTTCCGCTTTAGCACCTGGTCCCAGGAAGTGGGTGGCATTCAGAGACAGCGATTAGTAATGCTTTTTTCATTTACTGTACTGTAGAATGCAGGGAGGGCACTGCTTGCAAATGCTATGAACTGGGACTTGAAGTGAGGCAGCGACCAATAAGGGGTAATTTACTGTACTATAGAATGAAGGGCGGGCACTGCTTGCAAGTGCTATTAACTGGAAGGGACCAATGCGGATTGTTTTTTTATAGCATGCATTGGTTTGTATATAAAAAGGTGATAATAACTGTAAGCGCATATACAAAAGATGCATACAATCCTGGGGGTATATAAAGTTAGCCAGGCATAGAGTCTATGGCCATAGTAGTGGCAGTCCAGGGGTTAATATAGTCTGATTGTTCAAGATATGAAGGGCTGGCTAGTGGGGTGGTTGGTCCTAAAGGCGGCTGCTGTCCTCAGAGAGCTGGCTCTGTGGTATTGCAAGAGGGGGTGGAGAAAAGGAAGCACCACCTGAGTGCAGTATTAATGTAAAAATTTAATGGCATAAAAAAATGAACACTTACAAGAAAGACAAATTAAAAAGGCTCATCTGTGAGTAGGCAGTGTGCATCTTCCTCGAGTTCCAGTCCGGAAGTTGTATCAGCGTTGTAGGGCTGCAGATGGAGGCTTGTAGCTGGTATCTCTTCCTGTGGCCATCAGGGAGAAGCTGAGACCGGCGTGGAACGCACGGAGGAGGTGCGTGACGTCACGGGTCATCCAAGGACTTCCGGGTACACTCCAGGGCGAGGGCTAAACACCAAGGGAGGGTTCTGAAGGCTGAATGTGCTTGGCTACGCGCTCGGAGCTGCTGCCTCCTTCGGGGGGGGTGCGTCTTGTAATCCGAAAAATACGGTATTTAAATCATTTTTTGTATTTCTTATACATATTTCCCTTCAATTCAAGCCCTGAGGTTCCAAGGAACTGAGTATTTACACCCACATTCCGAAACATGTTGGGACTTTTGTGACCACACACTCCATTTGATCAAAGATAGAAACTATGTCTACTCATACCCAATACATTTTTTTTTACACAATGCTACTCCTTTACAGTATGATTCACCCCCCTTTGCCCGTACAATCCCTGGGGCATTTACCTCCACAATTTCTTCTTTAATTGGGATGTGAAAAGGGTTTCCAGTGCGATACTCCTTGGTGGTCTCCCTCTTCAGTCTTTTCAATAGCCATAGGGTTACCAGATTCCAGATGTCTGTGCCCTCAGAAGGTATGTAATAAAGTTCTCCAGAACTAATCGTTTTAGTTGGACTCATCTTTTGCAGTGGGACCATGCCCTTTATGTCTTGGCAGACGTGTGGCAGAGACTAAAGCAAGCTCTGTAAGGCTAGGTTTACATCTATGCACATGCGGTTGATGCGTTCAAGTCCTGCTTTCTAGGCCCACTTTAATGTTCATAGCCTGGGCACAGTATACTTTAAAACAAACACTGACAAAATATTTCAGAAACAAGAAGGAAGAACTAGCAAGTTCACTTTTTAGTTAAGTATTGCAGCATCTTAGAGTTTCCAGAGCTCATTTTCTCAGATTTTCCACTCCTCCTCATTCATTAATTTTATTTGACTATTTTTTTTTCAGTTGCAAGTTCTCACAAGCCACACACACACTAAAGCCTCGTACACACGTTACGATTGTTGGCAGGGGATTGTCTGTTGACAGACTGTTGTCCTAAAATCTTACCATTGGTACGCTTCTTTTGAAATTTTTGTCCAACTTTTGGCCAACAAATGTTGGATGACAGGCTAGTAAATTTTCGGCTGACAACAGTTTGACGTCAGATTTTCGTATGTTCAGTACACAAATCCGTCACACAAAAGTCGAAAGTGCAAACACGCATGCTCGGAATCAATGCTCAAACACAAAATTAGCAGAAGGGGTCCAAAGGGTGGCGCTCAAGAGCTGAAATTCCTTGTAGTAAGTCACTACGTTCGTGTTTGTTACACGACACTTGTGTACCCGTTAGTATACAAGACAAGATCCTGGCACACGCCCTTTTGACAAAAATCAAATGCTCGGTTGGCCAACAATCGTACGGTGTGTACGAGGCTTAAGGCTAGGTTCACACTGCAGCATGCTCCAACTCACAGCAGGAGTGCGGTGCATCTCCATTCAGTTTCAGGTCGATTTCAGCCCGAATTTTGGGCTGAATTCGTACCTGAAAAACAGACCAAAAGACGTACAGGGCTCCTGTGCAATTCGCACCTGAGCCGCTGCAGCGATGTGTGAACCAGCTCCATAGAGAGCCATTCACAATCTCCTGTTATGCAAATAGGATGCGGAGAAATCTGCATCCAATTCGCAAGTGTGAACCCAGCCTAAAGCAGCAGAGTTTTAGAAAGCAAAAGCGTTGTTTGAAGTACACTTGTCCTGTTTCAGGTTTTTACATTCACATGTTAACCTTTCTAAGCAATAAGTCATTAGCCCTCAGAAGCTGAGCTCCAGGTATGATCTTTATTGCATGCTTACATTGTTCCATCTCATATATGAAGGTCCACTGGGGAAGCCAACAGATCACTGTTCTAGTCAATGTACTGACCCTGTGGTCAGTGTGCATAGAAGCTGCTCAGCACAGGAAGATCATGGCAATCGCTGTAGTAAGCCCAGTGTACATGGTCCCCAAGTCGTACTGTCACATACAGTATATGTGTACTTTTGATAGAATATGTAGTAGACAGCGCCTGCTCTACCTTAACTGTGCTAAATTTCAATGAATTGATCCATATAAGTTACCATGCCTTATTACTATCCTACAGAACAGTTAAATAGGTATAACTCCTGATAGTGACAAGGATATAATTGTGCAGTATCAAAAGTGAATAACCTGTGACAAGGATATTGTTGTGCAATTTAAAAAGTGGATAAACATTAAAGTGGTTGTAAACCCAAGAAAAAAAAAAAAAAAAAAAATGAAAAAAAATAAAACCTGCAAGACAAAAAGGCATAGCATACTAGCTCATTTTGAATTATTTACCTGAGATTGAAGCCCCCGCAGCCGTCCTCGTACATCGCTCCCGGAGTTACTTCCAGGTATCGTGGGCGCTGCGATTGGCCGACGTCACTCCCATGCGCAGGGGCCGCCGATAACGGCACGGTCGTGATAACATGACGTCGGCACGTGCAAATACAGGGGATATATCTCTTAAACCATTCAGGTTTAGGAGATATCCAGGGTAGCTACAGGTAAGCCTCATTATAGGCTTAGCTGTAGCAAAAAGGGTGTTGTAAGGGCTTACAACCACTTTAATACAATTTGCCAGCGAATGTAAATAAAAGTTCATATAGTGATATCAGTGCAAACAGTCTTTTCTTGGTGAAAAAAGTGCTGTTGTGCTCCATATCCCATAGATGTCAGTACATCCACCTCCTGGGAGTAGTGAATGATCCGCACTCAGTGAATGTGTTGGACTCCTTCACCATACCGCAAGGAGTCTGTCGTGCTTATGGGTCAATAATGGAGACCACTTCCCAATGAGATATCCTCTGGTAGTTCCCTTGGTGTTGGACTACCTCCGGTGGTGACTCCAAGGATGCTGGGACAAAGGAATATGCAGCGGGCAGTATATATAAAATAGGAAGCACCTCAGAGTAAAATCCTTGGGCGATTTATTGGAAAACAGTAGCAAACACACAAAAAAAAAAAATATATATAACCTGTCAATATGACAGAACTGGATGTCACCAAATAAACCATCAGCCCTACTCTTGTGCTAGATGTGGTTTTAAAAACGTATGTAATTTAGCCCACAGTTAAGGTAGAGCAGGCGCTGTCTACTACATATTCTATCAATTTTGCCCCCTAGTGGGGACAGCAGCGGCTCATACAGCGATGTGTACCTTTTTTCTGCATGGCAGTGCACTTGATTATACAGTTGTGCTCATAAGTTTACATACCCTGGCAGAATATATGATTTCTTGCCCATTTTTCAGAGAATATGAATTTAACAAACATTTTTCACTCAGGGTTAGTGTTTGGCTGAAGCCATTTATCATCAATCAACTGTTTACTCTTTAAATCATAATCACAACAGAAACTCCCCAAATGAGAAAGAGGAGCCCAGTACAAGTATTGGAATTACACGTCCAACCCAAAGAATCCAGCCCCAGTCCTACCTTCCCGATGCCCTGGCAAACCCCTTATGGTTGCCTGCCAACTCAGGATCCACTATAAGCCCCGCTTTCACCACACAGCCAGGTGTGCAGGCCAACACTACAAATTTTTCCAAAATTAGATTTTTATTTATTTTCCCACAAGATTTGCTGCAGAATATGGTGGACCAAGCCAACCTGTATGCATCCCAATTTATCCTACATCCGCATGTTCCAGTGGCGACACTTAACACTGGATGAATTTAAATTGTTTTTGGGCCTTACGTTCAATATTACAAAAAACAAACTCCATGCTCATTGGTCCACCAACCCCATCCATCACATGCAGATATATTCTGCTGTCATGTCCAGGACACGATACCACATGATTATGAGTTTTCTACACTTCAATGATAATTCGCAGTGCCCTCCCTGAGATCATCCCAGCCACAACAAAAATTGTATAAGATACACCCACTAATCAATTCCTTTTCCCAGCGATTTACAGAAGTTTTTATCCCAGACCAAAAAGTGTGTGGATGAGTCCCTTCTACATTTTACTGGCCGACTGCACTTTAAGCAGTATATACCAAGTAAGAGCCAGGTATGGGTTGAAATTAAATAAATTGTGTGATCGAGCCACTGGATAAGAGTTCACAGTAAGTATTTATGAAGGCAAAGACTCCCAGCTCGAGCCCTGTGATTGGCCACATATATATTATAACCAATGGGAAAATTGTCTGGGAGCTGGCATACCCCCTGTTCGAAAAATTATACCACTTATATGTCAACAACTATCATACCAGCCTGTCACTTTTTCGTCACATTTACATTAAATAAATCCCTGGCCTGAGGTACCTTCTAAATCTGTTAAAAAAAATAAATAAAATAATTGCAACGCGGAGCAATCGGCATTCATGAGAAATGAGGATGTGTTGGCCATGAAGTGGAAGGACAAGATAGATGTCCACACCCTCTCTACCATCCACAATGAAACCTTGGTGGAGATCCAGAGAAGACGCGGCCCAATTGTAAAGCCTGAATGTGTCCACGACTACAAATATATACATGGGGGGTGGATTTAAACGAAAAGATGCTACAACCCAATCACTGTATTGGTGTCACTGGGTCAGATTTGTCCACCGCAAATCAGAAAAAAAAAAAAAAAATTTAAATAAAAAAAAAAAAAGTCCATAAATCTGTCCTGTGGGTTTGTAGACACTAACTTTTGTGCAAACCAATCAATATACACCAAAAATATGTAGCAGCATACATATTGGCCCAAAGTAATTAAGAAATTTGTTTTACTTTTTTTTTTTTTTTTCCCACTAAACAAAGACTAGGGTTGTCCCGATACCGATACTAGTATCGGTATCGATACCGAGCATTTGCCCAAGTACTTGTACTCGGGCAAATGCTCCCGATGCTTCCCTCGATACCTAGAGGAAAGCTGTGATCTGCGCGTGGGGGAGTTACAAAATTCTCCCCCAGCGGCTTTAGTGACATACAGCGGTGATCGGTCACCGCTGACTGTCACTGCATCCTCCTCCATGCCCCCTCCGTTCCCCTCTCCTTCTGTCCCCTCCGTTCCCCTCTCCTTCTGTCCCCCTCCACTGTGCTCTCCTCCTTCAGAAAACTGTGTCTGGACAGCCCCCTGCAAGACAAAGGCATAATGAGCTAGTATGCATCGCATACTAGCTTATTATGAAATACTGACCTCAGAATGATGCGAGAAAACTGCGTCGGCACTCCAAGCACATGGCCAACATCTTCCTCCGGCACTGATTAGCTGGAGCCGTGATGTCACTAACACACATGCGCGCGGGAGCCGCTGGTCATGCCTCGGCTACTGAAGAAATGGCGCCAGCGGGCCATTTCTTCAGTGCGCATGTGCCGATGTCGGTAGTAGCGCTCATACTGAATATCTCCTAAACTGTGCAAGTTTAGGAGATATTCACGGTACCCACAGGTAAGCCTTGTTTTAGGCTTATCTGTAGATAAAAGTGGTTTAACAGTTTACAACCACTTTAAGGGCCCTTTCACACTGGCGGTTTGCAGTCGCTATTGCGCTAATAATAGCGCCTGCAAACCGACCCGAAACAGCCGCTGCTGTTTCTCCACTGTGAAAGCCCTCAAGGCTTTCACACTGGAGCGGTGCGCTAGCAGGACGGGGAAAAAAAAAAAAAAAGTCCTGCTAGCAACATCTTCAGAGCGGTGAAGGAGTGGAGTATACACCGCGCCTGCCCTTTGAAATCAATGGGACAGCGTGGCTATACCGCCGGCAAAGCGCCTCTGCAGAGGCACTTTGCGGTGGTTTTTAACCCTTTCTCGGCCGCTAGCGGGGGTAAAACCGTCCCGCTAGCAGCCGAATACCGACGGTAAAGCGCCGCTTACAATAGCAGCGCTTTACCACCTCCGCCCCAGTGTGAAAGGGCCCTAAGTGGTTAAACTTCCCTCATTTACAGACCGAACTACTTCCCTTTGATCTAAGAATGAAAAGTTACAATGTTTATAGTTATCTACCAGCCTGGACAATGTTGTGAAAAACTTGGCAGGCTGCCCGGTTTTCTTCTTTTGACAGCTGAGTGAGCAGAGAACTCTACACTTGTTACATGAATCGGGAATTTCTGCAGAGAACGCAAGGGGGGGGGGTTGAATCGAGATCGATATTTTTTTAACAATTGTGCAGCTCTAGTATTTGATCACCACTGGGGTATTTATTTTTTGCTAGACAAAGAAAAAAAAAAAAGTGGTTTCTTCATTTCGATTATAAAATTTTGTTTTCTCTTTCACTGACGGGCACTGATGAGGCTGCACTAACAGTCATTACTGATGGGCACCAATTAGCATCTGTGATGGGCACAGATTGGCATTTTCATGGGCACTGACTGGCATCTGATGGAAAAATGACATCCAGTCAGGATAATGGAGCCACACTGCAGATGTCAATCCACAATAGGGCGGGTGGGAAGTGGTTAAATATGAGGCCTTAACCGTGAAAAACAAAAAACATTCACTTACTAGTATACTGTAACATACATTTAATCTGTATGCTCTGATCAAACCAGTAATTCCAGAAGTCTGTGCGCCTGCTGTATAAACTGTGCATCATTAACCCAAAGCTGGCCCCTCCCACAAGTTACTAATGTCAAGGACCAGCATCAAATGCTGAGCTTGTGGGCAGTTTTTATGAATGGGGTTTTTCTTTGTGCTGGATGTATGGTAATGCAATTTGGTAGTCCATATTGGAGTTCACATAGGAGGGTGGCTACGATCCCACATAGAGAGCGAACATGTGGAGTAAAACTAGCCACCCGCATGAAAGAAGTTGCAGATGTGCAGATTTCAAATCCATTTTAACCACTTAAGGACCAAGTCTCTTTCTGATATTTGTTGTTTACAAGTTAAAAAAATAAATAAAAAAATTAAAGTTACGTACCGGTAACGTCTTTTCCTGTAGTCTTTCAGGACAGCCACTATTGAGAGATAGTCTCCTCCTCATCCTGTAGGAAACACTGCGCGAGCCCATAAAAAAAACTCACTTTCCCTGCCAGACCTGTTTTTACAAGATCACCTCCGGTCAGCTGGGGAGACACAAGAACACATTAATAACATACCATTCAATATCATCATACTGCGTTCTGGTCTTTAATAAGACCCCCCCCCCCCCCCCCCCCCCAAGCTTAGGGTGGGTAACTAGGGCTGTCCTGAAAGACTACAGGAAAAGACGTTACCGATACGCAACTTTAATTTTCCCTTTACGTCAGTCAGGACAGCCACTATTGAGAGGATAATCGAGCACTTACCAATTAGGGTGGGACTACAGCTTGCAGAACTTTTTGCCCAAAAACCTGCTCACCTGCCGCCACCAGGTCCACTCTAATGTTTAACGAAAGTGGAGTAGCTGGATCATGTCGCTGCCTTGCATATTTGCTCTGGCGTTGCTCCAGCCTTCTCTGCCTGGGAAGTTGCCACGGCTCTGGTAGAGTGTGCCTTTATGACCATAGGGATCTCTTTCCCTGCTAAAGAATATGCCTGCCCAATAGCTAATCTAAGCCATCTGGCAATTGTGCATCGAGACGCTGAGTCCTTTTCTGGACCCGGAAAACAAAATAGAGAATCAGACCTTCTTATTGTTTTAGTCATCTCTAGGTATTGTAGGATACACCTCCTTACATCTAGAAAATGAAAATTTCAGTTCCCTTTCTCCTGAGGGGTTGGGACAAAATGAAGGTAGGACTATTTCCTGGCTTCTGTGAAAGCCTGACGCCACTTTAGGCAAAAATGCTGGATCAGTCTTAAGGACTATCCTATCTGGCAAAATAACGCAAAAAGGAGGTCTAATTGATAACGCCTCAATTTCACTGACTCTCCTGGCAGTTGTCACTGCCACTAAAAATGCTGTATTTAAGGTTAACTCTTTTAACAAACATTTGTCCAAGGGCTCAAATGGAATTCCTGTTAGGCTCTGCAACACTAAAGATAGATCCCACCCGGGAAAAGGGGGACCTCGGATAGGTCTCTGTCTGGACAGTGCCCTAAAGAACCTGACCACCCATGGATTGGTGGCCAAAGATTTCTCCAAATAAGCACTAAGTGCTTTTTTTAAGGGTACCTACGGATAACCCCTTGTCTGCTCCACACTGTAGGAACTCCAAAACAGTATTGGGGCTCTGCCCCGAGAAGGAGTTTTCAGTGTACCACTTGTTGAAAAGGAGGCAGACCTTTTTATAAATCTGACGAGTCTCCTTTTTTCTACTGTTGAGGAGGGTGGAGATTAATTTCTGAGAAAATCCCTTAGATTTTAATATACTCTCCTCAGTAGCCAGGCCGCTAATTTCCACTGGTGTACCTATGGACAGAGGATTGGACCTTGTGAGAGAAGATCCTCCTGAGGTGGAAGGAATAGGGGCGGTTCCACTGCTAGCTGACTGAGAATTGAAAACCATGCCCTTTTCGGCCAATGTGGAGCTACTAGAATGAGGGAGGTGTTCTCTAGTTGGAACTTCCTCAGAACCGCCGGTAATAACAACGGAGGGGGGAAGGCATAGCATGTCTTGAAATGCCAATTCTGTGTTAATGCGTCCACCCCCAGTGCCCCCTCTCCTGCATTTTAGGAAGAAAAAAAAAAAATAAAAAAAAAAAAAAAAATAAAAAACAGGGGGTTTTCGCATTGTCTCTTGAAGCAAAAAGATCCACTTCCGGGGGTCCCCATTTCTCAGATATGAGATTGAAAACCTGGTTGAGGGCCCAATCTCCCTGTCAGACTCCTCCGGCTGAGAAAGTCCGCTATAACGTTCCTTTCTCCTCTCGGAAAAACCGCTGAGAGTGAGAGAGTGTTGGTCTCGGCCCAATTTAGGATGTCTGTTGCTAAGGCCAGGAGACTTCCGCTTCTGGTGCCTCCCTGTTTGTTTATATAGGCTACGGTAGAAGAGTTGTCTGACCGTACCTGTATATGGTGGCCCTGAAGCTCTTTTTTCTAAAACCTGAGGGCCAGGCTGACCGCCCTCAGCTCCTTCCAATTGGACGATCTTTAGTTAGTCTCCCCTCCATACGCCCTGCGCTAGAAGGGATCCCAGATGCGCCCCCCAGCCTTTGCCGCTTGCCTCCATGGTTACTATCCGTGAAACTGGGATAAGCCACAAACGTCCCTGCGTCAAGTTCGCTTCCTTCCTCCACCACCAAAAGAGATCTCTTTAATCGATGGGGAACCTGTACTAAGGTGTCTTATCCTAATCCTGTCAGTACCTTTTTTGTCAGGTCGAGAACCCTGAGCAATTTTTCTGGGGATACTGCAAATAGGAGCAGGTCGTCCAGATAGGCTATAACTGACACACCCTGTAGTCGCAGGAAGGCCATGGCCTCTGCCAGGATTTTGGTAAATATTCAGGGCGAGGAGGATAGCCCAAAAGGCAGGGCCTGGAATTGTAGGTGCAGTATTGCATCGCCCAGGTTTTTTGCTAAACGGAGAAACCTCTGAGGAGGTTTCTGCAATAGGGACGTGCAAATACGCATCTGAGGTCCAGAGACACCATGAAACAATTCTGCGGTAACAGAGCCCTGACCGTAAAAATTTACTCCATGCGGAATCTTTTGTAGCAAATTGACCTGTTCAAGGGCTTTAAATTCAGAATCAATCTGAATTTTCCTGAGGGTTTTTTACCATAAATACATGGGAATAAACCCTCTCCTTCCTCCCCCTTTGGTACTCTGCAAACTACATTTTGTAGTTCTAACTCCTTCAGAGCGTCTAACAAGGCCTTGGTTTTTGTTGTGCAGCTGGAAAGCTCCGTGACAAGGAACCTTTGTGAGGGGGGCCTTGTGAATTCCAGGAGATACACCCTTCTTATGATCCCTAGGATGAACCGATTGGGGGAGATCTCCCACTGTGGAAGTAAGGCCCCCAGTATTCTTTCCACCATTTTTAGAGAGTCATTGATCTTTCTGGGCTTTTTCAGGAGGGCGAAAAATCGCCCCTCCTCTGCCCTTGGCTCTTTGGCCCCAGGTTTTCTTCTGTCCCCCCTGTTTAGGGGCTTCCCTGCGGACGAAACCCCCTCTTTTTCTGTGTTGGGGTTTTTCGTTTGAGTGGGAAGGACTTTTTTGTCTGCTGTCCGGTCTAAGACTGTATCTAACTCAGGAGCAAAGAGTAGGTCACCTGTCAGGGGTATCCCACATAACTTGACCTTAGAAGCGGCGTCGCCCGGCCATGTTTTCAGCCAGAGGGCCCTCCTGGCCGAGTTAGCCAGGGCCGCTGATCTGGCTGACATACAGACTGACTCTGCCAAGGAGTCTGCTATGTATGTGATTCCTCGCAGAACCGCGGGGAAAGACGCTAGGATAGTCTTTTTAGCCGTGCCAGCTTCAATATGCTCCTGAAAATGGAAAAGCCAGTGTTCTAAATTGCGAGCTACCACAGTAACAGCCATTTCTGGTTTTAAAATTACCGACTGTCGAGTCCCACGTCTTTTTTAGTAGCGAGTCTATCCTTTTGTCCATGACGTCTGATAAGGCCCCCATATCCTCAAATGCCAGGTCTGTGTGCCTAGAGACCTGAGAGAAGGCCGCATCCAATTTGGGGTTTTTATTCCAAATGGACGCTGGATCCTCTGAAAACGGAAATCTTCTCTTAAGGGAACTAGAGAAAAAAGGGCTTTCTTTCCGGATCCTGACACTCTTTTTTATTTAGTCTCCACCAGAACCTCGTGTACTGGGAAAACTTCTCTTTTGATCTCCTAAGCCCTTGTACATAAGGTCATGGAGTGAGAGGGGTTTTTTATCCTCGTGTATACCGAGGGTCGTATATATTGCTCCTAGGAGGTCTTCCATCTCTTCTAGGGACAATTTATACCTGGAGATTTTCCTGGACTCCCCATCCTGGTCCTCTCCCTCTGATTCCTCATAGGAGTCAGAAGTGCCACTGTCTGGTGCCTAAGCTCCACCCCGGAAGGGCCTGAAACCTCTTCTGCTATAGCCATATTAGTGGATATGCTCAGGGCTCTGCTCCTGCCAGGAGGCGGGGTTGTGTCCTGCTGAATGGGATTAGGGGAAAGCTGAAATTTCTCAAAAAGCGTTTTAAAGGATGAAAAAGTGGATGACAGCTCCTTTACAGAGGCTGCCAAGCCGGACTGTTGTTCAGAGTCCCTTTCCTTTACCAAGGAGTCTATGCATTCTTTACACAGAACCTTGGTCCAAGCTTCCCCTTAACTGTCCCTACAAGAGGCACATTTCTTTTTAGAGACATGAGTGGACTTTGTCTTTTCTGTGGATTTCTGAAATTACATACAGAAAACATATTACATTCAGCGATTTTTTAACGAAAACAACCCTGGGGGTGTACCCGACCCACCTGTAGGGATCCGAGTCAACCCCACTCCCTGACCACCCAGGGGGTCTGTCCCCCCTCTAAGGAACCGTACATGGGGAGGTCAATCCTAGGTAAAGAGGACTCCTCCCCAGGGAACCCTTACCTTCGGAAGGCTGGAGATAACATCCATATGAGCTGCAGCATCTGCCTCAGACATGACTGCAGGTGGTTGCCTGTGTAGAGTCTCACACTGTCTGCACGTGTAAACCGACTCACTCCAGCCTGCGCCCGGCCCCCTATCAGCACCGCGACACGGAACCGGAAGTCGCGGGTTAAAGGTAGACGTCCGTCCTCCGCCGGAAATGACGTCGCCCGGCCCGTTCCTTCCAAACAAAAAAAAAAAAAAAATGCGGCCTGTACAGCGTACAGGGAGAGCGGAGTGTCCTCCTTGCTGCAGTCCTGTGGACGCGATAGTGGGCCCCCACAGCCTGATGCCACGCTTGACAAGGAAGGGGTGGCTGCTGTCTGCGGGTATGTACCGCCATCCATTGCTGGAAGCCCCTGCTCCCCTGGGGATGTTTTGAGAGAGGCCACAATCTCCCTGACTTTATCAGCCTGGTTCTCTGCACAGTGTCTCCCCTCCGGAGGAAACACTATTAACTGAGGTCTGGCAGGGGAAGTGAGAGTTTTATGGGCTGACGCAGTGTTTCCTACAGGAAGAGGAGGAGGAGACCATCTCTCAATAGTGGCTGTCTTGAATGACGTAAAGGGGGAAAAAAAAAAAAAAAAAAAAAAAAAAAAAAAAAAAAAAAAAAAAAGGTTTTTAAGCTAGAAAATTACTTAGAACCCCCAAACATTAAACATTTTTTTTCCTAACACCCTAGAGAATAAAATGGTGGTCGTTACAATACTTTGTCACACCGTATTTGCGCAGCAGTCTTACAAGCGGACCCACCATTATTGGAAACCGGACTACCCGCTGAAGAGAATACCAGGGTTATGGTAGCTAGCTGCTGCCATAACAAAGATATCCCTCTTCAAAGTTAGGCTGTTAAGCATGTGCTGTAATTAGAAAGGCAGACAACCCCCCCCCCCCCCCCCATTATAAAAAGAAATCTAATACAAAAGATTAGTTCAGCTTTAGCATGTATTTAAGGTGTAACATGTTGCTATGCAGCAGCCCCCCCTCATCGTGTCATTCATTCACAGATCTGCGAAGGAGTAAACTACCAGTCCTATCATCCACGGCAGCAGACTGCTTATGGTTCTCAAAAGGAGTACAAGAGCACTAATCGACACACTAGTAGTCTGTTCACTCTTCTTGCACTTCTGAATCTGACAGCCTATACTGGAGGTACAGGCACAGAGCAGTAGGAAAGGTCTGCAGGAGCCGGACATTTCACCCACAATCCACTGACATGCAGGGGTTCTTCTCCCCTGCAGCAACTGTCAGATTTAAAATGGTCTCCACCACTACGATACAGGTTTATCAAATGTTAAATTCCTTTAAAATGTTTATGTGTCTTGAAAATCTCAATAAAAATATAGTAAAATAAAAACTGGTCTCCACTGTTTGACATCCACAAAGGGCAGGTGTAGCTTTTAAAATGGCACCTGGGCCTTGTGGTTGGACTTCCTGTCCTCTAACTTGTATAACCAGCTAACGCAGGGTTTATAGACTTTTAGGATGTGTACAGACTCTTGTGCTTTCATGCTGCAATTAATCAACCAGGGAATTGTTAGATTGTATTTAGTTTAAGATTTTTGATTGTGCTGATAGGGTTCTCTGAGAGAGCGGAGAGGCGCTTGTTCTCTCCACTCCACCTTTGTTGTAGACTCTTGTGATCTTCCATATCATTCTCTTGTACCTCTTCTAAGATCCCCCTCCCTTTCTTCTCACATCCCCTCTGGTGGAATCTATATTTACAGTAGTGCTTCCCGCATTGGTTTTGTAATTTTGTTATTGATATTATTCCATCATCTGAATTGTAGGTTCCTGGTATAGCTGTGTCATGGATAACCCTAAAACTGCAAGCCGGGAATGTTGTACCATTTCTCTTATTTAAAAAAAAAAAAAAAAACTGGCACCTGCGCCGCATGGTACTGCAGTTTTGGTGTCTGCAAAAGTACACAATTGTTTGTGTTTAGTATGTCATTAACAAATAATGCAACCCAACAGACCCTTATTGATTGTTACCACGCGGTGTGAAATACATGTTTCCGCACATGATGTGAACTGAACCTCCACAAAGATCTATGAATGAATAAACCACAATTCCCATCTTCTACCGTGGAATACAGACTTGTAGTTCTCAATATAACACAAGAGTGGTGATCATTGCACTTGTAGTCCATTGACACTTCTGCCAGATCGCTTAACCTCCCTGGCAGTTCCCCCCGCCCCCAGTATGGCTTGGGGTTAAATTTCAGTACCATTAGCGGTAACCCCGAGCCACACTCAGAATTGCATTATAGGATCCTGGTGCGGTATACTTACCTTGTCCCCAGGATCCTGCGATGCGCCCCCCCCCCCCCCCCGCGTCAAAAAACTTGAAAAATCATAACACATACAGTACAATCTTACATTACTGTATGAAATTTCACATCCCTTTCGTCCCCAGTGCTTTGTCCAATGCCCTGCATGCAGTTTTATATGATATATACTGTTCTTTCTGCCTGGAAACTGGAGATTATCCATAGCAACTAAAAAAAGTGTCCCTTTACGTCAGAAGTGGCTTTAGACCAGCTAGAAAAACAGCGATAGTAAATTAGAACACTTGCAGAATTGAGCGATAGTAAATCGTGGGGAAATTACTATTATATTTTTCTTTTTTTAATTATTTATATTATAATTTGTGATTTTGTGTTTCAAACTGTATCATACCCGGGATATCTACTAGACTCTTGTTTGGACAGATTTAAGTGTGTTATTGCTAAGACTTATAGGCCTACAATATAAAAACGCCAAATTTCTATGCAAAATAATTGTACCGCTTTGAGACGCAAAAATCTGACAATCGTACCGCCAGGGAGGCTACCTTAAAGCCTGTAAAGAGTTTCAGACAATGAGTATGCAGGAGCCCAGCATTCTTCCTGCAATCCACGAATCATAGCTGCAATGCTTTGCAGGCTCACTTACAAAACACTACATACATTTTGATATTTACAAATATATGTGCATTAAAAATTTTTGGCAAAAGGTTGACATCCTTTAAATGCCTGTATGTGGACGTTAATAAAAAAATACTACAAACATTTCCTGGAATTTAATAGCACAACAAATGTCTATGCCTGCAGCAAATGTAGGCAGTGGTCAGAAAAAGATGGGGCAACACTGAGGCCAGAATGTACAAACTACACTCCATCTTCAGTGCAGGTTCAGTCACAACCCCAAATGTGCAGATGCCAGCACCATAGCCACCAATGCTTCATTCAGCTGCCAGCTTGGAGATTGTCATTGTCCAAATATGGCCATTGCCAAATGGCAACACCAGAATCCCACGCCTTTGTTTACACTTAGCTGCCAGCCAGGGAATTGCCTTAATGAGTGGGGCGGGGGATGAGGCACTGGTTGCTCAGGGGGAAGTGCCTGCCAGCTTCATAGCAACCAAAGAACTCTGTGCAGGAATCCGTCACACTTCTGTCCGCCTCCCAGCACATGCCACACCGACGTTTCTCTGTACACCAGATTGGAGCATTACCAACAAAAATGACAGCACTTATCTCCTGCGCATAAGTGAAATAACCCAATAGGAAGTGTAATTCTGTTTTAGGATTGGATAAAATTTTTGAAGCCTTGCTGCCCTCTAGGACTGGGGGTTGTCTGCAAACCACTGAAGAAAGAAAAAAAAAAAAAAAAAAAAACACACACACACACACACACACACACACACACACACACACACACACACACACACACACACACACACACACACACACACACAACCCTTGTGCATTATCCCACAATATTTTATTTTAAAAAAGCGCAATAAATAAGAACTACTCACAAGCATAGTTAGTATTAACATGCATCGGGCCACTTTGTGCCTAAATATTCCCAGGCTGGTTGATGACTTAGGAGGACCTCACCATGGTCCCTGCAGGCTGACACGTTTCTAAAGTATGTCCTCCATCAGAGCCCTAATGATCCAGGGCTCTGATGAAGAACATCATACCTTTGAAATGTGTCAGCCTGCAGGGACCCTGGTGAAGTCCTCCTAATGAAAGAGCAGTGCTTCTCAAACTTTTTTCATTCGAGGCACCCTTTATAAATTATGGGCAGGCTTGAGACACCCCAATCTAAACTGTAAAAAAAAAAAAAAAAACTATTCTAATAGCTTTACATGATACAGGAACAGCCACATGTAGGACACCAATGTTAGAGGTGATTTATGCTTCCAAAGAAAATACACTTTGGCTCACTGGTAGTGACTAGTATTTCAATGTTCCTCTCCTCCGCATCAGCCAATGTCACCTCGGTGCTGAGGAGGGTCAGACAAGGATGCTGTGGAGGCAACAGACATCCTTAGTAAACTATGAGGTCATTGGTTGTTAGGAAGCCAGTGTCTAGAAAGTAATGGTGCACAATAAAAATACGTGCCGCTGCTGACCCTGATGATTAGCAGAGGCGCCGACTTCATCCACCTGCCGCTTTGTATACAATTTTTAGGCATTTTGCCAAGGCACTCCTGAAGAAACCTCAAGGCACCCTGGTTGAAAAATGCTGGCCTAGAGACACTGGCCAGTCTGGGAATGTTCAGCCACAGAGAGTGGCCCGATATGTGCTGCTAATACTACCTACACTTGGGAGTAGTTATTTATTACACTTTTACATTGATCTGATCACTGACAGTTTTCCAATTGAGGATTTTTTTTTAACCTGTTGCAACCATGGCAACACATTCTTAAAGATGCCGGAAAATAAATTGGGACGTGTCAGAACCATTAATCAAAACTGCCTCTGGGGTTCCCTGAATTAGGCCCAGGCCATTTACCGGCAGTACTGCTATGTAAATGCTGTATGGAATTCCCCCCACACCACCGGGGTGGGATCATACGTGGTCTGCTCAGCAGGTATCCCCGACATCTGTCACAGGCCTGGAATCCACTTCCACATTGACCCCTTTATATCCTGTTCACCGATCCCAACATAAACAGACAATCCCAGACATACTCCCATTAGAGGATGAGCCCCATGGCGGCAGTGACAGATATCATCAATCTCAACACTGGAAAGGGTTAACCCCATCCTCCCCTAGACGCAGCATGTCGCCCACATTGGTGGAGCGATGTACAGAGAGGACTGCCTGGTCGCCTTCCCATTGGAAGCCGGTGATTTCCAGCCCTAGATTGGGGGGATCTATGATTGGGGATCTATGGGGGGGGGGGGGGTTCCTTCTCCTCCATCATAAATGATAAACAATGACTAAGATAACAAGACTGGACCAGATGGCGCTCTCCTCATCCTCCCCGGATGTCGCACACGTTAGCAGAGGCGCAGACTAAGCCGGTCACGTGTCGTCCGAGATCCACTATGAGGACCTGGCGGGGTTTCCTCCTCCATAAATCATTGTGGTAGAGGATTGCGGTATACAGACAGAGCCATGCGGTCCCTCCCCGTTATCGGTCACATTGATCTGTTGTGGTCCCATCTGCTCCATTCACAGCCTCCCCTCCCCCCCATACAGCCCTGTCACTCACTTTCCCGCTCGCCGTGCCGCCGCTGACTCCGATGAGGAATGGCGGTCCATTCTGTGGTGTGTGGTTGGGAAGCGCCTGCTCGCTGTCTCCTGCCATGCTTCCTTGGATCTCCAGCCTCCTTCTATGGCCGGTCCTGACTCACGTCTCCTCTCTGTTCTGTCCGCCACGCCCCCTCATGACGAAGTGTGCTGTCTTATTGGTGGAGGGGAGGGGGCGGAGCCATGTTCTGTACTGATGCTGGAAGGTGTGTGTCATCACTAGCTGGCCTCAGATCCTCCTCTACTCTGAGGAGGGGGGCACAGGAGCTTGCACTCTAACTAGGACCTGCTCACCATCACAATACAAAACGCAGCTATTTTCCTGAGAGAGAATTTGGGGGAATTCGAGGGCGAGTTTCCACTTACTTCAAAATGTGGCATTAGACATGCTGAATGCCAATCAAAGCACCTGTCCCTAAATAACACAGTTACCTTACAGTCCTTTTCACACATTGTGCTCGCTTCAAAAATGATGCCCAATGTCGCTTTCTTGGTGCTTCAAAGCCTTCCTAGAAGTCTATGACAAAGTTCACCTGCAGCTTTTGAGGGGCTTTTATTCAGCTTTAGCTTCACTTTGTTTTGGAGGTATTGCAGGTATGAGATATAATCCCAGGATGCACTGGGAAACCAACAAGCAAACCAGAAAGATATCATCGGCAGTCATGTGTGTATATTTTGGAAGTGTCTGGGGCAGACGTCACATCTGGTGTGCAGAAAAGAGCAGCAGGAATGTGAGTGGGGTCTGGACTGGTGCAAATTACTGATAACATTCGTAGTGTGTAACATAGGAACGCTTTAGCGGAAGGTGAGCAAGGACCAGAGAGAGAGGAAAATCAGCAGAGCTGGGGTACCAGAGCAGGAGAAACTAGCAGATGTCACATGTGGTGTACAGCATGGGAGGTGAGTGGGGACCAGAGAGAGAGAGCAGGATCAGCAGAGCTGGGGGACAAGAGCAGGAGAAACTAGCAGAAGTCACACGTGGTGTACAGCATGGGTGGTGAGTGAGGACCAGTGAGAGAGAGGAAGATCAGCAGAGCTGGGGGACAAGAGCAGGAGAAACTAGCAGATGTCACACGTGGTGTACAGCATGGGTGGTGAGTGGGGACCAGTGAGAGAGAGGAAGATCAGCAGAGCTGGGGGACTAGAGCAAGAGAAACTAGCAGATGTCACACGTGGTGTGCAGCATGGGAGGTGAGTGGGGACCAGAGAGAGAGAGGAAGATCAGCAGAGCTGGGGGACTAGAGCAGGAGAAACTAGCAGATGTCACACGTGGTGTGCAGCATGGGAGGTGAGTGGGGACCAGAGAGAGAGAAAGATCAGCAGAGCTGGGGGACGAGAGCAGGAGAAACTAGCAGATGTCACACGTGGTGTGCAGCATGGGAGGTGAGTGGGGACCAGAGAGAGGAGGATCAGCAGAGCTGGGGGACGAGAGCAGGAGAAACTAGCAGATATCACACGTGGTGTGTGGCATGGGAGGTGAGTGGGGACCAGAGAGAGAGAGGAGGATCAGCAGAGCTGGGGGACAAGAGCAGGAGAAACTAGCAGATATCACACGTGGTGTGCGGCATGGGAAGTGAGTGGGGACCAGAGGGAGGAGGATCAGCAGAGCTGGGGGACGAGAGCAGGAGAAACTAGCAGATATCACACGTGGTGTGCGGCATGCGATCAATATAGCAGGAGATGAGCAGGGACCAGAGAGAGACAGGAGGATTAGCAGAGCTGGTTGTTACTACTAAGTGGGAGATCAGCAGAGCTGGGGGTTACTACTAGGCAGAGGATCAGCAGAGATGGGGTTACTACTGAGTGGGGGATCAGCAGAGCTGGAGGTTACTACTGAGCAGAGGATCAGCAGAGATGGGGTTACTACTGAGTGGGGGATCACAGAGCTGGGGGTTACTACTGAGTGGGGGGTCAGCAGAGCTGGGGGTTACTACTGAGCAGAAGATCAACAGAGATAGGATTACTACCAAGTAGGGGATCAGCAGAGCAGGGGGTTACTACTGACTGAGGGATCAGCAGATCTGAGTGGGGAATCAGCAGAACTGAAAGGTACTAATGAGTGGTGGATCAGCAGAGTTGGAGGTTACTACTGAGCAGAGGATCAGCAGAGATGGAGGTTACTATTGAGTGGACAATCAGCAGAGCTGGGGGTTACTACTGAGTGATGGATCAGCAGAGATGGGGGTTACTACTGAGTGATGGATCAGCAGAGATGGGGGTTACTACTGAGTGACGGATCAGCAGAGCTGGAGGTTACTGAGTGAGGATCAGCAGAGCTGGAGGTGACTGAGTGGGGATCAGCAGAGCTGGGGGTTACTATTAAGCAGAGGATTAGCAGAGATGGGGGTTATTACTGATTGGAGGATCAGCCGAGCTGGGGGTTATTACTGAGTGGGGGATAAGCAGAGTTGGCATTTACTACTGAGTGGGGGTCAGTAGATCTGGGGTTACTACTGAGCAGAGGATCAGCAGAAATGAGGGTTACTACTGAGCAGGGGATCTGCTGAACAAGGGTACCAACAAGCTGGGGATCTGCTGAACAGGGGTACTAATAAGCTGGGGATCTTCTGAGTGGGGGTACTACTGATTGGGGCATCAGCAGAGCCGGGGCTACTACTGAGCAGAGGATCTGCTAAACAGGGGTACTAATAAGCTGGGGATTTGCCCTTAAAGTGACACTAAACTGTTTATTTTTAAATCCTATTCAAGTAAATGTTCTTAAATGTAAAAAGTCTCTTCTATTGTTCCCAGCCTCCTCCAAATCTCCAAAATCATTTTTTGTGACTTTGACCTGGCTTCCTATTAGAGAGTGGCTACATTCATTTTGCATTGTCCCACCATATGGAGGAATGTAACCACCCTCTATAGCTCGCTCTATAAATTGACTAGAGACTATGGACACATGACCACACATCCATCGCTCGTTCCAAAAACTGGATGTGAGAGGGGAAAGGAGAGGTTCAGGAGCTCACAGAGGAGGTTATAAGGAGGCAGGAAAATACAGTAAGAAAAGATTTTAGGAAAAATAGATTATTGGGTCATTAAGTAGTGGATGTGTATAGATTATTTTTGAAGAATAAAGATATTGTTTTGTGTCACTTTAATAAAAGGTGTCTGAGACACACCTTGTCCTAGCTGGAGCACAGCCAATCAGCATTTACATTTTCACTTTCTAAGCTGTGTGGAAAAAAAAAAGAAAGAAAGGAGCCGATTGGTTGCTATTAGTTCAGCTAGAGCTTTTCTCAGTAATGAATGGATTGGAAATGGATTAGAACACCTGTCAGGTTATTATTTCCTGTTCCCCCAATAGGGAGATTCACCCTCTCTATTTGTCCTGTTTACCATTATCACCAAAATGAAAGAAAACACTAAATTTTAGGTTGACACCAGAACAGGGATAGAAAGGAAATCCTCCAATGGGGACACTGGTGATTTGGGATTAGCTGACACGTTGGGATCCTAGTCTGAACCCACCTGAGCAATCCCTGCCCCACAGTCACACACATCCAAGGAAAGTGTATAAGTGCATCTGCAGGGTAGGGAGTGCCTCAGCCCTCTTATAATTGGCCCACTGCAGTGACAGTTTCCTAGCAGGATTGCCTGGGTTGGTTCAGAATAGGATCCCAACGCATTCCCAACTCAATCCTATAGATGACAACCAGGGATTCCCATATGTTGGAGGGATTTTATTTCCAAGGAAGAAACATATAAACAAATGCATAGGCTCCCCCCCCCCTTATAGAAGGTTTACAAAGTAAGCACTGTTGGAGCGTAGGTTGCAGAAATATTTGAACTGATCATTACGTAAGGCACAGTGAGTCCAATATAGATCTAGAGGTCAGGGTCTGGGCCATAACGTAGTAAGCGTGTATATACTGTATAAAAGGTACACAAAGTTTTCTCTATGTATTAGCAGTGCCCACCCAGCTTTAAGACACATTTTCTTTAGATATTAGAACATTAGTTCAGTCTCACTGATCTACTAACAAATAGGGATGGGACGAACACCCCCTCCCCGGTTCGGTTCACAGCAGAACATGCGAACAGGCAAAAAAATTGTTCGAACACGCAAAGACCGTTAAAGTCTATGGGACACGAATGTGAAAAATCAAAAGTGCTCATTTTAAAGGCTTATATGCAAGTTATTGCTATAAATAGTGTTTGGGGTCCTGGGTCCGGCCCCAGGGGACATGTATCAATGCAAAAAAAAGTTTTAAAAACGGACGTTTTTTCGGGAGCAGTGATTTTAATAATGCTTAAAGTGAAACAATAAAAACAAAATATTCCTCTAAATATCGTGCGCGGGGGGGGGGGGGGGAGGGGGTGTCCCTAGTATGCTTGTAAAGCATTTTTCCCACAATTAGAACAATACCACAGCAAAATTACATTTCTAAAGGAAAAAAATGTCATTTAAAACTACGCGCAGCTGTAATGTATTGTCGGGTCCCGGCAATATAGATGAAATTCATTGAAAAAAACAGCATGGGTTTCCCTCCCAGTTCATTACCAGGTGCTTTGGGTCTGGAATGGATATTAAGGAGACCCCGCACCCAAATTTTTTTTTTAAATGGCGTGGGGGGCCCCCAGGCACTATATACTCTGAACAGCAGTATATACGGCCTGCCCTATATACTCTGCAGAAAATTGGGCCTTAGGTGTTGGTGGTACCAGAACACTGTAATAGGGCGTACACACGGTCGGACTTTGTTCGGACATTCCGACAACAAAATCCTAGGATTTTTTCCGACAGATGTTGGCTCAAACTTGTCTTGCATACACACGGTCACACAAAGTTGTCGGAAAATCCGATCGTTCTGAACGCGGTGACGTAAAACACGTACGTCGGGACTATAAACGGGGCAGTGGCCAATAGCTTTCATCTCTTTATTTATTCTGAGCATGCGTGGCACTTTGTCCGTCGGATTTGTGTACACACGATCGGAATTTCCGTCAACGGATTTTGTTGTCGGAAAATTTTATCTCCTGCTCTCCAACTTTTGTGTCGGAAAATCCGATGGAAAATGTCCGATGGAGCCCACACACAGTCGGAATTTCCGACAACACGCTCCGATCGGACATTTTCCATCGGAAAATCCGACCGTGTGTACGGGGCATAAGCCCTCACAGGTATTCCCCGTACACACAGTCGGATTTTCCGATGGAAAATGTCCGATCGAAGCGTGTTGGCCACTGCCCCGTTTATAGTCCGTGTTTTACGTCACCGCGTTTAGAACGATCGGATTTTCCGACAACTTTGTGCGACCGTGTGTAGACAAAACAAGTTTGAGCCAACATCCGTCGGAAAAAATCCTAGGATTTTGTTGTCGGAATGTCCGAACAAAGTCCGACCGTGTGTATGTCCTAGTACTCTTGGTGAGCGCAGGAACGGGCCCTGCTGTGAAATTCTATATCAAAAATTGGAATTACATGCCCCTGTTAAATAGGGGCAGAAAAATTGGGCCTTTGGTGGTGGTACCAGAACACTGTAAGCCCTCACAGTTACTCTTGGTGAGCGCAGGAACGGGCCATGCTGTGAAATTCTATATCAAAAATTGGAATTACATGCCCCTGCTAAATAGGGGCAGACAAATTGGGTCTTTGGTGGTGGTACCAGAACACTGTAAGCCCTCACAGTTACGCTTGTTGGGCGCAGGAATGGGCCCTGCTATGAAATATTATATAAAGAATTGTAATTACTTGCCCCTGTTAAACAGGGGCAGAAAAATTGGGCCTTGGGTGGTGGTGCCACAACATTGTAACCCCTCACAGATACTCTTGCTGGGCATAGGAACGGGCTCTGCATTGAAATATTATGACAAAAATTGTAATTACATGCCCCTGTCTAATAGGGGCAGAAAAATTGGGCCTTGGGTGATGGTGATGGTGGTGCCACAACACTGTAACCCTTCACAGATACTCTTGTTGGGCGCAGGAATGGGCCCTGCTGTGAAATATTAGATCAAAAATTGTAATTTTTAATGTGTTTAACAGGGGCAGAAAATTGGGCCTTGGGTGATGGTGGTGGTGCCCTAAACCAAAAATATTGTTGGAAGCTAGCATCATCAAGATTGAGGAGGAATAGGATAGTCAGCATAGGCAGTCTTCAAGGGATTCCACATCCATAGAAAATTCAATCAGTTACATCACCATCAGATGCTTGATAGCTGCTGATCCAAGACTGATTCATTTTTATGAATGTGAGCCTATCAACAGAGTTTGTGGACAGGCGCACTCTATGATCCATTACAAACCCTCCAGCAGCACTGAATGTGCATTCAGAAAGAACGCTGGATGCAGGACAGGCCGGTAGCTCAATTGCATATTGAGCAAGTTCTGGCCGGTGGTCCATCCTCAAGACCCAGTAACCCAGTGGATGCTCTTTTGGAAAGTTCTCCAGGTCTGCTCTTGCCCCTAGATATTCCTGCACCATGTAATGCAGACGCTGGCGATGGTTGCTTGAACCGATCAGACCTTGGCGCTGAGGACTGAAAAATTGTTTAAAGGCATCAGTCAGCCGGCCACCTTCTCCACCGCTCTTCCTCTAACTGAATGAAGCCTCAGCAACACGTTGTTCAGGACCAGGAAATTGTAACCTCCCAGGGTCTGGAAATGCACTGCACAAACCTTTCTTCAAGGCCTCTTGAGAATGTTTCATCCTCTGCTCCCTCTGCAAAGCCAGGATGAGTTCTGCAACCTTACCCTTGTAACGTGGATCAAGAAGGGTTGCCAGCCAGTAATGATCACTCTCCTTGATACTACGAATCCTAGGGTCCTTTCTCAGGCTTTGCAGAATCAGGGAGGCCATGCAGTGTAAGTTTGCAGAGGCATTCGATTCTTTGGGTCACTAAGGATCACATGACCCGTAACAACCTCCTCCCAGCCACATACAACTCCTTGGGTTTCTGGGGACTGAAAACCATCCCTTAAAGACTGCTGTTGAGTGTTATCCTCCATGTCCATACTGACACAATCCTCTTCCTCTTCTTCCTGTGTTTTTGGCGGGCCCGCAGCAATGCTATCTGGACAAAGGGGGCCTTGAGAGGTAAGGAAGTCTCCCTCCTCTTCCCGCTGTTCTGCCTCAAGTGCCCTGTCCATTATTCCACGAAGCGTGCGCTCAAACAGGAAGACTAGAGGGACAGTGTCACTGATGCATGCATTGTCACTGCTCACCATCCTTGTGGCCTCCTCAAATGGAGACAGGACAGTGCATGGATCCTTGATCAGTAGCCACTGGCAAGACGAAAAGAAGCCAAAGTCCCCTAACCCTGTCCTGGTGCCATACTTGCACAGGTACTCATTGATGGCCCTCTGCTGCATGTGCAGCCACTGCAGCATTGCCACCTGGTGGGCATGTCACAAATGAGGCGGTTGGTGGGCAGGTTATATTCCCCTTAAATGACAGCCAGCTGAGCACTGGTATTGTATGACCGGCAGAAATGACCACAGACTTTTATGGCCTGCCTCAGGAGATCCTGTAAGCCTGGGTACCTGCTCAAGAACCGCTGCACCACCAAATTCAAGAGGTGTGCCAAACATGGAACATGGGTCAAGCATCCCTGTCGGAGGGCGGAGAGAAGGTTGGTGCCATTGTCACATACAACCCTTCCTGGCTGAAGCTGGCATGGCATCAACCACCTCTGAGCCTGCCCCTGCAGAGCTTACAGAATCTCTGCCCCAGTGTGTCTTCTGTCCCTTAAGCAGACCAACTCAAGCACCACATGGCATCTTTTTGCCTTACTGATGGTGTAGCCCTTTGAACGCTTATGGAGCACCGCTGGTCCAGAGGACAAATCTGCAGAAGAGGCCATAGAGGAAGAAGAAGAGGAGGGGGTGGAAGAGAGAGCTGTGGCAGAATCACCACTAGCATTTTAGAGGCGTGGTGGCGGAATAAGCTCCAACAATACCAAACCCTGTCCTGCATCTTTTCCAGCTGCCAGCAGCGTTACCCAGTGCGCCGTGAAGGAATAGTAACGTCTTTGCCCATGCCTGCTGGACCATGAGTCAGCGGTAATATACACCTTACTACTGACCGCCCTGTCCAAGAGGCCAAAACATTGCCTTCCACATGCCGGTAGAGAGCCGGAATGGCCTTCCGTGAAAAGAAATGGCGTTTTGGAACCTGCCACTGAGGTACAGCACAGTCCACAAATTCACAAAAGGGGGCAGAGTCTACCAGCTGAAAAGGCAGCAGTTGCAGTGCTAGCAATTTGGCCAAGCTAGCATTTAGACACTGAGCATGTGGATGGCTGGGACAGAATTTCTTTTTATGGTTCAGCAACTGAGGTAGGGAAATTTGCCTGCTAAAATTAGATGGTGGTGTACTGCTAGCAGATTGGCTGCAAGTACTTGGGAAACCTATTGTTACCCCAGCAACTGGGGTAGGGAAATTTGCCTGCTAAAATCAGATGGTGGTGTACTGCTAGCAGATTGGCTGTAAGTACTTGGGACACCTATTGCTATACCTTCATTCCTCTCAGTGCAGGTTTTTGAGAGGACTGGAGGTATAGTAGGGTTGGAGATCCCAGGTGAGGAGCAAGGAGAAGTCTGCCTTTTTCTTTGATGAGGGTCTTTCAAGTGCTGTTGCCAACGGACTGCATGAGAGGTCGACATATGTCTGGTCAAGCATGTGGTGCCCAAGCGGCTGCTGTTTTAGCCACGCTTGATACGCTTCAGACATAAGTTGCAAACAGCAACAGTGCAATCTGCTGCGCACGTGTTGAAAAAGGCCCACACCAAGGAACTTTTAAATGTCAGCAGGGAGTCAGCAGCGCCCTGCACCTGCGGAGCTCTGTGGTGTGGTGCAATAGGGTGGCTGCCCTTAAGCTGCCCCCTAGAGGACATCCTGCCTCGTTGGAGTTGTGCCTTCTCCTCCACTCTTCTCTCAGGCACCCAAGTACAGTCAGTAACCTCATCATCCCCTCTCTCCTCGTCACTGGAGCAAACTTGGCAGTATGCTGCAGCTGGAGGAACATGACTGCCAGTTTCTTGTCCTTCTTGGGTACCCCCTCTCTCTAGGCTGATGTTACTCCCTTCCTCAAAATGGGAACCAACATCGGAGCTTTCAAATTGCTGCGCATCCTCCAACAGCATGTACCCGACACTGTGGTCGAATAATTCTGGGGACTGCTCCGTGCATGATGGTGGGGCTATG
Organism: Lithobates clamitans; assembly: GCA_037952925.1. Lineage (NCBI taxonomy): Eukaryota > Metazoa > Chordata > Amphibia > Anura > Ranidae > Lithobates > Lithobates clamitans. The sequence continues at coordinate 433,190 of JBBGZY010000917.1, forward strand.
GAATTAGTGACTGTGGACAAGGAGCCAGTGGAATAAGCCGCTTTGGCAGCTGCAGAGAAGGTATCCCTGAGCCCAAGTGTAGGCGGCCACACCCCCCTCTATTCTGATACTTCCAACCCTGAATCAACAACCAGGCTTAATAAAGAACACAAGCCTGGCTAAATTTGCCTATCTCTATATCCTACACTAACAGAAAAACACTATAAAGCACCTACCTAAAAGTAGGGTGCTATATTATATATATATATATATATATATATATATATATATATATACAGTGGGGCAAAAAAGTATTTGGTCAGCCACCAATTGTGCAAGTTCTCCCACTTAAAAAGATGAGAGAGGCCTGTAATTGTCATCATAGGTATACCTCAACTATGTGAGACAAAATGTGGAAACAAATCCAGACAATCACATTGTCTGATTTTTGAAAATAATCTATTTGCAAATTATGGTGGAAAATAAGTATTTGGTCACCTACAAACAAGCAAGATTTCTGGCTCTCACAGACCTGTATCTTCTTCTTTAAGAGGCTCCTCTGTCCTCCACTAATTACCTGAATTAATGGCACCTGTTTGAACTTGTTATCAGTATAAAAGACGCCTGTCCACAACCTCAAACACTCACACTCCAATCTCCACTATGGTGAAGACCAAAGAGCTGTCGAAGGACGCCAGAAACAAAATTGTAGACCTGCACCAGGCTGGGAAGACTGAATCTGCAATAGGCAAGCAGCTTGGTGTGAAGAAATCAACTGTGGGAGCAATAATTAGAAAATGGAAGACATATAAGACCACTGATAATCTCCCTCGATCTTGGGCTCCACGCAAGATCTCACCCCTTGGGGTCAAAATGATCACAAGAACGGTGAGCAAATATCTCAGAACCACACAGGGGGGACCTAGTGAATGACCTGCAGAGAGCTGGGACCAACGTAACAAAGGCCACTAGGACACTACACCACCAGGGACTCAGATCCTGCAGTGCCAGACGTGTCACCCTGCTTAAGCCAGTTCATGTCCGGGCACGTCTAAGGTTTGCTAGAGAGCATTTGGATGATCCAGAAGAGGATTGGGAGAATGTCATATGGTCAGATGAAACCAAAGTAGAACTGTTTGGTAGAAACACAACTCGTCATGTTTGGAGGAGAGAGAATGCTGAGTTGCAACCAAAGAACACCATACCTACTGTGAAGCATGAGGGTGGCAACATCATGCTTTGGGGCTGTTTCTCTGCAAAGGGAACAGGACGACTGATCCGTGTACATGAAAGAATGAATGGGGCCATGTATCGTGAGATTTTGAGTGCAAACCTCCTCCCATCAGCAAAGACATTGAAGATGAAACGTGGCTGGGTCTTTCAGCATGACAATGATCCCAAACACACTGCCCAGGCAACGAAGGAGTGGCTTCGTAAGAAGCATTTCAAGGTCCTGGAGTGGCCTAGCCAGTCTCCAGATCTCAACCCCATAGAAAACCTTTGGATGGAGTTGAAAGTCCGTGTTGCCCAGCGACAGCCCCAAAACATCACTGTTCTAGAGGAGATCTGCATGGAGGAATGTGCCAACATACCACCAACATTGTGTGACAACCTTATGAAGACTTACAGAAAACGTTTGACCTCTGTCATTGCCAACAAAGGATATATAACAAAGTATTGAGATGAACTTTTGATATTGACAAAATACTTATTTTCCACCATAATTTGCAAATAAATTCTTTCAAAAATCAGGCAATGTGATTGTCTGGATTTGTTTCCACATCTTGTCTCTCATAGTTGAGGTATACCTATGATGACAATCACAGGCCTCTCTCATCTTTTTAAGTGGGAGAACTTGCACAATTGATGGCTGACTAAATACTTTTTTGCCCCACTATATATATACACACTAGACTGACTGTATATATATACAATAAGCAGGCAGGCTATTCAGTTAGTAGCAGTGTATTTGATATATATATATGTATATATACAGTATATATACAGTATATATATATATATATATATATATATATATATATATATATACACACTAGACTGACTGTATATATATATATATATATATATATATATATATATATATATCAAATACACTGCTACTAACTGAATAGCCTGCTTGCTTATTGTAACTCAAGCTATCTCTCTGTCCACGCCAACAACACTACACAGGGCTGCGGTGTAAGCTGCCTTATATAGTGTGGGGCATGGACTTTGTCCCCCTGAGACATGATTGGCCAAAGGCACCCTGTCTTTGGCCAATTATGGCTCTCTTAGCAGAGGGCGCTGTGATTGGCCAAAGCATGCAGGTCAGGTGCATACTTTGTCCAATCATCATACAGCAATGCACTGCGCTCTTGCAGTGCATTATGGGGCGTTCCTTGGTGCTCAAATTTGCAGTGAACGCCCCATAATGTTTGCTGTTCTGCGAACGGGTGAACACCCGATGTTCGAGTCGATCCTATGTTCGACCCGAACATCAAGCTCATCCCTACTAACAAACACAGGTTAATGCAAGGATCAGCCTGTGCTGGAGGAAAAAGAATGGCGAGATAGGGTAGTTAAGAAAGAACGCGTGTGTTCCGCTACATCCATTTCTCAATATTTGGGCTAGGTGGACGGTTATATAAGGGTTCTTCAAAAAGTTTCTGCACTTTTTTTAACTCTATTATATATATAAAAGTGCAGAAACATTTAATGATCCCTTGTATATCTGGGAAGCCCAGAACCTCTCAAGCTTCATCTGTTTGTCTTGCAGGATGCTTACTATTTTCTTGTTAAGCATCATCCAAGTTATCTTGAATTTTGTGTCTGCAATATCAACCACCAAAGACTTCCAAGATGATTGTCCAGGCATATAAGTATTGGCTTGTTCGAAAGGGCCATTTGGGATCAGTGGTGGCTGGTGCTTGATAATTCGGGGGGGTGGGTGCCTCCCCGGCGGGAGATGAGTCGATGCACCACCCCCTCCAGGGAAATGAATATGGGGAATGCGGCCCCCCCCCCACCGCTAGGCAGCCTACTTCCTCCTCACTCTGATCTCCCCTCCCTCCCCGTCCAACCCGGGGAGCGCTGCTGTGGGTGAGCCAATTCAGTGACGGCTGGTGGGTTGGCGTGTTTTCTCCTCTGGCCCTGCTCTCTGCTCTCCTCGTCCTCCCAGCTGTCCAATAGGATCGCCTGGAATTTTGGCCAATTGGGAAACGGGTCTCATAACTTGCTTCCTGGTTGGCTGGGAGGAGGATTAGTGTGAGAATAGTGAAAATCAATTTGCTATTGTCACACTACTGTGTGGGCTCGGAACACAGTGCTCTGCACCCCCAACCCTTTTTAAAGCTTATTAGAGCCAATGATTTTAATCACGTGCTTCAACCCCCTCCCCCCCATTGGAATCCATGGTCCAGCATTCCTGTATGTAGATCAGGGGGCCAGACACATGGATGGGGGGCCTGCCATGGGATGTTGATCCATGGTAATAGAGTGGATCTGTTCACGAATTCTCATCCAAAAGCATTTGATTTTATGGAAAGTCCAGCAAGTATGGAACATAGCGCCCATTTCTCACATCCTCTAAAACATGGATGAGAGGTATTCAGATACATTTTGGCAAGTGTAGCAGGCTCCAGGTACCAATGAGAGAGGACTTTCTAACCAGCCTCTACTAGTGACACATTCATTATGCCTTTATGTATCTTGGTGGTCCAAGAAATCCAATCCTCTTCGGCAATCTCCAAACCCAGGTCTGCCTTCCAGGCAAATCTGTGGGGCAGCTTAATATAAACTGTTGAGAATAACTGGCACAGCATCAAAATGCTATCTGAGTCCTGTCTTATGTACAACTATTTTCAAAAAACATTCTTGGGGCTCCTATTTTGTTCATATGAAGAAAATGTGAAATTTGTCCTGAATGAATCATTTTGGAGTGGGCTATTTTGAGCTGTTGGAGGAAATAATCTGGACCTAAAATGCCCCTATGGTTAAAGTGTTTGTTACCCCAACTTTTCATATTCCTGATATGTGCCTGCTGTACCATGTAATTGTATGAGAAAGTATCCTGTTCTCTTTGTCTTGCTTTCTTTATGTGAAATCCCTGATGTTCCTGCCAGTCCCTCTGCTTTACTATTAAAAACTGACCACACTAAGCAGGAGAGCACACCATGGTCAGTTCTCTAGCTATGCTGGTAACTCTGTATGCTCTCCTCCAATGATCAGACTTGTCCTGGCATTCTCCCCATTACACAACCATTCACTGGGAAGCTCGGCGTGCTGCTGCTTCTCCTCCCACCAACTCTTATGCAGCTGAGAACAGAGGAAAAGAGAAAAAAGGTATTTACTGTAAAATGTTTTTTTTTTTATATCTATACGATTTCTTTTGCATTTCATTTCTATTTTAAACTAAATGGGTTGTTTTACAAGGTGATCATTTACAAACAATTTAAGACCCCTTTCACACTTGGGCATTTTTCAAGTGTTTTGGCACTAAAAATATCACCTGCAAAGCACCTTTCAAGCCACCCTAGTGTGAAAGCCCGAATGCTTTCACACTGGGGCAGTGTCAGGGCTGGGCTCAGCCCTTCCTTCCTCTGAGCTGGCTGCTCAGCTGTCGGCTAATTGCCAGCTCCTATCTCTCCACAGTGACTCACCTGTTGATATCCTGCTCGTCAGTCCTGCCTACTTAAAGGGGTATGCATTAAGGTAAAAAAACACCTGCCAACGACCGCCCCCCCGAGCAACCCCATTTTACTTACCTGAGCCCCGTATTTCTGTTGGCGGAGACATGCTATCCCTCTCTCCACAGGGTCCCGGCTCTTGGATAGATTGATAGTAACGCAGCCCTTGGCTCCTGCTGCTGTGAATCAAATCCAATGGCGTGAGCGCCGGGAGGGTGGGGCCGAGTCCAGCATTCATGTCTATGGATTCAAATGCTGGACTCGGGAGCGCGCCGGCAAGGTACCCCCCCCGGGAGAGCGCTTCTCCCAGGGGGTTATCTGATGTGGGGAGAAGCCAGGAGAGCCGCCGGGGACCCCAGAAGACGGAGTTCAGGGCCACTCTATACAAAACGAGCTGCACAGTGGAGGTAAGTATGATATGTTTGTTATTTAAAAAAACAAACCCTTACAATCACTTTAAGCCGCCCAACCCAGATGATCTCTGCCTTCGCCTTGGTCAACATCACAGAGACTATCTGCTACGTTCCTGTTAAAGACTTGCTTGGCTGACCTTCCTTCTGGTTCCAGATCCTGCTTGCTGTTCCACTACGCTGATCTCTGGCTTCCTGGCTTTCTGGCTTGTCTGACTATCTGTTCCGGTTACCGAACTTTGGCTATGTTTTGACTACGTTTGTTCTATTTGCTTTTATTATTAAACAAGTGTGATTTAACGGTACTTCTGTCTCAGTCTGATTCATGGCTTCTGACAGTAGGCGAAGGCCATGAATTCAGAAGATGCAGTCAATCCACTTGTTGGTAATATTTTTTCCAGATTGGATGAGCAGGATCTCCGCATGGATCAGTTTGCCATGGCATTACAAACGCTACAAACGCACGGCTCATCTGGAATCTCCCACTGTAGCTGCTCCGGTACAACCTGTGTTGCAGGCCGTCCCTGCTGCTGCTCCAGTCTCTGTGCAGGCATCCGCTTTGAGTATTACCTCTATAAGAGGTATGTCTGGTTTCGCTCTGCTTCCCCAGTCCCCTGGGGGCGATCCAGTCCAATGCAGGGGGTTTCTCAAGCAGGTTGCGATATGCTTTGAGATGCTGTCCCAGGCGTTTCCCATGGACAGAAGCAAAGTAGGTCTTGTGATATCTTTCCTTTCTGAGAGAGCCTTGGCCTGAGCAAACCCTCTATGGGAGACTCAAAAACCTGTTGTCTTGAGTTGCCCTGAGTTTGTGGCTTCTTTTAAAAAGGTATTTGATGTTCCCGCACGCTCCGCTTCTGCTGCCAAGTGCCTCATGTCCATCAAACAGAATACGAGAACTGTTGCAGATTACGCCTTCGAATTCTGTACTCTGGCAGCAGAGGTTGCTTGGGACAATGGGGCCCTCGTGGTTGCTTTTTCTCATGGTCTCCCCGATACCATCAAGGATGAGATAGGAGCCCGAGATATACCCACTGAGATGGAGAAGTTGATCATGTTTGCCATCCTCATTGACTCCAGACTCAGAGAAAGACTCTCTTTTAAGGAGCGCTTGTGGAAGCCTCCTGTACATTTGTCTCCGAGCTTTGCAGTCCCACCCTTGCCTCCCTCACCTCCCATGCCTCCTTATACTGAGTCAGTCAGTGAAGGTGAGCCCATGCACTTGCGCTTCAGGTGTCTCTCTAAGAGAACCCTAAGAGAGGAGGGAGAGATTGTGCCTTTATTGTGGCCAGGCAGGTCACTTTTTGAAGTCTTGTCCTACCCGTTGTTGTAGGATCTCATATTAGCCAATGTATTTCATATTATTCATATTGATTTGCATGTATTTTATTGATTATTATTATTATTATTCGTATTATTATATAGTAGTGGTTTTATCAATATTATTATTCATTAAGTAAAGCAACAATTATTAATCTTTAATAATGTATACTGTGTTTTCCAGATTTAGAAAGTCTTCATTTTTAAGTGTTAAAGATTATTATTAAGATAGTCTACTGGGTGAAAGTTCATTAGGATAGATTCAAGTAATATAGAATTGTCTCAAGTCTGAAATGCATATAAATCAGACAGATAAAGATAAGAAAACAGGTGGTTTTGAAATAATTAAAGTTATGTACAGTACATTAAATTAAGTTTGACAGGGTCAAACAAAGGTCTGCTTGTGCCCTCATTAAAACTGTTAAAATAAATACATGTAGTGAAACATATAACACATCTGGTGGAGTTATTGAAAGTTCATTTTCCCAAATGTCATAAATCTGTAATTCTTGAACTTAGTTAAATCTTATCAAGATGAGAAGAGTTTGATAACACAGCTGGGTGCCAGACTGTCCATACACAGGTGTTTTTATTTGGACAAAACCAGTTATAAATCACTTTAATGAACATATAGGAATTTTGGGAATAATTAGGTTTATCTGGTTGTAGAACAGGTGTCAGATTTATGGTTAGTTACATTGACGTAGATCTTAGTGATCAATCATATGTAAGAGAGATGGTTGAGATAAGACTTGTAAAAAGGTATATAAATGCAAGCTCTACAATTGTTAGACAGACAAGTCAGATAGGAGCTCATAAGGCTGAACTCTGTGTATGCTGCCCTATTGCACGGGTCATAGAGGTCAGAACCAATGGGCAGGTATCTGTCCTACCTTGTCTCCTCGTACGAGTCAAAGAAGACTTCTTAACTTGTTCCAGAATGTGGTCTCAGGTGAATTTCCCTCACAAACTTGGTTGAGCTGGAACCCAGAACTCTGTGAAGGGACCAGACCACTGTCCGATCGGCTGGTCCCTATCAGGTGACAGGTTCTTAAGAATTGTCTGAAAAGACCCATTCTGGTTCAAGGTGAGAACAATTCATAATTGTTTCAATTTGGTTAGAGTATAAGAATACCTACATCTAATATGCTTGCATTGCAAGAAACTGTATAAATTAGACCTGTATCTTGTAATACTTTGAACATAAACCTGTATGTTATTAGCTGTTAATAAACCTGCATTGCTAAAGTTCTGCCTGGTTCGATACTTTACTATTCTACTTCACCGTCCAGGGAACCCCCGAACCTTGAGGTCCTTTCACGGACAGACCTTAGGTGGCGTTATTTCGTCCCCAGTTATCTAGAAGGATAATTGTTTCTCAATAGTTCCGCACTTCAGGCTGTTTAGAGAAACTGCTGCCCCCCTATGTAAGCAGGGAACACCTAAGTGAAACCCAAAAAACAAGTGAAAAACTAAAAAATAGGGAGTGGCGCTGTTGTAGGGAAAAAAAAGGAGAGTATAATAATTCTCCTTGAGAATATGAAGTGATGGGTATGTCAATATGGTGGTAAGTCTTCTTTAAATTATAAAGTGACAGGTGCAAAAGTAAAATTGATCAACTATATCAATACAATAATTATGAATATAAAATGATAAGTGTAAAATTGTGCAATAGAGAACTGTGACCAATATGCAAATAATGGTAACCCAATCACTATACCATATAAGTGAAAAACTTTAAAGAACTAAAGTGACATGTGCTTGTACATCTAATATAAGTTAGTCCTTTGGTTTGGAAATCCAAAGTGACAAGTGCAAAAGTATATACTGAATATATGTCTAAATATATGAAACCCTGTGCCATAAAAATCAGTATAAATAAGAAGCAACAGAAAAACAAAATGCAATTCATCCACTTGTTGTGCATCAGCCAAAAACATATAAAATGTGAAAAAACAAAAATAAAAATAAAATTAAAATGTTCATAGAGGTGACTTGACGTTTCTTCCAATATATCTGAATCTCTCCTTTACAATGGTATATAAATGGGGAAGTGCAGTTATTGGTGATGGTATCCCCCTATGTAGTCACACTCACTGTCACACCTGCAGGTGTGCGAGCATGAAATGGTGATCTCTAGGTGTCGATATCCTTCAGGTTCACAGTGGCCTGATCCGGGTCATCCACCACAGCAAGAAGGGAACTTCACTGGAACTTCACTGGCTCCTAATTCAATAGAGATCCTGACCGGACATCCACATGGTGTATTTCATAAAATGAAAAAAGTAGTCCACATAGCGTGACTCCGCTTTACTTCACTTAATAAAAAATTATTTTATGTATCCAAGGAAGTAGATTTGGCAAAATAAGGTAAAAAGCGAGATATAAAAACAAGTTAAAAAACCGGAGAGGGAGCTCGCAGGCTCTCTGACTCTCCAATCGACATGGGGAAGCAGCGCTGCCTAGGATCGCCGCTTGCGTTCCACCGGTCGAATTTCCGGAACCACAGTACCCGGATGTGGCGTTGTGCGTGTCAAGATAGTCCCGCCTTGCGCGTTTCATCATACGGACGTCATTGGAGGCGCTGCCATCTTGACGCTCCCAACGTCTTATATCTTAGATGCACCTATTGCTGCAGCCAATCCCCCGCTGAATACTGCAGACCGGCAGTGAGCGGATCCAGTCAAACTATGCCAAATAGATCGCCAGGGAGGTGTAACTTGAGTATTATTATTTCCTTAATTCCACTAAATTGGGGAAAGGTGTCTCTATGTGAGAGTGCAATACCGAATCTCCCTAGGCGCCATCTAGTGGTATGTTTATGAAAAGGAGTTTTGTATAGAATGGCAGCAATGAGAAATCTTGTGCAATTCAGATATTAACTTGTAAAGTTGCAAAATGTTGAAAGAAATATAAATAAATATTCTATCGAATCTAACAAGTATATCATAAGGAGATATTGCTAGTATTCCAAAGAGAATCCAGAAAAATAAAAATGAAAATGATAATAATGAGATTAAATAGAATTAAATAAAAATAAAAATAAAAATAAAATAAAAAATAAAAATAAAAAGTAAAAATAAAAGTAAAAATAAAAAAATAAAAATAAAAATAAGAAAAAATCTAAAATAAAAATAAAAATAAAAAAATGTACAATGGGAATTCTGGAAGAGGCAGATACCTACCTCTATAGTGGTAAGTATGTATAAGAAAAAACAGCTCGTACTCTATAGAAACTGAGTAAATGAAAAATTGGAAATCAATATGAGGAGTTAGAATTCTAATGTGAGGGACCGATACCAAATATGTATATGCTGAATTAAGGTGTATCCGCACTTGTGTAGAAGTATAGAAGTTTGAAGGCAGGAACTCATGTAATAACTAAAAGCCATTTTTTTTTAAATTAGATAAGAAACAGTTCAAATCGATGTCCACATTCAACCCCCTAGGTACCAGACTCCCTAGGCGGTAAATCCACTTGGTTTCATTCTGGGACACTTTCATTCTTTTATTACCACCCCTCCAGTAATCTTTATTCATGTCTATGCCATAAAAGATTACCCTGTGGGGTCTCTTTTGTGAAATTCATCGAAATGCTTAGAAAGGTTGTGTTTTGGGAAGCCTTTTTTAATATTATTTATATGCTCTCTGATTCTAACAAAGAGGGGCCTGGTGGTTCTTTCCACATATTGTAATCGACAGGGACATTCGATCACATATGTGACATGGGTACTGTTGCAGGTGATCATTTCGCTGATTTGGTATTCCTTCCCAGATCTAGATTTGAAAGATATCCTTTTCCTTGGCTGTTTTTTACTCACACGACAAGGCAGACATTTTTGGCATCTATAGAAGCCTTTCATCTCAGGGAACAGCCTTATGGTCTTAGGTGGATCAATCACATTGTGTACCAGCTGGTTTCTCAAGCTAGGGGCCTTTTTATAAATAAATCTTGGCTTTTTTGAGAATGTCTTTGTTAGGACTCTATCTGACTTCAGAATTGGCCAATATTTCCTGATGATGTGTTCAACCGAACGATATTGGTTGTTGAATCCGGTGATGAAGGCCACATCCACCTCGGAGGGGTTGTTGTCTTTCTTTTTCTTTCTCAATAGGAAAACGCGGTCTAAACCTCCTATCTCCATCTTCTGTCTCATGAGGGGCTCTTTTTGGTACCCTTTATCAACTAATTTCTTAATCAAAATATCAGCTTGCATATAATATTCGTCTACAATATGACAATTTCTCCGCAGCCTCATCAGTTGGCCTTTCGGTATGTTCTCCTTCCACTTGGGATGGTGGCAACTGGATACTGGGATGTAGCCGTTGCGATCCGTTGTTTTGAAGAAAGTTCTTGTGTGCAGTTCACCATTTTCCTTAAAGATCTGCACGTCCAGGTAGTCTATTTCTTGAGGATCACATTTCCCACTAAAGGAGATGCCATACTGATTCTGATTCATCTTTCCCAAAAATTCCTGGAAGGAGTCTGCCGTACGATGATCACGTCATCTATATAACGGCGGTAGAATTTAATTTCTGGGCATAATCTTTTATATATATATTCTTCTTCCCACATATCCATAAATAAATTTGCCACACTTGGGGCATACCTTGCCCCCATGGCAACGCCCTTAGTTTGAACGTAATATTCTTTCTGGTACCAAAAATAATTGCTCTCCATTGCTAATTTTAAGGCCTCCAGGATAAAGCTAATTTGTTCTTGTTTGAGGTTAGCGTCTTCAAAGAGTGCTTTCTCTATTCCCTTAATTCCATGTTTTTGTATGATACTGGTGTACAGGGAATTTACATCTATTTTTGCGAGAAGGCAATCATCAACCTCAGTCACATGTGTCAGTTCATTAATCAGTTGCGTGCTGTCCCGTAGGTATGATCTTCCTTTTGTCACCAATGGTTTCAAAAAACAATCAATGTATTCCCCCAATCTAGAAAATAGAGAATTAATTCCACTTATAATATAAGTCTTCCTGGGGGCTTGTCTAATCGTTTGTGTACTTTCGGTAGATAATATATTACTGGTGTCTTAGTGGACTCACATATCAGATATTTCGCTTCCTTTTTATTTAAAACTCCTCTGTCTTTTCCTTTCTTCACGAGAGTTTTTAGTTTCTTTCCATAAAGTTGTTTCAGATTTCCTTTGAGTTTCTTATAAGTATTTTCTACCCTTAGGAGATTCTTCATTTCTTCCTCGTAGTCTTCTTTCCTCAATATGACCATTCCGCCCCCTTTGTCAGCAGGCCGTATGACTACTTCTTTTCTTTTTCCAATCTCTTTGATTGCTTTCCACACACTTCTATCTCTGGAGTTCTTTCTTTCAAGTTTTGCAAGATCACTTTCTACCATCTTCTTGAAAGCACTCATGCATTGGTCCCCAGGGACTTTTGGATTAAAGATAGAATTGTTTCTGAGGTTAGTGTGTGTAAATCTGGATGGTTCCTCTACTGGTTTCTCATCTTTATTTAAAGCATAGTGTTTTTTTATTATTAGTTTACGCATACATTTTTGTAAGTCAATAAAAACCTTGAATTTATCGATATTTCTGTCTGGTGCGAATTTCAACCCTAAATCTAAAATCCTTAGTTCCTTATCCAAAAACGCAACATCACTCAAGTTAAAGATCCCTTCTCCTAATACTCCCTTCTTCTTTTTCTTCTTCCCTCCTCGTTTTCCTCTTGCCTGTAGCCTCTTTCCATATCTCTTGGGGTTTGGTCCAATCCTCTGTCTTGGTTCCTGCTCCATCCATTCCTTGTTTGTATTGCATGATGTGGGTGCCCGTAAGTTCCAATTTCCCTCCGATCTGCAATTAGGAGATTGGTGACAGAGAGCTGTTAGCGATCATTTTAGCCCTGAAAGAATGGAGACATCTCCTCGAAGGTACCACTGTGCCTGTTATCATTCTTACTGACCATAAGAATCTCATATTCTTGTCTGAGGCTAAATGCCTCTCTCCCAGAAGGGCACAGTGGGCTCTTTTCTTGCCAAGTTTCAATTACATTGTCTCATTCTTACCCGGTACTAAGAATGTAAGGGCTGACGCTTTGTCACGACAATTTTCCTCCACTTCCAAGATGGAGTCAGTTCCGGTTCCTGTGATTCCTCCTGACTGTATTCTGGGTACAGTTCGCACCAGTCTCACTTCTCCTTTGGATGACAAAATTTTTGCTGCTCAGGTCCATGCTCCTTGTGAGAAACCTTGTGATCGCTGCTTTGTCCCAGAGAGTCTCCGTTCTGCCGTGATCCAGACCTACCATTTTCCCAAGGCTGCTGGCCACCCTGGGAAGAATTAACTCTTTTGGGCCGTTTCCCAACAATTCTGGTGGCATAGTCTATGTGCTGATGTAACCGCCTTCGTAGCTGCCTGTTCATTGTATGCTCAGAGTAAGACTCACCTGTCTATGGACCCACCTGTCTATGGATTTCATTATGGAGTTACCCGACTCCCAGGGCAACACAGTTATCCTTATGGTGGTTGACCAGTTCTCGAAAATGTCTCATTGTATTCCACTTAAGAAGTTGCCCACTTCTAAGGAACTGGCTTCCATTTTTGTTCCGGAGTGCTTTTGCTTACATGGGCTACCCAAGGTGATCGTCTTGGACAGGGGTAGTCAGTTTGTGTCCCGGTTCTGGCGAGCCTTTTGTGCACAGTTGGGAATTCAGCTTGCTTTCTCCTCTGCGCATCACCTGCAATCTAATGGGGCCGCAGAATGAGCCAATCAGTCCTTGCAGCAATTCCTACGTTGCTATATTTCTGACCATCATAACAACTGGTCAGACCTCTTACCGTGGGCAGAGTTTGCTAAACAATAGTGCCTTGAATTCTGCTTCCCGATTGTCCCCGTTTATGGCAAACTATGGTTTCCAACCTTCCATGTTGCCTGACTCATTTGTTCCGCAGAGTATTCCTGCATTAGAGGAGCATCTCCGTGGTCTTCATTCCACTTGGGCACAAGTCCAGGAGGCTTTGCGACATGCTAATGATAGGTACAGACTCCATGCTGACTGCAGACATCTGCCTGCGCCTTCTTACCAGGTTGAGGACAGGGTCTGGCTGTCATCTCGCAAGCTCAGACTTCGTTTTCCCTCTCTGAAGTTCACACCACGGTTTATTGGGCCTTTCCATATTCTTCGCAGGATTAACTCAGTGGCTTAGGCATTAGACCTTCCTTTTAATATGCGTATCTCTAATATATTTCATGTCTCCTTAAAACCTTTGGTCTGCAACCGCTTTACCACCTCGGTGCCATGTCCTCACCCTGTACAGGTTGAGAACCATGAGGAGTATGAAGTACAGTCCATTGTTGACTTCCGTAGGTTCCGTGGGTGCATACAGTAGCTGGTGCATTGGAAAGGGTACGGTCTGGAAGGAACGCTCTTGGGTCTCATCCTGGGACGTACATGCCCCTGTCCTCCTCCGTGAATTCCATAGATGATTTCCCCTCAAACCTGGTGGTCCTCTGAGGGGGAGGGGTCGTTGAGGGGGTACTAACAGGGCCGGGCTCAGCCCTTCCTTCCTCTGAGCTGGCCGCTCAGCTGTCGGCTTATTGCCAGCTCCTATCTCTCCACAGTGACTCACCTGTTCATGATATCCTGCTGACCTGTCCAGCCTACTTAAGCCATCCAGCCCAGATGATCTCTGCCTTCGCCTTGGTCAACATCACAGAGACTATCTCCTGTGTTCCTGTTAAAGACTTGCTTGGCTGACATTCCTTCTGACTCCAGATCCTGCTTGCTGTTCCACAACGCTGATCTCTGGCTTCCTGACTTTCTGGCTTGTTTGACTATCCGTTCCGGTTACCGAAATTTGGCTATGTTTTGACTACGTTTATTCTATTTACTTTTATTATCAAACAAGTGTGATTTAACTCTACTTCTGTCTCTGTCTGATTCATGGTTTCTGACAGGCGGTGCGCTTGCAGGACGGGAAAAAAAATCCTGCAAGCAGCGTCTTTGGGGTGGTGGGGGAGCGGTGTATACACTGCTCCTAAAACGCCCCTGCCCATTGAAACTATGGGGCAGCGCTGCTGAAGCGCCAGCAAATCACGTCGGCAGTGCTGCAACACAGGCGCTGTTAACTCTTTATTTGGCCACTAGCGGGGGTTAAAAGCTCCCCGCTAGCAGTCGAAAAGCGCCGCTAAAACTCGCCGCAGTGTAAAAGGGGTGTAAGGAAATGGCCCAAATGATATAGGCCCTTATCTATCCACCATTGATACAATGGTACAGTTCATAGAGGTCCTGACTAGGAATGATGCTCTGCTGGACCTGGAAATATCAAACCATGCAGAGCTTATTACTGAAGTTCATATAAAAGAACATCTGGATAGCAGTTACCATAACAGGATTTAATTTAATGTTAGCTGTAAGCAACAAACACATACTTGAAACATAAAAACACCTAACTTTAAGAAAGTACATTTTCTAAGGATGAGGGTAGCTCGCCAAGACTTAGACTGGCAGGGGAAAGTGGCATCGATGTACACAGAACAGAAATGGAATTCTTCCAAAAGCCTGTATGTGAACACACAGCAAAGTATATTCCCATGGGCAACAAGATTAAAAATAAAACCTATGTGGCCCACAGCCAAAGTTAAAAAAGCTATTAATGATAAGAAAAGAACTTTTAAAAAATATAAAAGTGGAGGAACACTATCATTGTTTAAATGTTACAAAGAGTATAACAGAATATGTAAAAGGGAAATCAAGGCCGTAAAATTTAAAAATGCCAACAGATTGCAAAAGATAATAGGACAAACCCCCAAATTCTTTCAAATAAATTAATAGTAAAAAGATCAGGTCTGAGCATGTAGGCCCTTTGCAAAACAATCTAGAGTGGGTGACTGGGGACAAAGAGAAGGCAATTGTATTAAATATTTTCTTCAGCTCTGTGTATACAAAGAAGCATGGGGAGCTCATGTCCATAATGGGGATGGTATTGACATAGCCCCAAATGATCCACAAAAGCTCAAAATTGATATGGTCCAGCATAGATGTGCACAGCCTATTGCATTAGGGTGTGCACCCCAAAGCTCAAACACACATGCCTTTCTCTGCAGCTTTAGCTGCACTGGACGTGCAAGGGAAGTGCTCTGCACTGGACGTCTTCCTGTTCAATCACAAAACGATTCATAGCAAACACAGTTTACTATGCTTCAGTTATGATTGAACACAGTAAGTAAGTATGTTCATTGTGCTAATTTAGAAAAGGAAGGGGCTGGTAAATGACATATTGATTAGCCTCCTCCCCCACTCTCCATCCTGAAACATTCGCCACAGCAGCTAGGGGGAGAGAAAGGAAGCCAGCAGCACTGCGGTGGGGGGATGGAATACAGGGGGAAGCGCGGGCAGTAGAGGGAATTGGCAATGCCCCTCTGCGCACGTCTATGTGGTCCAGAAATATTTAGAGAAAATAAACGTGAATAAAGCACCTGGACCAGATGGCATACACTCAGAGATCCTAAAAGAATTGAGCTCTGTCATTTCAAAGCCATTATTTCAACTTTTTAGGGACTCTTTAATGAGTGTCATAGCACCACTGGATTGGTGTAAGGCCAGTGTGCTGCCTATATTTACCCACTTCATGCCCGACCCAAAGCAAAATGACAGCCGGGCAGTGGTTCAGTTATCCTGACTGGGCATCATATGACGTCCAGCAGGATAAGCCGCGATTGCGCGCACTAGCCCACCAGTGCCACCTATGAGTGCCCATCAGTGCCGCCTATCAATGCCCATCAGTGCTGCTTATCAGTGCCACCTATCAGTGCCACCTATCAGTGCCCATCATTGCCGCCTTTCAGTGCCCATCGTCAGTGCCCATCAGTGCTACCTCATCAGTGGCACCTCATTGGTGCGGCCTTATCAGTGCCTGTCAGTGCAGCCTCATCAGTGCCCATCAGTGAAGGAGAAAACGTACTTATTTACAAAATTTTATAACAGAAACAAAGAAAAACAATTTTTTCAAAATTTTCTGTCTTTTTTTATGTTTAGCAAAAAATAAAAACCGCAGAGGTGATCAAATACCACCAAAAGAAAGCTCTATTTGTGGGAACAAAATGATAAAAATTTAGTTTGGGTACAGTGTAGCATGACCGCACAATTGTCATTTAAAAAGTGACAGTGCTGAAAGCTGAAAATTGGCTTGGGCAGGAAGGGAGGAAATTGCCCGGTATTGATGTGGTTAAATAGGTATCAAAGTTTTTACCAAGTAACTATAGACCTGTTAGTTTAAATTCTATATTTGGAAAGATACTGGACAATTTAACCACCTCATGTCCGCCATAGTATACAATAAATTAATAGGCGGTCGGCGTCTCTCTCCTTCTGAGATGACGTCATATGATGTCGTCCCACTCTCGCTTTGTCGATTGGTGGTGCACTCTGCCCTGGGACCCAGCGCATCACCGATCTCAGTAAAGAGACGATGACAAGGCTCTGTACCCATGTGATCAGCTGTGTCCAATCACAGCTGATCACATGTATACAAGGAAATGCAGGTTATCGTCATTCCTTTCCTCGCACTGACAGCGTGTGCGGAGAGGAGAGCCGATCAGCGGCATTTCCTTACAGGGGAGATCTGCACAGATAATCAGGGCACTGACTATCAGTGCCCTGATTATCAGTGCAGCTCCAACAGTGCCCAGCAGTGATGCCAGTCAGTGCTGTATTTCAGTGCCCATCAGTGCCGCCAATCAGTGCCACCTATCCGTGCCGCCTATCAGTGCTCTTCAGTGCCTCCTATCAGTGCCGCCTATCAGTGCTGCATATCAGTGCCGCCTATCAGTGCCCATCAGTGCTGCATATTAGTGCCTCCTCATCAGTGCCACCTCATCAGTGCCCTTCAGTGCCGTGTCATCAGTGCGCATCATTGCCGCCTCATCAGTGACCATGAGTGCAGTCTATTGGTGCCCATCTGCGCAGCCTCTTCAGCGCACATCAGTGAAGGAGAAAAATTACTTATTTACAAAATTTTATAACAGAAACTAAGAAAAAAAACTTTAAAAAAAAAAACCCTGTGGTGATTAAATACCACCAAAAGAAAGCTCTATCTGTCTCAAAAAATGCTAAAAATGTTGTTTGGGTACAGATTTGCATGAGCGCGCAATTATCATTCAAAGTGAGACAGCACTAAAAGCTGAAAATTAGCCTGGGCAGGAAGGGGTAAAAGTTCCCAGTAGGCAAGTAGTTAATAAAAGACCACATAGATGAGTTCTTGCTGGAAAAAAAATATAAGCAACAGACAGCATGGATTAATGAAAGACAGAAGTTGGCAGACAAATCTGATTTTTTTTATGAGGATGTGAGCAAAACCTTGGACAGAGGGGTGGCTGTGGATGTAGTATATTTGGATTTTGCAAACGACAAAATTCCCCACTCATGGCTAATGTGTAAGGTAAAGTCTACAGGCCTGGAAAAATCAATTTGTAAATGGATAGAAAACTGGCTAAAAGACCAAATTCAGAGAGTGGTGGGTAATGATTCATACTCTGAATGGTCTAGGGTTGTTAGTGGTGTACCCCAAGATTCAGTGTTGGGACTCTTACTCTTTAATATATTTATAAATGATATAGGGTCTGGGATTAAAAGTAGCATTTCAGTCTTTGCAGATAACACCAAGCTTTGCAGTAGAATAACGTCCTTACATGATATCTCCAACTTACAAGCCAACCTCAATGCACTGTTTAATTGAGCAACTATGTGGCAAATGAGGTTTAATGCTGATAAATGTAAAGTTATGCACTTGGGGGCTAAGAATATGCATGCATCATATATACTAGGAGGAGTACAACTGGGGGAATCAGTGGTGAAGAAGAACCTGGTTATTCTGGATCATAAGCTTAATAATAGTTGATAAAGATCCAACCGAGAAGACCCATGTGTTGCCAACATCCTAATATGAACAATATTATATAAAGAGTACCCCCCCCCCGCCAAGGAAATACCAAGGGACTTTTAAGGCAACTAATGAACAGATTATTAGAAAAAAAAAGTAGAAATGTATTAATATAAAATATGTGGTGCATAACACCACCAATGAAATGCAGATCCTTCAATGTTAAGCCCGACACGTTTCTGGACCTATGTAAAGTCCTTTCTTCAGAGGCATTTCATACATGGTAGAGCTGCTATATTGATATTCAGTCAAATAGAGAAGATGCAACAAAAACTGCCACACATTGATGTGGCTGAAGGTGAAAACAGACACGGCTGCTGCAGCGAGGTCTAAATGGGTCCAAGGCCTAAACAGATGTTAGTACTCAAACATAAGAACAGGAGACATCTGAAAAAACAATAGGTGGATAAACCACTATTGCACCCACAGCGGAGACCCAGGCAGTGCTCCTGTAAGATGGTGGTGTCAACCAGTGCCCCTGGGGGTGAGCAAAGATCCTTGAGAGGGCCAAGCAGACGAGCGGTCCGGTTTACAACAGAGCACCGTGTACGGTGCAGCAAGGGTGCAGGACTTGAAGGATCTGCATTTCTATATTTATTATATGATTCTGTCTATGTTTTATATGCAATTCATTGGTGGCGTAGTAGTTACCCCATTGTTATGACTAAGGCCTTATAGGCTGAAATGCGTCAGCTGACTTAATCTGTTTTTGTTCACTGTGGCTATTCAATATAATGAAGAAATTTTAAGAGCAACAACCAGAGTGTGGATCATTTTTTCTACACACTTCCAAGGAGATTCCCGAAGGCAAGGAAAAAGATTAAGCCCACTGCTGTCTTCAGGGAGCACTGTTACAGCTGACCATCTCTCCCCTTGTGTTGTCCCTGCTCAGTGCTGATCTGTACTCACTGTCTGTTTTTGCTCTGTTCCGCTGCCTCTCCTGAAGGTTCTCCTCCAACTGCCTTTTGTGGTAGGTTCCTTCTAGACCAGCTATCCCGAGCCTCCAGCCTGAGTTATCACCTCTTCTGGCAAGGGATTCCCTCAAGGGCCACTCCTCGGGACTCCATCTCTATCTTCCACCCGACTCCCAGCTGGAATGGCCCATGTCTATTTATCGGGTTGACTCTGCCCCCGGCCAGCCCACCTCTGGGGATTGTCTGAGGCTCCATAATTATTCATGGCAGCTCCTCCTAACCCCTCTAGTTCTAGAAGGTTCTCCAGACTTCCAGACACCAGGGAGAGGCACCAGAGAGCTGCCAGAATGGTCATCCAGCCCTCGCTCAACTAAGCCTGACCCAATTCAGGTTATTCATGGCCATAATATGTTTTTTCCTACTCTCACACTAGTAGCACACATTCGAGTGTGCTACATGCTTATTTCTGAAAAAAAAGCAATTGTTTATAATACTGGGGGGTCGATTTATTAAAGGCAAGTATAGTGTGCCTTGCAAGTGCAGTTGCTCCAGAGCTTTGTAAATGAGGTAAAGCTTCACTTTGCAAAGAATAAACAATCGTATGCAAGGAAAATAAGAAGACAGCATTTTTGCTTGCACATGATTGGATGGTAAAAATCAGCAGGGCTTCCCTCATTATACTAAGTTCTAAGTTCTGGAGCAAATGCACTTGCAGTGCCTTTAGTAAATCAACCCCATTGTGTTACCTGCAAGGGTTTCAATCTCCATAGGGCTAAAGGACCAAGCAACTAACATTCTGAGGAGATCAGCAATAGCAGCGCCCACATTTGTTTTTAGGAAGTGAGAAAAGTGAGACAGAAAAAAATTATGACAGAGGTTCTAGTCCTCCTTCTAATGTTTATTTCTGTTTACAATGCCATTGAATCATTCCCTTCACTTCCTGTCTTGTAAAACATTGACTTGATGTGAGGGTAAATAGGATCCCCAGACAACAGTGGAAAATATGACTGAGGTTCTAATCCTTCCCTACTTTAGTCAGCCAGATAGGATAGGGGCAGTCAGATAGGCGTTCTCATTTCTGTGCCCAGGACCATTCCAGCTACTATGCAGATGTGCAGGGATGATGCTACTGCCCCTAAGTATCTTTGCTGTGCAAAAAAATGTTACCTCAAGCACCCTTTATTGGGTAGACTTATGGGAGAGGATTAGGAAGAAGAAAATAGTGATCAAAAAAGGTTTCTCAAGCTGTCTGATCACTATTCCCACCGATGAGACACAGCTCTGAGAGGTATGGAAAGGCACTTCGGATCTTCACCTTGGGTGCTTGAGAACCTTGTCCTTGTGCTGCTTGGAGATGACTCCATAGGAACTGTAAGTGTAGACCTGACCACAAATGGCATGCAAGCTAAATTCCAAGGTTAAAACCTGAGTAAGGTGTAATCTTCTTTGGAGCCAACACACCTGAAGCCTGGGAATAAGTATAAATTCCAAATCTAAGGACTCGTTTTAATGGGTGTAGAGGCCGATACAGTGTGCAAGAGCTGTTTGTTTATGTCTCCTGAGCAATGTGTTGTCTCCTGAGCTGTATGCATGCAGCCTTTGTTATCAAAGAAAATGCAATGGCATGGATGGGTGTGTGGCCCCGAATGCAGACAGGGTGCATTCGGGTGGGGGAAAGGGGGGGGTCAAAACTAAAGAGGAATTCCATGTATGGATATTTTATACATACTGTAGTTTCATTGGTCCGGCTTGGACCACTGAATCTATGTATATACCATACCTGACTGATGCCTCTGGAAGCTGGAAATCACTATAGTAAACACCGCTACGCCAGAGATCTCCACTTGCTCCTGGGTCCCATACTGAGTGGTTGGCCCTCTGCATTATGAACAATGGAAGTTGGCCACTCGGCATGGGCGCCATATAAAGAATAATTTGCATTGTCTGCATAAATGCAAAGCGTTCTCTGATTGGATAAAGTACAGAATGCAATGGCACCACCCTGCCTCTCCACCTCATCCAACATGCTGTCTGTGTTCGGGACCATGCACCTGTCCTTGCACACCTGTCAAACTCAGATGTGTAATGCCGCGTACACATGATCGGACTTTACGGCATACTTGGTCCGGCGATCTTTCGATGGACTTTGTACGCTAGGTGCGCTGGACTTAAAAACGGACGGACTTGGACACACACGATCACTCCAAAAGTCCAATGGTTTTGAACGCGGTGACGTACAGCACGTACGACGGGACCAGAAAAAGGAAGTTTAAGCCCCACTACGCCACCCTTTGAGCTCCTTCTGCTAATCTTGTGTTTATCTCGTGTTAGTAGAAGTTTGGTTAGAGACGATTTGCGCTTTTCACACTTCAGCTTATTTCGATCATTTTTTGCGGTTCAGTTTGTGCTTGTGAGGTTTGTATCTACTTTTCAGTGCGTGTTGGTCAGTTCGTAACCTGCCTAGCAGACCGTTCTGGTCCGCTTGTTCCTTATTTTCAGGTCGCTCTTCATAGGCCTTGCTGTTCTTCAGTGCATTTGTTCTAAGTTTGTTTGTTTGACCAGCCGACCGTTTTGAAGCCATGTTGTGTGGATGTACTCGTTCTCGAGTTCATGCTGCGTGGGGACTTGGTGTTGGGGTTAATACTTTGACCCGAGTCCAGTCCATGAACAGGGCGAGGAGGAGTTCATGGATGAAGAACTGGTTGCGCCAGCGTGACCAATTCTCGCACATGCTTTTGCTCCGTGGGATCCGTGAGAATAATCCTGAGGATTTCAGGAATTTTCTCAGGATGACGGACCCCGTTTTTGAACGTCTGCTGGCTATGCTGACCACCTATATGAGCAGGCAGGATACCTGCATGAGGCAAGCCATCACTGCGGAGCAGAGGCTAGTTGTCACTTTACGTTACTTGGAGACTGGGAGAAGTCTTCAGGACTTGAAGATCTCGACAGGCATCTCCCCCCAGGCTCTGGGGATCATAATCCCAGAGACCTGTTCTGCCATTATTCAGGTCCTGCAGAAGGACTATATGAAGGTAAGTTTTATCCTTTAACATTACATAATATGTATTTAATGTTTGCTAATGTATTGTCTAAATGTCCTCGTTACCTAATTACCATGCTTTGAATATGCTGGGAATGTCCCCTTTATCTTCATGCATGCCTGTTTTTTTACCTTAATAATTGTTTAGCCTACATGCATATTTCCCTTCAATAACCTCCCCACCATGCAATCCTGAGTCCATTTATACCTCTAGCCTATAGTCCTTTGAACAATGTATATGGTCAGCTCCATTGTACTGTTTTACCCTCCCCCACCCCCTCAAATGTTTGCATCTGTCAGGTGTGTTCTTGGCCACAATTAGTACCCCTCCCCCACCCCCTCAAATGTTTGCAACTGTCAGGTGTGTTCTTGGCCCCAATTAGTACCCCTCCCCCACCCCCTCAAATGTTTGCAACTGTCAGGTGTGTTCTTGGCCCCAATTAGTACCCCTCCCCCACCCCCTCAAATGTTTGCATGTGTCAGGTGTGTTCTTGGCCCCAATTAGTACCCCTCCACCACCCCCTCAAATGTTTTCAACTGTCAGGTGTGTTCTTGGTCCCATTTAGTACCCCTCCCCCACCCCCATAAATGTTTGCATCTGTCAGGTGTGTTCTTGGCCCCAATTAGTACCCCTCCCCCCACATACAAATTGATCAATGGTCCATCAGAGGGGGTGAGTAATCTTATAAGTGGGCCTTATTTTTTTTTTTTAAATAACACATATCAATAATGTTCAACTGCTGTTGTTCAAGAAAGTTTTGGGTAATCTGATATCCAAGTTATGTTTAAAAGTACTTATATATTTTTTTTCTTGTTTGACTCCACAGTTTCCTTCAAACACACAGGAATGGGAGACTCTGGCCTCCCAGTTCGCTGACCATTGGGACTTTCCCAACTGTGTCAGGGCGATCGATGGGAAGCATGTCTGCATTGTGCCACCACCCCATTCGGGGTCTTATTTCTACAACTATTAAGGGGTTCCATAGTGTAGTTTTGATGGCGGTGGTCTCGGCACAATTGGAATTTATGTTCGTGGACGTGGGGAAGAACGGCCGGATGTCTGACGGAGGAGTCTTTGCACAGACCGAGCTGTGCCAGCGTCTCCAGACTGGTGGCCTCGGATTGCCACCTGATGACCAGAATGTGGATGGACTCCCCTCAGTTTTCATCGCTGATGAAGCGTTTGCTCTCGGCGAGCACTTGATGAGGCCGTTCCCCCAAAGGACACTAACCCCTGAGAGGAGGGTATTTAATTACTGGCTGGCCAGAGCAAGAAGAGTTGTGGAGAATGCCTTTGGGATTCTGGCCAGCCGGTTCCATTTGTTCCTCTCCGCAATAAATCTAGCAGAATACAAAATCAATTATGTGATCTTTGCTTGCTGCATTCTGCATAATTTCTTGAGATGTCATTCTTTGACATATCTATCTTCTGTTGGGCCTGAGGCCGGACTTGGTGTTGATGAACCACTCACAGGCCTGGAAAGTGGCCGTATTGGCTTGGCCCCCCAAACCGCCCGTGAAGTGCGTGACAGATATGTCAATTATTTTAATGGTCGGGGGGCCATTGCAATGCAACAAGATCTTTAAGGCCCAGAAAGATGACCCGAACAGAGGAGGAATCACTAGCCCTCATTCGCGAAGCCAGCCAAATCCTCAGCACACCACCCAATGCGGAAGAGGCGTATGGAACCTATATGGCCACCAGATTGCTGGAACTCGAAAAGGGGCAACGCCTCCTCTGTGAAGGCCTGATTTTTCAAGCGTATCAGAAGGGCTTGAGAGGGGCGCTTACTGCAAAAACATATATAGCAGATGAAGCCACTCCTCCTGCTCCTCCACCTCCTCCTCCTGCCCAAAGTACACCACAAGAGGCACAGCCTCCAAGGAAGGCTGCAGCGAAGTGTGGAGGGAAGGCTGCAGGGCAGCGTGCAGGGAAGGCTCCACGGAAGAGTCGAAGGTGATTGCCTGGCTTCTGTCTGGTCTAACATCTGACTGTGCTCCCTGTGCTCCCTAGTCGCAAGATACCAATTTTATTGTCCTCTAACTTGATGTGTGTCCTGGGCAGTGGTGTATTTAGGTTTTGTGCTGCCCTAGGCCTGACTAAGCTCGCGCACCCCCTAATTTAACTATGACCCACCCCTTCCTGTCAAGGCCACACCCCTTCCTTTTTAAGATCCGCCCTGTCATCTTCATGGGAGGACAGAGGGACACCGCGGGAGGAGGACAGTGAGCGATACAGCATCTTTTCATTTGGGGGATAAGGGGATATGTGCTGGGTGCTTTGGGAGGCTCTTGCACTGAAGTCGTGTCCCTCCTCTGTGGCTCCTCCTCCTCCTGGCTGTGTACTGAGTGTGTGTGGCTGACAGTGGGGAGAGAGGTGTCGGCTGCTACGAAAAGCCCATTGCCGCTTGTGAGACTCTGGGCGGCAGATGTCCTGGGTGCCCACGCTGACGCATCCCTGTCTGGCCAGTTACCGATACTCAGTGCCGTAACTCGTTGTGGGCTCTGGGACAGTGGCGTCACTAGGGTTGGCCTAGAGGATATCAGGTTAGGTACTTCCTAATGGTTCAGTTCCTGGGAACAGTAATGTATAATGGCCAACAGGCTCTCTTACCAGACCCGGTGAAACTGCAACAGTGATCCCTCCGGCTGGATGTTCGCTCACTCTGGGTTGCCCAGGCCAACTCTAGTCAGTAGTGTAGCATGTCTCTACCCTGGCAGTGGCTTCATCTTTCTCCCCCTCTGGTGGTGCAGGTACAGCGTGGCCCTCTGGTGGTGTGGGTACAGTGTGGCTCTGGTAGTGCGGGTACAACGTGGCCCTCTGGTGGTGCGGGTACAGCGTGGCTCTGGTGGTGCGGGTACAGCGTGGCTCTTGTGGTGCGGGTACAGCGTGGCTCTTGTGGTGCGGGTACAACGTGGCTCTCTGGTGGTGTGGGTACAGCGTGGCTCTCTTGTGGTGCGGGTACAGCGTGGCTCTCTGGTGGTGCGGGTTCAGCGTGGCTCTCTGGTGGTGCGGGTACAGGGATACAGTGTGGCTCTCTATCTGGCTTCCCCCAGCACAGTATTCTCTTTTTCTCCTCCTGTAACCCCCCCCCAGCAGAGTGCATGCATGCTGGGGGCTGTAGCATGATGTCTGTGGACACACACATGGGCCGCCATTCTTTAGGGATTACTTTTCCTATGATGCCCCCAGAGTCTTCTGATTGGCCCTCTGCTGTGGCCAATTATGGGGAGGAAAACAGCGGTGGAGGAAGCTGGGCGGCGGCACGGTGAAACCAATTAGAGCCGCTCTCTCTCTCTCTTCTCCGTTCAGCTGACAGAAAGGGGAGGGGGGCGAGCGGGGGAGTTCTCTGGTAAATGGAGCAGCAGATCTGTGACAGGGAGAGGAGAGATGCGGGCTGTCAGGGGAGGGGGAGGCGAGCGGGGGAGATACACAGACAGCCCGCATCTCTCCTCTCCCTGTCACAGATCTGCTGCTCCATTTACCAGAGAACTCCCCCGCTCGCCCCCCCTCTCCTTTCTGTCAGCTGAACGGAGAAGAGAGAGAGAGCGGCTCTAATTGGTTTCGCTGTACCGCCGCCCAGCTTCCTCCCCGTTGTTTCCCTCCCCATGATTGGCCACAGCAGAGGGCCATTCAGAGAGAGAGAGAATCACGGCTTTACGGGGCAGCTTGAAGGATCCTGTCTGGCAGGAGTGCGGGTGCCGTTTTGGTGGGGGGGCGGCTTTTTTGCCGCCCCCCACAAAGTGCCGCCCTAGGCCTGGGCCTTGTTTGGCCTAGGCCAAAACACAGCACTGGTCCTGGGGGACAAAAGGCTTCACACATTCCAAAAGTGTCTCAAGTGTTGCCTTCCTCATTTCTGTTTTGACTAAAATAAATTGATATTTTCGTTACCTTACATTATTGACTATGTGTTTTGATTCAAAAAGGACATTTGGTTTGTGAGTAGGCAGGTACAGGTCAAAAAGACTATATGTGGGTTATTTACAAAAGGCTAAATCATTTTGCAATTCAAGTGCAAAGTGCTATTGCAAAGTGCACTTGATAAATTGCACTGCAAGTGCACTTGTTGGAAGTGCAGTCACTGTAAATATGAGGGGAAGATCTGAAATGAGGGGAAGCTCTGCTGATTTTATCATACAATCATGTGCAAGAGAAATTTTTTTTTTTTGTGTTCCTTGCATGTGCCCCTCGGATCCACAGCGAATGCACTTCCAAATGCTCTTTCAGGGTAATTCCAAGTACAATTTGCACTTGTAGTGAAAAATGATTTTGCCTTTTTAAAAAAAACCGCCTATGTCTAATAAACAAGGGACACCAACCTCATTAAGGTTCATTAAAACAATAAAAATTATTAAGGTTATTGTGGTAACTTGAAACTCTAAATCCAAAAACAAAAAAAAAATTAAAATATAACATTTTGTATAATTTAGCACACATTGTAAAATCTATATTGTTGAAATCTGTAAAAAATAAAGATGAGTCCCAAAAAAATTTGCTACTTTAGTGCTGGAGATCTGGCTTTTAAAAAATATCATATTAGTCATGGCGTGAGGATAAATCATGAAGAAAGTAGTTTGTGAGAACTCTGTGTGAATATAAACAGCAAAACAACTTCCTTCTTCTCGCATTATAAAGAAAAAAAGAATGTGCTGTATTAAAAGATCACTGAAGAGGAATGTGCTAGCTTCAATACGAAGGCTAGTTTTACCAGACCGAGCGCTTCCCTCTTGTACTTGCTTCAGAGCATGCGTCAGTTTGGGTCCGTCGGACTAGCACACAGACGAACGGTTTGTACGCTAGAAAGCAGAGTCCGTCGGAAAGATTTGAAACATGTTTCAAATCTAAGTCCGTCAAACTTTTGAGAAAACAAAGTCCGCTGGAGCCCACACACGATCGAACTGTCTGATGAAATCCGGTACGCCGGACCAAGTATGCTGTAAAGTCCGATCGTGTGTACGCGGCATTAGTCCGTACAGCCACTGTGTGGGTCAAGCTGGACCAATGTAATGCCGCCTACACACAGTCAGATTTTCCGGCGGGAAATATTCGATGGGAGCTTGTTGTCGGAAATTCCGACTGTGTGTAGACTCCATCGGACATTTTCCGTCGGAATTTCCAACAAACAAAATTTGAGATCTGGATCTCAAATTTTCCGACAACAAAATCCGTTGTAATTTCCTATCGTGTGTTCACAATTCTGACGCACAAAGTTCCATGCATGCTTGGAATCAAGCAGAAGAGCCGCATTGGCTATTGAGCTTCATTTTTCTTGGCTCGTTGTACGTGTTGTACGTCACCGCATTCTTGGTGATCGGAATTTCCGACAAGATTTGTGTGACTGTGTGTATGCAAGACAAGTTTGAGCCAACATCCGTCAGAAAACAAACATGGATTTTGTTGTCGGAATGTGCGATCATGTGTACACGGCATATCTGTGTATAAAATATCCATACCTGGAATTCCTCTTTAAATGCGTGGGTGAGTTAGTGCAGGTGGTGTGTCTCCATTAACTACTTCAAATCCGCGCTATAGCCGAATGACGGCTACAGTTCGGACCTGCTTTGCCGGGAGTACGTCCATTGACGTCCTCCCGTGCCCGAGCGGCCTGCGCGCCCCCTGTAGGGCGCACGCTCTGTGATCAGCGAGTCTATGAGACTCGCTGGATCACAGATGGGAGAAAGGGGTCGATACCTACCTCTTACCACATGATCAGCTGTCGGCCAATGACAGCTGATCATGTGATGTCAACAGAGCCGGTAATCGGCTATTTTTTCTCCTCGCGCTGACAGCGTGAGGAGAAAAAAAAAGCTGATCACCGGTGGCTGTGAGAGGGACATCAGTCCCGATCACGGCGAGCTGCCACCAGATCCTCAGTGCCCACCTGTGCCGCCTGCCAGTGTCACCTAGCAATAGGCAACAGTGCCTCCTACCAATGCCCACCAGCGCCACCCATCAGTGCCCACAGTGCCACCCATCAGTGCCCACAGTACCACCTATCAGTGACCACAATCAGTGCCTCAAAAACAGTGCTGCACATCAGTGCAACCTATCAGTGCCCATCAGTGTCACCTACCAGTGCCCATCAGTGCCCATCAGTGCCCATCAGTGCCGCCCATCAGTGCCACCTATCAGTGCCACCTATCAGTGCCATCTATCAGTGGTACCTATCAGTGCTCATCTGTGCCACTCATCTGTGCCACCCATCCATGCTAATCAGTGCCATCTTATCAGTGGCCATCAGTGCCGCCTCATTTGTGCCCATCAGCACCGCCTTATTTGTCCCCATCAGTGCCGCCTTATCTGTGCCTATCAGTGCCGCCTTAACTGTGCCTATCAGTGCCCATCAGTGCAGTCTATCAGTGCCCACCAGTGCAGCCTATCAGTGCCCACCAGTGCAGCCTCATCAGCGCATATCAATGAAGGAGAAAAATTACTTGTTTGAAAAATTTTATATCAAACTATTAAAGTGGTTGTAAACCCTTACAGACCACTTTAACCTACAGGTAAGCCTAGATTAAGGCTTACCTGTAGGTGCTTTAAATATCTCCTAGACCTATACGGTCTAGGAGATATTTGCAAATCGCCGTACGACAATTTCTTCTGCGCATGTGCCGGAGTAAGAAAGGGCACGCTGTGCTGTTTCTAGCTCGGGTCATGCTGTGACTGGCGGCTCCCGCGCACAAGCGCAGGAGTGGCGTCACAGGACTCTGGCCAGTCACAGAGCCGGAGTTCGCGGCCCCGGAAGGAAGAGGGGTGAAGAATGGACGCTCGCTGCTAGCGAGGAAGACAGGGACATTGCGGGTTTCTCCTGCAGGTGTCACATAATGGGCTACTATGCGATGCATAGTAGCCCATTATGCTTTACCTTTGCAGGGAAACAAAGAGGAAGTAAAATCCATCAGGGTTTACATCCTCTTTAAACATGATTTTTTTTTTTTTCAAAATTTTCCATCTTTTTTTGTTTGCTTAGCAAAAAATAAAAATCCCAGCTGTGATTAAATACCACCAAAAGAAAGCTCTATTTGTGGGGAAAAAATAATAAAAATTTAATTTGGGTACAGTGTTGTACCCAAAGCTGAAAGCTGAAAATTGGTCTGGGCAGGAGGGGGGTTTTAGTGCCCAGTAAGCAAGTGGTTAATAACACAGGCTGCCTGCACGCAGAGTCATACTGCTCAGGAAGCATAAATAATGGCTCATGAATGCTGTATGCGCCTCTGGGCTCATTTAAATGAGTCCTTACCCTCTCCCCTCATCAGTGCAGCTTTTACCTGTGATACAATGATACAATGTGCCAAAGGTAGGAGCCTTGGTTAACAGAAGGCATGGCTTGTGTGATAACCTTAATCATTAACAGTCTATTTTACATTTATTCCATTCTGTTTCTTCTCTGCCTCTTCTTCTCTAGGCTAAAAAGCACAGCGGAAAAACTGAATACAGGGCTTGTGCTAGCTGCAGTCGTAAAGTTTCATTCTCCTATTACGAGCTCTTGAGTCATTCTTGTTCCTTTAATTTAGCCAAAAGGGAAGGAGTAGACTCTTTTATGGACATAATTTTGCTTCTTCAGACTGCTGTTGGAGGTTTAGACTGAGTTTAGGAAATCTTCATCACTTCTGTTCTGTTACATAAGCCACTCCTTTCCCAGAGGGTAATTTTCTTCAAAGAATAATTTTGCTCCTGTTGTGCCTGTTGTCTTAAGATGAGCGTGATAGTGAGGAAGGTGAATTACAGCACGTAAAAGAGGAGGTTGCCAAGTCTTCTCATAAAAGAATGTTAGATAGCCTCCAGAGGATACCGATGTACTACTCCTTATAATGCTACCCTCCTCGGTTCAACAATAAATATATGCAGAGTAGAAACCAGCTAAGCCAGTCACAAGGAACTTATTGAGACATTAGAAAGTACTGTTTAAAAAAGTCTTATCCTGTATAGACTGATATACTTTATTGGACTAAATAGCCAGATGTGGATGTGTCCATGTTTAAACTAACCATGGTTTTGTCGTGAATAGGACAGGTGAGGATTACATAGTTACATAGTAGTTAGATTGTTGGTGAGGTTGAAAAAAGATACAAGTCCATCAAGTCCAACCTGTGTGTGTGCTTTTATGTCAGTGTTACATTGTATATCCCTGTATGTTGTACCCTGTTTCCCCCAAAATAAGACCTAGCGTGATTGTCAGTGATGGCTGCAATATAAGCCCTATCCCCCAAATAAGCCCTACCCTGTTTCCCCGAAAATAAGCCCTACCCTGAATATAAGACCTACAAGGACTTTAACTAGGGCTTATGTGGGGGGTAGGGCTTATATTGAAGCCATCACCGTCAATCACACTAGGTCTTATTTTCGGGGAAACAGGGTAGTCATTCAGGTGCCCATCTAATAGTTTTTTTGAAATGATCTATGCTCCCTGCTGAAGCCACTGCTTGTGGAAGAGAATTCCACATCCTTACCGCTCTTATGCCGCATACACACAATTGGATTTTCCGACAACAGAACCATGGAGGGAACTGCGCATTCATTTAAGGCTCGCCAGTTCCTTAATGTCTTGCAGGACAATTTTATGGGTCAGATGGTAGACGCACCAACTAGAAATAAAACATTACTGGATCTACTGATTACCAACAACACAGACCTGATCACGGATGTGGAAATACGGGGCAATTTAGGTAACAGCGATCACAGGTCAGTTAGTTTCAGTATAAATCACACACATAGGAAACATAAAGGGAATACAAAGACACTAAATTTCAAAAGAGCCAACTTCCCTAAACTACAAACCTTGCTAAAAGGCATAAATTGGGATAAAATATTAGGAACAAAGAATACGAAGGAGAGATGGGTTTGCTTTAAGAGCATATTAAATAAGGGCATTAGCCAATGTATCCCATTGGGTAATAAATTTAAAAGAGCGAACAAAAGTCCTGGATAGCTTAACTCCAATGTAAAAATGCATATAAAGGCAAAGGAGAAGGCCTTCAAAAAATACAAGGATGAGGGATCATCCTCAGCATTCAGACTTTATAAAGAATGCAACAAGAAATGTAAGGGTGTAATTAGGACAGCTAAGATAGAACATGAAAGACGCATAGCGGAGGAGAGCAAAAAAAATCCCAAGAAATTCTTTAAGTATGTAAATAGTAAAAAAGGGAGGACAGACCATATTGGCCCCATAAAGAATGCGGAAGGACATCTGGTTACAAAGTATGGGGAGATGGCGAAGGTATTGAATTTATTCTTCTCCTCAGTCTTCACGAGTGAATCGGGGGGCTTCAGTAACCAAAACTGCAGTGTTTATCCTCATGACACAACACAGGAAGCACCTCCATGGTTAACAGAGGACAGAATTAAAATTAGACTTGAGAAACTTAACATTAATAAATCACCGGGACCAGATTGCTTGCATCTGAGGGTACTTAGGGAACTCAGTCAAGTGATTGCCAGACCGTTGTTCCTAATTTTTACAGATAGTCTACTGACTGGAATGGTACCAGCTGATTGGAGAAAAGCCAATGTAGCACGAATATTTAAAAAGGGCCCAAAATATATCCCTGGGAATTACAGACCAGTTAGCCTAACATCAATAGTATGTAAACTCTTGGAGGGGATGATAAGGGACTATATACAAGATTTTAGTAATAAGAACAGTATCATTAGCAGTAATCAGCATGGATTCATGAAGAATCGTTTTTGCCAAACCAATCTATTAACCTTCTATGAGGAGGTGAGTTGCCATCTAGATAAAGGAAGGCCTGTAGACGTGGTGTATCTGGATTTTGCAAAAGCATTTGACACAGTTCCCCATAAACGTTTACTGTACAAAATAAGGTCCGTTGGCATGGACCATAGGGTGAGTACATGGATTGAAAACTGGCTACAAGGGCGAGTTCAGAGGGTGGTGATAAATGGGGAGTACTCAGAATGGTCAGGGGTGGGTAGTGGGGTTCCCCAGGGTTCTGTGCTGGGACCAATCCTATTTAATTTGTTCATAAAATAAACAATTCAATCTCTGTATTTGCAGACGATACTAAGCTAAGCAGGGCAATAACTTCTCCGCAGGATGTGGAAACCTTGCAAAAAGACCTGACCAAATTAATGGGGTGGGCGACTACATTGCAAATGAGGTTCAATGTATAAAAATGTAAAATAATGTATTTGGGTGGCAAAAATATGAATGCAATCTATACACTGGGGGGAGAACCTCTGGGGGAATCTAGGATGGAAAAGGACCTGGGGGTTCTAGTAGATGATAGGCTCAGCAATGGTATGCAATGCCAAGCTGATGCTAACAAAGCAAACAGAATATTAACATGCATTAAAAGGGGGATCAAGTCCAGAGATAAAACGATAATTCTCCCACTCTTCAAGGCTCTGGTCCGGCCGCACCTGGACTATGCTGTCCAGTTCTGGGCACCAGTCCTCAGGAAGGATGTACTGGAAATGGAGCGAGTACAAAGAAGGGCTAATAAAGGGTCTGGAGGATCTTGGTTATGAGGAAAGGTTGCGAGCACTGAACGTATTCTCTCTAGAGAAGAGACTCTTGAGAGGGGATATGATTTCAATTTACAAATACTGTACTGGTGACCCCACAATAGGGATAAAACTTTTTCGCAGAAGAGAGTTTAACAAGACTTGTGGCCACTCATTAAAATAAGAAGAAAAGAGGTTTAACCTTAAACTACATAGAGGGTTCTTTACTGTAAGAGCGGCAAGGATGTAGAATTCCCTTCCACAGGCGGTGGTCCCAGCGGGGAGCATTGATAGCTTCAAGAAACTATTTGATAAGCACCTGAATGACCGCAACATACAGGGATATATAATGTAATACTGACACATAATCACACACATAGGTTGGACTTGATGGACTTGTGTCTTTTTTCAACCTTACCTACTATGTAACTATGTAACTATATGAAAAAAGATATAAGTCCATCAAGTCCAACCTGTGTGTGTGCTTTTATGTCAGTGTTACATTGTATATCCCTGTATGTTGTAGTCATTCAGGTGCCCATCTAATAGTTTTTTTGAAATTATCTATGCTCCCTGCTGAAGCCACTGCTTGTGGAAGAGAATTTCACATCCTTACCGCTCTTATGCCGCATACACACAATTTGATTTTCCGACAACAGAACCATGGATTTTTTTCCGAAGGATGTTGGCTCAAACTTGTCTTGCATACACACGGTCACACAAATGTTGGCTAAAAATTCCAAACGTGAGAACGCTGTGACGTACAACACGTACGACGAGCCGAGAAAAAGGAAGTTCAATAGCCAGTGTGGCTCCTTCTGCTCTATTCAGAGCATGCATGAGCTTTTGTGCGATGGACATGTGTGCACACAATAAGTTTTGAGAACCTGCTCTCAAACATTTGTTCCGGCAGCAAATGTTCGATGGAAAATACACACGGTTGGACTTTTCAACAACAAGCTCACATCGAACATTTCCCGTTGGAAAATCCGACCGTGTGTACGCGACATTACAGTAAAGAACCCTCTACGCAGTTTAAGGTTAAACTGCTTCTAATTTTAGTGAATGGCCGTATGCCTTTTTAAATTCCCTTTCACGGAAGAGTTTTATCCCTATTGTGGGGTTACCAGTATGGTATTTGTACAATGAAATCATATCCCCTCTCAAGCGTCTCTTCTCCAGAGAGAATAAGTTCAGTGCTTGTAGTCTTTCCCCGTAGCTGAAATCCTTTAGTCCCTTAATTAGCTTTGCTGCCCTTCTCTGGACTCTCTCCAGTTCCAGCACATCCTTCTTGAGGAAGGAAAGGAAACAACTGCAATTCTCGAAAATGTATCAACACACTGACAGATAATATGAAAAAAGGGTCATCTGATCCAGAAACAAGAAAACACATGCAGTCTGCCACCACTCACAAATTACAGGATTGAGAAACACCCACATTAGAGATGTGCACAACGGAAAAATGTGTTTCATTTTGGATTAATTCATTAAGTAAATTATTTTGTTTCATCATATTTGTTATGTTAGAATGATTCGTTTTTGGAACATTTCGTATATTCGGATTCATTTTGTATATTCGTTGTTCCAAATTGATTTGTATTTTGGTTTCATTACGGAAGATTTGTTTTAATGTGTATTTTGGGAGATTATTTATGCACTCTAATGTCTCATAAACACGATCGGACTTTCCGACAGCAAAATCGTGGATTTTTGTTCAAAGGGTGTTGGCTCTAACTTATCTTGCATACACGCGGTCACACAAATGATGGCCAACAATTACGAACATAG
Organism: Lithobates clamitans; assembly: GCA_037952925.1. Classification (NCBI taxonomy): domain Eukaryota; kingdom Metazoa; phylum Chordata; class Amphibia; order Anura; family Ranidae; genus Lithobates; species Lithobates clamitans. The sequence goes on from JBBGZY010000917.1 coordinate 467,696, forward strand.
TGACGTACAACACGTACGACGGCTGATAAAAAGGAAGTTCAATAGCCAGTGCGCCACCCTTTGGGCTCCTTCTGCTAATCTCGTGTTTATCTTGTGTTAGTAGAAGTTTGGTGAGAGACGATTCGTGCTTTTCAGCCTCGTGCTTTTCAGTTCATTTCTACTTTTCAGTTTGTGCTTGTTGGTTTGTATCTGTTCTTCAGTGAGTGCTTGTCAGTTCGTTCCTGTCTTTCAGTGCGTTCTAGTTATAGTTCGCTTCTGATTTTCAGTGCGTTCTTGTCCGGTCGTTTCTGATTATCAGCTCGTTCTGTCAGTTCGTTCTGAGCAGCCGTTCGTTTTTTAGCCATGTTGTGGTTACATACTCATCGTAGAGTTTGTGCTGTTGTTGGGCTTGGTGTTGGAGTTATTGCTTCGACCCAAGTCCAGTCCATGAACAGGGGGAGGAGGAGTTCTTGGACCAAGAATTGGTTGCTTAATCGTGACCAATTCTGTCATATGCCTTTGTTGCGGGAGCTCCAGGAGAATAATCCTGATGATTTCAGGAATTATCTCCAGATGACGGACCCCGTCTTTCGCCGTCTCTTGGCTTTGCTAACCCCTTATATTACAAAGCAGCACACCTACATGCGACAAGCCATCACTCCTGAGCAAAGGCTCGTCGCCACCTTGCGGTACTTGGCGACGGGGAGAAGTCTCCAGGACCTGAAGACTGGGATCTCCCCCCAGGCTCTGGGAATAATTATTTCAGAGACCTGTTCTGCCATCATTCAGGTCCTGCAGAAAGACTATATTAAGGTAAGTTTTATCCTTTAACATCACATTCTATGTATTTAATGTTTGGTAATGTATTGTATTTATTTCATCATTCCATAATTACCATGATTGTAATATGCTGTAAGCTTTTAATGCTCCTTTTCTGTCCTTCATGCATATTTGCCTTCACTAACCTCCCCAGCATGCTATCCTGGGCCCATACACACCTAGCCTAGTCACTTAACAATGTATTTTGTCAGCTCCACTGTAGTGCTTACCCTAAACACCCCCTAAAATGTGTCCAAATGTTATTTTTGTCCTTAAATTCAGGCAGAGTGCAAGAGGCTTTTTTTAGGGGGCCAAAACTCATTTGGAACCCTCTCTCCCCCCCAACCGCTAAGTCAACAGATGCCAATACTCTATCTGCTGACTTTGCCCAACCCATACACACTATACTTACCTCTTTTGTGGTCATATTTATGAATGAATTCACCAAAGCATGTAGTGTAAGTGCCTGCCTGAATACTTTCAAATGGTACTGTTTAAAGTTTTGTTTTCTTATTATCTTGATAGGTAATTGCAGAATGTAAAAATGTGCTTCAATTTGGACAGTGTGTATTCATATTTTTGTATTATGACACTTCTTACCTGTCCAGTGGGCTGCCAATAGTGTAAGTAAGAAGAGGCTGGCCAAAGTAACACACATTATTTATGCATTCAGCTCTCAATGAAGTGGAGAGGGTTACCTGTCCAAAACATCTCCCCCCCACCCTAAAATGTTTACAATGGGCCATCAGAGGGGGTGAGGAATCTAATAAGTGGACCTTATACTTTTGTCTTTAAATACTAATTTCAATAAATGTTATACTTATGTTGGCCAAAAATGTCTGTGTCTAATCTGCTTGTATGTGCAATGTTATGTGCAAAAGCACTAATTTTTTTTTTCTTGTTTGACGCCACAGTTTCCTTCCAACCCACAGGAATGGCAGAGTGGGGCCTCCCAATTCCGCCAGCAGTGGAATTGCTGTGGTGCGATCCATGAGAAGCACATCCGGATCGTCCCACCACCCAACTCGGGGTCATACTACTTCAATTATAAGGGGTACAGTATTATTGTGATGTTGGTGGTGGTGATGGCGAATTATAAGTTCCTATATCTGGACGTAGGGAAGAATAGCCGTATGTCATATGGAGGAGTGATAACCCAGACGGAATTTTACCAACTTCTCCAGAATGGCACCTTGGGGTTGCCACCTCCAGAGGATAACGTTGCGGGTCTCAAGTTTGTTTTGTGGCGGATGAGGCCTTTGCGCTGGGGGAACCTCTGATGAGACCATTCCCCATTAGGGCCCTGACCCTGGAGCTGAGGGTTTTTAATTACTGGCTGGCCCATGCCAGAAGAGTGGTTGAGAATGCCTTTGGCATAGTGGTCAGCCGGGTCCGGCTTTTCAAAACGGCCATCAACATGGCCGAATACAAAATAAATCACATCATCTTGAGTTGCTGCATTCTTCACAATTTCCTGCGGAAGAAAGCAGCCAACTATCTGCCCTCAGTTGCAACTGAGGCCGACTTTTTACCTGACCAAACAATGGCGGCGCTTGAAAGTGGCCGCCCTTGCTTTCACCCGCGAAGTACGGCAAAACTATGTTGAGTATTTTGTGGGTAGGGGGGCAATTGATTTACCAGAAAATCTGGAAGCTGTGTAAAATTATTTTTTTATGAAAAACTAAACTCATATTTCATTTGAATTACTGTTTGTGTTTCTTATATTTCTCCTAGGTTCTCCTATGGCCTTTTATTTTTGGCAATTCTCTTCAATAGTGCAAACGTAACTTATTTGATACATGAGGTGACAATCTCTTCTTCAGCTAACTATTATGTTGTGCTGTGGGTCTGCTACACACACACAATGTTTTTGTTGTTAATGTATGTAATGCATTAATGATAAAAATAATCATCCTTTTCAACTCCATGAATTAATTGCTTGTAGTCCCTAAAAATGACCTGATTTTGGCAAATTTTACAGCACAGTGGGGGTTATTTACTAAAGGCAAATCCTCTTTGCACTACAAGTGCACTGAAAGTGCAAAGTGGATTTGCCTTTAGTAAATAACCTCAATTGTCACTGTAACTACACCAACTTAAAAAAAAAACTGGTATTGAACATTGAAAGAAGAAGCCACACATTGTTGAGTATAAAACATTTTACTCCAAGCACATTCACATGTGCGTTATAAACGGTTTTGGAACAAACCAACATCTTGGTTTATAACGTATGTTTGACATAAATTTGCCTTTTTTGGGGCTAAACAAGTATTTTTAAAAACATAACATACAGATCCCCAACTTGGGAACTTAGAAAGTTCAACTTTGCTAAAGTGAAGGCCATATGGGACATTAGTATATCAAAACTGTTGATTTTGCCTTCATCAGATGGGGTTATCTCACCCCTGTAAAAGCCAAATTTTGAAGATGCATACAAATTGGGACTCAAAATTTGGATTTCCCTCATGATCCCATGCCTAAAATGTGTATTTTCCCTATATCTATTTTGCTAAAGCCACAAAACACACAGTGTGTCAACATGTCCTATCTGCCATCATGGGATATCAATGTATGCATTTTGTGGGTACAACCCCTTCCTCCAAACTAAAATAGGTGAGAGCAAGGGGTTGCACCCCCGAAACACGTCCATTGATCCCCCATGATGGGAGCTAGCACATGTTGACACACTGGGCCATATTTTAGAAAGGACAATCCACTTTGCCCTACAAGTGCACTTTCAAGTGCACTTGCATTACACTTGTAGTGCAAAGCGGTTTTGCTTTTTTTAAATAAGCCACAGTGTGTCAACATGTGCTAGATCCCATCATGGGGGATCAATGGACGTGTTTCGGGGATTCAATCCCTTCCTCTCACCTACTTTAGTTTGGAGGAAGAGGTTGCACCGACAAAACGCGTACATTGATATTCCATGATGGCAGATAGCACATGTTGACACACTGTGTGCATCTTCAAAATTTGGCTTTCCAATTACTTTAAAACTTTGAAAATACGTACAACAATAACAGCAACATTTTTTTTTCTTGGTTTAGATTTTGCCTAAAATATCAATGATGTTGCTCAGTCTTTTTTGAACATCATGGATATTTTGCTTCAGTTTTTCTAAATCAGGATTACACACCATGATCTCACTGATGAGTACTTGTGCACTTGCACTGCTGAAGTGAGTTTCTTCTTCCACAACATCCACGTCACCTAAAAATAAAAAACACGCCATTGTCACAGATCAGCTGCGGAGCTGATCTGTGTCTCACCTTTGTATATATTCAAAATGTATAATGCGCTAATATTAACCTCCCAATATAACAGGGTGTGATCTCCTAATGATTAATCAGTGAATCATGTGCAAAATAATCAAATGGAGCCTATTATAAATAACATAACATCCTTCACCATAACAAAATCCTATAACTAAATATCAATGTGATAATAAATGATTGAACACAATTAAAAAGAGAAAAATAAAGATGAGATATATTAATGTGATGAACCACAGTGCACAGGTATCTCAATAGGACAGCATCTTGCTATGAAAAAATATAACGTCTTTGGTGATTTGATGAATATAGACAGGTTTCAATGAGTAATCCCCAGTGATAGCTGGCTTGCTCATATATTCATCTGCTCATTAGCATGGGCTGGCTTTTGGCTTTCAAAAAACTTCCGCAGTATGAAACAACAAAAAAAGAAAGACCATTGTGCAGGCAGTGTGATTTGTAATCCCTATATAATAAGGGTAAAAATTCACTCACACTTTTCAGCAGAATAAATCGGATATGGTAAGGTCAGTTGCATACAGCTAACAGCTGGAATCTCCTCACGCGCCAACAGTGTACACACAGCACTGCTCGTCACTGGCTCCTCCCAACCGGTTTCATCACTAGACACGTGACTTAGTGACAACCATGTATTATATGCAGGCATCCATCTTTTACCTGAAGCTGTGGTCTCAGACACTGACCAGTTGTCGACACCCTTTCGACCACTTAACCCACCACTTCCTGAACCTCTGCATCCACATCCTCAGGTTGTGAACTGAGTTCCCTTTCTTCAGTACGTGTGGGGTTACTGGTGTCCTCAGATGTCCTGATTCTTTTCTCCCCTATGTGACTACAAAAAAGGTATACTTAGCAGACAGATATTTTAGGCTAGAGATAGTAATATGAAACATTGCTTGGAAGTGTTGTCCAATTGTCTGTTTTGAGTTCCAAGCTGAAGACATGATTTTTTTCCCTTTCAAAAGCTGGAATACTTACCTGTTTTGTGCAAGTTTCACACATGGAGAGACCCCTAGTATCCACTGGAGCACCTGCGTGGGACACCATAAAAAGGTTGTTATGGTGTCCCAGTGTAAGGAGAGTGTCCTCTCCTTACACTGAATCAAGTTGTCATTTCATTATAGTTTCAAACACATCTAGACAATGTAATAAAATTATTTAAAGAAAAATAGGCATAAACAAATGTAGCTAACCGGCATCTGCCAAAAACATTGTATTAGTGGTTGAACGAACGATGTTTAATACGAACGATTCCTGTGCCCGCGAACCTCAAACTTGGCATTTTAAACTGTACAACAGTAAAGAAAAGCACATGGACCAGCACAAAAGTAATAATAATAATAGGAACACACGACAAATACTTACTTTTTTGCAACACTTTCCTGATCTTTCTATACTGATCTTGCTCCCTCAATTTCAGGTCTGACCAGCGTTTCCTCAATTGCTCCTTGGATCGTCGTACCCCAAAAGTACTGTGCAGACTTTTCACAACTTTAGTCATGATCTTGGCCTTTCTCACATTAGGGTTTCTGTACAGTCCATGCTTCCCATCATAGTCTGTCCTCTTTAAGATGTCCACCATCTCTACCATCTCTTCAAAGGACATATTTGAGGCCTTATATCTCCTCCTGGATGTGGAACTGCCTTGCTCCGGGCTTTCCTCATCCTCGTCATTGCTGATAACAGCACACACCTGCTGTGTCTCTGCCATGTGCTCTCCCACTGCCCTGAAAGAGAAGAGGCGGGGAATACACTAGAAAGAAGGACAGGGGCGGAGTTTGACGCATGTGCAGTGTATATAAAGCATAACACTCGGGCAACGTATGTACGATTTGTGAGTGGAGGACAGAGGATCGTTAGCACCGAACGAAGGTACAATTGTAACTTGGGGCATCAGTGGTTAGTGGCCTATACTGCTTATAGATTGAGGCCTATATTGGGACAAGATTAGGAGAGTTTAGCCTGACATTAGGGTTTGTCTTGTGTTGTGTCTTGCAGATGTAGCACTGGTAGATTTGCAATCTACCGCACTTTAGGTAAATTTAGTAACTTGTTCGTTAGGAAGGTTAAGTTTGCCTCTGTTCCAGCTTGGCTGACGTTGTGTGTGTTTCCATGCTGACCGGTGGGTGCCGCTGTTATCACTGGTTAGTGTTGGAAAGGCAACGTGTTGAAGTGTATAGATGCTCTTCTGTCCCGGAGACAACTCGGTGGAGGTGGTCCTCCGAGTTGCATTCTGGGCGAGGGTATTTATGGGACAGACGCCATATTTTGGGGTTCGTTTTTCAGCCACCTGCTGGCCCTCCTGGCCGACAGGTATGCGTTAAGGAGCTACCTCGTGGTCCTCCGTTCCGGAGGCCCACGATACTACGGCGCAGGGGTGGGTCCAGAGGCTTGTCTGGGGCCTACCACCGCAGCCGAGGAATGGTCCTGAGCTGTCGGTCCTGTGTGGCAAAGCTAGACAACCGAGGAGATCCCAGGGGAGGACTTATCTTGGAGGGATCAAGCAGCCTGCTGGTCTATAGAGGGGCCTGGTGACTCGGTTGGAGGACGTATCCGAAAGTAACTATACAGCATAGTGTTGCCGGGTTGGCTTAAAGGTTCAGGCACTGTGACAGACATTCATTACAGAAAATTTGATACATCCTGTGGCAGAGGATCATACGGATTTTGTTCCCAAGCAAGTCTGTGGCATTCGTGCTGCGTGCTGGCTGCTAGGCTGGTGAGAGAGGCCTATCCAGACGAGCAAGGAGTGTGTCCCACAAGGGGAGCACATTCCATACAATATCTGAATTCTACCCGAACATTTGTTAAAAGAACCCTAAAGGAAGATGTTTGAGTTTCTTCTGCAGTTTCCCTTTCGTCTCTTTCCTGTTATTTCCTAAGTCAAGTGTTTAATAAAGCATTGAAAACATACTCCAGTGTTGGTGCATGTATCGTCCAGAGGTAGACTCAACGGAATCCTAGACCCAGTGCCGGTGAAACAGAGGGAAGCAGAGTGAAGGTAACAGACCCGCTTAAACCAGCAGCTCCACCGAGAGTTATTGCTATACAGATAAATTGGTTGACAAATTCACAGCCCCTGATTTCCTGCCCAACTTCATAGACAAGTACAGGGAGCTGCCATGTCTCTGGCAAGTCCAATGCAGGGACTATTTGAACAAGCAAAAGAGGAAGGCAGTGCTGGATAAACTGTTGGAATTGGTGAAGCCCGTGTATCCCACAGCAGACATCAACTATTGGAAGGCCAAAATTGGTAGCCTGAGGAGCACATATAATAGGGAGCGCAAGAAGGACCAGGATTCCCTGAGATCTGGAGCAGCAGCAGATGACGTATATGTCCCCAGGCTGTGGTACTACGACAGCCTGCGTTATCAACACTTCCTTCCACATCAGCTGAGGCTCCTGAGGTCCAACCTGGGCCTTCCACCCAGGAAGAAGATGTGGAGGAGCCCAGCTTGACCCAGGTATAGCATAGTTGAAGATATTTCTTGTCAAAAATTTAATGATGTTAACTAGATGTTATTGATCACAAACTTCTGATTTAACAAAGTGGTTTACATATCAATAGACAGTAGTAACCAAAAATGATTGGGACAAGAATTAAAAATGCTGGGGTCAGAATTATACTCTTTTCTATTTGTTAACATTTGCAACAGTCATGAGCTCAAAATTGTGTGTGATTAATGACCATAAACTGAAAACTATATACCATTTTCATACACGGAAAAGTCTCAGCCAGGAGGAGGCCATGGCAAGCAGCCTGACCAAATCCCAGGTTCCTCCCCTTCACCCTCTAACCAAAAGGACCAGAAAGGCAAGGAACCTGGAGGAGTCCGCGGCTGCTTTCCTAAAACAGGCTACTGCGGCAGTTACCACGTAGTATGTCACTACGTTCGTGTTTGTTGGCCGACAATTCCTTTGCCGTTTGTATGCAAGACAAAATCCAGGCACACGCCTTTGGACAAAAGTCAGAGGTTTTGTCTGCGGAAAATCTGATCGTGTGTACGAGGCTTAAAGCACACTTGGAGCATATAAGGACACTTTTTACTGTACATTGTAATGTACTGCTGGATGGGAAACGTCTTTACTGTAACAATAGACTGGACTTTTTTTTTAGCATATCTGCATGTATTAATACCCCATTTAAAAAGGTCCACTCACTGTAAGCCAAGCAGAAGAGAAATTACTTTTTTGTGCTATTATCAAAATAACTCAGAGACAGTAGAATTCCTAATGTTGGAGTTCTTCTACCTGAGAAGTGACAGTCTCCCTTCAGTACAAAAGCAGTCCTTGGCCCATACTCAAACTAGTCTGAATACAGCTGCCATTGTACACATGAAAAATCATCAAATTCTTTTTCATAATATGCATTCCTAGAGGATATAACTTTTGCTCTATCAGTGGATCGTCTTGGGTATGCTCTTTGCCTAAGATGCTCCTCCAATAGTCTCTGACTCGAAAGAAGCCACATCTAAACAATTACATCATGCAGGGTGTACTCCCCTACAGGAATCGCTCTTAGGCCTCATGCACACGGGATGTTAAAATAACGTTATGAAAACGCCAGTATCTTTGCAGTGATTTTTTGTAACTTTTTTCAGCTTTTTTCAACGTTTTTGCAATAGCGTTTATTAGCGTTTATTAGCGTTTTTAGCATTTTTCCGCGTTAGCGTTTTTAGTGTTTTTTTTTCTCCAAATTTTTCCTTTTTTTTTAAATGGATCAAAAACGTTAAAAACGTTGGTGAGCGACGTTTTTGAGCGTTTTCAAGTGTTTTTGAGCGTTTATCAGCGTTAGAGCGTTTTTACAGCTGAAAAACGTCTCTCAGAACCCTGGGGTTTTTTTACAGCTTAAAAACGCCTATGCCATTTGCAGCTCAAAAACGCCTAGGTGGTCATGAAGCCATAGACTAACATAGACAGGCGTTTTTAAGCTGCAAAAAATGCTCAAAAAAGCGGCTGTAAAAACGTCTGTATGCATGAGGCCTAAAAGTGCGGGATGGATGACAACTGGTGGTTCTCATGTAGAGCTTCTATTGCAACATTTATGAAAGGTAGAAGGGGTAAACGTAATATTGGTATGTCCCCCTTTAAAGTTAATCTTAAAAAAAATATTGATAACGCAATTAAACTTAAAAGTACATTGCAAATTTTTCTGATTGTTATTAAAATAGCAAACAACGTTTTACAAAATTGATGACATACCCCTCTAAACTAACAACAATTTATTGTACAGTACAATAATATACGGCTTCTAAAAGTGTTAAAATCTGCAAAGGTGTGGGGCTCCTCATACCAACCCATTAAATAGTTGGCAACTGAGAGGAAAAATGTAACCCCCATGTAAGCTCAGCATCTCTAGAAGTAGAAAACCCTATTTTAAAAAAACAAAGATATGCATAAGCAAAAATCCAACTGCCAAAATCAAAGAATATGTATTGCCTAACTGTAGATGATGTTGAAGTGAAATTAGCAATAAATGATGAAGTTTGGTGGTGAAAGGGACTTTCACATCCAACATGACTCACAGAAAACCTTCCAGACGTTTTAAATGGTATTTTTTTAGACCAATTTCATGTCTCTAATGTAGCCTTAAAGGCAAACTAATGGTTAAAGTTGCCTTTCAGGCCACCCACTCTCCTGCTCATTCTAAAAGAGAGCCTATACCAGCTACTGCAGGGCGACCCCTCTGGTAGTAACCCAGATTTGGATACCTTGGGTAGGTGGTAAAATATTGAATAATAGGTGTAGCGATACCCCCGAAGGAGCTGCTTAAGTTTGTTCAGTCGGTTACTCTGCCTCTCAACACCAAAGAACTGTCTCAGCCCCTCTGGCACACCTAGCAAACAGTGTGCTTGCAAACACAGTAAAGCAGACACCAAATGTAGTGAACAGGAAGTTTGTTTGCTGGGAGAATTTACACAATTAAACAAACAGTGATCTGGTAACTCAATAGTCAACAATGGCAAACTGTGGTCTTTATTAGTGTTAATCAAACCCAAAATGCAGACTTCAAAATAACAAAGTCAAACAACTTAAATAAGTCTAGTGTGGCCTATGCACTCAGGAAAAAAGGGGAACTAATCTGACTTAACAACAGTGTCAGAAACCATGAAATCAGGCTGAGACAGAAGTACAGTTAAATCAAACTTGTTTAATAATAAAAGTAAAAAGAACAAACGTAGTCAAAACATAGCCAAAGGTCAGTAACAGGAATGGATAGTCAGCCAAGCCAGAAGTCAGGGATCAATGTAGTGGAACAGCAAGCAGGATCTGGAGCCAGAAGGGATGTCAGCAAAGCAAGTCTTGAACAGGATTGCAGGAGTGCATCTCAGTTACTGTGATGTTGACCAAGGCGAAGGCAGAGTTCCTCTGGACTGGACGGCTTAAGTAGGCAGGACTGACGAGCAGGATATCATCAACAGCTGAGTAACTGTGGAGAGATATGAGCTGACAATTAGCCGACAGCTGAGCAGACAGCTCAGAGAATGAAGGGTGGAACCCAGCCCTGACAAACAGTCAGTCTGTTTCCCCTAAATCCTGAAATCACAGACCCAGGCAGTTAAATGTGAGGTAATAGGCCACAAATGCAATTTATCACTTTAATAATTAACGTGAGAGTTCCCCTTTAAAACCCCTTTCACACCGAGGGCTTTTTGCAGGCGCTATAGCGTTAAAAATATCGCCTGCAATCCGCCCTCAAACAGCTGCTCCATTGTCTCCAGTGTGAAAGCCCGAGGGTTTTCACACTGGAGCGGTGCACTGGCAGGGTGTCAGGAAAAGTACTGCCAGCAGCTTCTTTGGAGCGGTGAAGGAGCGGTGTGTTTACCGCTCCTCCACCGCTGCTCCCCATTGAAATCAATGGGGCAGCTCTGCGATACTGCCGTCAAAACGCCGCTATTGTGACGCATTGCGGGTGGTTTTAACCCTTTCTCGACTGCTAGCGGGGGGTAAAAGCACCCCGCTAGCGGCCGAAATGCGCCACAAATCCAATGGTAAAACGCCACTATAAATAGCGGCGTTTTACCGCCGACGTTATGCTCGGTGTGAAAGCCATCTAAAGGTAGTCACTAAAATCAATAAATTACTGATACTGAAGGAGTAACAGAAAGTGTCCTCATAATGGAGATATCCAGGATCTTCGGCTAGCCTGGCGTTGGTGCACTTGGTGTCCTGTGTCCTGTTGAGGATAAACAAAGGGGTACTTGAAAGTATCCTAGTAGGCAAAAAGGAGATGTAGGATGCTAGCAGTATCCTGATAGGCAAAGTGGAATGTAGTGACTGTTCAGCAGGGTGCAAGTGTTCCTACACATGTGGGCAGTGGTGAGGCAATGTTGCCTGACTCACCCGTCCTGTGACCAAAGGATCAAGCGACAAGTCCCCCGAAAGGTCCGACTGGCCACCTTGTACCCGAATTGGCCGACCCCCTCAGGAACACCTGGAGATATGGCCGGGATCCCTCTCAGGTGGCATGTCCGTCACGTCCAACTCCTAAAACTGTGGCAGGATCAGCACATCGACCTCTGGAGCTGTGGCAGGACCAACTCACTCCCTCATCAACTGACTTTTACCTCAGAACACAAAATGGAGTATTTTACTTTCCTGTAAGAAAACCCTGCTGGGATTTGTATTTCTCCCTGTATACCAGTTTATTGGGCCGTTTTGTGTGGGAACTGCATGTCCCAGAATCCATTGCAGCTCACTCTGCAGTTCAGTACAGTCTCTCCCATTGGCTGTTGTAACTGTGCCTTTACTTGGTTTTCTTCTTCCGGCCAAAAGCATACCTCCCAACATTTGAACTTCAGAATGAGGGACACCTGAGGGAAGTAGTGATCTGCTACGCACACCGCGGCAAAGTGTGGGTGTGGCCAAAGTCTTACCAGTGGGGGGGGATTGAAGCCCAGGCTTCATTGTAACAAAAAATATGATTGCTTTTTCTGAGCCTACCTTAAAGAAGAACTTCATTAAAATAGTCAGGGACTGCATAGCAACCAGCAACTGTTGGGACAATGAAGACTTTGCTGAGAAGTATATAATGTACAGTACTGTGTATATAGTACAGGAGTGTGTAATGCAGAGCACAGGAGTGCTGTGTTGGGTTTAGGACGCATAACACCGACAGCAGTGGTGCAGGGTGTGTAATGCAATGTGTTGAAGGATCAGGAGTATGTAATGAACAGAGGGCTGTAGTCAGTGTTGGGTTTGGGAGTACATGACACACAGAGCAGGGTCCAGGAGTGTTATTTACAGAATGCAGGGAACAGGAGTATGTAATGCACAGAATGCAGGGAACAGGAGTATTATCCACAGAATGCAGGAAACAGGAGTATGTAATGCATAGAATGCAGGGGTCAGGAGTATGTAATGCACGGAATGCAGGGGTCAGGAGTATGTAATGCACAGAATGCAGGGGACACAGGTGTTATCCATAGAATGCAGGGGATAGGAGTGTTATCCATAGAATGAAGGGGTCAGGAGTATGTAATTGTCAGGAAAGGCTAGCCAGTACTCAAGATAGCGGCCGAAGAAGACGACTTATGACCTCAGCCCCTGTCAGAACACCTTCAGTGCATTCGCGTGCGCCCGTGCGCACATATGCGCGCGCACGTGCGCATTGTCAAGAAGGGCATGCCAGCACTCCTCAGTCAGAATGCCAGTGAGCCGGCGCACACCTTTGCGCGCGCTAACGCGCGCACCCTGTGAGAGCTTTTAGCGCCCAACAGGCTATTTAAACTCAGCCAGTGCCCAGACCCGTTGCTGTCCATTCTACAGCATTCCTGTGTGTTACTGCTTGCCTGTATCTGATACCTGTACCTGTTATCTGACCGGGCTTGCCTCTGACGCTCCTGTTTGCTGCCTGCATCTGACCCGGATTGTTTGACCACTGCACCTGCCTGCTCCCTCGACTACTTCGGTGCCAGCTTATCACCGATGCTCCTGACGTGCCCGCCAGTGTATGACCCGGCCTGCCTGTACCTGCCTTCTCTACTATCCGGAGTATCCCGCTGAACTACCGTTCCACCCGCAGCTGATTCCAGTCCCACGGTCTGCGACCCATCATGCACTTGTGCGACTCTGCACGCCCGCGCCTCCTGTCTGCTCTATCGGGGGGCCTCGAGTCAGAGGTGTAAGAGAGGCCGTCCTCTGCATATCAGGCTCTACCGTCAGGTACGTGACAGTAATGCACAGAATGCAGGGGACAGGAGTGTTATCCACAGAATGCAGGGGACAGGAGTGTTATCCATAGAATGCAGCGGTCAGGAGTATGTAATTCACAGAATGCGGGGGTCAGGAGTGTGTAATGCACAGAATGCAAGGGACAGGAGTGCATAATGCACAGAATGCAAGGGACAGGAGTGTGTAATGCGCATAATGCAGAGGACAGACGTATGTAGTGCACAGAATGCAGGGGACAGGAGTATGTAATGCACAGAAGCACAGAATGCAGGGGTCAGGAGTATGTAATGCACAGATTACAGGGAACTTGAATATATAATGCACAGTAAGAGTCAGGTGTACAAAACAAAAGGAGAAAGGAGAAAGGAGTCAGTGTAGGGGTAAGGAGAATGCAAATCCCCCCCTCCAAGCAATACTCTCCTCCACTTTACCACTCTATAAACCCCCCCCCCCAGTACAAATCCTCTCTCCCCCTTCCAGAACAAATCCTCCCATGTAAATCCCCCCTCACAACACAAAGTTCCCCCTCACAGCATCAATCCTCCTTTCCCCCAGTACCCCTCTCAGAATAAATCCTCTTCCACCCCCCAAATCCTCCATCCCAGCCCAATCCCCCATTTTAGTACAAATCCTCTCCCACCCAATTCCCCCATTTCCAAATGCCCCAGCACAAACCTTCTTTCCCCCACCAATCCCCCTTCCCAGCACAACAAATCCCCCTCAATCCCTATTTTAGAGCAGATCCTACTCCCCCCAGTGTAATTCTTTTCTCCACTTCTAGCACAAAGCATCTCCCTCAAATCCCCCCTCCCAGCACAACTCCTCATCCTTCCACAAATACCTCACCCCCAAATCTTCTCCCAGCACAAATCCTCTCCCCACTTCTAGCATGAAGTCACCCCACCCCTCCATCCCTGCACAAATCCTTCCTCCTCTTCTTCAAAACCCTCGAGGACAGATCCTGCCCCCCCCATCTCCAATTTCCCCTCCCAGCAAAAATCCACTTCTAGTACAGATCCTCTCTCCCAAGTCCTCATTTCCAGCACAACCATCCCCTTCCCCATTCTGAGTCAAATCAAATCCTCCCACCCCCCATCCTCCCCAGCACAAATTCTCTCTCCTCCAAATCCCACACACCTGCACAGGTCCTCTCCCAGTTTGGTGCGGAATGTATGGTGGTTAGTATGCGCAGAAGAGGAGTGCGGCGTGTATGGCGGCGGTTAGTATGTGCAGGAGAGGAGTGCAGAGTGTATGGCGGTTAGTATGCGCAGGAGAGAAATGCATCGTGCATGGCAGGGAGTATGCACAGGAGAGAAGTGCGGAGTGTATGGCGGTTAGTATGTGCAGGAGAGGAGTGCGGAGTGTATGGCAGTTAGTATGTGCAGGAGAGGAGTGAGGACGGAGTGTATGGCCGTTAGTATGCGCAGGAGAGAAGTGTGGAGTGTATGGCGGTTTGTATGTGCAGGAGAGGAGTGCGAAGTGTATGGCGGTTAGTATGCGCAGGAGAGGAGTGTGGAATGTATGATGGTTAGTATGTGCAGGAGAGGAGTGCGGCGTGTATGGCGGCTGTTAGGGCACTGGGTAGCAGTGCGGAGTGCAGAGGGTATAAATGTAGATGGTGTAAATGAGTCCTAATTCAATGCTCCATCGTTGCAAGGGCCATTGGACAGTGGCATCATCATGACTTTAAATCGTGGGACGGTCCCGCGGAATCTGGGACAGTTGGGAGCTATGCAATAGGGGCACAAGAGAGGCTGCACAGCTCTGTGTTAAAATTATTGGTTAAACCCACAAGTGTTTTTTTACGACTACTATTTCTTTATACTGGCTTTTTGAATTTACAGTTGCAGCAATGTAGAAATTGAGTGAAAGGTTTAGCACTGTAAAACACTTTTTGATAAGTAGTGCATTTTATATACAACTATATAGATGAGACCAAAATGAAGGACAAATGAGGAGTAAAGAGGGACAGAGGGACATTCTTCCAAATCAGGGACAGTCCCTCAAGATCAGGGACAGTTGGGAGCTATGAATGCAGACATGACAGCCAGCTCTCTCCCCTCTTTCAGGCTGGAAAGCCTGTGTACATGCAGTCATCTGTGTTAATGTACATGCAGTCATTTGTGTTAATGTAAGTCCTTGGCTGCAATACCCGCTACATAGGAAATTGTACTTGAGAGATAGGGGTGGTTTTGGTAAGGCAAATAGACTGTGCACTCTGCAAGTGCAGTTGCTCCAGAGCCTAGTAAACGATGTAAAGCTTCACTTTGCAAAGAATGCCCAATCACACGCAAGAAAAAACATTTTTTTACTTGCATGTGATTGTATAATGGAAGTCAAAGGCATTCTCCCTCATTTCCTAAGCTCTGGAGCAACTGCACTTGCAGAGTGCACAGTTTATTTGCCTTTAGTAAAGCAACCGCATAATCTGCTGTTCTTTTACTAATAACACTCATGCTTGCCACTGAGAGACCAATTCGCATAGCAACTTCTGAAAGTGGGATTTGTTGGCAAAGTCCAATAAATGGATTCATTTTGTAACTGTCTCAAAATTTCATGTTTAAAATCTGTTGCATTAAAGCAGTAGTAAACTCTACCACTTTTTTTTTTTAAATAAGCCCCCTGCAGTATTATGCCATAAACTGCTAGTATACACAGCATACTAGCACATACCTTTTAAAAGGAGCTCTCCAGCACTGAGCTGTCACTGCTGCCAGAATAGCCCATCTTCGGCTGATCTTCATTCTGGGAATGCACACTCCGTTTGAATGAGTGAGCTGCGATGACATTATTTCCACGCATGCACACAGGAGTAATCATCTTGGCATGGTACTTTGCATTCACAGTGCACTCAGTGTACCCTGAATACAGAGTGCACTGTGCATGCTCAGTAACCTCAGGGACAATGTGAATATCTCCTAAATGGCACAAGTTTAGGAGGCATTCACTTTACCTACAGTTAAGACTTATTACAATTGTAAAAATTTTTTATTAAAAAATCATACAAATATACAGTTCATTAACCACTTCAGCCCCGGAAGGATTTACCCCCTTCCTGACCAGAGCACTTTTTACAATTCGGCACTGCGTCGCTTTAACTGCTAATTGCGCGGTCATGCAATGCTGTACCCAAACGAAATTTGCGTCCTTTTCTTCCCACAAATAGAGATTTCTTTTGATGGTATTTGATCACCTCTGCTGTTTTTATTTTTTGCGCTTTAAACGGAAAAAGACCGAAAATTTTGAAAAAAATTATATTTTCTACTTTTTGTTATAAAAAAAATCCAATAAACTCAATTTTAGTTATACATTTAGGCCAAAATGTATTCGGCCACATGTCTTTGGTAAAAAAAATGTCAATAAGCGCATATTTATTGGTTTGCGCAAAAGTTATAGCGTCTACAAACTAGGGTACATTTTCTGGAATTTGCACAGCTTTTAGTTTATGACTGCCTATGTCATTTCTTGAGGTGCTAAAATGGCAGGGCAGTACAAACCCCCCCCCCCCAAATGACCCCATTTTGGAAAGTAGACACCCCAAGGAAATTGCTGAGAGGCATGTTGAGCCCATTGAATATTTATTTTTTTTGTCCCAAGTGATTGAATAATGACAAAAAAAAAAAAAAATTACAAAAAGTTGTCACTAAATGATATATTGCTCACACAGGCCATGGGCATATGTGGAATTGCACCCCAAAATACATTCAGCTGCTTCTCCTGAGTACGGGGATACCACATGTGTGGGACTTTTTGGGAGCCTAGCCGCGTACGGGGCCCCGAAAACCAATCACCGCCTTCAGGATTTCTAAGGGCATACATTTTTGATCTCACTCCTCACTACCTATCACAGTTTTGAAGGCCATAAAATGCCAAGATGGCACAAAACCCCCCCAAATGACCCCATTTTGGAAAGTAGACACCCCAAGCTATTTGCTGAGAGGCATGGTGAGTATTTTGCAGCTCTCATTTGTTTTTGAAAATGAAGAAAGACCAGAAAAATTTTTTTTTTTCTTTTTTCAATTTTCAAAACTTTGTGACAAAAAGTGAGGTCTGTAAAATACTCACTATACCTCTCAGCAAATAGCTTGGGGTGTCTACTTTCCAAAATGGGGTCATTTGGGTGGGGTTTGTGCCACCTGGGCATTCCATGGCCTCCAAAACTGTGATAGGCAGTGAAGAGTGAAATCAAAATTTTACGCCGTTAGAAAGCCTGAAGGCGGTGCTTGGTTTTTGGGGTCCCGTGCGCGGCTAGGCTCCCAAAAAGTCCCACACATGTGGTATCCCCGTACTCAGGAGAAGCAACAGAAATTATTTTGGGGTGTAATTTCACATATCCCCATGGCATGTTTGAGCAATATATCATTTAGTGACAACTTTGTGCAAAAAAAAAAAAAAAATTTGTCTCTTTCCCGCAACTTGTGTCACAATATAAAATATTCCATGGACTCGACATGCCTCTCAGCAAATAGCTTGGGGTGTCTACTTTCCAAAATGGGGTCATTTGGGGGGGGGTTTGAACTGTCTTGGCATTTTATGCACAACATTTAGAAGCTTATGTCACACATCACCCACTCTTCTAACCACTTGAAGACAAAGCCCTTTCTGACACTTTTTGATTACATGAAAAAATTATTTTTTTTTGCAAGAAAATTACTTTGAACCCCCAAACATTATATATTTTTTTTAAAGTAAATGCCCTACAGATTAAAATGGTGGGTGTTTCATTTTTTTTTTCACACAGTATTTGCGCAGAGATTTTTCAAACGCATTTTTTGTGGAAAAAACACACTTTTTTAAATTTTAATGCACTAAAACACACTATATTGCCCAAATGTTTGATGAAATAAAAAAGATGATATTAGGCCGAGTACATAGATACCAAACATGACATGCTTTAAAATTGCGCACAAACGTGCAGTGGCAACAAAATTAATACATTTTTAAAAGCCTTTAAAATCCTTTACAGGTTACCACTTTATATTTACAGAGGAGGTCTACTGCTAAAATTACTGCCCTCGATCTGACCTTTGCGGTGATACCTCACATGCATGGTGCAATTGCTGTTTACATTTGACGCCAGACCGACGCTTGCGTTCGCCTTAGCGCGAGAGCAGGGGGGACAGGGGTGCTTTTTTTTTTTTTTTTTTTTATTTATTATTTTTTTGCTTTTTTATCTTATTTTTAAACTGTTCCTTTCATTTTTTTTTAAAATCATTTTTATTGTTATCTCAGGGAATGTAAATATCCCCTATGATAGCAATAGGTAGTGACAGGTACTCTTTTTTGAAAAAATTGGGCTCTATCAGACCCTAGATCTCTCCTCTGCCCTCAAAGCATCTGACCACACCAAGATCGGTGTGATAAAATGCTTCCCCAATTTCCCAATGGCACTGTTTACATCCGGCAAAATCTAAGTCATAAAATGCTCGTAGCTTCCGGTTTCTTAGGCCATAGAGATGTTTGGAGCCACTCTGGTCTCTGATCAGCTCTATGGTCAGCTGGCTGAATCACCGGCTGCATTCTCAGGTTCCCTGTTGAGACAGGAGAGCCAGAGAAAAACACGGAAGACGGTGGGTGGGGGGGGCATTCCCTCCCACGGCTTGTAAAAGCAGTCTAGAGGCTAATTAGCTGCTAGGATTGCTTTTACATGAAAGCCGACCGCTGGCTGAAAAGAATGATACCAAGATGATACCTAAACCTGCAGGCATCATTCTGGTATAACCACTCAAAGTCGTGAATGGTGTACCTGAAGACAAAAAAATGGTTAACAATAAAACACAGTAAACAGTAAAGTATAAAAATTGCATACCTGAAAAGCAAACATGATAAAACATAATAACAATAAAACATTGCAGAATAGAATACAGTAAAAAAGAGCAGAACAATAGAGAGAATAGAGAGAGAGAGAACAATGAAACGACAACTATTTTTTTTATTTCATATATTTTTTTGTGTTTTTTTTTTTTTTTTACACTTTTTTTGTAACTGTAACTTTTATAACTGTAACCGGTTCCAGGTTCGGGTCTCTCAAAATGCGATGGCATCTTGGGAGACCCTGTGAAAGTGCGCCTAGTCTGTGCAATGCTGTACCCTACGCTAATACTCAACTAGTGAATGGTAGCATTCAAAACATTTACCAGTGCAAAGACCAGGATTGTCAGGACAGGAGGGACAATAATAGCGGGTGTCACGCCTATATCCGCGCTTGCTGCAGACACAACATCTTTTTTGGGGGGGTTCGTTGGGTAGGGGTACTCGGGAGGACATAAAAATGCCTCTCATGCAGCCGACTGCATTTGGTTAGGAATGTGAATGGGGAAGTACGGGTGCTGCAGAAGCGGTGGGATCCCAATTAGGATTGGCGAATGCAGCAGGAAGGGCATTATGGGCACGACGGGCCTGTTTGTCTTCTTCTTGGTGGCAGCGGGACACTACTTGTGCTTGCCACCTCACCAGCTTGAACTGCACTTATGGGACTCGCCACGTCACCAAGTGTTACTGCAGTGCTGGTTTGACTACGACCGGGGTGTACTAGGCCACTGGTGCTTGCCAGTTCTCCAAAACGCTACAAAAAAAACTGTTAGCGATCGCAGGGATCAGGCCTGATTCTGCGAACGCTGCAGTTATGCGTTTAGTGTTTTGTAAGTGACAGTGATCGATCGATACTGCACTTGGGTGGGCTGGGCCGGGCGGAGGGGCAAAACGCAGGTGCTAGCAGGTATCTGGGCTGATCCCGCTAACACTGCGTTTTTGGGAACCCTAAACTGCTGGGGACGCTAGTATAGATCTGATCGGATCAGATATTGATCCGATCAGATACTATACCACTAAGGGAGGTGTACGGTGCACGCGTGGGTGTTAGCGCTACTGGCACTAACCTGACGCTGCCTGGGGCTGGTGCTTGCCAGTTCACCAAAACGCTACCAAAAAAACTGTTAGCGATCGCAGGGATCAGGCCTGACTCTGCGAACACTGCAGTTATGCGTTTAGTGTTTTGTAAGTGACAGTGATCGATCGATACTGCACTTGGGTGGGCTGGGCTGGGCTGGGCCGGGCAGAGGGGCAAAACGCAGGTGCTAGCAGGTATCTGGGCTGATCCCGCTAACACTGCGTTTTTGGGAACCCTAAACTGCTGGGGACGCTGGTATAGATCTGATCGGATCAGATATTGATCCATTCAGATACTATACCACTAAGGGAGGCGTATGCTGCGTGCGTGGGTGTTAGCGGTACTGGCGCTAATCTGATGCTGCCTGGGGCGACGCATATCACCGCCGGGCGATCAGGGGGCTAAACCTTTATTCGGTAATAAACGGCGGGTGCCCTGACACTATAAAAAATAAACAAACTAACCAGCTTCACCCGTAACGGTTATACGGTGATCAGTGGTGAAAGGGTTAACTAGAGGGCAATCAAGGGGTAAAACATTTATTAGATAGTATATGGGGGTCCCTGTCACTATAAAACGCTGACGGCGAACCTAAATATTTATGTCCCTAACTAGCGAAACCAGTGACACTAATACAGCGATCAGAAAAATGATCGCTTAGCGACACTGGTGACGGGGGGTGATCAAGGGGTTAAAACTTTATTAGGGGGGGTTAGGGGGGTACCCTAGACGTACAGGGGGCTAAACCTAACTGCCCTACCACTTCTAACTGTCACAGACTGACACCATGCAGTAATCAGGAAAAAAAAACAAAAAAAATAAAACCTGCTTGGTGTCAGTGTGACAGGGAGGGGGGAGGGGTGATTGGGGGGATTGGGGGGGCGATCGGGGGGGGGGGATCGGGGGTGTAATGTATGCCTGGCATGTTCTACTGTGTGTGTGTGTGTTTTACACTTACTCAGATGTCTTCTCTCCTCGGCGCAGGAACGGAAACTGCCGAGCCGAGGAGAGATGACATCACATCCTCTGCCTCTGTGTACTATACAGAGGCAGGGGATGTTTCTCATTGGCTGGGAGCGATCGCGAGGGGGGGGGGCCACGATTGGATGGGTATGGGTACGTGATTTTGCCTGCCCGTGCCATTCTGCTCACGTATATAGGCGTGAGGTGGTTGGCAAGTGGTTAATAAAAACATATTTACACAAAAATAAACAACAACTAAACAAAAACAAGCGTGCTTACATTAGCAAATAAAGTAAACCGTTTCCTGACAAGATAACATAGAAACAAACATATTTTAATGAACTACAAACCCCAAACCTCAACTGAAACACAATTCAGGCTAAGAAACATTTTGAGACTTAATCGCCATCAGGATGCGATTCGAAAACCCCCCATTAACCCCTCCCCCACATCATTCACCCCAACTTCCACATCATTCACCCCGACTTCCACATCATTCACCTTGCATTCTGCACCAGCCACCTTCATGCCCTTCCCACCTCCCCCTCCACCATCATCCAATCCATCCCTCACTCCATCCGCACTTCTGCTATGTCGAGAAGGGGTTGGCACCACCATACACTCTGGTCCAGCACCCTCCGCTGCCTTCACTACACCAGGAGAAACAATAATTGCGGACACAGACTTGACAACCACACTTTCTGACACTGACTGGGGAACCACAGACTGGGGGGACACTGACACCACAGACCGGGGGAACACTGACACCACAGATGGCATCACAGACACAGATTCTGACGGAACAGAGACACTAGGATCCCCTGGTACAACCTCCGCCAACCCAGACTCTTCTCCATCCAGACAGAAAAATTCCTCCACTAACTCTGGCTTATTGTGCAAAGCCTCAGGGCACCGGCTATAAGGGTGACCAACCTTATCACATAGGATACATTTAATGATGTTACAGTCCCTCGCCAGATGCCCCAGTTCCTGACACAAAGTACACTTCTGTTCTGGACATTTAGAGTAGAAAAGTCCCTTGACTCCACATTTATGGCACAGCTTAGGTTGACCAGGGTAGAAGACAGTAATTACAATTAGTAACTTATTACACGTGTAGCACTCTCTAGTGTGCTAGAATAGGTTTTTGTTAGTGTAGGAAAATTGGCAGCCAAGTCTATGTCAAGCGAAGGAATTCGCTTTGCTAACACTGAACCTCCTCTCAGCCAATCAGGTGCTCGGGTCTGTTACCTGTCACCTGATTGGCTGAAATGTCAGGCGCTGTGATTGGACGCCTGATAGAGAGGATGGAAGAAGAGCAGAAGAGCAATTGATAGGTACAGTAGCTGCATTTATTGGCACAGTGGCTGCGTTTGATGGGCACAGTGGCTGCGTTTGATGGGCACAGTGGCTGCGCTTGATAGCACAGTGGCGGCAAATAATGGGCACAGTAGCTACGTTTGATGGCACAGTGGCTGCAATTGATGTTTTTTTTTTAGTTTGTTTGCGCCCCCCCCAAAAAAAGTTTGAGCACCAGCCGCCACTGCTCCCCCTACTTCTGGAACTTGCTGGAAACTTCCAGAAGAATGGGAGTGGAAGTGAGGAAGAGCTGTCTGGAGTATTGAGAGCCCTGACCAATCCCCAACAGATGGGTTGGCAGGGGGTAGGCCTCCTCAATTACCTCAAATACTCAGGGTCAGCCCAACTTGGGTAGTGGAGTTTGGGTGGAAGCTGGAGATGGAGTGTTAGGAGGCTGTTGGAGACCCTTGAGGGTAACCCCTTGTCTGGGGGGGTGACCTCGGGTCTAGGAGTTCAGGGCGGAAGGGAGGACACACAGGGGCGTCCTGACTGGAGGCACGGGAGCAGGAGAAGAACAACAGGAGGTGAACACTGCCGGGCAAATCTCCAGGGAAGAAGACAGGCGGGTGGGCTGGTGAGTGTTACAGTCAGGGAGGACTGAGAGGTAGTCTGAGAGGACTGGGTGAAAGCAGTATTTGATGGATGCAGAGTCAGTCTGGGAGGACTGTGGAAGTTTAGCCAAAAGGGCTGGAGAAATGGGCAGCTGCAGCCAGGTGGGCTGGCAGTGCCTGAGAGGTGGTACTGGGATCAGTAGCCACAGATGGACAGCTGGGCACTAGGACTTTGCTACACAAATAAGAGGCCCGCGGTCCCTGCTTGTAAAGGGAATTTGCTACCTATCCAAAAGTGCCAGCTGGTCCTGGGGGTTGTACTGCTCAAGCAAGTGTTGTGCTAGAGGAAGCTGAGGAGTGCAAATAGTTGTACAGAAGAAATTTGTCCCAGAAAATTCTACTAAATGAATAATAAATTAATAAATTACTTGTAATGTGTTTTATTTTTGACACTTTTATTTAGGTGAATGGGTAGGGGTACCCCATACTCATTCACATAGGGTGGGGGCCCCCTTGTTAAAGGGGACTTCCAGATTCCAATAAGTTCCCTGCCCGCAGCCCCGGACAACCACCGGCCAGGGTTGTTGGGAAGATGCCCTTGTCGCCATCAACATGGGGACAAGGTGCTTTGGGGTGGGGGGCGCAGGGCCCCCCTGCCCCAAAGAACCCACCCCCATGTTGAGGGCATGCAGCCTGGTACGGTTCAGGAGGGGGTGCTCACTCATCCCCACCCCCTTTCCTGACCTGCCGGGCTGTGTGCTCAGATAAAGGTCTGGTAAGGATCTTGGGGGAACCCCCACACCATTTTTTCAGTGTGGGGGTTCCCCTTAAAATCCATACTAAACAGATGGGCCTGATATGCTTTTGGAGGGGTGGAGGGGGAACCCATGACGGTTTTTTTTTACATTTTGCATGGAGTTCCCCCTAAAGATTCATACCAGACACAGTGCCTGGTATTGTCGGGGATCAAAGTTGGATCCCTGTTGATTGAAGTCAGAAGCATGTCAGACTTCAAGTCACAGGGCAAAGGATCCACAGTCGTACAACTGTCATGTTATACCAGTGTGAACCAGGCCTTACAGTACTTTACAAGCTTTGTGCTAGTATTTTTGCACACGTATCAAGCTTCAGATATCTGTTCTTGGGATGGGAAAGGAGAAGAAAGCAATTCTAGAGGAGAAGAAGAATTTTTCAGGCACAAAAATGTTTGGCTACATGTGTGTTGCATGTTTACGGGTGCTCCCATTGAAGTCTAGGGGCCACAAATTGCCTGATTTCACTCAAAAATAGATCATGCACTTCACTTCGTTTTTTGAGGAGGGGGGCAAACAAACCCCCCCGTTTGGTTGGTCCGTCAGTCAAAACCCCCCCCTGTCACTTGCCCGTCCACCCACTGGCCCAGCACTTACCCAATCTAGGTCGCGGGCAGTTTCAACTGCTTCATTGTGCGTCTCCTCCTCGGTGGCTTCCCCCTGCATCTCCTCCTCGGTGGCCAATCGGGATCAGGATCCGCTTCCTGATTGGCCAGGAGGAGCTCTGCGCTCTGAGCCCACCCTTTTGAAGCCAATTAGAGCCTCAGGTTCTAATCATGTGCTTAAGAAAAAAAACATTGAAATCCATGTGTCCGGCACCCTGCATGTAGATTAGGGGCCGGGGGCATGGATTAGGGGGGCTCCTAAATGAGCGCCCGCCACCGGTGTAGGGCATCGAGCATGCAAGCGAATGAGCATTGAAATGTGAAGAAAAAATGCTCAGAGGGCTAGCTGGAGGTGCAGGCTCATTCCACCCCTTAAAGTGGTTGTAAACCCTCCCCCACAACTTTGTCCCATGTAAATCATAAAAAACCCTAATGAACACTGCTTGTAGATATCTCCTTACTTGCTTAGTATTGTTGTAATCCTTTTTGTTCTTTATAATGACTTCACTGAGCATGCCCAGATCTCCCCTGATTTACGGCACACTCTGTGTACTTGTCTGTCTATTATCAGATCTTCCTACGGCACGACACTAAAATCCTACGAGACTGCATATACACTCAGAGTTTCATACTACACCCCATGTGACCATGTGACATCACATGAAGTGTAAACTTGGACAATGGACAGCATTACTGCAGCCTTATCAGCTGAAGCTGATAAGACTGACACAGGCAAACAATAGATAATAGGCACGAGTAAATACTATGAAATACTATGAGCAGTGAAGCAGGGTTGCCATAGAAATGTTGGATTGAGAAGGAGGCTTGGTTAACAGTACAGGAAGTGCTCAATGTAAGGGCGAAAATACACTCTACTGTGGACTCAGAAAACAATCGAATCCCATGATTAAGCCTGTGTGACGAAACATGTTGGGGGCGTGGCTGTACGGAAATCATTATCACTGACGTTGGACGCGGGACGTCAAACCAGGAAGTGGAGGCTCGAGATTGTGATCCGGGACCAAGGAAGAGGTGAGAGTGATACATACGCTAGCACACCTCGGGTCCGCCGTGACCACAGGATCCGCTGCCCTATTTGTTTGAAGACTTGCTGTGATTGTTCTTGCTGGTTTTGAATTTTTTGAAATGTGAGTGTAAAGGTTGAAGATTTGAAGTGCTTCCATTAAACTGGTTTATACGTTATCACACTATTGGAGCACCTTTATTATTTACATGTGGAACGATCCCTTATATGCACGGTTGGATTCTGAATACCCATCTAAAACCCTTTCTATGTGGTTTGAAAGCGTCTTAGCCTAACACGAGAGTGTAGGCATTGGAATTTGGTGAGTGCATTTCTTTAGGGGAGTGGAGTCACTCGCACATTGGTGTGGTGGATGAAACAGGAAGATTTTACATCGAATAGGAATTCACTTGAACACTCTGGGGGTCATTTACTATAGCGCTATGGCGCTAATTCGCGCAAATTGCCGCGAATTAGCGCTAATTCGCTGCAATTTAGCGCTAATTCGCGTCAATTTAGCGCGAATTAGCGCTAATAGCGCTAATTCACGCTAAAATGGTATTCACTATAGCGCTGGTGAGAAAATACTCCCAAAATCGAATTTACTATAGCTCCCTGAAACTAAAGAGAGCCCAAACCCTTACTCTGCTAAAACCTAGAGAATTGCACATGGAAATAATTTTTAGAGCATGATATAATTGCCTAAATGGTACTGAAATATGCGGTATATTATTTAAAGATTATCTGCTTTTAAACTGTGTGAAAAAGTGATTTCTACACTGAAATATCTTTAAAAGTCTGAAAAGTGAAAAATTTCCCGTTTTGGACAACTAGGTGCCAACACAACTGAGCATGCTCAGACCTGAAAATAGCTCTCATTTTAACTCAAGTGTCTTTTTTACCTGGAGGTATAGTAAATACCAAAATGAGAGCTAATTAGAGAGCATTTTTTGGGAGTTAAAATCTGCTCTAATTTAGTCCAAATGAAGTTTCAGTCATTGATTCTAATGGAACAATTCTAACTTTCACAAAAAAACCTTTTAATGTTGAGATGAAGTGTATCTTTCTGTGAAATACATTTTCCTTTGCAACATTGTTGCTTCTACTTAAAATATTTTGATTTTAAGAATGCTACAATGTGGAATGTTTTGATGTTTTGGTAAAATATATTTTTCTCTGTCACTTTCACTTGTTATTCTTCATCTCACAACAATCTTTACCCCAAACTCACACAGGTGTCTTTATAATCCACAATCCATTGCTGATGAAAATTTAAAATGAATCACATTTTTTTGTGCTTTGTATTATTTCCAAATATTCATAATTTGAGCCCAAAAAATGTGATATGTGTACCAACATCAGAAATCAAAATGTAATTCCCAAAAATTTGAGGGTAATATTCTACTCTCACCCACAAAAAAACACCAAATATCACAGAATAAATCAAGAAGAATAACTCTTGAGTGATGTAATTCCATCACCTGTATGTCCATAGAAATGCAGTATTTATGTGTTTTTATGTGTATTTATGTGTAGTTATGAGTAGGAGGGTCTCACATGTGGCAGCTCTGTGGCTTAGAGTTTAGAACTTCTGCTTAGTTTCTCTGAGGGTCTGGGTTCAAATCCCAACCATGTTACTGCATGTGAAGAAGTTGTCTCATCTCCCAGGTCCTATAATTATGTCTAAATGTAGTAGTTATGTGTAGGAGGGTTCCACCACCATTGTAAGTCTTTTCCAGATACACTATATAGCCAAAAGTATTGGAACGCCTGCCTTTACACACACATGAACGTTAATGGCAGCCCAGTCTTAGTCCGTAGGGTTAAAATTTGATTTAGCCCACCCTTTGCAGCTAGAACAGTTTCTGGGAAGGCTGTCCACAAGGTTTAGTCTGCCTATGGGAATGTTTGATCATTCTTCCAGAAGTGCATTTGTGAGGCCAGGCACTGATGTTGGATGAGAAGGCCTGGCTTGCAGTCTCTACTCTAATTCAGCCAAAGGGTGTTCTATCGGGTTGAGGCCAGGACTCTGTGCAGGCCAGTCAAGTTTCTCCACCCCAAACTTGCTCATCCATGTCTTTATGGACCTTGCTTTGTGTACTGGTGCGCAGTCATGTTGGAACAGGAAGGGGATTTCCCCAAACTGTCCCCACAAAGTTGGGAGCATGAAATTGTCCAAAATGTCTTGGTATGCTGACGCCTTAAGAGTTCCCTTCTCTGAAACTAAGAGGCCAAGCCCAACCCCTGAAAAACAACCCCGCACCATAATCCCCCTCCACCAAATCATTTGGACCAGTGCACAAAGCAAGGTCCATAAAGACATGGATGAGTGATTTTGGGGTGGAGGAACTTGACTGGCCTGCACAGAGTCCTGACCTCAACACAACAGAACACCTTGGGGATAAATTAGAGAGGAGACTGTAGGTCAGGCCTTCTCATCCAACATCAGTGCCTGACCTCACAAATGCACTTGGAAGAATGGTCAAACATTCCCATAGACACACTCTTAAACCTTGTGGACAAGAAGAGTTGAAGCTGTTATAGTTGCAAAGGGTGGGCCAAATGAGTTTTGAACCCAATACTAATACTGGGATGCCATTACAGTTCATGTGTGTTTAAAGGCAGGCATCCCAATACTTAGGCCAATATACTGTATATTGCTTGTGACACTGAGCATGGCTATGGACTTAGGGCTGGTTCACACCACAGAGAAGCAGAGAACATGTGTGGGGTTGCCTGGTGGCTTAGTGGGTAGCAGTTCTGTCTAGCAGCACCTGAGATGTTGGTTCAATTCCCCAACATGCTAATACTTGTGTTGAAGTTTATATGTTCTCCCTGTGTGGGTTTCTCACCACAATCTAAAGACATGCTGGCATCTGATTTGTCTCCTGTCGAAATAGGTTCTAATGTAAGATTGTTAATTTTGGACTTTATATTGGAAGCTCATTGCAGCCAGGGACTGATGTTAATGTTTATTAGCACTAATCATGCCCAGGGACTTGGACATTTCAAATTTTAGGGTTTACACTGCACAGGTACATATGCTTAGAAAACTGTTGCTTTGTTTATGTGGATGCAAATGGACTTTGATCTTTGTCCTGTAGTTGGAGATTTGATGCACATAGCCAAGGCTAAGGCTGGCCATACACTATTCAATTTTCCTGTTCAACTTTCCTTTAGATTTACCAAAACCATATAATATGAGGTGAAACCTAAACCTTTTCAATGTGTATGCAATCAGGCAGGCCCTTGCACTACATAGTTGAAGGTAAATCTAAAGAAAATTGAATAAGAAAATTGTATGGTGTATGGCCAACTTAACACAGTTGCAAATCCTATTATGTGTTCCTGCTCATCAGGTGCAATCACTTTAGACATACATGAAGAGACAGATTGAAAGATACTGGTGGGCGTGTACTTCTATTGGGCGTGTGTCAGTGTGCTAACAATACAACCTCTCTTATATAAAGGCCTGCAGTAGGGGGGTTCGTTTGGCCTGAGAAGGTCAGGTTTTTTGTTGTGAGGGAGAAGGAATGATATTGGGAGATTTGATGAAATTCTTGTGCATTTTTTCAATCAAAAGTGGGTTTATGTGGCCATGCTGTCAATGTTATGTGTGTATTGTTCCTGTCTGATCATGCAAACATCGTTTGGAAGCATCTGCTGACCTACTCTTTTTTTTTTTTTTATCTCGTTTAATCGTGTACACTGAAATGCAGCTTCCAGCAGAACATGGTCACCAATGTATGTATGTGTGGATTGTGGGCTGGTGGTGGGTGTTTTGAATAAGTCTTTTGCAATATTATGTTGGAATGCTTTGTAAGAATGACTGTTAAGTATGTTTCTATAATCTTTCAGATAATGTGATGTGTTGCCCGTTATACACTGAAATTAAAGCTGTGTCCACTCTAAGGGTTTGTCTAATTTTAGATTGTAAGCTCCTATGAGCAGGGCCCTTAAAATTCCGTTGCTAAATGTAGTACCATATATCCTGTCCAAATTTTTTTTGAAGCTAGTAAATGTAAATTTATTTTTTTTCTGCTGGTAAAATAAAAGTACATTGAGCTTTTGTTGTGGTGTGTGGGTGTGGTTTATTTTTTATTTATTTATTTTTTTTTCCTTCTACTTTTCTTTCCTTCTACTTTTCTTTCTTTAGTTTTTGTGGGTGGTGGTTTTGGGAAAGTGCAATATCTCTTATATTTTATTTCAATATGTATTTGTGCACCAAAAAACTAATCTCTTTGCCCTGGTTCACATGCTACTTTGAAATTGCGCTACTTCACTTGAAGTAGCATGATTTCAAAGTAGCAAGGTCAGCGTGATTTCAGGTGGCTTCATACACAAATGTCTATTGAAGTCGCACCTGAAATCGGCAAAAGTAGTGCAGGAACTACTTTAGCAAATTGATGCGGTGCCACAAAAAAAATGTTGCATCAATTGGAACAGTACCATTGCCAATAGTCATGCGATTTGATCTCTCAAATTGCATGACCAATTGCTCCAATGTAAACCTAGGCTTCTGCACAACTGCAAGTTATATATAAAGATTCCACCTTTATCACTAACAGCTGTGGAGAATTGCAGGTAATGAATTCAGCTGGTGGATAGGCAGTGTTTGAATGTGTCAGCTCTGGTTCACATTGGTGTGATTTGACATGTCAAATCTGTGGCAATTGCACTGTTCTAATTGGTGCGATTTGTATTGATATTGGTGCAGAAACCTGCACTGATGTCTCTGATGTTGCCCCCACAGTCGGGACTGACATGCAGGAATGAAATTGTGGGAGTTCAGCTGAACGCTTTCCTCCCTCTGTCAGTGTGAACCAGGGCTCAAACTGGGCCTTTTGCCTTTGTAATTCACCTGCTGCTAACCCAGGGACACCATTTCTTAGCAAACTCCCTTAAGTTTACCTTCAAATATATGTAGAAATACAGATTTGCATATCTGAAAATAAAAAAAATACTAATCATGGTTGAGATCAAATATTCGCAGCTGCAATCAAAAGCGTGGTTTCACCTTCTGACCTGGAAATTATTCATTGTATGCACCCGGAAGTTCCTGTGCTGGTCAGGATCTCCATCTAGGTGGACATGGCGAGGTCTCTTTAGCAGAGAGGAGGTGCTGCTTATTGGCCGGGTAAGTGTAGGATATGTACTTGTACTTAATCAATGCAGGGGTGGATGTCATAGTTAGATTTGGTGTGGGTGGGGTTCATTGATTTGTTTGGCATCACCACACATTTGCTTCCGTCCCATGTGCACACATCACTTCCTGCATTTGTTCTGCTGATGTAAATCAGTAAGGACTATGCAAGTATAAATGAGAGCTCCTTTTATTAAAATATATATGACTTGTTTCACAGCTGGGCGAATTTTCCAGCAAATTTGGACCTTTGAGTTGCATGTCAAGTTGTACCCCATGATTCTCAATGACAACCATTCATATCTGTGCTACTTTAAATCGCACCAACTTCAAAGTAGTTCCTGTACTACTTTGGTGTGACTTAAGGTATATCGGGTACAATATTACACAGGCATTCCCAGAAGTTGGGGCCAAGTTGCAGCGGCAAAGTGGCAGCAAAATAGTGTGACTTTCAGGTCGCAGCAGTGTGAATGAGATTCAAGGATAACACCTTTGAATTTGGCCCTATTGTCACTTGTGCATCCTGAAGGTGTAGCAAATTCGTCCCTGCACTACCTTGGTTTGACTTTGATGCAATTTGAGGTCCATACACCACAAGATTACACAGACATTGCTTCAAGTCATGACAAAGCTGTGCAATTTTAAGGTCGCACAAGTGCAAATGGGGCCTTATTCAAAGGTGTTATCAATTAATCGCATTAGGTTACTTTCACACTTGGGTGACTTTTCATGGAGCTTTGGACCTCAGAGTCACATGAAAAGTTGTCCCCCTTGATTTCCATGCATATTTATTAGAGCTGCACGATTAATCGTCATCGTGATTTTTTTTCCCCTTTACGATCTTGAAAAAAGAGTTTCACGATTCTTGCTATGCAAAGAACTCTCTCTGCTCTTCTGAAGCCACAGTCGAAAAACCAGGAAGTCTGCCAAGAATTAGAACATTCTTTATCAGTGAACTTAACTAGAAACCTTGTAACAATTTGTCAATTAAATAGAATTCTGTGTAAGTGAGGAAAGTTTAACTACTTAAACACTAAACATTTTTCTGACATTTGTTGGTTTCAGGTTAAAATCATTTTTTTTTGCTAGAAAATTACTTAAAACCCCCCAACATTATATATATATATTTTTAGTAGAGACCCTAGAGAATAAAATGGTGGTTGTTACAATATTTTATGTCACACTGTATTTGCGCCTTTTTCAAGTTTTTGGAAAAAAAGTACTTTTAATGAATTAAAAAAAAAAAAGAAAAGTTAGCCCAATTTTTTGTGGGATAATGTGAAAGATTTTACGTCGCGAGAATCGTGATCTTTTTATTCTAAGCAAAAAAATTGTGATTCTCATTTTGGCCAGAACCGTGCAGCTCTAATATCTATGCAACTTCACCCAAGTTCACATAGGTCTGAATTGACATGTCAAATTGTAGGCCAAATCGGCGCCTATTGATGGCAATGGAACTGTCCGAATTGGTGCGACGCCACAACGATTCCCAAAAGTAGTTCCTGCACTACTTTGGGCGACTTCAGGGGGCGATTTCTTACCTCCCAACTTTTTGAGATGGGTATAAGGGACACCTATTAGCAAAAGTAGGTAGGCATAGGACACCTTCTTAAAGGAGAACAGTTGGGACCTATGTGATTTCACTAGACATCTGTGCAGGAAAGTGCACTGATGTCTCTGAAATCGCTGACAAAGTCAGGCTGAGTCACACTTGTGCGACTTTGGACATCAGAGTCGTATGACAAGTCATACCCCATGATTTTTAATGTGTACCATTCATATCTGTGCAACTTCAAGTAACACTGACTTCAACGTAGTCCCTGTACTACTTTGGTCTGACTTTGATGCGAGTTGAGGTCCATAGACCTCAAGTTTACACAGGCATTTCCTGGAATTGCGGCAAAATTGCTGATGCAAAATCATGGGAAAGTTGCGTGTCTTTCCCTGTGACTCCTGTGTCCATAGACCTCAAGATTACATAGGCATTGCTTAAAGTCGCATTAAAATCTCGCAACTTTCAGGTCGCACAAGTGTGAAAGGTGCCTAAGTCACTGTGCTGAGTACTATTTTATACCTAGAATATAAAGTAGTCCCACCATCAAACACTAGCAAACATATGTTCTCAATATAATTGTGCTCAAATGGCTGAAAATCACACAGATGGTATCACCTACTGAAAGCTTGCATTGTACTCTGCAGCATATGCTGAAAAGAGGCAAATGCCTATTAGCCAATGCCACATCGGCACGAGCATGGTTGTTACTATAATATTAATGCCTGAAATGTAAAACATTATTGTATTGAATCAAACATTAGTAAATGTATTTTCTCTGTAGGTAAGTGCTCAGCTCTGTAGCATAGCGGTATACCCTGCTGCCCCCAAAAGTTCAAGCCATGAATTCAAATCCCACTGACAGCATCACCTCCCAGAAGTGTGCATTGTACTCAGAAGCATAATTAGGCAAAGCACATCAGCTTGCTTTATTCCATATTTTAACTCTTCAAATGCATGCAATGGTATGTACTTATTCAATAATATGGTATGGAATTCCAAAATTCAAGGGAAAAAATGTCATAGGGTCCCCCCAGTACATACCAGGCCCTTCGGTATGGACTTTAAGGGGAACCCCACACCAAAATGTAAAATAAATTTGATGTGGGGCCCCCAAAATCCATACCAGACCCTTACCTGAGCATGCAGCCTGGAGGTCAGGATAGGGGGGGACGAGTGAGCACCCTCCCCTTCTGAACCTTACCAGGCCACATGCCCCAAAGCACCTTTTCCCCATGGGGATGGGGACAAGGGCCTCTTTCCGACAACACTGGTCGGTGGTTGTCGGTCTGCAGGCAGGGGGTTTATCAGAATCTGGAAGCCCCCTTTAACAAGGGGGCTCCCAGATCCTGCCCCCTATGTGAATAGGTATGGGGTACATTTTACCCCTTCCCATTCACCAAAAAAAGCAGTGAAATGTATAAAAATTTATAGCTGTTTTTTGACAAGTCCTTTATTGTAGAATAGCTCCGAGCTGTCTTCTTCCCTGAGCCATCTTCGCCAGACACTGTCTCTCCCCCCTCCATCTTCTCCCCGAGCTGTATTCTCCCAGAGCCGTCTCTCCTGCCGCCGCCATCTGCTGTGTTCTTCCGCACCTCTGGTTACCCGCTAATAAAAAAAAGCTGCTCTTCTTCCATGGTGGTCTTCCTCCGCTGTGTTGTCACCCACTGTGTGGCATCTCTTACATAGCCATGGAGCGGACTCTCCGGGTGACATTATCGGATGGCCACAGAAGACCGCCACAAGAAGAGCGGCTTTTTTTTTATTAGTGGGTAACCGGCTGCGCTGAAGAACACATCAACGGGAGAAGATGGTGGCAGCAGGAGAGACAGCTCGGGGAGAAGAAACATCAAACACTAGTGAATGTATTTTCTATGTATTTTCTATGTATGACTGTGCTACACCCAATAGGCTAGCGGTCAGCACTTCTACCTTGAGGAACTCATGGGTTCAAATCCCAATACTAAAAGATTGAATTGGTGAAAAAAAAGCAAATGACTATCAGCCAATTAGCCAAAGCAGCATATGCTGAAAATAGGTGAATGCCAATTAGCCAATGCACTTTAAATTTGGCTGATTCTATTATATTAACTCTTCAAATGCATGCAATGATATGTAAGTATTCAATACTATTATGGTGTGAAATTCCAAACACCACACACTAACTAATGGACAGATTACATTTTTTTGTTTGTTCATTTTAATTCGCTTGTGCACTGAAAAAATAAACACAGCTGGGGGATGGTAGGTTGGCTGGTATTTGAACTTGTACCATGAGTGCTGTGGAGACATCTGAGCAGACTACTAAGCCATTGTGCTAAGTATGAGACCTGCATAATAGTGTAGTATGATTAAAGAATGAATATAAATAATTACCGCTTTATAGTCACCTAAATTAAAAAATAAAAAACAACATACAACAAATAGATAACCTAAATGTTTAATACATGTAACTTTACAGAATAGCAGACATTACTATGTAATAATTATTCATAACTGCATTAGTTAGCAAAAGAAGGAAAAAACTAGGAATACTAATTGCAACATACATCAATAGATGCACACAAGGTAGAGCACATCTCACATAAAAATGTTTCTTTCACATACATGGATCATGATTACAGTGCAGTATAGGGATGAGCTTCGTGTTCGAGTCGAACCCATGTTCGACTCGAACATCGGCTGTTCGGTCGTTCGCCGAATTGCGAACGATATGGGCCGTTCGCGCCAAATTCGTGTGGCGCGTCACGGCCCATAATTCACTGCGGCATCGCAGTGCATTGCTGGCTGATGATTGGCCAAGCATGCACTATGACCCGCATGCTTGGCCAATCACAGCGCCGTCAGTAGAGAGAGCTGTAATTGGCCAAAGCCAGGGTGGCTTTGGCCAATTATGGCTCAGGGGATTTAGTACACGCCCCACACTATATAAGGCCGCCTGCACAGCGGCCCTGTGTAGTGTGTGTTCCGGTGTGCTAAGAGATAGAGAGAGAGAGAGACAGTGTCATTTGATTTGAGTTAGATAGATTAGGCAGAACAGTCAGTCAGTTAGCTGCACTTACAGTGTATTGTGTATATATATGCAACCCAGGTTGCATATTTAGCTAGATCCGTTCCTGTTATCTTCTATCTAGACTATTTACATTTAGTGCAGTGCGTCCTGCTCACAGTGTTCAGCTAGATCCGTTCCTGTTATTTACATTTAGTGCAGTGCGTCCTGCTCACAGTGTTCAGCTAGATCCATTCCTGCTATTTACATTTAGTGCAGTGCGTCCTGCTCACAGTGTTCAGCTAGATCCGTTCCTGCTATTTACATTTAGTGCAGTGCGTCCTGCTCACAGTGTTCAGCTAGATCCGTTCCTGCTATTTACATTTAGTGCAGTGCGTCCTGCTCACAGTGTTCAGCTAGATCCGTTCCTGCCATTTACATTTAGTGCAGTGCGTCCTGCTCACAGTGTTCAGCTAGATCCGTTCCTGCAATTTACATTTAGTGCAGTGCGTCCTGCTCACAGTGTTCAGCTAGATCCGTTCCTGCTATTTACATTTAGTGCAGTGCGTCCTGCTCACAGTGTTCAGCTAGATCCGTTCCTGTTATTTACATTTAGTGCAGTGCGTCCTGCTCACAGTGTTCAGCTAGATCCGTTCCTGCTATTTACATTTAGTGCAGTGCGTCCTGCTCACAGTGTTCAGCTAGATCCGTTCCTGTTATCTTCTAGACTATTTACATTTAGTGCAGTGCGTCCTGCTCTCAGTGTTCAGCTAGATCCGTTCCTGTTATTTACATTTAGTGCAGTGCGTCCTGCTCACAGTGTTCAGCTAGATCCGTTCCTGCTATTTACATTTAGTGCAGTGCGTCCTGCTCACAGTGTTCAGCTAGATCCGTTCCTGTTATCTTCTAGACTATTTACATTTAGTGCAGTGCGTCCTGCTCACAGTGTTCAGCTAGATCCGTTCCTGTTATTTACATTTAGTGCAGTGCGTCCTGCTCACAGTGTTCAGCTAGATCCGTTCCTGCTATTTACATTTAGTGCAGTGCGTCCTGCTCACAGTGTTCAGCTAGATCCATTCCTGCTATTTACATTTAGTGCAGTGCGTCCTGCTCACAGTGTTCAGCTAGATCCGTTCCTGCCATTTACATTTAGTGCAGTGCGTCCTGCTCACAGTGTTCAGCTAGATCCGTTCCTGCAATTTACATTTAGTGCAGTGCGTCCTGCTCACAGTGTTCAGCTAGATCCGTTCCTGCTATTTACATTTAGTGCAGTGCGTCCTGCTCACAGTGTTCAGCTAGATCCGTTCCTGTTATTTACATTTAGTGCAGTGCGTCCTGCTCACAGTGTTCAGCTAGATCCGTTCCTGCTATTTACATTTAGTGCAGTGCGTCCTACTCACAGTGTTCAGCTAGATCCGTTCCTGTTATCTTCTAGACTATTTACATTTAGTGCAGTGCGTCCTGCTCACAGTGTTCAGCTAGATCCGTTCCTGTTATTTACATTTAGTGCAGTGCGTCCTGCTCACAGTGTTCAGCTAGATCCGTTCCTGCTATTTACATTTAGTGCAGTGCGTCCTGCTCACAGTGTTCAGCTAGATCCGTTCCTGTTAGCTTCTAGACTATTTACATTTAGTGCAGTGCGTCCTGCTCACAGTGTTCAGCTAGATCCGTTCCTGTTATTTACATTTAGTGCAGTGCGTCCTGCTCACAGTGTTCAGCTAGATCCGTTCCTGCTATTTACATTTAGTGCAGTGCGTCCTGCTCACAGTGTTCAGCTAGATCCGTTCCTGCTATTTACATTTAGTGCAGTGCGTCCTGCTCACAGTGTTCAGCTAGATCCGTTCCTGCTATTTACTTTTAGTGCAGTGCGTCCTGCTCACAGTGTTCAGCTAGATCCGTTCCTGCTATTTACATTTAGTGCAGTGCGTCCTGCTCACAGTGTTCAGCTAGATCCGTTCCTGCTATTTACATTTAGTGCAGTGCGTCCTGCTCACAGTGTTCAGCTAGATCCGTTCCTGCTATTTACATTTAGTGCAGTGCGTCCTGCTCACAGTGTTCAGCTAGATCCGTTCCTGCTATTTACATTTAGTGCAGTGCGTCCTGCTCACAGTGTTCAGCTAGATCCGTTCCTGCCATTTACATTTAGTGCAGTGCGTCCTGCTCACAGTGTTCAGCTAGATCCGTTCCTGTTATCTTCTAGACTATTTACATTTAGTGCAGTGCGTCCTGCTCACAGTGTTCAGCTAGATCCGTTCCTGCTATTTACATTTAGTGCAGTGCGTCCTGCTCACAGTGTTCAGCTAGATCCGTTCCTGCCATTTACATATAGTGCAGTACGTCCTGCTCACAGTGTTCAGCTAGATCCGTTCCTGCAATTTACATTTAGTGCAGTGCGTCCTGATCACAGTGTTCAGCTAGATCCGTTCCTGTTATCTTCCTACTGACAGGCAGGCTTGTCTGGTTACAGTATATAAAGCTACCTGAAGAAAATTACAGGTGTTCTATCCCAGCTTAGTGCAGCTACAGGCCATTAGTATGTCTGGAAGGCCAAGAAGGAGAGGCAGACAATCACAAGCCAATAAGAGAGGGCAAGCAGGCTCTGTGTCTAGTGCTGGTCGTGGAGACGGTGCATCCTCATCAGCACGTGGCCATGGGACACGCTTGGCCTTTTTTTCGGCAGCTGGACGTGTTGAGCCGCAACATGCGGAAGACTTGGTCGAGTGGATGACCAAGCCGTCCTCATCCTCCTCATCCTCTCTCACCCATGCCCAGGGTGCTTTGTCTGGCAAAGCAGCGGCCTCTTCCCTCAGCTCAATGTCATCAGTGACTCCTTCCCTAGCTCCACCATGTCCTCATGAGGATTCCCTCGAACTGTTTGACCACAGTGTTGGGTACATGCTCCAGGAGGATGCCCAGCGTTTGGAAGGCTCTGATGATGATACTGAGCTCGATGAAGGCAGTAACATGAGCACGGACAGAGGGGGTGCCCAAGAAGGACAGCAATCTGGCAGTCATGCTCCCCCTGCTGCAGCATACTGCCAGGTTTGCTCCAGTGATGAGGAGGGAGGGGATGATGAGGTCACTGACTCAACGTGGGTGCCTGATAGGAGAGAGGAGGAGGAGGAGGAGGAGGAGGAGGCGGCACATCACCAACGAGGCAGGATGCCCTCCAGGGGCCAGCCTAAGGGCAGCACATTGACTGCATCACACCCCAAAGCTCCACATGTGCAGGGCGCTGCAGTCTCTGCGCGTTATTCAAAAAGTTCTTTGGTGTGGGCCTTTTTTGAGACGAGTGCATCAGATCGCACCGCTGCTATTTGCAACATATGTCTCAAGCGTATCTCGCGTGGCCAAAACATCTCCCGCTTGGGTACCACATGCTTGACCAGACATATGTTGACCTGCCATGCAGTTCGTTGGCAAGCGTATCTAAAAGACCCACACCAAAGAACAAAGAGGATCTCTCCTTGCTCCTCATCAGCTGAGATTTCCAACCCCACTAGACCTTCAGTCCTCTCTGAGACCTGCAGTGAGAGGAATGAAGGTGTAGAATTAGGTGTGTCACAGCCAAGTACTTGTGGGCAATCTGCTTTTGGTACACCGACGTCAGATTGTACCAGGCAAATTTCCCTGCCCCAGCTGCTGCACCGCCGAAAGAAGTTTGCTCCCAGCCATCCACATGCCCAGCGGTTGAATGCTAGCTTGGCAAAATTGCTGGCACTTCAACTGCTGCCTTTTCAGTTGGTAGACTCTGCCCCCTTCCGTGAGTTTGTGGAATGTGCGGTTCCTCAGTGGCAGGTACCCAAACGCCACTTTTTCTCACGGAAGGCGATTCCGGCTCTCTACCGGCATGTGGAAGGCAATGTCCATGCCTCGCTGGACAGGGCGGTCAGCGGTAAGGTGCATATTACCGCTGACTCATGGTCCAGCAGGCATGGACAGGGACGTTACCTAAGTTTCACGGCGCATTGGGTGACTCTGCTGGCAGCTGGGAAGGATGCAGGACAAGGTGCGGTAGTGTTGGAGGTTGTTCCGCCACCACGCCTCCAAAATGCTGATTGTGACACACCTCTCTCCTCCACCCCCTCCTCTTCTTCTTCCTCCATGGCCTCTTCCTCGGAACCAGCGGTGCTCCGTAGGCGTTCAAGGGGCTACGCAAGTACGCAGGCCAAAAGATGCCATGCGGTGCTTGAGCTGGTGTGCTTGGGGGACAGGAGCCACACTGGGGCAGAGGTTCTGTCAGCTCTGCAGGGGCAGGTTCAGAGGTGGTTGACGCCACGCCAACTTAAGGCAGGAATGGTGGTTTGCGACAATGGCTCCAACCTCCTCTCTGCCCTCCGACAGGGACAAATGACCCATGTGCCCTGTTTGGCTCACGTCCTTAACTTGGTGGTGCAGCGGTTCTTGGGCAGGTACCCGGGCTTACAGGATGTCCTGAGGCAGGCCAGGAAAGTCTGTGTGCATTTCCGCCGGTCATAAAATGCCAGTGCTCGGCTGACGGACCTCCAAAAGGAGTTTAACCTGCCCAAGAACCGCCTAATCTGTGACATGCCCACCAGGTGGAACTCAACGTTGGCCATGCTGCAGCGGCTGCACACGCAGCAGAGGGCCATCAATGAGTACCTGTGCGACTATGGCACCAGGACAGGGTCAGGGAGCTTGGTTTTTTTTCCCCACGCCAGTGGGCCATGATCAGGGATGCATGCACTGTCCTGTCACCATTCGAGGAGGCCACGAGGATGGTGAGCACTGACAGTGCATGCATCAGTGACACTGTCCCCCTTGTCCACCTGTTGGAGCACACGCTGCGTGGAATAATGGACAGGGCACTTGAGGCAGAACAGAGGCAGGAAGAGGAGGAATTCCTTAGCTCTCAAGGCCCCCTTTATCCAGACAGTGTTCCTGCGTGCCCGCCGATCACACAGGAAGAGGACGAGGAGGAGGAGGAGGAAGATTGTGTCAGTATGGAGGTGGAGCCTGGCACTCAGCATCAGCAGCAGTCTTTAAGGGATCAGTCCCAAGGAACACATGGACTTGTACGTGGCTGGGAGGAGGTGGCTGCGGACGTTGTTGTCCTTAGTGACCCAGAGGACTCCGGACCGAATGCCTCAGCAAACCTACGCTGCATGGCCTCCCTGATCCTGCAAAGCCTGCGTAAGGATCCTCGTATTCGTGGTATCAAGGAGAAGGACCAATACTGGCTGGCAACCCTCCTTGATCCACGTTACAAGGGTAAGGTTGCGGACCTTATCTTGCCATCGCAGAGGGAGCAGAGGATGAAACATCTTCGGGAGGCCTTGCAGAAAGGTCTGTGCAACGCGTTCCCAGAGACTGGGAGGTTACAAACTCCTGTTTCTGGACAATGTGTTGCTGAGGCTTCGGTCAGTCAAAGAAGGAGCGGTGGAGAAGGTGGCCGTCTGACCGATGCGTTCAGACAATTTTTTGGTCCGCAGCCCCAAGGTATGATCGGTTCCAGCAACCATCGCCAGCGTCTGTTTTACATGGTGCAGGAATACCTAGGGGCAAGATCAGACTTGGACACCTTTCCCACCGAAAATCCTCTGGGTTACTGGGTCTTGAGGATGGATCACTGGCCAGAGCTTGCACAGTATGCAATTGAGCTACTGTCCTGCATCCAGCGTTCTTTCGGAACGCACATTCAGTGCTGCTGGAGGCGTGGTAACCGATCACAGGGTGCGTCTGTCCACCGACTCGGTCGATCGGCTGACCTTCATAAAAATGAATCAGTCTTGGATCACCACCAGCTACCAAGCACCTGATGCAGATGTAACCGAATAATTTTTTTTGAAATCTCAGATCCCTTCAAAGACTGCCTATGCTGATGCTGAGTGACTATCCCTGAGTAGTTATCCTCTTCCTCCTCAATCATCACGCTGATAGCTTGTAAGAACATTTTTGGTTCTGGGCGCCACCACCAGTGCCTAAGGCACAATTTTTCAGCCCCTGTTTAACAGGGGCGTGTAATTACAATTTTTGATGTAATACTTTGCAGCAGGGCTCGTTCCTGCATTCCAACTAGAGTGTCTGTGAGGGGTTGCAGTGTTGTGGCATCAGCACCAGTGCCTAAGGCCCAATTTTTCTGCCCCTGTCTAACAGGGGCGTGTAATTACAATTTTTGATGCAATACTTTGCAGCAGGGCTCGTTCCTGCGTTCCAACTAGAGTGTCTGTGAGGGGTTGCAGTGTTGTGGCACCAGCACCAGTGCCTAAGGCCCAATTTTTCTGCCCCTGTCTAACAGGGGCGTGTAATTACAATTTTTGATGCAATACTTTGCAGCAGGGCTCGTTCCTGCGTTCCAACTAGAGTGTCTGTGAGGGGTTGCAGTGTTGTGGCACCAGCATCAGTGCCTAAGGCCTAATTTTTCAGCTCCTGTTCAACAGGGGCATGTAATTACAATTCTTGATCTAATATTTCACAGCAGGGCCCTGTGAGGGCTTACAGTGTTGTGGCCACAGCAACACCTAAGGCCCAAATTTCTGCTGAGTATATAGGGCAGGACCCTACTTTCAAACATCTAACTTACAAACGACTCCTACTTGCAAACAGAAGGAGACAACAGGAAGTGAGATGAAATCTACCCCTAGGAAGGGAAATTCTCTCCTGTAAGAGTTAATATGGGAAAACAATTTCTCCTTTCCACTGATGCTTTCCAATCCTTGTTCCACAAAAAAACCCAAATTTTCAAAAAACATTTTTCATTGGGACAAAAAAGTGAGGTGAAATCTTCTGAAGAGGAGGAAAGACAGCAAAACAAATGTCACAGGGGTGATAACCCTTCCCTATGTTTTCCAAAAGGCTTAGAAAAGATTTTTTGGCTGAAGCTAAACACGTTAAAAATGTTCAAAATTACAAACAGATTCTACTTAACAACAAACCTACAGTCCCTGTCTTGTTTGCACCACCTGTATACTGCTGTTCAGAGTATATAGGGCCTGGTGGCCCCACACCTTTCCTTATTTTAATTTGGGTGCGGGGTTCCCCTTAATATCCATACAAGACCCAAAGGGCCTGGTAATGGACTGGGGGGTACCCATGCCGTTTGTCTCACTGATTTTCATCCATATTGCCATGACCCGACATGACATTAAACCCGCAAGCAGTTTTAAATGAGATTTTTTCCTTTAAAAATGACATTTGGTGCAGGGACTGTTCTAAACATGGGAAACACGCGTCACTTTACAGGCATACTATAGACACCCCCCAGGTACGATATTTAAAGGAATATTTCACTTTTTTTTTTTTTACTTTAAGCATCATTAAAATCACTGCTCCCGAAAAAACGGCCGTTTTTAAAAGTTTTTTTTGCATTGATACATGTCCCCTGGGGTAGGACCCGGGTCCCCAAACCCTTTTTAGGACAATACCATGCAAATTAGCCTTTAAAATGAGCACTTTTGATTTCGAACGTTCGAGTCCCATAGACGTCAATGGGGTTCTAACGTTCGTGCGAACTTTCGGTCCGTTCGCGGGTTCTGGTGCGAACCGAACCGGGGGGTGTTCGGCTCATCCCTAGTGCAGTACTATATAACAACTTGGTAGGAATTGGCATTTGCATATACGCGGAAGCGCTAATTAGCACCAGCTTAGAATTTACTAACATGTGTTTCTCACTAATAGCGCTAGTTTTTCATTCGCACATTCGCCTGTTGAAATTTTATTTGGCTAAAATGGTCGCTGGTTCGTATTCCCAACCACACCACAAGACTACCTGCCTGGAGTTTGCATGTTGTCCCTGTGCCTGCGTGGGTTTCCTCCGGGTACTCCGGTTTCCTCCCACACTCCAAAGACATGCTGGTAGGTTAATTGGCTTCTGTCTAAATTGGCCCTAGTATATGAATGTGAGTTAGGGACCTTAGATTGTAAGCTCCTTGAGGGTAGGGGCCCATATTAGTGTATAATGTATATGTAAAGCACTGCGTAAATTGACGGCACTATAGAAGTACCTTAAAGCAGAGTTCCACACAAAAATGGAACTTCCGCTTTTCGGAACCCTCCCCCCC
Source organism: Lithobates clamitans (assembly GCA_037952925.1). NCBI lineage: Eukaryota > Metazoa > Chordata > Amphibia > Anura > Ranidae > Lithobates > Lithobates clamitans. Next base: position 510,872 of record JBBGZY010000917.1, read on the forward strand.
CCGGTGTCACATTTGGCACCTTTCAGGGGGGAGGAGGGTGCAGATACCTGTCTAAGACAGGTATTTGCACCCACTTCCGGCATAGACTCCCATGGGAGTCTATGCCTCTTCCCGTCCCGACCGCGCTGTCTGCTGGGAACACACAGCTCCCAGGAGAGAGCGGCGACCACTAGGGACGCGCAGCGCGACTCGCGCATGCGCAGTAGGGAACTGGGGAGTGAAGCCGCAACGCTTCACTTCCTGATTTCCTCACCTAGGATTGTGGCCGCAGCTGCCGAGAACCGAGCGGGTTCTCGGCGTCCCCTGCCGACATCGCTGGACCCTGGGACAGGTAAGTGGCCATGTAGTAAAAGTCAGCAGCTGCAGTATTTGTAGCTGCTGGCTTTTAATATTTTTTTTTTTTTGGCGGTGTGGGTGAACCCCTGCTTTAAATAAAAATAAATAAGTCTTCACTAATATTATGGTGTGAATCTCCAAAACACCATACACTAGCTAACAAGCAGTTTACATTTGATAAACTTTATTGTATGGTATATAAACCATCAAACACTAGTAAAAGTATTTTGTATATATAATTGTGCTCAGCCCAATAGGCTAGCAGTTAGCACCTCTACCTTCAAACATTCAGGTATTGAAAGACTCATGGGTTCAAATCCCACAGAAGAATCCTAAAAGATTACTATTGGTGGAGAAAAGGAGAATTATTGTTAGCCAGATAGCCAATTAGCCAAAGCAGCATACAGTGAATGCCAAGTAGCCTTTAATGTGGTTGATATTATTGTATTAACTCTTCAAATGCTTGCAATGGTATGTAAGTATTCACTAATATTATGGTGTGAATCTCCAAACACCACACACTAGCTAACCAGCAGTTTACATTTGATAAACTTTATTGTATAGTAAATAACACATCAAACACTAGTAAAAGTATTTTGTATGTATAATTGTGTTCAGCCCAATAGGCTAGCAGTTAGCACCTCTACCTTCAAACATTCAGGTATTGAAAGACTCATGGGTTCAAATCCCACAGAAAAATCCTAAAAGATTGCATTGGTGGGAAAAGGAGAATGCCAGTTAGCCAATTACCCATAGCAACACAAATATACGTGTATATATATTTACTGAAAATAGGTGGTAGCCAATGCAGTTTAATGTGAAAGTTTTTATTGTATTAACTCTTTAAATGCATGCAATGGTATGTAAGTATTCAATTATATTATGATGTGACATTCCAAACACCACACACTAGCTAAAGGGCAGTTTACATTTCTTTGTTTATTTTAATTCACTTGTGCACTGAAAAAATAAACACAGCTGGTGGATGGTAGGTTGGCTGTTGTTTGAACTCATACCATGAGTGGTGTGGAGATATCCAAGCAGACCACTAAGCCATTGTGCTAAGTACAAGACCTGCATAATAGTGTAGTATTATTAAAGAATGAACATAAATAATTACTGCTTTATAGTCAACTAAATTAATAAATAATAAATCAAAAACATGAAAAAAACAACATACAACAAATAGGTAACCTAAATGATTAATACATGTAACTTTACAGAATAGCAGACATTACTATGTAATAATCATTCAGAACTGCATTTCTTAGCAAAAGAAGGAAAAAAAACTAGGAATACTAATTGCAATATAAATCAATAGATGCACGGGAACTAGAGCACATCTCTGATAAAAAATGTTTCTTTCACATACATGGATCATGGCTACAGTACAGTGCTATATAACAACTTGATAAGAATTGGCATTTGTATATACGCGGAAGCGCTAATTAGCGGCAATTTAGAATTTACAAACGTTTGTTCTCCGCTTATATCGCTGATTTTCATGCGCAAATTCGCCGTTTTGTTTCCATTTGGCTAAAATGGGCTCTATTATTTGCCATAGTGCCCAGTACTTCCTGGAGTTATAGTAAATGACCCCCTTTATGGACACTTTTTTTGTGATACAGTTTTTGTTTGAATTTTCAGTTGTCACAGGGTGAAATCAGTATATATATTTATCTATATTCTATTCATTTATATGTTTCACGTTATAAATGCTTTAGCCTCCTGGCTTACATTCTTGCCATACGGCTGATTCAGGCCTTTAGCCTAGGCCTTAAGTCTGCTCCTCAGACCCAAAAGAGTTTCCTAGAGTGAAGCTCTCTCCTAGCTTACTCCTGCTGCTTACTACTTGCTGCTCTGTCACCAAGTACGTCTGCCGCCTGCAGACATGCATACCCTGGCTGCCTCCTGCAGCCTCTGACTCCTCTCAGAGGAATGGTAGTCCACCTGACTCCCATGCACAGACTTCCTGTCTGTTGGGTGGAACCCTGAGCCATAGCTAGGTCACAATTAAATAGCCCAGCACACAGCTGTGCAATCAGCATGCCTCTCCCTCCAAAATCTGGCGTAAACCAGCAATCTTCCAGGTAGCACAGGGTCCTACTGCCACAATAACCACACACAGAAAAGCTTATTTTACAATGCTCTTATCAATATAGCTTTTACCAGTGGCAGAGATGGCCACTGTAATTATTACAATGGTCAATACAAACAATACATTTCATGATTTGCAGGAAGTGTGTTGTTTCATGTAAAAACGCTGGATTTATGCACATGCTAATCCATTTCCTGGCTATAATTAGAAAGTTGCACCACATCTATTATTAGGGTTTGACTGCAAAATATGTTGACATTCTAAACAAGAAAAAACAGAAAATCCCATTGTGAGTTATGATTGAATTCTCCATAACAAGTGTGGTGTGAACTGAAGCATAAACAGCATTCATACAAAGCCCCAGTTTACTTCAGTACCTGTGTTGAGAGAATTAAAAAAAAAATCCATGCTATTTATAGTATTAGACTTCATTGCCACTTATATCTCTATGAGGTCACCATGAGGCGAGATCACGGATGTTTGTTTGCCCCTCTTCTCCAAAGAAAGGCAGTTTTGAATTTATTGGAATCATATGGCCTGGTGTAATAATACCTGGGAACTTGGTTAATATCTTGAGAACTTGGCTAATATCAGTGTTCGTAGCTTACCAAACCAGACTGAAAGCAGTGGTTTAATACTGGCACACATAAATAATATGGAAATATTGGGCTAACAGTGCTGTGGTTTGACAGGGACAGGCATGATAGGCTTGCCAAGGATTCATTTATAATTATACAGTCCGCAAATAAACAGCGCAGACTTGACAATACAAAGGACAAAACAGGCCATACCTGTTCTACAAATGAGTAGTTGTTAGAATACCCAGACAAGGAAAAAGAAATCATGTCCCAATCACAACACTACCTGCCTGGAGTTTGCATGTTCTCCCTGTGCCTGTGTGGGTTTCCTCCGGGTACTCCAGTTTCCTCCCACACTCCAAAGACATGCTGGTAGGTTAATTGGCTTCTGTCCAAAAAAGCCCTAGTATATGAATGTGATTTGGGGACCTTGGATTGTGGGCTTCTTTAGGGTAGGGACCGATGTGAGTGTGCGATGTATATGTGGAGCGCTGCGTAAATTGACGGCGCTATATGGGTACCTTAAATAAAGAATAATAATAGATGAGCATCTTAATGAGACACAATGGGGGACATTTACTAAGATGAATGCGCTGCGCTGGTTCATACCTTAATTGGAGCGCCGGATAAATCCTTAATTGAGCGTGTGAACCGGCGCACGCATAGCAGTACCTGCCCGCGAGAATGTTTCCAGCGTAATCCCATCGCGCTGGTTCTCAATGAGGTACATCTCGCGCTCGCTGCAATAGGAAAAACACATCTTCCTATTAAAGCAGCGCGAGAAAAACTGGCATGGGTTCCCCCTCCAGGGGCATACCAGGCCCTTCGGTCTGGTATGGATTTTAAGGGGAACCCCCTACGCCGAAAAAACAGCGTGGGGGCCCCCGCAAAATCCATACCAGACCCTTATCCAAGCACGCAGCTCGGCCGGTCAGGAAAGGGGGTGGGGACGAGCGAGCGCCCCCCCTCCTGAACCGTACCAGGCTGCATGCCCTCAACATGGGGGATGGGTACTTTGGAGAAGGGGGGCGCGCTGCGGCTCCCCCTCACCCCAAAGCACCTTGTCCTCATGTTGATGAGGACAAGGGCCTCTTTCCGACAACCCTGGCCGTTGGTTGGCGGGGTCTGAGAGTGGGGGGCTTATCAGAATCCAGGAGCCCCCTTTAATAAGGAGGCCCCCAGATCCCGGCCTCCCACCCTATGTGAATGAGTATGGGGTACATGGTACCCCTACCTATTCACCTGGGGGGAAAAAGTGTCAAGAAAAAAACACACTAGACAAGTTTTTAAAGTAATTTATTAGGCAGCTCCGGGGGTCTTCTTCCGACTTCGGGGGTCTCTTCTGCGCTCTCCGGCCTCTTCTCCACGCTCTCTGGTTCTCCTCCCGGTGTCCGGTTCTTCTCCAGGCCTCCGGTTCTTCTCCCGCTCTCCGGTTCTTCTGCCGGGCTCCTCCGCTATCTTCTGCTTTTTTGCCTCTCTTTTGCTAGCGGTGGCCCGGTGTTCTCCGTTCTCTTCTCCCGCTGTCCGGTTGTTCTGTCGCTGTCCGGTTCTTTTCCGCTCTCCGGTATCTTCTGCCGGACTCCCCCGCTATCTTCTTCCAGCTCTTTTGCTAGCGGTGGCCCGGTCTTCTCCGTCGTCTTGTTCCCTCTTCTCTTCTTCTGATGTTGACACGGCGCTCTCTCCCACTGTGATACCGTCTGCCAGGTGTACGCGACTTATATAGGCATGGGGCGTGGTCACCGTGTGATGTCACTGGGTGACCCCGTCCCTTATGACGTCACAGTCCCAGCATGCCCCGAGGGCGTTTTTTCAGGTGCTATTTTTAGCGCTGTAGCACCTGAAAATGCCCCAGTGTGAAAGGGGCCTAAAAAAAGTCCTGCTAGCAGCATCTTTGGAGCAGTTTATAAACCGCTCCTGCCCATTGAAATCAATGGGACAGCGCGGACATACCGCTGGTAAAACGCCGCTGCGGCAGCATTTTGCTGGCGGATTTAACCCCTTTTCGGCCACTAGCGGGGGATAAACCCACTAGCGGCCAAATACTGCGGCTAAAAGGACGGTAAAGCGGCGTTAAAAATAGCACCGTTTTACCGCCGCTGCCGCCGGCACCGCCCCAGTGTGAAAGGGGCCTAAGGCCTCTTTCACACAGACGGACCGTTCAGGTCCGACCTGAACGGACACTCCATGGACCTCTATGGAGGGTCGGATGTCAGTGGTGACATGTCCGCTGACATCCTACCCACTCCAATCCGAAAAAGTGTAACGGCGGAAAAACCTATTTTTCCATCCGTCTGCAGATCGGGTGACGACAGACACTGCGGTCCATCATCATCCGATCCCCCATAGAGGAGAGGGGCACTCTGACGGGTCCGTCCCTGCACAGTGTGCAGAGACATACCTGTCATCTGCCTGCTCAGCGGGGATCGACGGAGCGATCCCCCGCTGAGTAGAGCGGGCTCCGTACACGGACACGTCCGTGTGAAAGAGCCCTAAGGCCAACGCCCTTTGTACAAAAATCCACGGGAAAGTTTGTACAAAGTCCCATCATGTGTATGAGGCTTAAACACCAGAAATTCAAGTTTTCATATCTTTAAAGGTCACCATACACTGGGCAATCAGTTAGATCTTCTATAAATTAGATTCAGTGCAAGAGCCTGTTTGATTTTCTACAATTAGAAGTAATTCTTACAGTGCATCTTCCTATTACTGCTTTAGACTAATGCTCTGTTTCCACTATTTCAACCCCAAAGTTGCGTGATTTACAATGTGCTTTTTCGACTTGTTTGCCACTCTTGCGTGTCATGCCACTTGGGACTGAAAAAGTTGCATCACAAGTTCTACCCCATGATTTACAATGAGTACCGTTCATATGTGTGCGACTTCAAGTCGCATCAACTTCAAAGTAGTCCCTGCAGTACTTTGGTCCCACTTTGATGCGACTTGAGGTCCATAGACCTCAAATATACACAGGCATTGCTTCAAGTTTCGGCAAAAAGTTGTGGGAAACTCATGGCATAAAACACGCGACTTTGGGCTTGCAATAGTGGAAACCGAGCCTTAATGTCATGTCATGCGACTAGTTCAAAACATCGGAGAAAAAGTCGCACTGAAGTTGGAACAAAGAAGTGCAAGAACTTTTTTTGGAGTTGCACCAATTGGAACGGGGGAACATTAAATACATGCTACTTCACATGTGTCCAGTTGCACGACTCGCAGTAGTGGAAAGACAGCCTAAGGCCACTTGGGACTGAAAAGTTGCATCACAAGTTGTACCCCATGATTTACAATGAGTACCGTTCATATGTGTGCGACTTGCTTACGCCCATGCGCACATGCCGTATACACAGCGGGCACACATCTTTATTACAGAAATCCATATTTTACATGGAAATTAACCACTTGCTTACTGGGCACTTAAACCCCACTACTGTCCAGACCAATTTTCAGCGCTGATGCACTTTGAATGACAATTGCGCGGTCATACTTAGCCAAATGTTTTTGTTTTTTTTAATTTTCCCACAAATAGAGCATTCTTTTGGTGGTATTTGATCACCTCTTTGTTTTTTTCTTTTGTTCAAAAAAAGAAAAGACAGATTTTTATAAATAATTTTATATATTTTTGGATATTTTGATATTAAATTTTGCAAACAGGTCATTTTTCTCCTTCATTGATGTACGCTGATGAGGCCGCACTGATGTGCACTGATTGGTTACACTGATAGGCAGCACTGCTTGGGACCACTGGTGGGTATTGATAGGTGGCACTAGCAGGTGGTACCGGTGGGCACAGAATTGCCAATGTCCCTTGCACCTAAGCCGGTGATCAGCTTTTATTTTTATCCTCATGCTGTCAGCGTGAGGAGAAAAAATAAACAATTACCGAGCCTTAGTTTACATCGTGTGATCAGCTGTCATTGGCTGACAACTAATCGCGTGGTAAGGGGCCGGGATCGGCCCTTACTTCGATCTGTGATCACCCGAGTCTCAGTGACTCAGTGCGTGCTGCGCGCCCTGCAGGGAGCACACGGGGAGCCCGTCCTATGACAGCCTCCCAGAAATTCGGGTCCATACTGGGGCCGTCGTTTGGCTATAGCACAGACACCAAGTGGTTAATTGGAAAAACAGATGCAGATTTCTAGGACTGGCCAAAAATAATGTTTAGAGTCAAAGGCAACTGATGACTTTCTATTAAAGGTCTAAATGGGCCATTAACATGCATTACAATTAAACTTAGGAATGTGTCTTTGCAAAGTTAAACTAATTAAAATCCTTTCTTATTTGTGCTTGGGGATAGACTGCAGAGGGATTCAAAGTTTTGTCAGATGTCTACACCCCTAATAGGGTGAAGACAACTCCCAATTTTTGCCAATTTCTCATTCAAAATTATTCACTTCCTGTTACATAGCCAAACAGGAAGTGAGGGTAAAACCCCACCAATGTATGTCCTTGGGGACACACAGGTCAATCTAAATAGTTTCCCCATTCAGGAAATTGCACTCTATTTTGCCATGTACATCCCAAATTATTATGTGTCTTGGGGTTTATTTACTAAAGGGTAAATACACTTTACACTACAAGTGCACTTAGAAGTGCAGTTGCTGGAGATCCGAGGGGGACATGCAAGGGAAAAAAAAAAAAAAAAGCATTTTTGCCTCTATATGATTGGATGATAAAATCCACCAGTGCTTCCCCTCTGATTTTCATCAACTACACTTGTATTGCAGAAATGATTTCCCTTTAATAAACCCCAAAATACCTAATAATTTGGGGTGTACACAACAAAGTGCTAGAGTGAAATTTGCATAATGGGGACACTAGTATAGACTGACCTGTGTCCCCAAGGAAAAATATTGTTAGGGTTTTACTCTTATTTCCTGTTTGGCTATGTGACAGGAAGCGAAGCCAATTTTAGGAAAAGGGACACAAAGCCCAACCTAAAAAAAAAAAAGTCTTGATTTCCCTCAAATGTCCACAATTAGAATAGGGTTGTCTTCAGCTTGATTTTAGTTCAGTGCTCTAAATCAGTGCTTCTCAACCCTGTCCTCAAGTACCCCCCAACAGGCCATGTTTGCAGGTTTTCCTTCATATTGCAGAGGAGCTTTAAATCAAAGTCAAAGGCTTTGTATTTTGGACAGCTATTTTAGATATGATAAATTGTCTAAACATGTCCTGTCGAGGGGGTACTTATGAGGCTGAAAACCACTGCTCAAAAAGAAAATTGAATACTTACCACTCTGAAATGTTACTTTCCTGGTCACTATCCATGGCAGCATACGCACAATCCATGCATGTGCTACCATGAAGGCACCAGGAAAGGAACTTAAAACTAAAAAAAATAATAATAAAGGGATTTGTCTAAGGGGTCTCAAACTGACGGCCCTCCAGCTGTTGCGAAACTACAAGTCCCATCATGCCTCTCCTCTGCCTGTTGAAGTCATGCTTGAAACTGTCAGCCTTGCAATGCCTCATGGGACTTGTAGTTTCGCAACAGCTGGAGGGCCACCAGTTTGAGACCCTTGTAAGACATGCCAATCAGCCTAGTTAAGCTGCAGCTGGGAAATTCCGTTGCATGAAAAGAACACACATAAAACATAAAAAATTTGAAACAATTTTATTGATCCAAAAAAAAAAAACAGGACTTGGAAAAGAAGCAAGGAAAGCAAAATACACACATGTATGTTAATTTGAGACACTAACGGAATATGTTTGAGGTTTGACCCTTTTGCAGTGTAAATTAACAGGAGTTAAAAGGAGTGCACCCACAAATGGACATCTATTAAGGATTAAAACAACATTAGGCACAACATCTTGAGAGAGAATTTTAAAAATAATGCAGCACAGACAGTTAAATCAAACTCCAGAAAAAAAAAAGGATGTCAAGGGTGCTCAGAATGTCAGGACCAGGCAGTAAGTGTCTTTATTGGATGGATGAAGTGGCTTGAAGAAGAAACCATTCAGTAGTTCCGAAACACGTCCCATTTTGATGACATATTTCCTGTTTGCGGTCCATGCTGGTTGTTGTCCCCTCCCGCTGACGTCATTTCTGGGATTCATGCTCCATGCTGACTCAGGCGACTCGATTGCTTCACCAGTGTTCCCAGAGCCTGGGGTGTTCACCTGGTGGTTATCCTGGGACCTTCTGCTGCTGCATATCATTATCCCTGGAAAGCTGTGATACACTGGGACCTCCTGATGCCAGATCACCTGCTTCATACATCCATGTTATGCCTATTCTTATCCTTGATTCTGTAAGTGTTTTTAATCTTGTTTGGGGATATTAAAAGTTTTAATTCTGCACTTAGAGGCGACTTTTTTTTTTATTAGTAAAATCAAAGTGAACAACGTAAAAACAACAAACATTGCCAACATAAAAAAGATTTCATGGTAAAATAACTACCACCCAAAAAAATACAACAAACCAAAGTAACAAATAAATTGCATAAAAACACATCTGTTTTACAACAACATAACAAACAAAATACAAAGAGAAAATAAATGCTAGAAACTCGACAAGGACACCCAAATGTACTCTCTTGCTGCCTCCCACACACACACACAATCTTGGCTCTTTTCAGGGCAAAATAAAGAATGCTAAAGGAAGCTTTATATAACATAGGCTTGTGTGCTAATGAGGCAATTGCAAACACATGGACAGTCCATGAAACACACAAAATGCAAGTTCACCCAATGTAGAGAGAACTTCAAAGTGGGTACACCTGTTAAGGATGTCCTTAAATTACTAACCCAAAAAACACACTCTGAGCATTGCCAGAAACATCCAAGTGCTGTTCACACACAAAAAGCACCCCCCCAAAAAAACAAAGTCCCTGAGCATGCCCAGAACAACCCAAATACAGCTAGCACAAAATAAGCCACCTCCCTGTCCAAAATTAAGCATATCATCCAGCATGCACCAAAATTACACATGGGACAAAACACCCCCCAGTCCAGGGGGGCAACTAAAGAGCGTAACATGTGCAAAAGTTACACAACAAATACCATTGCAATCTAAGGGAACTGACTTGGTAATTTTACTAGTCCCCACTTGGCTGGCTTATCTTCTAGTTATTGGCCTTAAAATGGGTATGGGGGCCCAGGTCTCACCCTAAGGGACATATATCAATGTCACCAATTGGACAACCCTAAAAACGAAACAAGGAGAAATGCCTTTAAATATGCCAAATTGCTTAAGGGCCAGTTCACACCAATGCAGTCCAGTGCATATTTTATGCATCAAAAATGCATGGAAAGTCAGTTATATGGTTTTCAATGGCATAGTCCACACCAGTGCTTGCAGTTCCAGTGCGTTCCAGTTCCAGAAAAAAAGTAGAACATGCTGTATTTTTTCTGCACTGAACTGTACTGGAAGGCTGTAAAACGCATCAAAAACGCACTGGAACGCATCGGAACACATCTAAATGCACCAAAAACGCACTGCAACACACTTGTCCTTATTTAAGGTTAAGAAAAAAGAGGGGGGGGGGAAGCACTGGACTGCATCAAAAACGCACTGGAATGCATAAAAACACGCATGAAGAAAAGCACCTGGAACGCGTCAGGACTGCGTTCCAGGTGCTTTTCTGCATGCACGTTTTTGATGTGTTTTTGATGCAGTCCAGTGCTTTTTTCCCCCCTCTTTTTTCTTAACCTTAAATAAGGACAAGTGTGTTGCAGTGTGTTTTTGGTGCATTTAGGTGCGTTCCAGTGCGTTTTTGATGCATTTTACAGCGTTCCAGTACAGTCCAGTGCATAAAAAATGCAGCATGTTCTACTTTATTTTTCGGGAACTGGAAACGCACTGGAACTGCAAGCACTGGTGTGAACTATGCCATTGAAAACCATATAACCTACTTTCCATGCTTTTTTGATGCAGAAAAAAACAACGCACTGGACTGCATGTGGTGTGAACTGGCCCTTAGGGATTAAAGTTATTTAAAACTACTCGCGGCTATAATGAAATGTCGGTCCAGCAATACACATAAAAGTTCATTGATAAAAACAAAATTAAGAAAAAAAATGCGTGGGGTTCCCCCCTGAAATTCCATACCAGGCCCTTCAGGTCTGGTATGGATATTAAGAAAAACCCCGCACCAAAATTTAAAAAAAAAATTGCGTGGGGGTCCCCCTCAAAATTTATACCAGGCCCTTCAGGTCTGGTATGGATTTTAAGGGGAACCCCGCGCCAATTTTTTTTTTAAAATGGCGTGGGGGTCCCCCAAAAATCCACACCAGACCCTTATCCGAGCTCGCAACCTGCCAGGCCACAGGAAGAGAGGGGGGACGAGAGAGCGCCCCCCCTCCTGAACTGTACCAGGCCACATGCCCTCAACATTGGGAGGGTGCTTTGAGGTCCCCCCCAAAGCACCTTGTTCTCATGTTGATGGGGACAAGGGCCTCATCCTCACAACCCTTGCCCGGTGGTTGTGGGGTTCTGCGGGGGGGGGGCTTATCAGAATCTGGAAGCCTCCTTTAACAAGGGGACTCCCAGATCCCGGCCCCCCCTGTGTGAAATGGTAAGGGGGTACCCCTACCATTTCACACAAAAAAGTGTCAAAAATGTTAAAAATGACAAGAGAACTTTTTTGACAATTCCTTTATTTAAAGCCTTTTTCTTTCCATCTTCTTCGCGTCTTCTTCCTTCTTCCTTCGGTTTCTTCCTCCATCTTCTTCTTCTTCTGGTTCTTCCTCCGATCCTCTGCTTCTTGCTCCGCTGTTCTCGTCCGGCATCTTCCTCCACAGCGTCTTCTTCCCTGCTTCGTTCTTGGGCCGCTCCGCATCCATGGGAGGCTCCCGCTGTGTGACGCTTCTCTTCTTCTGACACTTCTTATATAACAGAGGGCGGGGCCACCCGGTGACCCCACCCCCTCTGACGCACAGGGTCTTGACAGGACTTCCCTATGGCTTTCCCTGTGACGTCAGAGGGGGGTGGGGTCACCCATCATAGGGAAGTCCCCGTCAAGTCCCCGTGCGTCAGAGGGGGCAGGGTCACAGGGTGGCCCCGCCCTCTGTTATTTAAGAAGTGTCAGAAGAAGAGAAGCGTCACAAAGTGGGAGCCTCCCATGGATGTGGAGTGGCCCAAGAATGAAGCGGAGGAAGAAGGAAGGAAGAAGACCCGAAGAAAATGGAAAGAAGAAGGCTTTAAATAAAGGAATTGTCAACAACTGTCTCTTGTCATTTTTAACATTTTTGACACTTTTTTTGTGAAATGGTAGAAGTACCCCCTTACCATTTCACATGGGGGGGCGGGATCTGGGGGTCCCCTTGTTAAAGGGGGCTTTCAGATTCCGATAAGCCCCCTGCCTGCAGCCCCCCACAACCACCGGGCAAGGGTTGTGGGGATGAGGCCCTTGTCCTCATCAACATGGGGACAAGGTGCTTTGGGGGGGACCCCAAAGCACCCTCCCAATGTTGAGGGCATTTGGCCTGGTACGGTTCAGGAGGGGGGCCACTCTCTCGTCCCCCCCTCTGTTCCTGTGGCCTGCCAGGTTGCGTGCTCGGATAAGGGTCTGGTATGGATTTTTAGGGGGATCCCCACGCCATTTTTTAAATTTTGGTGCGGGGTTCCCCTTAAAATCCCTCAGGTCTGGTATGGATTTTGAGGGGGACCCCCACGCCATTTTTTTTCCTTTTTTTGCCGTGGGCTTCCCCTTAATATCCATACCAGACCTGAAGGGCCTGGTATGGAATTTCAGGGGAACCCCACGCATTTTTTTCTTAATTTTGTTTTTTTTCTTTATGCTGTTTTTATCAATGAACTTTTATGTGTATTGCCGGACCGACATTTCATTATAGCCGCGAAGTGAACCAGCGTTAAAAAGAAAAAAAAAAAAAGTTTAGAGGTGCGCCCGTTTAACCTATGCAAATGCATTTACGTTGCTTGACATTTACTAAGATTTTGCCGGCGCAGTGAACCAAAGCATTTGAACAAGAGCAAATGCTGTTTGCACATGCGCGTGCATAAATTGACCTCCCGCAGTTCTAAATGTATTTGCCGGCGCAGCAGGCTTGTTCTGATACAGTTACTTTCCCATTCTATTTTGGGCATATTTGTTACTTAGGCAGTTATTACTATACTTCCTCACATCACCCACATCACCCCCATCACCCCCATAATATTTGCACTTTGCTTGTTTAAATTTTAAGTTAAAGATGCCGTGCGCCATGTCTATAGTGGCGTACCAATCGCCTCCTCCCGTGCGCCGGGAAGAGAATAGTATATGGGGAATTGCGCTGTGTTACCGGCACAAATGTTTTGTAAATACGGAAAAGTCCTTTGCGCATCGGTGTGCGCCGCAACTCATGGCGCAAATGCTTCATAAATCAGCCCCAATGTATAGGGATAGGGACAATTGTAGACACACACTCACTCAGGTTGAACTGGATGGACTGGTGTCTTTATTCAACCTTACTAACTATGTAACTATGCCAAAACATAGGCAACAAATTGTGGCAATATATGGGCAACAAATGGGCAATCATGACAACATAGAGACAAAAAACGGCAATTGTTACATAGTCTGGTTGAAAAAAAGACAAGTACATCTAGTTCAACCAATAGAAAAAAAAATTCTTCCTGATCCCCCAAGAGGCAATCTGATAATTTCTGGATCAACTACCCCTGCTTCTATAACCCATCGTGCCAATATGGAGGCAATAAATGGACAACCGTTAATAATATGTGGCAATGACAATAGGTACAAAAACAGTGTACCTTCACTTACTTTTACTTCAGGACACAGTGTGCAGGGAATGTAGCAGCAGGACACACGTGGCCCATTGCCACACACTGCTCATTGGCAGGACCCCTTGCTGCTGCAGTATCTGGGGTCTGAGCCTGTGCTTGAGTGCAACAAGGCATATGTGGTTAAGCCCAAGCAGGCAGCTGCCTTAGGGGGCTGGAATTGGAGGGGGGGGGGTTAAATTCAAATCCCCAGCCACTTGCTTAGGATTCAGATTTTTAAAAATGCTGCAGACATTTGTTTGTTAACACACTCCTGTCCGCTATACTGGCCAGGAGTTTGTGTGTACTTTGTAAAGCCAACTGTCAGCTTTCAATGTGGAAGTGATACAAGTAGCTGCAAATCACTTCCACAACTGTTATCCCACTCCCCGCATGACCCCCTTGCCATGTTTACCGGGCTCCGCTGTCCCATCTGAGGGCTGTTGGTCTTTGTTCAAAAGGTACATCTGCCATAATGTGCTAGTATGCTGTGCATACTAGCACATTATGGCATTAACCTGCAGATAGCATTCTCAATGGGAACCACTCATCACAATGCTGCTCTTATTAAAAATAATAAACCTGTCACTGTGCCATGCAGGGTTAAGTGACAGTATAGTATCCTCCAACCCCATATACCCACCTTACCTGCACTCCTTTGCAGCTCCTTGCTCCTTCACAGCCAGAAACACTGTCCTGCACTTCTTGGTAAGGGGGATCACTTGATCTACTTCCCTGTGATGGTGCTTGGGCTCAGGGCTGGTGCAAGGATTTTTGTCTACTGTCCATCCGCCAACCCCCTTCCATCCACAATGACAGTGTGTAATGAGGGAGAAGGTTATGCAGTCCCCGCTTCCCCTCACTGGCTAAGGGCAATGGCAGGTCAGCAAAACTAAAACTGTCACTCTGTGGTAGGAGAGAGGGTGCAGCAATAGGGAATGGAAGACAGGAGCCATTTTTTTTAATCAAGTTAACTTCTTGTTTACATGTTTTAAAAATAATTTGAAGTCTGAAGATTACTTAAAACTGAGCTGCACTAGATTCTGCAGCCCAGTAGAGAAGCTGGATGTATTAACAAATCGAGCACCCATGAAAACAAAGCTCTAGGGAAAGCTATGTGTAGCACTTCCAAGTGTACACCTGACCTTAAGGCTGGGTTCACATATGAACACACAGCAGCTCATAGTAGGAGTCCAGTGCGGCCCCGTTCACTATTTCAGGTTCAATTTCAGCCTGAATTCAGACCTGAAACGGACCAAAAGACGCACAGCGTTCCTGTGGAAATTGCACTGGAGACGCTGCGGAGATATGTGAACCAGCTCTATAGAGAACCGGTCAAAATCTCCTGCTATTGAGAATTGGATGCGGGAAACCCACATCCAAATTCCCACTAGTGTGAACCCACTTAGTGTTTTGCCAAAAGCATTGAAAAAGTTTATGTTTTTGTTCCAATGCCATTGAGCAAAAAAAAAAGGGAAGGGTGCATTGCTCCTAGGATTCAATTAACTGTAGGGGTTGGTTCACACCAGGGGTGGCCCCATTAAGGGCGCACGGGCGCCACCTCCCCTTTCCTTTGCCGCCGTCACTCCCTATTCATGCGTCTTTCAGGATGCTGGGCGCATGAATTACAGCGGCAAGGGTTTTTTGAAGCACCTGATTAGAGCCAGAGGCTTTAATAGGCTTCAAAATAGGGTGGGCTTCGGATGCAGAGTATTGCGCTCTGTGCCCACCCAGGTATGTTAGAATAGCGAATGAATATTTGCTATTCTAACACTGAATCGCCTCTCCGTCAATCAGGAAGCACGGGTGGGAGACGCGTTTTCCGATTGGCCAAAAGGATAATCGTTCTGATTGGCCGCTGAGGAGGAGACGGAAGCTGCCAAGCAGGGGAAGAAGATGCCTGGTCGAAAAGCCCGCGAAGGAGAGCCGGGGAAGCTGTCCATGGTTGAGGTAAGTGCACGACCGCCCTGCCCTGGGAGGCAGGGATGGTGGGTGCACTGTTTGCTGCCCCCCAAGCCCCAGGAGGGGGGGTGGTGGGTGCACTGTTTGCCGCCCCCCCCAAAATTACCACCAGCTGCCACTGGTTCACACCTATGTAGTTGTTTCTCAATTGCTTTTTGCGGTACATATTGCGTTTTTGCACATGCGTTTTTGATGCATTTTCGTGTGTTTTTTTATGCTTTTTTTTTTTTGGCCAATTTGTTGGTGGGTGCATTAAAAAGCACAAATCTTTGCAAAAATGCACTAAATGCTTTTCTGCAGCTTCTCCATTGAAGTTTATTGAACCAAAAAACACACAGTTTTGCTCTTAAAAAAATCCTTTCCAAAAATGCAACGGCTGAAAAAAAGGAAAACGAAAATAGGAAAACATGTTAAATGGGCTGTAGTGCGTTTCTGCAAAAAGCATTAAAAAAGGCACAGGTGTAAACTAAGCCTAAAGGACTTTAGGTTCACTTGTCCTCCTTACTGCCTACTACCTGAAAAAGCTAACAAGAACAGTGAGCTGTCACCTCTGGGTTGGTCCCGTTGGTCTTTCTGGTGGTCAGCAAGGACTGGGTTCTACGTGAGTCAGTGGAACAGATTTGTTGCTCTGGCAGAGGTATAAAACTGTTAGGCTACTTTCACACTGAGGCGTGCGGGCGCTGACGGTACAGCGGCACTAAATATAGCACCGCTTTACCGTCGTCTTAGCGGCGCTAGCGGGGCGGTTTTAACCCCCTGCTAGTGGCCGAAAAAGGTATAAAACCGTGGGCGCAGCGGGCGCAGCGGCGCTTTGGGGGTGGGTTTGCAGCGCTGCCCCATTGTTTTCAATGGGAAGGAGCGCTTTAGGAGCGGTAAATACACTGCTCCTACAGCGCTCCAAAGATGCGGCTTGCAGGGCTTTTTGGACCGCCCTGCAAGCGCACCGCTCCAGTGTGAAAGCCCTCAGGACTTTCACACTGGAGTGCATTGAGCGGCTCTTTCAAGGGCGCTTTGCAGGCGCTATTTTTAGCACTTTAGCGCCTGTAAAGTGCCTCAGTGTGAAAGGAGCCTTAATATTGGGGAAGTTGGCTGAACACAGAAGGATACAACCAAGTACTGTAACAGCAAAATGTTCAATTGCATTTATTACCTTTTTTGATTGAAGGTAGCATTGAGGGGCAGGTGGATCTTTTGGTTGTAGTTCCATAATAACTATTCACGTCTTTCAGACGGATCCTGGATTTTGAATGTGGTGTCAATGCTGCAGATCCACACTGATTTACTAAGCATGAACCAGATCAGGAACACACAATCAGAAAGTATTGATGTTTCTTGATTATGATACTTTTATAAAACCACAGAACAAGGAAGCATGTATGTGCTTGAAACCTTCTCCAGTATTGCTAAACCTGAATATCTGGAAGGTTTCAAAAACCTTTGATCGTCAGATTTTTTTTTGCTGGAGTAGAAGTAGGAAGTGTGTTTAGGGCAGGTTTTTCTATAACATCATCACAAAAATCACTAATAATTGAATACAGAAACCGTCAGTAAATTCAATGATTAATTAAAATCAATAAATAAAGCCACAGATCAGGATGTATCAATCAGCAGTTATGTCAGTCACTTTCAGTTAGCAAAGTCTTTTGTAAGTAAATCTCAGTAATGTAAATACTTTGGAAACATCAACCTCTCAGTAAACATTTCAGGTCTCATCTGCAATAAAGTCATCTAAAAGTTATGTGAAAAAAGCCGGCAGACATTACAGCAGATCTAAAACATTTTTTTTAATGCAAACACAAAAAATTGCAGTTTAAAACATGTACATTCATGCACACTACTAAATCTGTGTTATCTCCAGCTTTATCTAGATTTTATATTACACATAAGCCATCTTGCAGAGTTTGTTCCATTACATGTCCTTAGCCTAGGTGGTCCGGTGATGAAGGTGTTACTAGTATCTGAAGGAAGTCATGTATTCATTTCCTCAAAGGAAGTTCTCTGTAGGAACTACTTTCTTTCTCTGCCAGGCAGGAACCAGGCATGTAAGGCCTCTCACGGGCAAAAATAAAAATAAAACAAACATTACGTTTGTAGCCATGTAGCATTTTTTTTTCACAGATCTGAACACAAGTATATTTTTGTCTATAGGACAATGTACACAGCTGCCTAAAGATCCCTAATTTAGCAATGCATTCAGAGCCATAAAAAAAAAAAAAAATAGAATTGCTTATGTTTGGTGGGGTAGCAATGCATGTATACATGTAGATTGAAACACTGGCAGCTAGAGGATATGAAGAAATATTTTACATGTGTATATGAGTATGCATGTTTACACAGCTGTATGGAAAGTACCTTGCTTTTTATACTCAAGATCCTTCCATTGGTAAGTTATTAGATCGATGTGCAGGAGGCCTTGGGGGGGGGGGGGGTCCCATAATTCCCCCACTTAGTCATTTATAAGTGCCATATTTGTCCCTTTTTCTCGCCCTTTCCTGTGCTGGGGAGACGTATCCAGCTGGTATTTGGAGTTTCTACATGCTAGCTGATTTGTCTTTGTTATATGGTGACTGCTGTTCCTAAATAAAAAAAAAAAAAGTAGAGGCACAATGACATACTTAGAGGGAGGTGTGGAAAGCCTATGACCTCTGAGCTGCGAAGCTAGCAGAACTCAAACCAAGAAGTTAAAGCAGAGTTCCACCCGTTTTTTAGTTTATTAAAAGTCAGTAGCTACAAAAAGTGTAGCTGCTGACTTTTAATAAACAGACACTTACCTATTCTACGGTCCAGCAAAGCGGGCGCCTGGAGCCTCGCTCCTCTCCCCCTCCTCTCCTCAGCGCCATCATAGCAACTGTGGGCACCCGGCCATGACAGCTTATGGCTTCACGGCCGGGCGCGCACTGCGCATGCGTGAGGCGCGATGCACTCTGCTATTGGCCAGATAATCTTCTGGGACCTGTGACGTGTCCCAGAAGATTGCTGGAAGAGAGGGCAGGCCTAGGGCTAGAGGAGGAGTCGTCTAGGTGGCCGTGAAGAGGAAGGAGGAAGTGGGACAGGAAGTGCTTAAAGCAGAAGTTCCACCTTTTAGGTGGAACGCCACTTTAACCACTTTAAGACCGGGCCTCTTTTTTAGATGTGGTGTTTACAAGTTAAAAACATTTTTTTTTGCTAGAAAATTAATTAGAACCCCCAAACATTGTACATTTTTTTTCTAACACCCTAGAGAATAAAATGGCGGTCATTGCAATACTTTCTGTCACACCGTATTTGCGCAGTGATGTTACAAGCGCACTTTTTTTTGAAAAAATACACTTTTTTAAAATAAAAAATAAGACAACAGTAAAGTTAGCCCAATTTTGTTTTTAATACTGTGAAAGATAATGTTACGCCAAGTAAATTGATACCCAACATGTCACGCTTAAAAATTGCGCCCGCTCGTGGAATGGCGACAAACTTTTACCCTTAAAAATCCCCATAGGTGACATTTAAAAAATTCTACTGGTTGCAGGTTTTGCGTTACAGAGGAGGCCTAGGGCTAGAATTATTGCTCTCGCTCTGCCGATCGCGGCAATACCTCACATGTGTGGTTTGAACACTGTTTTCATATGCGGGCGCTACTCACATATGCGTTCGCTTCTGCATGTGAGCTCGGCGGGATGGGGCGTGGTTAAAATTTTTTAATTTTTTTTTCTTATTTATTTTACCTTTTATTTTTTATTTTTACACTGTTTTTTTTTTTTTTTTAATTGTGTCACTTTTATTCCTATTAAAATGTAAACATCCCCTGTAATAGGACCTCTTAAATATGAGATCTGGGGTCAAAAAGACCTCGGTTATCATATTTACCGTAATATGCAAAAAAAAAAATAAAAAAATTAAATGGCCCTTTAAGAGCTATGGGCGGAAGTGACGTTTTGACGTCGCTTCCGCCCTGCAGTGTCATGGAGATGGGTGGGGGCCATCTTCCCCTCACTCCTCTCCATGCACAGCTAGGGAATGGACCCGATCGCCTCTGCCACTGCCGATGGCTCCGCCGATAAAAGTTTTTATCTTGTAGCGGACCGCCGGCTCAACACGGGGATACGGGGGTTATGGCAGCTAGCTGCCATAACAACGATATCCTCCTTCAAAATAGGAACATACATCGGCGTGCGGCGGTCCAGAAGTGGTTAAGGGTAATACTAGATCCTTCTGCTGTACCTGCACAGTAGCTGGGAAACATATTGAGGGATGTGCTATACTGCATATTGGGATGATGGGATGATTGGATTATTGGCTGCAATGCTCAGAACTCTCACTAGATGTCAGTGTACTTTTTACACACATACAGTATCTCACAAAAGTGAGTACACCCTTCACATTTTTGTAAATATTTTATGAAATCTTTTCATGTAACAACACTGAATAAATTACACTTTGCTACAATGTAAAGTAGTGAGTGTTCAGCTTGTATAACAGTGTAAATTTGCTATCCCCTCAAAATAACTTGACATACAGTCATTAATGTCTGACCCACTGGCAACAAAAGGCCGACTCTGGTCAGTAGTGTAGCATGTCTGTACCATGGCAGTGGCTCAGTCTTTCTCCCTATCTGGTGGTGCTGGGCAGCGTGGCTTCCTCTCTCATGGCAGGGGTACAGCGTGGCTCCCTCTCTGATGGCAATGGTACAGCCTGGCTCCCTCTCTGATGTCACGGGCACAGTGTGGCTCCCTTTCTGATGGCACGGTCACAGCGTGGCTCCCTCTCTGATGGCACAGTCACAGCGTAGCTCTCTCTCTCTGATGGCACTGGCACAGCGTGGCTCCCTTTCTGATGGCAGGGGCACAGCATGGCTCCTTCTCTGATGGCACGGTCACGGCGTGGCTCTCTCTCTGATGGCACTGGCACAGCGTGGCTCCTTCTCTGATGGCAATGGTACAGCGTGACTCCCTATCTGATGGCACGTGCACAGCGCGGCTCCCTCTATGATGGCACGGGCACAGTGTGGCTCCCTCTCTGATGGCACGGGCACAGCGTGGCTCCCTCTCTAATGGCACGGGCACAGCGTGGCTCCCTCTCTGATGGCACGGGCACAGCGTGGCTTCTTCTCTGATAGCACGGGCACAGCGTGGCTCCCTCTCTAATGGCACGGGCACAGCGTGGCTTCCTCTCTGATGGCACGGGCACAGTGTGGCTCCCCCTCTGATGGCAATGCTATAGCGTGGCTCCCTCTCTGGCTTCCCCCAGCACAGTCCTCTCTTTTTCCCGTGTCCTATAGCAATCATTGCCTCAGGTTCTTCCTGGGTTCCAGACTCTCTCTCTCCCCAAGCAGAGTGCATGCTGGGGGCTGAAGTCTGCTGCCTGTGCACAACAATGGAGCAGACAATCTTCTAAGACTACATGTCCCATGATGCTCTCCTAGACCCTAGTCACTTCTGATTGGCTCTGCTGTTTCCAATGGGGAGGGAAACAGACCGGGCAACAAGCTAAGCAGCGAACCAGGTGAGAGCTGCTCTCTCTTCTCCACTGCTGACAGGATAAAGGAGGGGATGAGCGGGGGAGATACACTGACATCAGTGGCTCCGACTACTATGCTCCCTTCTCCTTCCCTATAGCGAGACATCTCTCTGATTCTCTATAGCGAGCGCCGCGTTGGCCCGGCTGGCGCATGACAGTTTCATTTCATGTGTTGCTGAAGAAGGAGCGGGTCTGGCTGGACCGGCCCCTTGGGCACGCTGGGGCCCCCTAAGGAGTACTGCCTGTACCCCTCTGATGGTGGCCCTGGGTGTTACATTGTGTTTTTGTGAATTCATATTCATTAAAGTGGAGTTCCACCCAAAAGTGGAACTTCCACTCATCGGATCCCCCCCCCCCTCCGGTGTCACAGTTGGCACCTTTCAGGGGGGAGGGGGGTGCAGATACCTATATATTACAGGTATCTGTCCCCACTTCCGGCATAGATAGCCGCAGAATCTGCGGTTATTTACACCACTTCCTGTCCCCCCCCCCCGCTGTCTGCTGGGAAACACACGGATCCCAGAGACAGCAGGGACCATCCGTATTGCGCTGCGTGACTCGCGCATGCACAGTAGGGAACCGGGAAGTGAAGCCGCAAGCCTTCACTTCCTGATTCCCTTACCGAAGATGATGGCGGCAGCACCCGAGGACTGAGAGACGGTTCGGCCTCGGGTGCCGACATCGCGGGCGCCCTGGACAGGTAAGTGTCCATGTTTTAAAAGTCAGCAGCTGCAGTATTTGTAGCTGCTGACTTTAAAAAAAAAAATTTCGGCGGAGCTCCGCTTTAAAGTGTATTTTTGCCACAAAAAAGTGTATTTGAAAAACCGCTGCGCAAATACCGTGTGACATAAAAAATTACGACACCCACCATTTTATTTTTTGGGGCCTTTGCTTAAAAATGATATAATGTTTGGAGGTTTTAGGTAGTTTTCTAGCAAATATTTTTTGCATGCTTTGTACATGTAGAAAAGAAGAGTCAGGAATCAGGATAGACCTGGGGCTGAAGTGATTCATTTGAAGGGGATTGCCTCTCATTTCAAGTTTTTCCTCTTAGGCCTCTTTCACACGAGGCATCCGTATGTCCGTTTTTCATCCTTCCGTTTTCGGATGAAAAACGGACATACATGTATCCCTATGGAGCGGCGGATGTCAGCGGTGACATGTCCGCTGACATCCGCCCCGCTCCGATCCGAAAAGTGTAACGGAGGAAAAACCTACTTTTTCCTCCGTTTTCGGATCGGATGACGACGGACACTACGGACCGTCATCATCCGATCCCCCCATAGGGGAGAGCGGCGCTCTGACAGGTCCGTCGCTGCACAGCGTGCAGCGACTGACCTGTCATCTTCCTGCTCAGCGGGGATCGGCGGAGCTATCCCCGCTGAGCAAGCGGATGTTCACGGGGCGGATCATGACTGATCCGCCCCGTGTGAAAGAGGCCTTAGTTTTACTGTAAGGCCTCTTTCACACGGGGCGGATCAGTCATGATCCGCCCCGTGAACAACTGCTTGCTCAGCGGGGATAGCTCCGCCGATCCCCGCTGAGCAGGAAGATGACAGGTGCATCGCTGCACGCTGTGCAGCGACGGACCTGTCAGAGCGCCGCTCTCCCCTATGGGGGGATCGGATGATGACGGTCCGTAGTGTCCGTCGTCATCCGATCCGATCCGAAAACGGAGGAAAAAGTAGGTTTTTCCTCCGTTACACTTTTCGGATCGGAGCGGGGCGGATGTCAGCGGACATGTCACCGCTGACATCCGCCGCTCCATAGGGATGACTGTATGTCCGTTTTTCATCCGAAAACGGAAGGATGAAAAACGGACATACGGATGCCTCGTGTGAAAGAGGCCTTATGATTGACGCACTGAATGGGATAACAGCCAGACAATTTTTATTTTTAAGAGCAGTGACAGCCTCCATGTCTTTTTTCATGACAGGTTTCCTTTTATTTCCGTTTGGGAAATTGGTACATATTACGCAAACAGAATAACTTCCTGAGATGTACAGGAAACGTAACCGTGTTCTTCTTCTATGAGGTACAGGAGGGCTCCTCCCCCTTCGGGCACACTCTGCCAGTCTTCCGCTCGGCGTGGTGACGTCAGGGCCGTAGTGCTGACTGGCTTCCGGTGCTCTGTGGTGGACGTGTTCAGCGTTGAGGGAAGGAGGTCTGACACGATGAGTACGATGTTTGCAGACACGGTGCTGATCGTTTTCATCTCTGTGTGCACCGCGCTGCTCGCCGAGGGTGAGTGTTGTGCGAAGATGGCGATCAGAGGAGGAAGCAATGACAGGGGATGGACTTCTATTAGAACTCATGTGATTTATCATACATTCTTCACTCATAGAGCGCCGTCCACAGACTGAATGTGTGCTGACACTGTCAATTTTTCAAATGAGGAATTTTGGCCAAAAGGGAGCCAACAGGGCTACCCACTGAGCAGATTCCTCAAGAACCTGCTAAAGTTCTAACACTTCATGGCCAATTTCAAGTGATTGTAAAGCTTTTTTTTGTTTGGGAACATAACAAATGCTGTAATTAGCCTCTTGCACAGAGTGGCCCCGAACCGCCGCTTCCTTGTATGAACCATTAGCAAGCCACTTGCTGTGGGGGCACACCTGAAGGCTTGCTCCCAATTCGGGCTGTGCGCGTCCATAGTCACACACAGTGGGGCTCAGCCCCAACCCCCCACCCTGCTCTGTGCTCACAGGATTTGGATTGACAGCAGCAGGAGCCAACAGAGACTATGGCTGCTACAGACTGGCATAGTCCTGGATTGATGAAGTATATGGGGAGGGGGCATGTTTTGCCTTAATGCAGGGATTACATTAACCACTTGCCGACCGGCCGCCCGCCGTCATTATGTTGCGGCAGGTTGGCTTTATTGTGAAAATTACCATAGCTGTACGTCGGTTCGTGCAATAGAATCAGTGGGCGTGCACACTGCGCTAATGCGCATGACCGGCGGCTGTGATTTCCACCGGCGATGGTTACACAGAGAGCCAGAACAGGGATCTGTCAATGTAAACAAACAGATCTCCACTCTGACAGGGGTGTAGAGAGAGATCGTCTATTCCTAGTGATCGAGAGCGGCGATCTCGCTCCTCCAGTGAGTCCCATCCCCCCACAGTTAGAAACACCTCCCAGGGAACACATTTAACCCCTTGATCACCACTAGGTGTTAACCCCCTTCCCTGCCAGTGTCATTTATACAGTAATCGGTGCATTTTTATAGCTGGTCTCAAAAAAGTGTCCGATCTGTCCGCCGCAATCCCGCAATTGTGAGTTAAAGCGACGCAGTGTTGTATCGCAAAAAAAGGACCTGGTCCTTAACCACTTCAGCCCCGTAATGACCGGGCCATTTTTTGCAATATGGCACTGTGTTGCTTTAACTGATGATTGCACAATTGTGCGACGTTGTACCCAAACAAAGTTGATGTCCTTTTTTTTGCCCCACAAATAGAACTTTCTTTTGGTGGTATTTGATCACTTCTGCCGTTTTTATTTTTTGCGCTATAAACAAATAGCGACAATTTTACTTTTTGCTTTAATATAAAAAAAATATATATTAAAAAAAAAATGTATTCATCAGTTTAGGCCGATATATATTCTACATATTTTTGGTAAAAAAATTCGCAATAGGCGTATATTGATTTGGTTTGCGCAAAAGTTATAGCGTCTACAAAATAGGGGATAGATTTATGACATGTATTATTATTTTTATTTTTTTTACTAGTAATGGCAGCTATCTGCGATTTTTAGTGGGACTGCGACATTGCGGCGGACAGCTCGGACACTTTTGACACTTTTGGGACCATTGACATTTATACAGCGATCAGTACTATAAATAGCCACTGATTTCTGTGTAAATGTCACTGGCTGGGAAGGGGTTAACACCAGGGGGGCAATCAAGGGGTTAATGTGTTCCCTAGGTCTGTTCTAACTGGGGGGGGATGGGCTTACTGGAACATGACAGAGGTCACTATTTACAATCACTGGGAACAGTAGATCCCTGTCATGTCACCTGTCAGAACGGGGAATCGCCTTGTTTACAAAGGCAGTTCCCCGTTCTGCCTCTGTAATAGGCGATCGTGAGTCGCCGGCAGGCATGCTCCCGCAGCGGGCACGAGCTGCCTGTTATCGCACCTGCGCGAGTTGCCTTACAGCTACGCGATTTCAGGAGAGCCAACCTGCCGCCGTATAACGACAGCTGCTGGTCAGCAAGCGGTTAAGGAGGTAAATCCTTCCGGTGGTTAACCACTTCAATACCAGGCACTTAGACACCTTCCCGCCCAGCCCAATTTTCACCTTTCAGTGCTGTCGCAATTTGAATAACAATTGTGCGTTCATGCTACACTGTACCCAAACAAATTTTTTATCATTTTGTTCCCACAAATAGAGCTTTCTTTTGGTGGTATTTGATCACCTCTGCGTTTTTTATTTTTTGCGCAATAAATAAAAAAAGACCGAAAATTTTGAAAAAAAAGTTTTTCTTTGTTTCTGTTAAAAACTTTTTGTAAATAAGTACGTTTTCGTCTTCAATGACGGGCACTGATACGGCGGCACTGACGGGCACTGATAGGCGGCACTGATGGGCACTGATAGGTGGCACTGGTATGCGGCACTGATGGGCACTCATAGGCGGCACGGATGGGCACGGATGGGCACTGACAGGTGGTATGAATGGACACTGATGGGTGGCACTGATGGCACTGCTTGTTTGCAGTGATGCCCCGAAGGATGGCATTGCTGGGCATCACTGCAACATGATGGTGCCAATCAGTGCCCATTTGTGGGCACTGATTGGCACAGATTTGGCACACTGGGCACATGTGGATGGCCATGGGGTACATACCTGGCCATCCACATGTTGCCCCTTCCCTGGTGGTCCTAGTGGCGATCCCTGGTGGTCCAGTGTGGTGATCTGCGGGGGGCTGCGCTGATAAACAATCAGCGCAGACCCCCCCTGCCAGGAGAGCCACCAATCGGCTCTCCTCTACTCGGGTCTGTCAGACGCGAGTGAGGAAGAGCCGATCAACGGCTCTTCCTATTGACAGCGTGATCAGCCGTGATTGGACACGGCTGATCACGTGGTAAAGAGCATATGACGTCCAGTCAGGATAACAGAACCACTTCCCGGATGTCAATCCACCATAGGGCGGGAAGTGGTTGTAAAACCCATTCATGAAATTTGAACTAAGCACATATATCTGTAATGTTTACTTTTCTCTCTCCAAAGCTATAAGTGACCTTTCTCTCTCTGGTGCTTCATTTCTCCACACATGAGATAACATGAGCTGATAATGTGTCTAGGAGGGAGATAAGCAGGGAGCCTGTATATTCAGAATACAGCTCTGCATGTTCCTTGCTTCCTCAGCCTATATGGAGGAGGGGGGTGGTGGTGGAGGTCTCTTTCCTCCAATCAGCTCTCATACAGTTTCTCCACCCACCCCTATTTACTGCTGAATAATATAGAAATATTTTTAACATGATCTGCACTTTTCAAAGGGTGTAGAAAGGGGAATAGTGCAGGTATACATGTAAAGCCTGTAGGAGGATTTGTTTCATCTCTGTGTATCATTTGAGGCTGTTCACTTCACTGGGTATAAGTGAGGGTTTACATCCACTTTAAAGGGGTTGTAAACCCTTGTTTTTCCTAAAAATAACAAACATGTCATACTTACCTCCACTGTGCAGTTCGTTTTGCACAGAGTGGCTCCGAACCTCCTATTCTGGGGTCCCCCGGCGGCTCCTCCCCACATCGAGTGTCCACATTGGAGAAGCGCTTTCCTTTGTGGACACCCGTACGGGCGTGCTCCCGAGTCCCGCATCTGTGTCCATTCACACAGAATGCAGGACTCTGCGCCGCGTCATTGGATTTAATGGACAGCAGCGGGAGCTAATGGCTGCGGTGCTATCGATCTATCTAATCAGGACACGAAACACCAGCTAAAGATGGTGTGCTCCTTCCCGGCCAGAGAAAGATCTGTGTCAGGTAAGTAAAACGGGGGGGGGGGGGGGGCTGCAGCACTACAGAAGGTTTTTCACCCTAATGCATAGAATGCATTAGGTGAAAGCCCATGAAGGTTTACAAACCCCTTTTAAGGTAAAAAAAAAAAATCAAGAACCAATTTCAGGGCTTGTTCGTGGGAACGGGCCCTCATGTCTGCAGTGGGAGAGCTTAAGTTGATGTCTCAATGTAGCTGGCCTGTCCTTCACCCTCTATACTGGAGTCCTGCCCTCCCCCAACATGCTGATTTCACTGGTGTGGGCTCTGTGGTGGTCTGTCTGATTACACAGTTCAGAATTGTGCTTCTCTGTCTACAGTATATAGTTTCCTTTATCCACTTTTGTTTTATGTGTTTGACTTCTAGGTATAACATGGGTGTTAGTTTACAGAACGGACAAGTACAAGAGATTAAAAGCTGAAGTTGAGAAGCAAAGTAAAAAATGTAAGTTCTTGAAGGCTTCAGCCACCTCCTCCTCCTCTTCTTCTTTTTTTTTTTGGTTTAGTTTTGCATAGTGCTGGGAAAAGTTGAAATGAATCTCATCTTATGATTTTTTTGTCTGTGATCCCATTTGGGGGATTTTCCTTTTCTGTCTCTGACACCTGTACAAGAAATGGAGGGTGATGTTGCCTATGGGTCAGAGGAGTTCATTAATAATTATGTCAGGAGTTTTAACCCCTCCCACACTCTTCTAAAGACATGTGTGTTCTTGTTGGGGAGGTTTCTTACCAGTTCCTAAGGAGAAACTGTAATACTTCCCTTATTCCTTGCTTAGGCAGGCTTCCTCCATCAGTGTGATCAGTACCTTGAAGCCTATTCTCTAGAACATTCTGGCCAGCGATCGCACGCTGACATTGCCAAATACAATGCAAGGACAAAAGTTCTATATTGTACATGAGGATGGCAAGAGAGTGCCCACAACTTGGAATGGAGAGAGGTGTTTTTGCACTTCCTGGAGTTGGGCTTCAAAGTGATTGTAAGGGTTCGTTTTTTTTTTTTTTTTGGTTTTTATAACAAATATTATAAGAGCTTACCTGCTCTGTGCAAGGGTTTTGCACAGAGCGGCCCTGATCCTCTTCTGACGTGCCCCAGCGTCGTACCTGGCTGTTCCTCTTCACAGGGTGACCCCACGGAGAGACGCTTTCCCTGGGGGCGCCTGTGCGGGCGTGCTCTTGAGTCCCGCTGCTGCGTCCATTGACACAGACAGCAGGACTTGGCCCTGCCCCTGGCTCCTGTGTCACTGGATTTAATTGACAGCAGGGGGAGCCAATGGCTCCCCCTTCTATCAATTTATCCAATGAGGACCCCAGACAGCAACTGGAGTCGCTGGGCTTGTGCACATCGCTGGAACGATCGGGTTCAGGTAAGAAAAAGGAGGGGTCTCTGGAGGCACCTGCAGCACAGAAGGTTTTTCACCTTAATGCATAGAATGCATTAAGGTGAAAAACTATACGACTTTACAACCCCTTTAAGGGTATATTCTGTTGCTACTGTGTTGCAGTTAGGCTGCTCATTCATTTTGAATGGGCTTTACAAGCACCACAACACAAGAGATGCACTTTCAGCATTTTTTTTCCAGCTCTCCACAAGCACAAGTGTTGGATCAATGGAGTTGCACTCTGTGTTACTCTAAATTTAAAGTAGTGCACTGGCCATAGATGGATCGAAATTCATCTGGTTCAGCAAGGACCAAACAATTTCAATCCGATCATTAGATAAACGTCTGTCAAACGGGCATGTTGGAAAACCTTTCTTGATCGGCTGCTGATCGGTGTGTTCTGACTGAGAAGGAACACAAGGAATGCTTATTGCGGTGCAGACAGCATTCAAAATGTATCAAATGAGAACAGTTTTGCAAGCCTGAGATCCCAGTAGGGTTCCCACAAGGTTCCCAGTATTGTTTTATACATACAGTACTTATTGTGACTTGTTTGGTTGGCTAAATTCTGTAGCATTAACACAATAGGTCACAAAGAACTGCCCTTGAAGTCTCAGATAAAAGCTCTTTTTTTTTTTTTTTTTTTAAAGAGCTATCCTGTAGACTGATATTTTTATTTACAGATAGAAAAGATAGAATGAATTATCTCCTGGCTTCATGTGTCTTCTGGAGATTATGTAGCTGGACATTCAGAGACACATCTTCCAACACAGCTGTGACAGTCTCTCCTTGGCTGACGAGAAGAAAACAAGCAGCCTGCAACACAAGGACACGAGCTGTGGGACATGTGAGGGTTGCAAACTGGCATTCCTGATACAGGAACAACACTTTTTTTCCCAGCACTAGGCTGAATTTTATAGCGGCTTTAAATGTCATGACTTTTTTTCAGCAATTAAGTGCAATTTGCGTAGTGTCTTTTTGTACTTAGGACTATGCCTACCATAAAAGATACCACAAAAACCAAATAAGTAAAGGTTTTACCCCCAGGCACTAGGATCCTGAGTCGCATTTCCATGCTGTCATCCTTGCCTGAATTACCAGTTATGGCAAGCCAGGGTGAGCCATTTGGAACAAATTGATGGTGCATCTGCTTCTCACATCTCAGCCCCTGTATATGTGACTGAAGATGTCCTTTCCTCCTCCCTGCAGGGTCTGGAAGAAAGCTTAGCGGCTTTAATCGCATCCTCCATTCAGATGGATAGGAAGTGTGCTAGATCCCCCTCCCCCACTTCAGAACCTTTGCAAGGGGAACAGTGGGCACAGGATGAGGTGTTACCCTCAGTCAATCAGGAGGAAAAACAAACCGATGATGATTCCTCTGCAGAGGAAACAACGGTAGATGAGCCATTTTAGGTCTCTCAAATTTGAGAAATTGATGATACAATCTCTTACGGAGATGGTTCGTTCTACTTTCATGCTACCCCTAACGGAGTTGCCTGAAAGTTTGGTTTTTTCCTTGGGTTCCTTTAAAACCCTCTCAACCTTTGCATGCGTTTTTCTGCACATGCATTACTAGAACAGCTTATTTTTGCTGAATGGGATCACCCGGATAAGCATTTTCTCTCTCCTAAGAAAATTGCAATTCTCTATCCCCTGGAGGAGAAATTCTCCAAAAGATGAAAAATACCAGCAGTTGACGCTGCGATTTGAATGTGAATAAAAGCCTAACTTATCCAGTAGACAATGCACAGATGCTTAAGGATCAAAAAACACCATTTTCGGCCGATAATGTTTGGTGGCCGAAATTTCGGTGCACCTCTAGTTTGTGGAACACCATCAGATTGGATTGACGCTAATCATCCATCTACGTGAACTTTCTGTCTCACCTTATCTCATCTTCATCTTGCCCTGACTTATATATTTTGTTAATGCTTCCTTTTAAAAGTTGTACTGTACAAGAGATATTTTGACGCTAAATCTGTGCTGAATGATGGTTAATGATACAATTTGGGGCGATACTTGGTTTTCTGTTTTTATGTATTTATTTATTTTATGTATTTTTTTAGTGGAAAAGAAAAAGGAAGCTATAACAGAATCTGCTGGACGCACACAAAAGAAAAAAATAGGTAATTATATCTTCTAGTGGCCTGTATGAAACTTGTTCAGATTTTGATATTGATTTCTTTACTGAACTCCAGGCAAAAAACTAACTAACTCTAAATCTGCTCTCTGCCACATTCTAAACCTAATCTATCTAACCCTGTAAAGCAAAAATCGCTGTACTTGCCTATTATGCAGCCGAACCAGTCCGGTTTTCAGTGACGGAGGCTGTGTGTAGAAGAGGACCGACCAACGGCTGGGATTACGTCACCCATAGACTTACTATGGGGCTTCCATTGTCAGCTGCCTGTCCTGCACCTACCTCCACACTGAAGCCACCGTTGATGCTGGGACTGGACTGGATCAGCTGCAGAATAGGAAAGTATAGCGATTTTTGCTTTACAGGTTAGATTAGGTTTAGAATGTGGCAGAGAGCAGGTTTAGCATTAGGTATGTTTTGCCTGAACTTCCACTCTAAAGCCTCGTACACGCGATCAAATTTTCCGCAGACAAAGTGCCAGACTTTTGCCCGAAGGGTGTGTGCTGTGAACTTGTCTTGCATACGAACAGTACACAATTGTCGGCCAACAAACACGAACGTAGTGACATACTACGTGGAATTTCAGCTCTTGTGCACCACCCTTTGGGCCCCTTCTGCTAATGTGTTTGAGCATTGATTCTAAGCATGCGTGTTTGTACTTTGGTCTTTTCTGTGATAGACTTGTGTACACACGATGAGAAAATCGGACAACAGACCATTGTCCGGAAAATTTATAATCCAGCCATTTGTCGGCGGAAAGTCTGACAATTGTCTGATGGATCATACAAACGGTCGGATTTTTGGCCAACAGTCATCACACAATTCCCTGCCGAAAATCCAATCGTGTGTACAAGGCTTTACTTTGCTTTGGTACTTGAGTTTATTTATAGTTTTTATAGCTCTCATTTACTTGTAATAATACACTTTTTCTTCGCTGCAGAATTTATAAACGGACCCCTATGATTACTTAAATGTCTAATGCTGCACTATTTTTTGAGCAGTTAACGGACTATAAAGTAATATCAATGAACTACCTAGAGCACTCAACAGCGCCCTAGTTGTTCATTAAGAACTACAAGCTGACAGCCGCAAAGGCTGTCAGTAGTTGTAGTTCTTCCATTCACAGAACTCAAATTGTGACAGTGAGCTGGAGGGGCGGGGGGGGGGGCGAGAAGATCCCCCTGGCTCACTGTCACTAGAGGCGTCAGGTCGAGGAGTATCTGCAGCAGTGGGAACATGCTCTCAAAGGTAAACTTACCCCTTAAGCTTTGACAATAAAACCTGAAAACTGATTGGTTTCTATGCAGAGCTGCACCAGATTTTGCACCATGTAGTTTTAGTAAATAACTCCCAATATATTTTGATTGCTACTGCTCCACCAGCAACATCTCCACACCCTTTTTTAAATTGACAACTTGCTCTATTGGCATAATCAACTGTCGCAAACCATTGAAGGGCCATACAGCCCTAGGAGATTTACTGCATTGATGGGAGCCAGATTGTGCCTGCAATATCAAGTATCTGCAAGCAGCATTTCACATACTTTATTGCAGAATTTACACAGTATGAATAAAAAAAAATATTTTGCTCCTCTGATAACAGCTTGTTATAAGAACTCTACCACTTTCTGGTATAATGCTCATTAATACACAATTTTCAGGAAACTATTGTATAGTTCTTGCATAACTGTTTTCATGCTATGTTGATGAGTTAATACAAGATGCCTTCTTCAAAAAACTACAGTTTAAAAAAAAAAAAAAATCATTAAACACTGCTGTTTTTTTAGACCTCGTATCTGAAAACTATATAATGTTTTGCAGGCTTTGATTGGCTGGATATATTTAACTTTGCCTCCCATTACGCTCATGAAACAATTCAGCGTCAGTCTATAAAGTAATTGTATATAAAAACAAAAAGGTTTATAATTAACAAACCATCCCTAAGCTCCTGTCAGGTCGCTTTGCCTAGGCTGAAATAATGTCATCAGTTGGTTGCTGACAGGGGGAAGCATTTCATTAAGCAACTGTCTCCAGCGTTCAGCCTGCAACATTTTTAAGCCTAGTACACACAATGAGATTATCGTACGAATGATCGTCCGTTTTTATTTATTTGTTTTTGTATGCTAATCTCATTTTGAAAATGAATAGGTTACTAAAGGACGAAATTCTTGTACGACAGAATAAAAATTTGGAAGTGATGTAATCTATTTGTATTGTATTGTATTTTCGGACTAAAGCTGTACTGGTTAGATGAAAATCATACGATCTGTTATCGTACGAGAAAAATTTTCGTGTTTGTCCCTTCGGAAACTTTTGAACGAAAGCTGTGTACTAACCATCAGATTATTACACGATTAAGTTGAAAGCGGTATTTTTTTGTATGCTATTCTGATCGTATGTACGGGGCCTAAGTCTGCAGCAAGTCACATGGTGAAATTTGGCAGCAGCAGGAGGTGATCTTTGTCTTTCACAGACTTGTGAACACAGCCCAGAATTCTACAATTCATTTTTAAGACCGCTTCTCAGTTGACATGCATGCTGACCTCAAATAATACCTGAACAAAGAAAGAAAAGCAAATTAAAGTATTTTCAGGAGCACTTTGATCATTGTAAGAGGTAATAAGTGTTATACATTACTTGGTATGCATACACTTAACATGAGAAAAATATAGCTGATGCTAGGGCTACTTGGATTTTAAAGTTCTTTTTTTTTGTACCAGAATTTTTCTTATCACTGAAAAAGTAAATTCCACAGGTGCTTTATTCTGCTTATTTTTTTTACTGAGGTTTTAAAATCCCTAAAGGTTGGTTAATTTACCAGTGTTTTCAGACTAGAGACATGGGGGTTGATATACTAAAGGGGAACAAAACGGTTCACTTTGCAGAGGAATTTTCCCTTAGCTTTTCTTTTAATTTTTTTTTTATGTTCCTTGCACATGATTGATTATGCTTTGTGAAGTAGCTTTTCACTTCACTCCCTAAGCTAAGGGAAAATTCCCTTGCAAAGTGAACAACTTTTTTGCCATTTGTAAATCGGCACCATGGTATCTGGCATAATGAATCCTTCCTTTTGTCTAGATTTTTAGTCATTATTTCTTTAGTAAGAAAAATTCCCCCAATGCAGTAGACTAAGTTAAATCTTTACTAAAAAATTGATGTTCAAGTGCAGCGCAACAAGACTTGAAAATCCACCACTGCGCTCCTGTGCAATACGAAAAATTAATTAACTAAAGCTGCCAACTTATATAAAATGGTGTGTAAATGATAATTTAAAATAGAAATAGTGGCGCTATAAATCACATCAATACAATGATACCACAAAATGTATAAATAAATAGAATGAAATTAAGATGAAAACGGATTAAATGAATCATCCACTAGTGCTAGTAAACTCAAACAATACATAAATATAGTGTTCGTGATAGTCCCAATAAGGTTCCCCCTCCAATGATGAACGGGAAACCATTAAACTAATAAACATAAATAAATTAGAAGATGAATAAGTGATAAAACAATATTGAATAATAATGATAACAGTCCGTGCAATCTTATATGGAAAAATGAAAAAAAATTATAAAAAAAAAGTCCATGCAAAGTACTGTCTGTCAAAAGAGTGAATAAAGGAATCTTCCTATGCAATAAAACTGTCTTCCACCACACCGACTGTGATTGTGATCAACTCTTATGGAGCCGCACTCACCAAAAAATATTGCCTCACACTCTCATGCTCAGCATATAGGCAGTAACACAGCCCCCCGGGGCTAATCAAGATATGAGGAACTGTAATCAAGGCGAGTGAAGTTCTTCAATTTACAGCAATACTCACCGTGAGAAGTATCCACATAAAAGGAACAATGCTTTAATTTATCTCAAAGTCCTAGGACTATCTGCCTGGGAAAGAAAGCAGCAGCTGAGAGATATTATGAAATCACCCCCATTAAAGCGGGGGTCCACCTATCTATCGTTTTTTTTTTTTTTGAGTTCATTCACAAACTTTTCTTCTCAGCATTACATACTCACATATTGTGTGTAATATGTCCGCCTGTGTCAGATTTCGTCGGAAAGAATAACTTATATTATTCACTGCAGGCGGTTTCCATCTTCATTGTGGGCATTTGAAGCCCACAAGCATTTATTTCCTGGATGTGGTGAATGCTGTGCTCCCAGCATTCACCGCTCGTTCCCGCACATGCTCAGTGGCATCCTGGGAAGCCTGAGACTAGCTCCCAGGAGTCTGGGAGAGGCTAGAAACACGCCTACTCCCACGGGAGGAGAACCAGGAAGTGCAAAGAGGAATAGAAAAATAAAAGGTAATTACGGCGATTTAAATTTTTAAACGGCATGTCAGCATCTAGGCAAGGAAGAGAATACATACAGATATTGTTCAAAATTTGGGTGGAACTCCGCTTTAGGATTCAGTGACTAAATGCACAACATGACAGACAAGCGAACAGTTATTACTTCAGAATAACAAAAGGATCTGCCACCACTACTGCCGATCCAGTGTATGGCCTTTAAGAAGCTTTCTTTCCCAGGCAGATAGTCCTAGAACTCTGCAATAAATTAAAGCATTGTTTCTTTTCATGTGGATACTTCTCCTCATGATGAGTATTGCTGTAAATTGAAGAACTTCACTCGCCTTGATTACAGTTCCTCATATCTTGATTAGCCCCGGGATTCTGTGTTACTGCCCACATGCTGAGCATGAGAGTGCGAGGCAATATTTTTGGTTGGGTGCGGCTCCATAAGAGTGGATCACAATCAGTCGGTGTGGTGGAAGACAGTTTTATTGTATAGGAAAATTCCTTTATTCACTCTTTTGACACACAGTACTTTGCATGGACTTTTTTTTATAATTTTTTTTCATTTTTCCATACAAGATTGCACAGATTTGTCACCATTATTATTCAATATTGTTTTATCACTTATTCATCTTCTAATTCATTTATGTTTATTAGTTTAATGGTTTCCTGTTCATCATTATAGGGGGAATTTTTTTGGGACTATCACGGACACTATATTTATGCATTGTTTGAGTTTACTAGCACTAGTGGATGATTCATTTCATCCATTTTCATCTTAATTTCATTCTTTTTATTTATATATTTTGTGGTATCAATGTATTGATGTGATTTATAGCGCCACTATTTCTAAGTTAAATCTTTGCCAAATTAAGAAAAAGGATAATTATTATGTTCGTGTAACAGTTTCTGTACTGTTGCCTGTGTGAATCAGTGCCGAAGCTCCACCCTGTCTGTTTTTTTCCTGCTTGTTAAAGCATCGATTAACCAGACATTTTTCATATAAATTTTAGTGACAGAAATGTGTTTGTCATTTTTACAGAACGTCAGGAAGAGAAGCTAAAAAATAATAACCGTGATCTATCTATGGTAAGTAGTATTGTATTGCAGTATAGCAGTTTGTACCCCCTTTATGACCAGGCCATTTTTTGCTATTCAGCATTTCCCTACTTTAACTGGTAATTGCATTGCCATGCAATGCTGTAACCAAAGAAATATTTCCCCCAAATAGCTTTCTTTTGGTGGTATTTATTCACCACTGGGTTTTTTAATTTTTGTGATTTATAAACAAAAAAGACACACATTTTGGGGAAATTTTTTTTTTTTTACTTTATGCTACAACGCATATCCAATCAAAAAAAAAAAAAAAATCAAATTTCTACATAAATTTTGTCAAAAACGTATTCTGCTACATGTTTTTGACACATGTAATATTGATTAGTTTGCATGAAAGTCATAGTGCCTACAAACTATGGTGTGTGTGTGTGTGTGTGTGTGTATAATGTATACAGTAGTTTACATACTCTGGCAGAATTTGATTTCTTGGCCATATTTCAGAGAATATGAATTGATAACACATTGGCTAAAGCCATTTATTATCAATCAACTGTGTACTCTTTTTAAATCATAATTACAACAGAAACTTTCCAACTGACCCTGTTCAAAAGTCTACATACCCCAGTTCTTAATACCGTGTATTGCCTCCTTTAACATCAGTGACAGCTTGAAGTCTTTTGTGGTATTTGTGGATGAGGCTCTTTATCTTCTCAGATGGTAAAGCTGCCCATTCCTCTTGGCATAAAGCCTCCCAGTTCCTGTAAATTCTTGGGCTGTCTTGCATGAACTGCACGTTTTGAGATCTCCCCAGAGTGGCTCACTGATATTGAGGTCAGGAGACTGAGATGGCCACTCCAGAACCTTCACTTTATTCTGCTGTAGCCAATGACAGGTCACCTTTGCCTTGTGTTTTGGATCATTGTTGTTTTGGAATGTCCAAGTACACCCCATGCGCAGCTTCCTGGCTGATAAATGCAAATGTTCCTCCAGTATTTTTTGATAACAACATACTGCATTCATCTTGCCATCAAATTTGACCAAATTCCCTGTGCCTTTTGTAGCTCACACATCCCCAAAACATCAACGATCCACCTCCTGTGTTTCACAGTAGGAATGGTGTACCTTTCATCATAGGCCTTGTTGACTCCTGTCCAAATGTTGCGTTTATGTTTGTTGCCAGAAAGCTCAATTTTGGTCTAATCATTCCGAATGACTTTGTGCCAGATGGTTTGAGGCTTGTCTCTGTGCTGTTTGGCGTAAGCGGGATACTTTGTGGCATTTGCGTAGTAATGGCTTTCTTCTGGTGACTCGACCATGCAGCCCATCTTTCTTCAAGTGCCTCCTTATTGTGCATCTTGAAACGGCCACACCACATGTTTTCAGAGACTCCTGTATTTCACCTGAAGTTATTTCTTTGTTTTATTTTGCATCCCAAACTATTTTCCTGGCAGTTGTGGCTGAAATTTTAGTTGGTCTACCTGACCATGGTTTGGTTTCAACAGAACCCCTCATTTTCCACTTCTTGATTAGAGTTTGAACACCGCTGATTAGAATTCCTTGGATATCTTTTTATATCCCTTTCCTGTTTTATACAGTTTAACTACCTTTTCCTGCAGATCCTTTGACAATTCTTTTGCTTTCCCCATGACTCAGAATCCAGAAACGTCAGTACAGCACTGGGCGAAAGATGCAAGGGTCTGTCAGGAGTCCAGAAACTCATTGACCTTTTATACACACACACAAATTGCATGCAAACAGATCACAGGTGAGGATGGTCACCTTTAATAGCCATTCAAACCCATATGTGTCAACTTGTGTGCATGTTATCAGGCCAAAATTACCAGGGTATGTAAACTTTTGATCAGGGTCAATTGAGTAGTTCCCGTTGTCATTATGATTTAAAAACAGTAAACACAGCT
Source organism: Lithobates clamitans (assembly GCA_037952925.1). NCBI lineage: Eukaryota > Metazoa > Chordata > Amphibia > Anura > Ranidae > Lithobates > Lithobates clamitans. The sequence continues at coordinate 548,857 of JBBGZY010000917.1, forward strand.
GATTGATAATAAATGGCTTCAGCCAAACACTAACCACGAGTGCAAGAAAAGTTTCTGTGTTATCATTCATATTCTCTGAAAATGGCCAAGAAATCATAAATTCTGCCAGGTGTGTAAACTTATGAGCACAACTGTATATATTTTTTTAAGAATTGTTTATTTACTTATTTTTTACTACTAATGGTGGCGATCAGTGATGGTGCTCATAATGGGATTGCGGTAGCTCTGGGCTGTTATTGTACAAAGCCGATCAGTGGGTCCCAGCCATGAATTGCCTGGGACTTGCTGACAGGCTCCCGCTGTGTACGCTCACACCAGGAGGGGCCTGCACATGCCCTAAAACCGGAAGTAGGCAGTGACGTATGGATACATCGATTTTGCCTGTGCATGCTGCCCATCCGCAGGATTGCGGGTGGTCCGCAAGTGGTTAAAGGAGAATTTTGGTATGTATATAGAAAATATTGCAAAAATGTCTCTTACAGTTCTTTATACCACAAATATAGACTGACCAGGCTTTTGCTAGTAGTCGGAAAGTTTGTCTGGTCTCATTTAATCTCATTTCTCATATCTCTTATTTATTTTTTTTATTTATTTTTTTATTTATGAATAGGGGAAGGATGCACAACTATGTTATTGCTGTCTATATCTTCATTGGATAAATTCTCCTTTCTTCTGTCCCATTGACAATATTGTCACCCCACAGGTAGTTAGGAAAAATCTCCAGTAGGTCACAGACAACAATAACAAACTAACTGGGATTCCAGTATTTCCCTATTCTTTAATGTCATCTGTGTGCTCTATTTTTTGGGACACAAGAGGCCCAATGAGAGCAGTAAAAATTGTCCGGGATCAAAATAAAAAAGGGAAAAAAAAAGAGAAACTGCGCTATGGTGAAAAACGAATAAACACGTGTACCAATATCAAAAGAGTATTAGTGAAATACCATATGGAAAATTATTGTGAAGAAAACTATAAAAGCAGCAATTCTCCTGCATAACATAAATACAGTGATCAGATTGGAAAAATATAGAATCGCGCTACATATGAATATAGTGTATGAAACAAATGCACATTCACACACTAACCCAATGAGGCTAATGATAACATACTATTAAAGTGGGAGTCCAGCGGAAAATTTTTTTTTAGATGTTAGCAGCTGCAAATACTGCAGCTGCTGACTTTTAAAATACGGTCACTCACCTGTCCCGGGGTCCAGCGATGTCGGCACCCGAGACCGAACCGTTCCATGGTCGTCGGGTGCTGTCGCCGCCATTCTCAGTGAGGGAATCAGGAAGTGAAGCGTTGCGGCTTCACTTCCCGGTTCCCTACTGCGCAGGCGCAAGTCACGATGCGCGTTCTCAATGGTCCCCGCTATCTCCTGGGACCTGTGTCTTTCCCAGGAGACAGCGGGGGAGTGCTGGAGGGGGCGAATCTATTCTCGGAAGTGGGTGCAGATACCTGTATTATACAGGTATCTGCACCCCCCTCCCCCCTGAAAGGTGCCAATTGTGACACCGGAGGGGGGGAGGAATCCGATGAGCGGAAGTTCCACTTTTGGGTGGAACTCCGCTTTAACTGTATGACCATGTATAATGTGAATAAAAATTATCATAACATGACACCAAAACAAACAAAAAATTGGATGATAACTGATTCAATACACAATTCATTAAATAAACATGTGAAAAAATGTATCCAAAAGACCTAAATGACGGTATCACCGTGAACTATCAATATTAAATTAAAGTGATAATAAAGTCCATCCATATATTGTGAGACTTCCAATATTATGTGGAAAGCTTGTGTATGGTCCACCACCAATGAATAGAGGGTTGCTGCTTACCAGAAGCCCTTGACCCCCCCCCCACTACAGAGGATGAAGGGAAGCCTGTGTTTAAAGGTTGCCTTCCAGGGCGTATCGGATGCAGCCAAAGGTCTGGACTTGTTGGTGGTAATAATAAAGTTTCCAAAAATGCCAAACGGAACTCATAATACTTCATAATACTGTCATCATAGCACTTCCCAGCTCATAGGAGGATATGCATGACATCATGTAAAGACATGAAAGGCTGCAATAGTGTAAAACCTTTAAAGGGGCACGTGCCCCTGGACGACGTAATTCTATTACGAAACGCGTAGGGCGGAGCAACGAGCTTGCGTCACCTCGTATCGCTGTTGATGATTCCAGTAGGACGGGCTTGTCTGAGTGCTTACCGTCCGGCGCACCAGACATTTAGGCGCTTTTTCTTCTACATAATTGTGAGTGCAATATTGTGTTTTTAAAATTATAATAAAATTTAAAGGTTTTACACTATTGGTGCCTTTCATGTATTTACATGCCATGCATAGCCTCCTATGAGCTGGGAAGTGCTATGATGACATTTGAAGTATTATGAGTTCCGTTTGGCGTTTTGCTTTCCTTTTGTTTCCTATTAGCCTCATTGGGTTAGTGTGTAAATGTGCATTTATTTCATACACTATATATGTAGCACTATTCTATAGTTTTCCAAAAATTGTCCGGGGTCTTAATCCTTTCCTGCTCTATTCCAAAACAGAAAAAAATATTGTGGCTAGAGTTTTATCCAAGGTCCATAAACTTATCACAAAAGGCTTTGCCTCTGTGCCAAGCATCAGACACTGCAAGTAATCTAAACCCTTAGGCCGTGTACACACGGGCGGACTTTTCAGCATCAAAGGTCCAACGGTCTTTCCGACGTACTTTCGGCGGACTTTTGATGGACTTCCGACGGAATCTCGAACGAATGGACTTGCCTGCACACGATGACATCAAAGTCCAAAGGATTCGTACGTGATGACGTACGACCGGACTAAAATAAGGAAGTTGATAGCCAGTAGCCAATAGCTGCCCTTGCATCGGTTTTTGTCTGTCGGACTAGCATACAGACGAGCAGATTTTTCGACTCGAGTCCGTCCGAAAGGTTTGAAACATGTTCCAAATATAAAGTCTGTCACATTTTCGACAGAAAAGGACTGCTGCAGGTCCGATGAAGCCCACACATGGTCGAATTGTCCGACAAATTCGTTCCGTTGGACAAGTTTGGTTGAAAAGTCCGGCCGTGTGTACACGGCATTACTTTGCAAGCTTTAACCACTTGACATCCGGAGGCCGTCATATGACGGCCTCGACTTTCAGGGCTTATATCTGAATGATGTCTGAGGCTACAGACATCATTCAGATACCGGCATTTTCAGCCGGCGATTCCGTACACCATAAGAACGATCATAGCGGCTGTTCCGCCGCTTGATCGTTCTTACCTCCGGTGCTTCTACCGACTCACCTCAGCGATCGGTGAGTCGGATAGCGGATCCGCCGGCGCCGGATGTTCACCATAGAGATTTCCGGCGGACCAGATGGTCGCCGGAGTCTCTATGATCGTTCGGAGGCCGGGCGCGATGTTATGACGTCACGCCCGGCCTCTGCATTCAAAAAAACGGCGCCGCTTCGGCTGTGAAGCGGCGATCGTTTTATTTTTTTTTTTTATTTTAGGCTTCCCAGCCTAGAGGTGAGATGTGGGGTCTTATTGACCCCATATCTCACTGTAAAGAGGACTGATCGTGTCATATTCCTATTACAAGGGATGTTTACATTCCTTGTAATAGGAATAAAAGTGATCAAAAAAAAATATTTTTTTTTAAAGTGTCAAAATAAAAAATTTTAAGTAAAATTAACAATAAAAAAAAAAAAAAATTTTTTAAAGCCCCCCTGTCCCCGTGAGCTCGCACGCAGAAGCGAACGCATACGTAAGTCCCGCCCACATATGAAAACGGTGTTCAAACCACACATGTGAGGTATCGCCGCGAACGTTAGAGCGAGAGCAATAATTTTGGCCCTAGACCTCCTCTGTAACTCAAAACATGTAACCAGTAAAAAATGTTAAAGCGTCGCCTATGGGGATTTTTAAGTACCAAAGTTTGGCGCCATTCCACGAGCGTGTGCAATTTTGAAGCGTGACATGTTAGGTATCTATTTACTCGGCGTAACTTCATCTTTCACACAATGCAAAAAAATTTGGCTAACTTTGCTGTTTTTTTTTTTTTTAAAGCATGAAACTGTTTTTTTCCAAAAAAAACGCGTTTAAAAAATTGCTGCGCAAATACCGTGCAAGATAAAAAGTTGCAATGACCGCCATTGTATTCTCTAGGGTCTCTGCTAAAAAAACATATATAATGTTTGGGGGTTCTATGTAATTTTATAGCAAAAAAATGATGATTTTTGACATGTAGGAGCGAAGTGTCAGAAATGGCCCGGATGTGAAGTGGTTAATAATGGGCCTTTTTTTCTCATACATGTTCCTTTTGCAGGTGTCTTTCTATCTCAGTCTACTGTAACATTTAGTGGTTTAACTGTCCTTGACTAAAGGCACTGCCTACTGTAACATGATATTTTTAGATCTTTAAATCTTTACTCACCTGCAAGGATAAAGACAAACTACAAAATGATGCTTTTTTACATAGCTGCATATTTTTTTTTTCACAATATAAGTAGAATAAGAATAAGAAGAAAAAGAAGGTAGTTTCAAGCACAAGATAGCATTCAGATCTGAAAATAGTGGGCATATCCTTCCATGCTTTTGGCCTCATGCACACTGGACTTTTAGCCCCGGTGCATGAGATCTTAACTTTTTATTGTGGGCACGAGGCATAGGTGCACCATCCAGCCCTGCTGCTGATAGCCTGTAAATCTCTATGCAAAGCTGACAACTGCAACAGCTGGATGATGCACCAAGTGGTACCAACATTTAGGGCAGTATCAGCTCAGGGATGATTGCTCGAAATGCAGACTGCTTGCATTCTGGGCTTAAATCTCTGTGCATGTACTGCCCTAAACATTAGTACGGCTGGTTGTACTGCCCAGTCCTTTTCAGCCTTTCACAGAGTTTTACAGGCTGATGGCAGAGGGACTGGCAAATTCACCTGTGTCTTCTGCCTGCACCAAAACCCTGGGATCTCATGCAACTTGGGCTAAATGCCTAGAGTACATGAGGCCTTAACGACAGTCACTGTATTTTATGGACTGTTTGACATTAGTATTGTAACCTAAATTGTTGTTTGATGGAATCGATTGCTAGTTGCCTGGCTGTCATTTTGACCCTCAAAACAATTATGCAGATGAGGTTTTGACTTTTCTGACGCACCTCCAGATCGTTGACTCAAAGTACAGAATCTAAAGAGTCAGCCTAACAGTCAGGCAGCCTAGAATTGTTGGGAGTTTTACATTCGTAGCCTTTGTGTTGCAGTCAGGAAAGGTTACAAAAAAAAAAGTTTAGAAATACATTGTTTTGCCAAAGGAAGAATCTCCAGAAAAAGCCAAATATACAGCATACAGTGATACCTCGGTTCACGAACGCTTCTGTTCACCAATAACTCGGTTTGCGAAAAGAAAAGTTCATAAAAAATTGCTTCGGTACGCTATCTCTGCTTCAGTTTATGAACACGAGCCACGGCCGTTTTCCCTGCTCTGACATATGGTTGCGACTTCCTGTAGGTGGATCAGGGTCACAGAGAAGAGTACTGTGAGTGTACTGTAAGACACTTACAGTATTTTGACGCTTTTTGGTGTGCTTTTTAGTACTGTACTGTATATATCCCTGTGCACACTTGCTTTTACAGTTTTGTGTGCTTTTGTTTTGCTTGTGTCTATCTAGTAAGGTTACTCTGTGGTATAAGCAAGGAAGCTGAGATTTCTGCAGTGTGTAAATGTGCTTTTACTATACAAAGATGCTGTACATACAAAACTATTACAATCTTAGGAATACAATACAAGACTGACAGATATCTATAACAAGCAAAATGCCTAGCAAATGAACAGCCTATGGTCTATATCAGTACAAATACACTTAAAGGTTACTTATCTTCTGTTACTGTATGTTTGTGATCTCCATTGGCAACGATTCTCCTGGAGCATCAGGCACCTTTCTTCTATCATGAGTGGCTTCTGATCTTGCCGCATGATGGTGTGTGTGTCAGTCTCTACTCACCCCTTTTTATGTGTCAGGCTGTTTACCATAGTTACCAAACAACAGAAAACATACCTGTTTACTGTAGCTGTGGAAACAATGGATTGTTGAAAGCTGTCAATTGAATACAAAAATGGTATCTACGTACCCATTGTCTACTCAAGCCAACACCTGACAGTAATCTAACTAGTCATCTAGTCATAGTGTCAGTTTAAGAGCTGAAAGAACCTCAAACAAGTAAATCTCTTACTTGTGTACTGTAGCTATAGAGACAATAGCCTGTTAAAAACTGTCAATTGAATACAACAATGGTATCTAACCCCATTGTATGAAACAGCATTTGTTTGAGAAATCTACTCAAGCCAAAAAACTGACAGTAATCTGACCAACTCACTATTGTAATATTGTCCCATGTATCTTATGTCTGATTAATATAAAAAATCATATTTTTAACAAACGCAAAACAGCTTTTTAGCACATACTGTACTGTACTGGACATCCATTATGGCTCCAAAGAAAATTAAGAGCAAGCATGGTGGTAAGAAGATGGTGCGGAGCAGTAATGAAGGTCACAAGAATGTACAGAGCAGAAATGCAGGTGACAAGAATGTGCAGAGCAAGCATGGTGGTAAAAAAAAAAGTGCAGAGCGGTAATAAAGGTGACAAGAATGTGCAGAGCAGGAATTCTAATGCCGCGTACACACTATATCGGAAATTCGGCCAGCAATAGACCGATGAGAGCTTTTGGTCAGATAATGCGACCGTGTGTATGCTCCATCGGACTTTTGCTAGCCGAATTCCAGCCAGCAAAATATTAACAGCGTGTTCTCAATTTTTCGGTCGGAAAAAGTTCCTATCCGAGAATGCGATCATCTGTAGCAATTCCGACGCGCAAAATTCCTACGCATGCTCGGAAACATTGAACTTCATTTTCTCGGCTCGTCATAGTGTTGTACGTCACCACGTTCTTGACGGTCGAAAGTTCAGCGAACTTTTGTGTGACCGTGTGTATGCAAGGCAAGCTTGAGCGGAATCCCGTCGGAAAAGCCATCATATCTTTTTCCGACCAAAATCCCGATCGTGTGTAGGTGGCATAAGAATAAGGTTGTGAAGAAAATAACCATTGAGCTGAAGATGGAAATTATAGTAAAGGATGACCGTGGTGTTCGTGTGACTGATCTGGCCTCGGAGTACAAGATGATGAAGTCGACAAGCTCAACTATTTTGAAAAACAAAGCTGCCATCAAAGGAGCTGTTGTCGCAAAAGGAGTAACGTTGTTAACCAAGCAGAGGACACAAGTGCTGGAAGAGGTGGAAAAACTTTTGTTAGTGTGATTTAATGAGAAACAGCTGGCAGGTGATAGCGTTAGTGTTATAATTTGCGGAATTCTTGAAGACAGAAGGATACATCGCTCAACAAGTGTTCAACTGGAAAAAGATGCCAAACAGAACCTATATCGCGCAGGAGGCACTACCGGGGCACAAGCCCATAAAGGATAGATTGACCCTTTTGCTGTGTGCAAGCGCCGATCTGAAGATTAAGCCACTACTGTTGTACCATTACCTGACCCCTCATGCATTCAGGGAACAGAATGTGAACAAGGCCAGACTGCCTATCGTGGAGGGCCAATGCGAAAGCTAGGGTCACAAGGCAATTGTTCATGGAATGACTTGCACGAGGTGTTTGCACCCACCGTAAAAAAATATCTTTCTGACAACCAACTGCCTGAAAGGTGCGTTCTTCTGATGGACAATGCCCCGGCACACTCTCCAGCCTTGATATGGACGCTGAGTATGACTTCATAAAGGTCAAGTCCCAAACCATCACCCCCCCCCCCCCACCCCGCTCTTCACTAGGTGTTTTAATGCCACTAAAGAGAAGTCCTTGACTCTGAAATTTTTTCTTCCAGAATTCCTTCAATGTTCTCCATTGCATTAACCCCATTGAGAGCATGGGAGAGAGGTCACTCACGGAACCTCAAACTCAGTCTGAAGGAAGCTGTGGCCAGAATGTGTCACTGAACGTGACTTTAAAGGGTCTGATGCAGATGTAGTAGGAGATTGTGTCCATGGGCAATTGTATGGATCTGGATGTTGATGGTGTAGAGGAGCTTGTTGAGGAACATAAGAGGAGCTGACCACGGAAGAACTTTCTGAACTCCACAGTTAGCAGCAGCAGCAGGCTTTTTTGAGGATCATTGCACTGAGGAAGACAGGGAGGAGGTTAGCAGTGATGCCATAAAATCCATTATGGAAAAAATGCAATGAATACCATGATTTTTTTTGAGAAGCACCACCCCAACATAACTGAATCAAACAGAGTGTTAAATCTGATGAATGAAGGTATGCTGTGATATCTGGCACCAAGCCATAAGGATTAGACTCTATTGTTCTCATATCTACTGCTGATTTATGTGTTGCATTAAAAATAATCTCCCAAGTCACATCACTAGGTATAGGGCCCAGCTCGGATTCCCATTTATTACAATATAGCGGTTTCGCACCTTCCCCCTCATCCCGCACTATTTTATATAATTCTTTAGTTTTCTTTGTGATTCTGCTCTTCAAAAACAGTTTCTCCATAGGTCTACATCGTTAATCCAAGGATCTCACTCCCTAATCTTCTGGCTACTTTGAGGAGATATGGGGAGCTCTCAAATTACAAGGTCAACCTTAGTAAATCGGCGGCTCTAAACATCAATATCGATGGACGAGAGGTAAATAAACTCAAGGAAAATTTCCAATTCCTGTGGTGTAAAAAAATAGGTTAACTAGGAGTAGCATTGATTGATGAGATTAAGCAGGAAACAAGAAAACGTATGCATCTCCCGATTTCCTGGCTGGGTCAAGTCAATGCCGTCAAGATGACCCTGGCTCCGAAGATTTTATATAATATGCAGTTACTCCCAATCCCGCTAGCACAGTCCTTTTTCAGGGCCCTGAATAATATTATTTCTAAATTTATATGGAAGAATAAGAAGCCACGGATTGCCTATAAGGTCCTGAGTAGGGATAAAACACAGGGTGGTCTGGCTCTTCCAGACTTTAAAAAATACCACAGAGCGATAGTACTATCACGAATGTTAGAATGGGGTAAGGAACCGATAGAAAAAAGATGGGTGAAATTAGAAAGAGATATGAGCAATGCAAAAATACACCAACTAATTTGGAATCCACCACACTTCAGGAAATTAGGTCCGAATGCACACATTATAACACGTTACACTTTTAGGACTTGGGATCAACTACACAAACAAAAGGTATAGGAATTTATTTCACCACTTATTTATTTAAAGGAAAATGAGTTTTTTCCGCCTGGGTTGAGGGAAGTGGAAGGGAACTGGATAAGAAAGCATGAGACACAATTGTTGGATATTACAAAAAATGGTAAAATTGTCACTTTTCAGGAGTTAACCTTACTCAAGGACCTAATGAATATTGACATATGGCGGTATAATCAGCTTGCAATCTTTATTAAAAGCCTCCCCAGCCCAATTAGAGATAAGGAGAATCTTAGACCTATGGAGAATCACAAAGAAAACTAAAGAATTATATAAAATAGTGCGGGATGAGGGGGAAGGTGCGAAACCGCTATATTGTAATAAATGGGAATCCGAGCTGGGCCCTATACCTAGTGATGTGACTTGGGAGATTATTTTTAATGCAACACATAAATCAGCAGTAGATATGAGAACAATAGAGTCTAATTTTAAATGCCTAGCCAGATGGTAAATGACGCCAGATAGAGTAAATAAGATGCAACCAGAAACCTCTGGAAACTGTTGGAGGTGATGTTCCACCAGGGGAACAATGGCCCACCTTCGGTGGGAATGCCCAATTATTAAAAGATTCTGGCAGGAGGTACTTAAGACAATAAAAGAGGAGGGGCGTGGCTTGGCAATGGCGCTGTGAGGCTGCTTTCTCTGGGAGCTCCGTGCCTCGCTTAGGCTGAGAACCAGATCTAGCGCACGTACCGGCGTTAAAACTACATGTCCATGACGGATAGACCTCCGGGATCACCCGCAGCTAACAGAACCGCGGACATTGCTGCCTATTTTCTGCGGAATTCGGCAACTCCGTCACAGGCCCCAGAGTCCAAGATGGCGCCGCCACGCACTGGCAATGCAGGCACAGCATCGCTCAAGAAGACAGGCAAGGGGCTCCCTAATGCCCTACAAGGTAATGGGTCTCTTCCTAACAGACCGGACTCCCCGATCCTGTCCCCAGAAATCCCAGGGGCTGATAGCTGTTCATCCATACAGTCTGCTAACACCCAGGAGCAACCATTCCCTGAATGCTGGAAAGGGATAATCGCTCTCCTCCCCACTAAACAGGACATCACTGAATCTGCAGCTACTATTGTGAATACCCTGTCTAAAGAGATTCATGATCTAAAGCAGAGAATAGATACTGTAGACTCCAGGGTATCAGAGGTAGAAACAACTACTTCTCTGCTGGAGTCAAGAATGTCAGACATAGAAAAGGCTCATGTGGATTATAAAAGGCGCCTGATCCTGATGCAACTTTCAATAGATGATGGCGAGAATCGCAACAGGAGAAACAACATCAGAGTGCGCGGCCTGCCTGAAGCCACTTCAGGAAGTGATCTCAGAGCACCGATTGTGGCCATATTCAATCGACTACTGGACAAGCCCCCTACAGCGGAATTAGAACTGGACTCCACCCCCTTCTTTTTCCTTTCATTAACCCTCCCCCCTCTTATCCCTTCCCTATACCTCTCAGAGTTATTTTTACCCTCCCCCGATTTGATATTGGTGTGCGACATGGCCCCCCTGGGAAGGCCTCTGGGAACACACCCTGGAGGGGAGATTAAATTTACCTCCCTCAATGTCAGAGGCCTAGCTACACCGGAAAAACGCTCCAGACTGCTTTCAGATCTCAAGAAAACGCGCACACAGGTGGCGCTCATTCAGGAAACGCATTTCAAACAGTCGGCAGTCCCCAAACTCCGTAACAGGGACTTCCCCAATGTATACCATGCTCCCTCCCCTCTATCGAAATCAAAGGGGGTCAGCATATTGATAGCCAGATCACTGCCGTGGACGCTATTAGAGAAGAGAGCTGACCCACTTGGCCGATTCTTGCTCTTAAAAGGCAAAATCAGAAATACCACAGTGACCCTAGTAAACGTATATTTCCCTAATTCTGACCACCTGTCTTTTTTGCGATCTCTCATTCCCTTAATCTTGGAGTTTCGGGAGGGTTTGTTCCTGATGGGCGGGGATTTCAATTTTGCTCCAGAGCCATTACTAGACGTATCGAGAGGGGCATCTCATTTGTCTTTTTTTCATACCTTAAAAAACTCAAGGTAGAATTGACCAATCTACAGTTAGTTGACCCCTGGAGGATCATGCACCCTGGTGAGTGGGATTTTACCTATTTTTCTGCGGTGCATAGTACTTACTCCAGGATAGACTTCTTTCAGATCCAACATAAGGATCTACCGTATGTCACCGCATCCAAGATTGACTACATTTCTCTCTCTGACCATGCCCCTACGCATGTGACCCTTTGCTGGGATACAGAACTCAGGTACCCTCCGACTTGGAAACTAAACGAGTCACTACTACAAATCCCCGAGGTACGGGAGGAGATAGGCAGGGCACTGACCAATTACTTCTCAGAAAACAGATCCCTCGCTGTCTCCATTGACAGTTTGGGAGGCCCATAAGTGTGTAATAAGAGGGGAATTAATTAGGATTGGGGCAGCGAAAAAAAGGGAAAGGACTAAACAGATTGACCTTTTGATCTCCCAGGTGCGGACTCTCGAGCTACTTCACAAGAAGTCTCTAGCGGAAACACACTTTATTGAAGGCCAGGGGTGAATTGAAAGACCTTTTGTACCATAAAACGATACAAAATCTGGCCTGGGCTAGCAGGTCCATGTTTGAATTCTCTAACAAGCCAGGTACCATGCTGGCCAGGCTACTTCGTGGCCCGAGACAACGCACCTATATTCCCTCTATAGTGACCTCACAGGGATCTACAGTCCACACCTCCAGGGATATAGCTAATGAATTCGCTGCATACTACCAACAATTATATAACTTACACAAGGGGGAACATGCTGAGCTTTTGACAGAAAGGGAGGTGGCAGCGGGTGAATACATCAGGTCTTCGGGTATGCCTACTTTACCAGCTGATGTAGGAGACTCCCTTGAGTCGGACATCACCCCTGAAGAACTCTCACTAGCCTTGGCTCAAACGAAGCCAAGGAAGGCGCCTGGGCCAGATGGCTTCACCCTGACCTACTACCAGACCTTTGGGTCTATCTTATCGACACACTTTCTGAAAGCCTACAACGCATTAAAAGAGGGGGGCATCAATATGGTAGACTCCCTACGGGCATTTATTTCTTTGATCCCAAAAGAGGGGAAAGATGCTAGCCACTGCAGTAATTACCGCCCGATTGCTCTACTAAACGTGGATCTTAAATTGTTCTCCAAAATTCTGGCTAACAGAATACTGCCACATATCCCACATTTGATCCACTTTGACCAGGCGGGGTTCGTGCCGCTGAGGGAGACGAGGAACAATACCATAAGAGTCCTCAACCTTATTCACGAAGCGCGGTCCGTCAAGAACCTTTTCTGCTACTTTCTATGGATGCAGAAAAGGCTTTTGACAGGGTGGCCTGGCATTTTATGCGGGCCACTCTGGAACATATTGTTGTTGGCCCAAGCATGAGAGGCTGGATATCGTCTCTCTACTCGGCTCCCTCGGCGGCGGTAAGGGTCAATGAGTGGCGGTCGGACTTTTTTGACATCTCTAATGGGACGAGACAGGGGTGTCTCCTGTCTCCACTGGTTTTTATTTTGACTCTTGAGCCGTTCCTGTGTAGCGTCCGTGGGAATCCCAATATAACAGGGATCACGAAGTCCTCTGGACATCACAAAATCGCGGCCTTCGCTGACGATCTAATTTTCTTCGTCTCCAATCCACGAATCTCATTACCTAACATCTTGGCAGCTCTACGGTTGTATGGCGAAGTCTCAAATTTCAAGGTCAACTGTGCCAAGTCCGCAGTGTTGAATATCACAATACCAGCCACGGAAGCAGTAAATATGAGCAAATCCTTCCCGTTTCGATGGGCGGAGAAATCTATTCGCTACCTGGGGGTGGACGTCACTCCAGACTTGGCACACCTGTACACATGTAACTTCCAACCCTTACTCCAGAGACTTAAAATAGACCTTCAGACTTGGCATAAACTCACTTTGACCTGGTTTGGGCGATGCAATGCCCTGAAAATGACAGCCCTACCCCGGGTTTTTTATATACTTCAAACATTACCGATAAAATTACCAATGACCTTCTTTAAGCAAATACAGTCCATTGTGAGGGAGTTTATCTGGTCTCATAAATCCCCCAGAATAAACATGCAAACACTGTCCAGACCCAAGGAGAGGGGGGGCATCGGTTTCCCAGACATCTCCCGGTATTACCGAGCTGTACACCTTGCCAGGATTGTTGATTGGCATCGCAACAAGGATTCAAAACAATGGGTGGGAATGGAAATTGAGGACTCCTCTATCCCCTTGCTCTCGTCCCCGTGGCTCTTGTCCACACTCCCAGAAGACCAGAAAACTCACCCTCTAATAGGAGCTACCCTTCAGGTAGTGAGGAAAATATTCTGTGATACGGATATATCACCGTTACCTTCCCCCTTGACACCTATCATAGGTAACCCAGATTTTACTCCCGGACTTACAAGCCGTAGACTGAGACAATTACTTATGAGAAACAGTCTCTGGGTGAGGTTTGGCCCCAGGGGGAGCTGCCATCTTCTTCCACCATCTCTAGACTTACAGAACCTCCGTTAGACAGCCTCAGTACCATCCAGCTTAGACACTTTTTGCAGACCCTTCAGAAGGCTCCCTATGTCCCACGGGGTCACACTCCTCTGGAATCTCTGTGTAAATCGGGGGAACCGATAAGACACGCACTCTCATTTTTATATAGCCTCCTCACTACTCAGGGATAGGACAAGACGCCAGAGTTTCTATTGAAGTGGGAAAGAGACCTAGAGACTCGGTTTACCACACAACAAAGGGAGAAGATCTTGGCTTTGGCTCACAAGTCCTCGATTGCGAGTCATTATCAAGAATCGGGATACAAAATCCTGACCAGGTGGTATAGAGTCCCATATATGTTACACAAAATGAACCCTACGCTCTCGGATAGGTGTTGGAGGTGTGGCACAGAAGTAGGAAATATGCTACATGTCTTTTGGTCGTGTCCAGTCCTGAGACCCTTTTGGGAGGAGGTGACTTTGACCATTCAAAGTTTGACCTCGGTCGAACTTAAAGACAACCCAGCTGCATGCCTTCTACACCTAACCACCAGTCCTACTAGTAAATACAAGAAAACTTTGACAATGCAACTCCTGAACGCAGCGAGAGCCTGTATTCCCGTGTTATGGCGGGATCCCCTCCCACCTACTAGGGTCCTGTGGTACTCGAAAGTAAACTGTATCCTACGTATGGAGGAACTGACTGCAACTCTACAAAACAAGGAGGAACAATTTATGGATAAGTGGAGACCCTGGAGGTATTTTGTGGGTACTAACGCATATCTTCAGGAGTTGGCACAAGCACAAACTCAACCTACTTGAGAGGACATCCCCGTAGGTATTACTAAAACAGACACCTGTACTTGCCCCTTTGGGGTCTGGCAAGTGGGTCCGATGGGGGGGCGATGTGGCAGCCATACCCTTCCAACCCCCTTCTTTGATCTCTTCTCCCCCTCCTCCCTAAGCCTTCCTGTCCTTCCTTCCCCCGCTTTCCCTCTGATTCTTTACTATACCCCCTTTTCTCTGTTCTTTTGTACTGATAAGCTCACCAGGTAGCCGTGGTGACGGCGTTAACGAATTAATGAGAACATGTTATTCACGGTGAGCAGGAAACACATGCTCATATAGCATTAGACACATCTATCTTAAAATATTTTAAGCGTTACATTATACATCAATACTGTTTAAGATCTGTTCAAGGTTTATACAAGGAGGCCCATTTGTAGGCTACCTTGCTTTATTATGTTTAGGAATGATGTATAGTTGGCTGGAACACACATGTATTACCCCACTTGTTTGGTGGACAACCTGATCTGGGACTACAGTCTCAATCTACTGTATTCTAAACATGTTAATGTATGGAAATGTATGACCTGTTTTATACTGGACTATGTATCCATGCCTTCTTTATAATAAAATAAAGGAATTTAAAAAAAAAAAAGACAATAAAAGAGATAACGGGTACTGAGATCAGGGAAGACCCTTGGGTATGCTTGTTCCATGGGACCGAAGGTCAGACTGGCAAGTATAACGCCTCTCTAACTCCAGTTTTCATAAATGCTGCAAAAAGTTTAAAACCAAAAAAATGGCAAGAGTTGGAAGGCCCAAGCATTTGTGATTGGCTAATTAGGGTTAATGAAATTTTATACCTTTTAGAGGCAGGTAATGCTGAAGACTCTTCGATGGAGAGAGATGAAGATCGGGAGGGAACAAAATGGGCGAAATGGTTATCCTTTAAAAAAACTGGGACGTTTGCAGAGAAGTTTATATAAAGAATGCATGTATTAGTGGAAGCATGACTGAGGGACGGGGGGGGGGGATTTGGGGGGGAGGGGAGGCGGGATACGGGTATTTAAGATGTTAATTGGGTTCAGGGGCAGTGGAGGGCTTATTTTTTTTTCCTTGTTGAGAGTGTCAAAAATAAAGATTTCTTAAAATGGAAAACAAGAATATTATATCTTGCTACTCTGATGTAACGCCATCGAGACGGAAAGAATGACCTATATATGGTGATTTAAACCCTCTCATTGTAAACGCTGAAGTAGCAAAAAAAAAAAAAAAAAAAGAATTCATCCTGCTGCTCTTGTCAGCAGTCACATCATCAATAAATACAAGAGAACCAGTTCAATTGGCAGCCATACATGCCCACGCCATGACACTACCACCACCATGCTTCACTGATGAGGTGGTATGCTTTGGATCATGAGCAGTTTCTTTCCTTCTCCATACTCTTCTCTTCCCATCACTCTGGTACAAGTTGATCTTGGTCTCATCTGCCCATAGAATGTTGTTCCAGAACTGTGAAGGCTTTTTTAGATGTTTGGCAAACTCTAATCTGGCCTTCCTGTTTTTGACTCACCAATGGTTTATGTCTTGTGGTGAACCCTCTGTATTCACTCTGGTGGTCTTCTCTTGATTGTTGACTTTGACACACATACACCTACCTCCTGGAGAGTGTTCTTGATCTGGCCAACTGTTGTGAAGGGTGTTTTCTTCACCATGGAAAGAATTCTTCAGTCATCCACCACAGTTGTTTTCCGTGGTCTTCCGAGTCTTTTGGTGTTGCTGAGCTCACCGGTGCATTCTTTCTTTTTAAGGATGTTCCAAACACTTGATTTGGCCACACCTAATGTTTTCGCTATCTCTCAGATGGGTTTGTTTTGTTTTTTCAGCCTAATGATGGCTTGCTTCACTGATAGTGACAGCTCTTTTGATCTCTTATTGAGAGTTGACAGCAACAGATCCCAAATGGAAATAGCACACTTGAAATGAACTCTGGACCTTTTATCTGCTCCTTGTAAATGGGATAATGAGGGAATAACACACACCTGGCCATGGAACTGATGAGCAGCCAATTGTCCCATTACTTTTGGTCCCTTAAAAAGTGGGAGACACATATACAAACTGTTGTAATTCCTACACTGTTCACCTGATTTGGATGTAAATAACCTCAAATTAAAGCTGAAAGTCTGCAGTTAAAGCACATCTTGTTAGTTTAATTTCAAATCCATTGTGGTGATGTATAGAGCCAAAAAGATTTGAATTGTGTTGATGGTCCAATATTTATGGACCTGACTGTAATATATATAATATTATACAATTGTATGTATGTATGTAACATGACATTTACCATATTGCAGATAAAAGGTTTCTAACATTTATGTCTGTTAATAGGTGCGCATGAAGTCCATGTTTGCTATTGGATTTTGTTTCACAGCTTTGATGGGAATGTTCAACTCAATGTAAGTTATCTCATCTTTCATGCATGAATAAGCAGAGGTTGTTCTGAAAAAAATACATATCAAAACACCTAGATTGAGAGCGATAGATATCTATCTATGGGTGTGTGCGTGTGTGTATATATGTATGTATATGTTAGTGTGTTTGTGTGTGTGTGTATGTATGTACAGCTTGTATAACAGTGTAACTTGTGGTGTAACCATACAGCAGTTTAACAGGACAGGTAGGACAGGTTCCATTTAGAACAGGCCTCGCCATGGAAGACCAAAGAAGTTGAGTGCACGTGTTCAGCGTCATATTCAGAGGTTGTCTTTGGGAAATAGACGTATGAGTGCTGCCAGCATTGCTGCAGAGGTTGAAGGGGTGGGGGGGTCAGCCTGTCAGTGCCCAGACCATATGCCGCACACTGCATTAAATTGATCTGCATGGCTGTCATCCCCAGAAGGAAGCCTCTTCTAAAGATGATGCCCAAAAAAGCCTGCAAACAGTTTGACCAGCAGACTAAGGACATTACTGGAACCATGTCCTGTGGTCTAATGAGACCAAGATAAACGTATTTGGTTCAGATCGCGTCAAGCTTGTGTGGCGGCAACCAGGTGAGGGTTACAAAGACAAGTATGTCTTGCCTACAGTCAAGCATAGTGGTGGGAGTGTCATGGTCTGGGGCTGCATGAGTGCTGCCAGCACTAGAGCGCTGCAGTTCATTGAGGAAACCATGAATGCCAACATGTGTTGTGACATACTGAAGCAGAGCATGATCCCCCCTCCCTTTAGAGACAGGGC
Organism: Lithobates clamitans; assembly: GCA_037952925.1. Taxonomy (NCBI): domain Eukaryota; kingdom Metazoa; phylum Chordata; class Amphibia; order Anura; family Ranidae; genus Lithobates; species Lithobates clamitans. Next base: position 566,671 of record JBBGZY010000917.1, read on the forward strand.
AGCAGGCCAATATTGCAATATGACGTCCCCAAACACACCTCCAAGACGACCACTGCCTTTCTAAAGAAGCTGATGGTAAAGGTGATGGACTGGCCAAGCATGCCTCCAGACCTAAACCCTATTGAGCATCTGTGGGGCATCCTCAAATGGAACGTGGAGGAGCACAAGGTCTCTAACATCCACCAGCTCTATGATGTCATCATGGAGGAGTGGAAAAGGACTCCAGTGGCAACCTGTGAAGCTCTGATGAACTCCATGCCCAAGAGGGTTAAGGCAGTGCTGGAAAATAATGTTGGCCACACAAAATATTGACACTTTGGGCCCAATTTGGACACTTTCAATTAGGGGTGTACTCACTTTTGTTGCCAGCGGTTTAGACATTAATGGCTGTGTGTTGAGTTATTTTGAGGGGACAGCAAATTGACACTGTTATACAAGCTGTACACTCATTACTTTACATTGTATCAAAGTGTCATTTCTTCAGTGTTGTCACATGAAAAGATATAATGAAATATTTACAAAAATGTGTGGGGTGTACTCATTTTTGTTTTGTATGTGTCAGTGGATGATGAGGGCAATGTCGGGCTCCTGCAGACACTTCCTGCAGCTCTGTTCCAGTACCTCTGTATGGGCTGTCAGTTACTGAGCTGCCTGTCATGGCAGCAGATGGGTCTTGTAGTTCATTTATTCACAGATTGCTGTGAACGAATGATGCGGCTGTGCAGGCAGAGCCCTGCACAGTTGTGCCAATTTTATAAGTGACAGCGGCTGTGAGAGAGGGGATCCCCGCTAGTTGTCACAGGAGGGATTCTGGGGATAAAGGAGACTGATGTATAGTAACATGGTGTATATATATACCTTTCATTAAAAAATGCCCATCTTTTTGCAAGTAAACAAATGGGCATTTTTTTTTTCTAATACAGGAACCTGCAATGTATGACACCCATGATTAGCAGATTACGGGTGCAATGTCAAACTCCTGCACACAGTGCTTGCAGCTCTGTTGCATATACAGGCTGTCCTTTTCAGAGCTGCATACAATGTGAATGAACTACAAATGTACTGTTCTGCACTCCCACAGTTCAATTAAAACGTCAAGTCCGCCTGCCGCGTGTTTTTTTTTTTTTTTTAAATTCACAGATTCCTGTAAACGAATGACGCAGGTGTGTGGGAAGAGCCCCACACAGTTGCGCTGTTTCCAAAATCTGACATTTTTCATGGACTTGTCCTGCCTATGGTCAGGCAGTATTTACAGGCTCTTTAAGCCGATGATCTAAGTAAAATTTGGCTAGTGCTTTCCATGGGGATGAGTGGTGTGCTTTTGTGGTGGATGAGTGGTGTCTCTTTTTATCCTGTGTAACAGTAATTTAATATAGTAATATTTTTATATTAATAATTCTATATTATGAAGTTACATGTTTTATATTACTATTAATACCAATATTACATTTTTTTTATATTCATAATTATAATAGTCTTATTACAGGATGATACTGCTCTTCCTGCTGTTTAAAGCGAACAGCCCCCTTTGCTTTTCCTATACTATATACCCCTATCCTAACCCCTCCTCCCCCCTTATCTTAGATCAGTGGATGAACTGGACCAGGAGCTTCCTGTCTTTCCAGCATGTGCTGGTAGGCATTGCATTGCTTCTGGAGGTGTATACTGTAGACTCCAGTGGAGAATGTCTACACTGTCTGGCCATACTTCCTTTTATATAAACATGCCCATTCAGGCATTTCAAGCATGCATGTTTATGTGAAAACATTTGGAAAAAAGATGTAAGGATATTTAATTTGCAGAAAAAAGTGTGTGCCTTCTAGATGGTAATGCATACAAAGCTGACCAATATTTACGTTTTTTCTCTCCAGTTTTGATGGACGGGTTGTAGCAAAGTTGCCCTTTGTCCCTCTTTCCTATATTCAAGGACTGTCTCACAGAAATTTGCTGGGGGAGGATTATACAGATTGTTCATTTATATTCCTGTACATACTTTGTACTATGTCCATCCGTCAAGTAAGTATAAAACTGTTCTAAATGACCTTCTAATTTACTCTACGCATCCTATGCTGCACTAATGATTGTAAATGCACTACTGATTTTAAGGTATTTATGCATGAACTATTTCTGTAGCTAAAATGTGTGTGTGTGTATATATATATATATATATATATATATATATATATATATATATATATATATATATAATGTATATGTATGTGTATGTGTGTGTGTGTGTATATATGTATATATATATATATATATATATATATATATATATATATATATATATATATATATATATATATATATATATATATATATATATATATATATATATATTATACTGTGTGTTTGGGTTGCTAAAAAACAGCATACAAAATAGTTTCATCCGCGTGCTCCCGGGGGATGTGGGTGTCACGGGCCAGTGGAGGGGGTCCTGGGATGTGAATCCTGTGACTTGGTAGCTGTTCCGGTGGTGCCGTGGGTGCTCAGAGCCTCCGGGTGGCTAGGACGTTGGTCATGGATCCTCCGTGGAGCGCCGTGCTGTCCTGCGTCTTCACTTCCGGGAGCGGGGTGAGGCGGGCGGTACTTCGCATTCAGAGCATGCGTGCTCCTTCATCAGGCTATGCCGGTGGCCATATTCAGTGTTGGAACTTATACCATAGGCAAGGGGAGGGGTGGAGGGGGGATGTGGGTGTCACGGGCCAGTGGAGGGGGTCCTGGGATGTGAATCCTGTGACCTGGTAGCTGTTCCGGTGGTGCCGTGGGTGCTCAGAGCCTCCGGGCGGCTAGGACGTTGGTCATGGATCCTCCGTGGAGCGCCGTGCTGTCCTGCGTCTTCACTTCCGGGAGCGGGGTGAGGCGGGCGGTGCTTCGCATTCGGAGCATGCGTGCTCCTTCATCAGGCTATGCTGGTGGCCATATTCGGTGTTGGAACTTATACCATAGGCAAGGGGAGGGGTGGAGAGGTGATTAGGTGGAGGGCGGGACTATGTATAATGACTGGGCGCATAGGTAACCATGGTGATGAGGTGTACACAATATGGAAGGAGGGGGACGGGAAGAGGGCTGGTGGGGGGGGGGAGAGATTGTGGTGGTAAATTATGTAGTGTGAATGAGTGTTTTGGTAAGAAATATGTATATATAATTACAGAGAGAGGTGGGGTAGATCGTGGGATAAGGGGAAGGCGGTCTATATGAAGAGGAATGACGCAATGATCATAATGGACGGAAACATATGTACTATATAAAATAAAATATATAGATATATATGTAAATATATATGAGAAAAAATATAAAAACGCACCAGAAGTATATATAATTATAGAGAGAGGTGAAGATAGATTGTGGAATAAGGGGAAGGCGGTCTTTATGAAGAGGAATGACGCAATGATGGTAATGGAAGGAAACATATGTACTATATAAAATAAAATGTATATATGTAAATATATATAAAAAATGTTCATATATATATATATATATATATATATATATATATATATATATATATATATATATATATATATTCACAAGATTGGGACAAAAAGGATAAAAAGAGGGGGGAATAAGGAGGTGTGTGCTTCCAGACGGGTATTAGGAATAAGAGGAATATTATCCCACACAACCCCCCGGTAGACCAATAGTGGCGGCCATGGAAAGCGTAATCAGCTACTCCTCTATCTACATTGATCATTTTCTACAAAGTATTGTACAGAATCTACCTTCCTACATCAAAGACAGCATCTACCTTCTGAACATGCTACAATACTACTCCTGGGAGCCTACGTACCGCTGGCTCTCGCTAGATGTGGTCTCCCTATACACATCCATTCCCCACAATATCGGTCTGCTAGCTGTACAACACTACCTCAACAATGAGCCATCACTCAACCCACGTCAGAATCAATTTTTACTGGAAATTTTAGATTTTTGCCTAACCCACAATTATTTCGAATCCCACGGAGACTTCTACATTCAAACACAAGGAACTGCCATGGGGGCCAATTTTGCCCCTAGCTACGTGAACCTGACCATGGGTTACTGGGAGCTCCAATACATACAAAACAATAACCCATATGCGCCCCACATAGTCTACTATGGGCGCTTCATAGATGATATGGTCATTATCTGGGATGGCCCAGAAACCTCCATCCCATCCTTCGTCCAACACTGCAACAACAACACTATGGGTCTATCATTCGCATCAGTCACAGACAACAACAAACTGGCCTTTTTGGATCTGGAACTCTTCCACTATGAAAACACAATCTGTGCCCAGAACTATACAAAATCCACCTCAGGGAACTCTTACCTGCACTATAACAGTTGCCATCACCCACGATGGGTTAAAAATATTCCAAAAAGTCAGTTCTGCCGCCTGAAACACAACTGCACGCGCCTACGGGACTACGAAAGTCATGGCCAAATACTCAAAGCCAAATTCAAAGACAAGGGTTACCCAGATCACATCATAGAAGACGCCTTTCAATACTATCTCAGTAGAAACGTGAAGGACAAGAGACAAACCAGTATAGACGACACTACACAACCTGTCAGATTTGTGACACAATACCACAGATTTAAGCAAATGGAAACAATCTTCACCAAAAACTGGTCCATTCTTCGTGAGGATCTGCATCTAAAACCTACCATAAGTGATAAACCACTGGTCACCTACAGACGAGCCAAGAACATAAAGGCCCAAATAGCACCCAGCAAAGTGAAAACAGCACGCCCCACCACCAGTGCTCCTTTAACCTTCTTTAACATCAAAGGCATGTATCAATGTAGGAAGCCCCTCTGCCTCACATGCGCTCATGTCACACATAGCCAAAAAGACTTCCATCATAAGGGTAAACTATACGTCATTCCCGACTTTTTCAATTGTGGCTCAGATTATGTGGTCTATTGCCTCACATGTCCCTGCGGCCTGCTATATGTAGACCGCACTATATGCCCGCTCCGCAAACGGTTTGAGCATCGTAACCTTGTAGAGAAGGGCATTGACAAGCATAGCGTACCAAGACATTTTAAAGAATATCACGTGCAAACATCTTCAGGGTTACGCCTTTGGGTTATTGAGTCTATTCCACCCACCCTCCCCACCGCTGAACGCTACAAACAGTTGTGTGAAAGAGAAAACTACTGGATATACACACTAGACACTTTATCGCCAGGAGGCCTCAATGAAGGCATCGAAATTAACATTCTGTTGTGACCCTAACCACATCCCCACCCCATTTACCATGTATTGTTTCATCCATTGTTTCATCCGTTGTTTTATTCACTGTAGTATTCATCGTTCTATTTATCATTTTAGTCATTGCTTCATTAGCTTACTGACTATGTGACATACGTGTGTAATTGTATTGTTATTGTAATTGTATACCCGTATACTAGTGTAATTGTATACTTGTATCCCACTCATTACTCCAATCCACATAGCCCTTTCCACTCTGCAATATTCTTCTAGTGTATAATACATATGCACCTCTTGGCCCTCTCCTATACGCCTCCAGTATCATGGCCAGCCAGCCCCATGCCACTCCACCATTCCCCCCCCCCCTCCGCCATCCCATCTAGGACATATATGCCTATTACAGTTTCCACATTTCCTTCTCCTATATTTATTTATTTTTTTCTCCTATTATTTATTTATTTTTATCATTTTTTTTTTACATTTTTTTTATTTATTTTTATATTATTATTTTTATTCTTTTATTTTTACTCTAATTTTTAATTGTAATTATATCCACCCAATATTCCCCATAATATTCCTCTTATTCCTAATACCCGTCTGGAAGCATACACCTCCTTATTTCCCCCTCTTTTCATCCTTTTTGTCCCAATCTTGTGCATTTTTATATATATAAATTTTTTTTATACATATTTACATATATACATTTTATTTTATATAGTACATATGTTTCCTTCCATTTCCATCATTGCGTAATTCCTCTTCATATAGACCGCCTTCCCCTTATTCCACAATCTATCTTCACCTCTCTCTCTAATTATATATACTTCTTGTGTGTTTTTATATTTTTGCTCATATATTTTATATATATTTTATATATATATATATTTTATATTTATTTATATAGTACATATGTTTCCGTCCATTATGATCATTGCGTCATTCCTCTTCATATAGACCGCCTTCCCCTTATCCCACGATCTACCCCACCTCTCTCCGTAATTATATATACATATTTCTTACCAAAACATACTCATTCACACTACATAATTTACCACCACAATCTCTTTTCCCCCGCCCTCTCCCCGTCCTCTCTCCTTCCATATTGTGTACACCTCATCACCATGGTTACCTATGCGCCCAGTCATTATACATAGTCCCGCCCTCCACCTAATCACCTCTCCACCCCTCCCCTTGCCTATGGTATAAGTTCCAACACTGAATATGGCCACCAGCGCTGCCTGATGAAGAAGCACGCATGCTCCAAACGCGAAACACCGCCAGCCTCACCCCGCTCCCTGAAGTGAAGACGCAGGACAGCACGGCGCTCCACGGAGGATCCATGACCAACGTCCTAGCCGCCCGGAGGCTCTGAGCACCCACGGCACCACCGGAACAGCTACCAGGTCACAGGATTCACATCCCAGGACCCCCTCCATTGGCCCGTGACACCCACATCCCCCGGGAGCACGCGGATGAAACTACTTTATATGCTGGTTTTTAGCAACTCAAATGTGAGTGTTTTTATCTATTGCAATAAATACTTTTATCATACATGCTGCACTTAGAGGGCGCCGTCCTTCTCTCTCTTTTCTAGAGACCAGGCAAACTGGTGTAGTACGCAAGTTGGCTTTGACCATTTTAAAAAGTTTACAACTTCCTTTTTGTTTCATTTTCCTATTTTGAATGGACAAATATGCAAGATACCATTGCTGACTTTCCTTCTGAAAATATTAGTGTCAGGGTACTTAAGAGGGCCGAGATGCTGAGAGCGGCTCCCCTTGCAGCTGACTGCGCTATACCCCAGGAGGTGGCACAGAGGGTATCAGGCACAGAGAGGCACGGTTTGCCAGGCACTAGTAGGAGCTTGCGTGTTGAACTTCCGTTTTGGTAGTAGTCCGTGCAGGGTACACCCAGACGGTGATCAGCAGAGGAATCAGACTGGGGCTCCAACACCTTGTTCCTGAAGTAGACAACTGGAACAAAGTATGTAGAGAAGCCAGGGTGTCAAACACAGCAAGCCGGTAGGAAGCAAGTCCGTTTAAACAAGCCAAGGTCATACACAGGAATCAATCAATAGGAGAGTCCAAGACAGGCCGGGGGTCAAACACTGGAGCAGGCAGTAGCGAAGTCTTTAAAGAGAAGCCGGGGGTCAAACACTGGAGCAGGCTGAAGAGGAATCCGTTAAGCAAGCCGAGGTCAAGGTGCAGGAGAAGTTCAAGGGTGGTAAAGGCAATCCGGGTCACAACAGGCAGGAGTCAATAGCAGAACAAGGAACAGGAACACAGAAGCTGAAATGACAAACCAGCAATAAGCCAGAGAGCTGGGCTGCCTTTTTATAGGGCCACCAGGGGAACTCACGTGTGCGGCTAAGATGCGTACGTGCTTACGCCGTTTCGCCGTGTCGCTGCCTGCTGACTCGCACGTCTATGTGTGCCGTTGCGCCGTGATGCGGTCCGCTGAATCGTGTACCCGCATGCGCCGATTAGCCATTCTGCCACGCAGGCGTACAGGGAAATGCCGGTATTGGCAAACAAAGTTTCTGTTATTCCTCTGACAATTAGTTGATTTGCGATTGTGATGCAACAGCTTTTGATACACAGTATGTAGAAATATGACTTCACTTTCTGCATGGTGTCATTGACCCAGGAAGTCTGGAGGCCAATAACAGCAAGGTGGTCAGCCAAGTTTTTCAGAAGGGTGTCATTTCTTACCACGTGTATTGTTTACAGTTCAGATACTTTGTACCTATTCAATGTTTTGGCTTGATCTACAAGATAAAGAATACATGGAGAGGGCATTACCAGTGTAATCTTGCAGATCTTGGGGGGAAAGGTAAAACTGAACTAAATCACGTAGAAAGAACTGTAAATGTGAGTCCTATTAGGATTATAGCCAGTTAGTAGCATATGTCCACAAAAAATGAGTGCCGATTTAGTATTTCATATGTGAGTTTGCAAAGCAACATGAACCGCTAACAGACATAGGAAAAGTTTACTAATTCTGGAGCAGCTATATACCGTATCTAGTCATCTATTATCTTCAGCTTGTTCATTTAATTTTTGAATGCTAGAAGCTGATGAGTTGCCATGCACAACTCCTCCATATTCTGTCTACTTCAGTGTTGGTAAATTCTGCTTAAGACTATAGTAAAGGATACGTTCACCTATAAAGTCCACTATGAGGAATGAATTAACTGCTTGCCGACCGGCTCACGCTGATATACGTCGGCAGAAGGGCACGTACAGGCAGATTAACGTACCTGTACATTGCCCTTTAAGAAGCGGTTTGCTGGCGCGCGCTCGCCACGACCTCCGTGAGTGTGATCGCGGGTCTCGCAGACTCAATGTCCGCGGGGATACCAGCGATCGTCTTACGGAGAGTAAGAATGGGGAAATGCTGATGTAAACAAGCATTTCCCCGTTCCCTAGTGACAGGACACTGATCACCGCTCCCTGTAATCGGGAGCGGTGATCAGTGATGTGTCACACACAGCCCCTCCCCCCCACAGTTAGAATCACTCCCTAGGACAAACTTAACACCTACAGCGCCACCTAGTGGTTAACCCCTTCACTGCCAGTCACATTTACACAGTAATCAATGCATTTTTAATCGCACTGATTGCTGTATAAATGTGAATGGTCCCAAAGTAGTGCCAATATTGTCCGACATGTCCGCCATAATGTCGCAGTCATGATAAAAATCGCTGATTGCCACCATTACTAGTAAAAAAAAAAAATATTAATAAAGATGCCAAACTTATACCCTGTTTTGTAGACGCTATAACTTTTGCGCAAACCAATCAAATACCAAAAATATGTAGAAGAATACGTATTGGCCTAAACTGAGGAAAAAAATGTTTTTTTATATATTTTTTGGGGGATATTAAAGCAAAAAGTAAAAGAAAATTTTTCAAAATTGTCACTATTTTTTTGTTTATAGCGCAAAAAATAAAAACCGCAGAGGTGATCAAATACCACCAAAAAAGGATGTCAATTTTGTTTGGGAGCCACGTCGCGCGACCACGCAATTGTCAGAGTGACCCAGTGCCAAACCGCAAAAAAACGCTCTGGTCTTTCGCCAGCCAAATGGTCTGGGGTTAAAGCTCTTTAGGCCAGTTGGCCCAAACAAACTCTGTCCCTTGCTAACATGTGGAGGCCGCTGGATGTGCAGTATAAACTGTATGTAGCTGCGGCTACATACAGCATATCGCACTGTGTTCCGGGTTTGAGCTAAGACTTCGGTCTCTTACCCAGAACACAGTATAGTTTATAACGGAGTGCCGCTGTGATACTCTACTGTGTTCAAGGTATGAGACTGGAGGTTTTGGCTCAAACCCCGAACACAGTGCGGCATGCTATATATAGCCACAGCTTCATTCAGTTTATACTGCACATCCAGCGGCCTCATGTTCGTGAACGACAGTTTGGGCCAATCTGGACCAAACAAACTATGTAAAAGCTTTCAAAGGTGTTCAGCTTTAAGGTTGTATTGCGGCCTCATCCTAATTTTCTACCAAAGGTAGTGTGAGCTTTTCATTAAAACCAGGATATTGTTCTGCCTTCATTTTTTCCAGAACCTTGTTCTGTGGAAGAAAAGTCACTTCATGTGGTGAGAGCAGTCAAGGTCTATTTAAAAGCGACAGCTCAGATTCGTAAAACAGATGTTTTGTTTGTGTTGCCAGACGGTCCTAAAAGAGGACAGGCGGTGTCGAAATCTTGACGAATTCATTTCTAAATGGATTCGTCAAGTGATTGTTAAAGCTTATGGTAAAAGAGGAAAATTCCTCCTTTTCATATTAAAGCGCACTCCACCTGGGGTGGTAGTGCTTCTTGGGCTGTGCATCACTAAGCCTCCATGGCTCAGATCTGCAAGGTCGCAACGTGGTCTTCAATCCAGACATTTACCAGATTCTATTAAGTAGATGTAAAAGATCATGAGTATATCGCCTTTGGGCGCAGTGTACTGCAGGCTGCAATATAAATCCTCTAGTCTCTTGGTGCCCTACTTTTGTTGTCTCCCTCCCTTCAGTTGGCATTTCTATGGGACATCCCACATAGTAACTAGTATGGCTCTGTGTCCCCTAAAGTATGAAAAGAAAATAGGATTTTTAAAACGACTTACCTGTAAAATCTTTTTCTTTAAAGTACATCAGGGGACACAGAGGTCCCTCCCTTCTTAGTATACACGTGTATTGCTTTGCTACAAAACTGAGGTACTCACAGTAGTGGGAGGTGTTATAAAGGGAGTGCACTTTTTTGTCTTGGGGCATGCCAGTGTCCATCACCTTAAGTTGGCCTATAACCACATAGTAACTACTACTACTAAGAGGTGAAAAAAATGATAAAAATGTAATTCAAGTACAGTGTTGCATGTCCGTGCAATTGTCATTCAAAGTGTGACGGCGCTGAAAGCTTAAAATTGGTCTGGGCAGGAGGTAGAGCTGCACGATTCTGTCTAAAATGAGAATCACAATTTTTTTGCTTATAGGATAGATCACAATTCTTGCAGCGTAACATCATCTTTCACATTAACACAAAAAAAATTGTGCTAACTTTACTGTTTCGTTTTTTATTTTATTATTTATTGAAGTGTATTTCTTCCCAAAAAATTGCATTTGAAAGACCGCTGGGCATATACAGTGTGACATAAAATATTGCAGCAATTGCCATTTTATTCCCTAGGGTCTCTGCTAGAATATAAATAAATAAATATATATATATATATATATATATATATATATATATATATATATATATATATATATATATATATATATATATATATATATATATATATATATATAGTTATATATAGTTATATATAGTTATATATAATGTTTGGGGGTTTCAAGTAAATTTTTAAGCTAAAAATATTGATTTTAACTTAAAGAAGTGTCAGAAAAAGATTTAGACTTTAAGTGGTTAAACTTCCTGCATTTACAGGTTGTTTAAAAATTGGCAGGGTTATTTGTTTATCCCTTTGATCTAAGAAGGAAGTTAGTTACAATGTTTCAAGTTCTAAACTTGGCAGACTGCCCTGATGCTTTCTTTTGACAGCTGGGTGAGCAGATAAAGTCTCTCCATTTGTTTATATGAAAGAATCGTTAAACTCAGCAGGACAGATCGTCAGAGGGGGTGAATCGAGATCACGATTTCTTAACGATTATTGTGCAGCTCTAGCAGGAGGGGGGGTTTAAGTGCCCACCAGTAAGCTAGTGGTTAATTTGAAACCTCATCAAATACGCACTACTTTTATAGCTGGCACAAAGTGCTAATTAGCTAATGCGTATGTAGCCCATCTTTTATTTTGATTTGCATGTGTGTATGTGTAATAATAAAAAAAAAGTGTGTGTATGTATATAGAGATCTATCTATCTATCTATCTATCTATCTATCTATCTATCTATCTATCTATCTATCTATCTATCTATCTATCTATCTATCTATCTATCTATCTATCTATCTATCTATCTATATATGGAATGGAAATTTTGGTACTGAAAATGCAGGATGCACTTAGCCAAAAGCAATAGTTTTAAAAAAATATTTATATTTTTATATATAATTGTATTATATTCGACTTTTTAATTAATTTCATCAATTTAAATTAATATGAATTAATTGTTGGCACCTTTTAGTGCAGGAAAAGCTCAAGAAAAGTCGCAGGTCAGTCTCTGACCATCTCTTGTATCATGTCTGCAATCTCTTACTTAAACTTAAACACACTGCTAATAGTATTAGCAAAATTTCTATTCGGTGCACCTCTTGAGATCAATGCAGCCTCACCAGCGCCTCTCAGATGCAGCGTGGCTGTCAGATGCAGCCTCACCAGTGCCTGTCAGATGCAGCCTACCAGTGGCCAGATTAGAGCGGCGATCTCCCGCTGTGTCACAGAGCTGGATTTAAATTTCTCAGGTTGAGCGACCGCAGTAACAATGTCCCACCTCCTCTGATACGTCACCCTGATTCAATTTTACCGCCATTGGATCAGTGTGCTGTCTGTCACAGGAAGCGGGACATTGTTACTGCGGCCACCCGGACATTTCTGCTCCATGACACAACAAGATCGCTGCTCTGTAGGAGGGAGGGGAGGACGAATGACACCCCCGCAATGTGCGGCATCCGGGGGTGTCCCCTTCAGCTTTACGCTGCCATTATCAGCACCTTTTCTTCTTTCGGATGAATGCCGAAAACAGTTTTCGGACGATATGTTTCGACGGCGGAAATTTCGGTGCATCTCCAATTAATATATAATATATTCTCCCTTTTTATTCACCTCTGCAGCCCGTTAGTGATTTACTTTCAGGTGTGTGTGTATAAATACCCTTGACATGTGGGTTTTGATATGCCATTTTGAAGCAGAGAATATAAAACTTTTTTTTGTTTTCTTTCAGAACATTCAGAAAATGCTGGGCCTTGCACCATCCCGAGCAGCTACAAAACAGGCTGGAGGATTCTTGGGACCCCCTCCACAAGCTGGGAAATTCTCTTAAGATGAACAGAAAAGCTTTTCTAAATATTTTTCTTTTTAGAAAATGCAATGGACTCTGTGGGACTGATTTAGGAAAACTGAACAGATTAATGACGACTGAACGGACAATTTACTCTTTCATACACTGAATCTTTTTATAGTGCTTGCAACTTGAAAAGTCTAGAACACATTATTTAAAACAAAATCTTCTCTGTATATAAAAACAAATTATGTAGGGTAAAATCTAAAACAAGCACGGTCTAATCTGTATTTATTTTAAAACGCAAAGTATTAGGGCTTTCTGACTTTTAGCTAAGGGATACTGTATTTCAAGGAGCAGGGCTCATACATCTGTCAGTGCTGAAAATGGTAAATCTATTGCAACTCATTTGTACTTTGTTTAAACAGCCTAATGCCTATTTCTAGCCCTTGAAAGCTGCTTGCTCACCTGTTGCAGAAGGAGCCAGACCCAGTAGTAAAGATTTCAAGGGATAGACTGTGTGGTGCTGAGTTGGAAGCACAGAAGAAATCTTGGAACAAGACCGTTAGATGCTTTCAAGGGCTGCTGGGGAAGGGCATTGTTGCTTACAAAGGGGTAAATGCGTTTTAGGTACCCCTGCTCTGTAATGGGGTACTGTATGTCTATTTAGTTTAGAATGATGTTAAAATTGTATCTATGATCCATTGAAGAAAACAGCCTTTCATATTCATTAACTGTTGGCAATTTCCTGTAGGCGGCAGTATAATCCATGTTTCATGGATATGAAATATTGGGGGTTATTTACGAAAAGCAAATCCACTTTGCACTAGAAATTGCACTGAAAGTGCACTTGGAAGTGCAATCGCTGTAGATCCGAGGGGGACATGCAAGGACAATAAACAGCATTTTAGCTTGCACGTGATTAGATAATAAAATCAGCAGAGCTTCCCCTCATTTCAGATCTACCCCTCAGATTTACAACGACTGCACTTCCAAATGCACTTTCAGTGCAATTTCAAGTACACTTTGCACTTGTAGTTTGCACTTGTAGTGCAAAGTGGATTTGCCTTTCGTAAATAACCCCCAATGTGTCCATTGGTGGAGTCCAGGAAAGGGATGTACAATTAGTACAGAAATCCCATTTTCTTTGTTGTCCATTGAGAGACACAAAGTTTTGTATTCCTCAACTGAGGGTTATACTGCCAACTAAAGAAAATTGGCCAAAGTTCATGTTTTAATATGAAACCCTTTTATTCCTCAATGGGCTCCAAGAAAGGGATTTATAACAAGTACAAAAATCCCATTTTCCGAGCAGCTGTTTTTTTTTTTTTTTTTTTTTTTTTTTTTTGTTTGTTTTTTTTCAGTCAGAGTGCAAGTATAACAGAGGTATTCTTTGACACCTGCTGGAATCCTAATTTTAATTGAGCTGTAGAATCTGAAGAATCTACAGTTTTCATTCAACAGAACCAGTGGAATGGTTATCATTCATTAAACAATAGAATTCATGCAGAAGAGTAAACCCTCAAATCCTATATTCAAAGATTATGTTCGTATTAAAATGGCTTTTGATCAAATTAAATTTGTGACTTGGCTTTTATGTCTGATTGAAACGAATACATGGGTGTGTGTGCGTATGTATGTATGTATGTATATATATATATATAGATATATACATATAGATCTCTCTCTCTCTCTCTCTCTCTCTCTCTCTCTCTCTCTCTCTCTCTCTCTCTCTCATTTATATATATGTGTGTGTGTGTAGAGATATCTATATATATATATATAGATCTATCGATATAGATATATATATCTAATATACAGTTGCAATAAAAAGTATGTTAACCCTTTTGGAACGATATGGATTTCTGCATAAATTGGTCATAAAATGTGATCTGATCTTCACAACAATAGACAATCACAGTCACAGTCTGCTTAAACTAATAACACACACAGAATTTAAATGTTACCATGTTTTTATTGAACACACCATGTAAACATTCACAGTGCAGGTGGAAAAAGTATGTGAACCCCTAGACTAATGAGATCTCCAAGACCTAATTGGAGTGAGGTGTCAGCCAACTGGAGTCCAATCAATGAGATGAAATTGGAGGCAGCTGCCCAGGCCCTATAAAAAAACACACCAGTTCTGGGTTTGCTTTTCACAAGAAGCATTGCCTGATGTGAATGATGGCTCGCACAAAAGAGCTCTTGGAAGACTTACGATTAAGAATTGTTGAATTGCATAATGCTGGAAAGGGTTATAAAAGTTTCTCCAAAAGCCTTGCTGTTCATCAGTCCACGGTAAGACAAATTGTCTATGAATGGAGAAAGTTCAGTACTGCTGCTACTCTCCCTAGGAGTGAGCGTCCTGTAAAGATGACTGCAAGAGCACAGCGCAGACTGCTCAATGAGGTAAAAAAGAATCCTAGAGTGTCAGCTAAAGTTTCTGGCATATGCTAACATCCCTGTTAGCGAATCTACGATACGTAAAACACTAAACAAGAATGAATTTCATGGAAAGATACCACAGAGGAAGCCACTGCTGTCCAAAAAATAACATTGCTGCGCGTTTACAGTTTGCACAAGAGCACCTAGATGTTCCACAGCTGGCAAAATATTCTGTGGACAGATGAAACCAAAGTTGAGTTGTTTGGAAGAAACACACACAACACTATGTGTGGAGAAAGAGGCACAGCATACCAACATAAAAACCTTATCCCAACTGTGAAGTATGGTGGTGGGGGCATCATGGTTTGGGGCTGCTTTGCTGCATCAGGGCCTGGACGGATTGCTATCATCGAAGGAAAAATGAATTCCCAAGTTTATCAAGACATTTTGCAGGAGAACTTAAGGCCACCTGTCCACCAGCTGAAGCTCAACAGAAGATGGGTGTTGCAACAGGACAACGACCCAAAGCATAGAAGTAAATCAACAGAATGGCTTAAACAGAAGAAAATACGCCTTCTGGAGTGGCCCAGTCAGAGTCCTGACCTCAACCCGATTGAGATGCTGTGGCATGACCTCAAGAAAGCGATTCACACCAGACATTCCAAGAATATTGCTGAACTGAAACAGTTCTGTAAAGAGGAATGGTTAAGAATTACTCCTGACCGTTCTGCACGTCTGATCTGCAACTACAGGAAACGTTTGGTTGAAGTTATTGCTGCCAAAGGAGGTTCAACCAGTTATTAAATCCAAGGGTTCACATACTTTTTCCATCTGCACTGTGAATGTTTACATGATGTGTTCAATAAAAACATGGTAACATTTAATTCTTTGTGTGTTATTAGTTTAAGCAGACTGTGATTGTCTATTGTTGTGACTTAGATGACGATCAGATCACATTTTATGACCAATTTGTGCAGAAATCCATATCATTCCAAAATGGTTCACATACTTTTTATTGCAAATGTATATTTTCTAACATACATACAGTTGTGTGAAAAAGTATTTGCCCCCTTTCTGATTTTTTTTTTTTTTTTGCCATATTTATCACACTTAAATTACGCAGATCATCAAACAAATTTTATGATTACACAAAGATAACCCGAGTAAATACAAAATGCAGTTTTTAAATAATTGTTTCATTTATTAAGACAAAAGAGCTGTCCAAACTTGCCTGGCTTCATGTGTAAAAGTAATTGCCCCCTAAACCTAATAACTGGTTGTGCCACCCTTGGCGGCAACAACTGCAATCAAGCGTTTGTGATAACTGCCAATGAGTCTTTCACATTGCTGTGGAGCAATTTTGGCCCACTCTTCTTTGCAGAATTGTTTTATTTCAGCCACATTGGAGGGTTTTCCAGCATGAATGGCATGTGTAAGGTCATGATACAGCATCTCAAATGGATTTAAGTCTGGGCTTTGACTAGGCCACTCCAAAACCTATATTTTGCATTGTTTGAACCATTTGGAGGTAGAATTGCTGTTGTGTTTCGGATCACTGTCCTGCTGCATAACCCAAGTGCACTTGAGGTCATGAACTGATGGCTGGACATTCTCCTTTAGGATTTTCTGGTAGAGTATCAGGGCTGGGCTCAGCCCTTCTACTTAGAGCTGGCCGCTCAGCTGTCGGCTAATTGCCAGCTCCTATCTCCACAGTTACTCAGCTGTTGATGATATTCTGCTCATCAGTCCTGCCTACTTAAGCCGTCCAGCCCAGAGGATCTCTGCCTTCGCCTTTGTCAGCATCACATAGATCTCCTGCGTTCCTGTTTAAAGACTTGGCTGACATCCCTTCTGGCTCCAGATCCTGCTTGCTGTTTCAATACATTCATCCCTGATTTCTGGCTTGGCTGACTATCTATTCCAGTTACCGAACTTTGGCTGTGTTTTGACTACGTTTGTTCTTTTTACTTTTATTTTTAAACGAGCGTGATTTCACTGTACTTCTGTCTCGGTCTGATTTCATGGTTTCTGACATAGAGCTCAGAAGTAATGGTTCCATCAATTATGGTAAGTCGTCCAGTACCTGAAGCTGCAAAGCAGCCCCAAACCATCACGCTACCACCACCATGTCTGACTGTTGGTACGATGTTCTTGTTATGAAATGCTGTATTAGTTTTATGCCAGATGTAATGGGACGCTCACCTTCCAAAAAGTAAATTTTCTGTCTCAGTCCACAGAATATTTGCCTAAAAGTCTTGGGAACAATCAAGATGTTTTTTGGTAAATGTGAGATGAGCCTTTGTGTTCTTTTTGATCAGCAGTGGCTTCGGCCTTGGAACTCTCCCATTGATGCCATTTTTGCCCAGTCTCTTTCTTATTGTTGCCTCAGGTAAGATCAGTGTTCATGATTCAAGTGAGGCCTGCAGTTCTTTTAGATGTTGTTCTGGGTTCTTTTTTGACCTTCTGGATGAGTCGTCATGCTCTTGGAGTAATTTTTGTAGGCCGGCCACTCCTGAGAAGGTTCACCACTGTTCCAAGTTATCTCCATTTGTGGATAATGGCTCTCCTTATGATTTACTGCCTTACAAATTGCTTTAAAACCCTTCCTATACTGATAAATGCTCATTATTTTGTATCAAATCTGTTCTTGAATTTTTTTAGATTGTGGCATGATGTGTGGCTTTTTGTGATCTGTTAGCGTGCTTCGCTTTGTCAGACAGCTTCTATTTATGTGATTTCTTGATTTAACGGGTCTGGCAGTAATCGGGCCTGGGTGTGGCAAGTAGGGGTGCGCATCTTCACTGGTCTTTCGATTCGATTATGATTATCTGGTCAACGATTCGATCCCGCGATGCATCACGATTACCGACGAGCTCCCACTTCCGCTTGGGCCGCCTAGGCGGCCCTTCCACCGAGCAATCTTCTGGGAGACATCACAGTTCCCAAAAGATTGCCAGGCTATGCAGGAAAGCGCAGTGAGACATGCGCACCTGGCTGTGAAGCTGCAAGCTGTCACAGCCGGATGCCCACAGTATTATTGCCAGCGCTGTGAACAGGCAGGGGAGAGAAGGGAGGGTTTGAGTGGCAATGTCACTGGATTGTGGGACAGGTGAGTGTCTATTTATTAAAAGTCAGAAGATACACTTTTTTTTGTAGCTGCTGACTTCTAATAAACAAAAAATTGA
This sequence comes from Lithobates clamitans, assembly GCA_037952925.1. Classification (NCBI taxonomy): domain Eukaryota; kingdom Metazoa; phylum Chordata; class Amphibia; order Anura; family Ranidae; genus Lithobates; species Lithobates clamitans. Next base: position 584,897 of record JBBGZY010000917.1, read on the forward strand.
CTGTAACTCTGCTTTGAATTAAAAATAACCTCCCTTAAAAAGTGCACTACAGGGTACAGAGATTCACACACACACGGCTGCTGGGAGGTCAGAAGGGATAGAATCCATAGATGACAAACAGCCCTGTGAAGTTCCCTGTACTGTCTCTGTGCTGACCAGTGGCAGCTGGTGCTCGAAATTTTTTTGGGGGGCGCAAACAAACTGAAAAATACTGAACCTCCCCCATCAAATGCAGCCTCACTGTGCCCATCAAATGCAGCCTCACTGTGCCTGTCAAACGCAGCCACTTGTGCTTGTCAAACGCAGCCACTTGTGCCCGTCAAACGCAGCCACCTGTGCCCGTCAAACGCAGCCATGTGACTCCCAGGTCGTCCCGCCCCTCTCCGCTCTCCTCTCACGTGTCTCCTGAGTCCTGACGTCAGCGGGGAATTCTCAGTCCCGCCCGCTGACTATAGTTATCGTATCAGAAAAGAGTCGGGCGGGACTGAGAATTCCACGACGTCAGGACTCAGGAGACAGAAGAGGAGAGGGGCGGGACGGGCCGGGAGTCACATGATCGTACTACGGTGAAATTCGATATGAAGTGACATCGTTTTTTAAAAAGCACATACAGCGGGGGCACAGCATCCATTGTAATACAACATTAATTAAAATAAAGTCATTTTAACAATACGCTCGGAGCCCTTTCCCGGGAGGGACGGGGCTAGTAATAATGACGTCACCGGACATCGATTTTCCGGTCCTTATGCATCGATGCTGCGTCGGGGACACCCGAATCGCGATGCAACGATTATTTTAAGCACCCCTAGTGGCAAGTGAAATTTTACTTGGCTTTCCAAAAAAATTGTGGTTAATTACAGTTCATGATTCAGCATAGGAGGGGGCAATTACTTTTTCACATAGGGCCAGGAAGGTTTGAACTGTTTTTTTTCTCTTAGTAAATGAAATAATTTAAAAAGAGCATCTTGGATTTACTCGGGTTATCTTTGTGTAATATTAAAATTTGTTTGATCTGAATCATTTAAGTGTGAGAAGTATGCAAAAAAATTTAAAAAATCAGGAATGGGGGCAAATACTTTTTCACAGCACTGCATATTGCCTTGAAAAAGTATTCATACCCTCTGAAATTTTCCACATTTTGTCATGTTATAATCAAAAATGTAAATGTATTTTATTGGGACTTTATGTGATAGACCAACACAAAGGGGCACATGATTGTGAAGTGGAAGGAAAGTGATAAATGGTTTTCAATTTTTTTTTTTTTACAGATAAAGTTCTAAAACGTGTGGCATGCATTTGTATTCAGCCCCCTTTACTCTGTTACCCCTAACTAATACTTAGTGGAACCTGTATGTAATTTAATCTCAGTATAAATACAGCAGTTCTCTAAAGCCCTCAGGGGTTTATTAGAGAACCTAAGTGAACAAACCTCATCATGAAGGCCAAGAAACAACACCAGACAGTTTAGGGATAAAATTGTGGAGAAGTTTAAAGAAGGGTTAGGTTATAAAAAAAATATCCCAAGCTTTGAACAGCTCATGGAGCACTGTTCAATCCATCATCCGAAAATGGAAAGAGAATGGCACAACTGCAAACCTACCAAGACATGACCATCCACCTAATCTGACAGGCCGGGCAAGGAGAGCATTAATCAGAGAAGCAGCTAAGAGGCCCATGGTAACACTGGAGGAGCTGCAGAGATCCACAGCTCATGTGGGAGAATCTGTCCACAGGACAACTATTAGTCGTGCACTCCACAAATCTGGCCTTTATGGAAGAGTTGCCAGATGAAAGCCATTGTTAAAAGAAAGCCATAAGAAGTCCTGTTTGCAGTTTGCGAGAAGCCATGTGGGGGACACAGCAAACGTGGAAGAAGGTGCTCTGGTCAGAAGAGACCAAAATTGAACTATTTTTTCATAAATTTAGGTCAAAATGTATTCTGCTACAGGGGGTCCCCGGGTTACGAACAAGATAGGGACTGTAGGTTTGTTCTGAAGTCGAATTTGTTTGTAAGTCGGAACAGTACCTTTTTTTTTTTTTTTTTTTTTTTTTTTTTTATTTGTAGCTTGTCGTTTACTTTTTTAAAATTTTTGTATAATTTTCTTATTTTAATTATTCTTCACTTTTTTAATTACTTTGTTATTTTATTAATTTAATTAATACTGTATTATTTTTTTATTTTTATATCAATTTTTTTTCACTTAACTTTATTGCTATCACACAGGAGAAAACAATTCCCTGTGTGATAGCAATTGGAGGTAACAGGTTCCCTTTATTGACCCTGTCACCTCCAAAACAGTTCTAGCACTGTGCTAGATTTTCTGTCATAGCTGAGAGGGGAGGAGCACAGCTCTCCCCTCTCACTCTTTACATGGCGGCAGGGACAGGAGGAAGCAGAGAGGTACAGTACACTGTATACTGTACAGTACTTAACCATATTACAGCAGGGAGATGGATAGATGGTGTGTCCAGGCAGGCCGGCCGTGGTGCACCTCCGCGGGGCAGCGCTCGCAGGAAAGACCGGGGATCCTGAGGCTTCACTAGGCCGGACAAGGCCGCGGCCATGACGGGCCGTTTTAGCGGCCTGGCAGGCCCCCGGACCATACCAGGCCTGTGGACGGGCAGGCAGGATAACGAGGGGACTTCACAACCAAGCCAGGAACACTCCAGCAAGAAGAGGGATGGCGTTGGCCGGCAGTGACGTCACTAGGGCCCTGTTCGTAAGTAGGGGTTGTTCGCAAGTCGGATGTTCGTAAGTCGGGGACCCCCTGTATATGTCTGGTAAAAAAAAAAAACAGTAACTGTATATTAATCAGTCTGGATGAAAGTTATAGCATCTAAAAACTATGAAATATATTGGAATTTTTTTTATACTAGTAATGGTGGTGATCAGCGACTGTAATGGTGGTGATCAGGGTCTGTGATAGTGTGGCAAGCAATCTGACACATTGTGGTAACTGACTGACACCACCAGTGACGCTAATAGAGTGATCAGTGTTAGGCTACTTTCACACTGGGGCGAGGGTGCATTAGTGGTAAAGCGCCGCTAGTTTTAGCGGTGCTTTTAACCTCCGCTAGTGGCCGAAGAAAGAGTTAAAACCGCCCGTGATGCAGCGCTGCCGAAGCGCTTTACAGCCACTTCGGCAGCACTGCCCATTCATTTGAATGGGCAGGGCCTTTTGGGAGCGGTGTATTTTTTCCTGTCCTGCCAACGCACCGCCCCAGTGTGAAAGCACTCGGGCTTTCACACTGGGGAGGCATGAGATACGCTATTTTTTTTTAGCACTATAACGCCTGGAAATCACCACGGTGTGCAAGGGGTCTTAATGCTAAACACCAGTGTTTCTCAACTCCAGTCCTCATGGCATCCCAACAAGTCATGTTTTCAGGATTTCTCTGAGATGAAACAGCTGTGGTAATTACTAAGGCCTGATTCACACCTATGCATTTTTAGTGCTTTTTTGCATTTTGCAGATTTGCACTATAAAATGTGTTCCATAGGAAACCATATTAAATGGACTGTAGTGCAAATCTGCAAAATGCAAAAAGCACTAAAAAAAGCATAGATGTGAATCAGGCCCAAGGCAGTGAACCTGATCAAATCACTTGTGCAAAATAATGGAAAGCCTGAAAACATGACCTGTTGGGGTGCCATGAAGACTGGAGTTGAGAAACACTGCACTATACTAATGACACTGGCTGCGAAGGTGTTAACAGCTAGGAACAATCAAAGTGTTAGCTCTGTGCCTACCAAGTGTAATGTGTGCTGCTTTTACTAAGCAATGTAAGTGTTTTTACTCCTAGCTTTGCAAGGGGACAAATACAGCTGCATTGCTGCTCTTTGTAGAGAGGCCTGTGTTGTTTTCTAGTAAATCTATGGGAGGCAGTCCATAAGCTCTTAAAGTGTATCCCTGTGCTGCCCATGAGACTTTAGACTGGAGGGATTGGTCTATTAGCACTTAAAAAGGCACCATGAATGTCTCACTCATAAAAATCGGTCTATAAGTACTCTCTTGATGCTACTTAGTACCTGAGCATTTTGCTTCTGGGGTTGTGAGTGGGGAAAATGTACCATATGGGGTGGCCATGCACTAAGGTTAAGCATTTCTGGATTAGAGTTTACGCTCTGGAGGACGACGACATTTCTACATATAAAACCAATAGGACAACAACCTGCTGAATGGCAGAAATAAAGACAATCCAAATTGCTGACCGTGTAACCAAGCCAGAAAAAGGATTTATTTTTTCCAAGTTTGTGCGGAAGCAAAGGGGAGATATACTGCTTTAAATTCATCAGGTACCACACCAAACAGGGCATTTATTGTTATATGATAATCACTTCAAGAGACAAAATTGTACTACAAGGGGTGAATTATCCACTCGTATCCCACATAAATGGTTAGACTGTTGCTGATACTTTTCTAAATGGCTAACTTTCCAATATGTAAAACCTACAGTATATGCCAAAATCCATGCAAAGCAGAAAGCGGTTTTTATCAAAAAGGGAAGAGAGAAAGAGAAACTACCCAGCATTCCAGTGATTTATCCACTTAAACGATAAGCCTCTCATTTAAAATCCATGTGCTCAAAACAACATTATTGCCATATACATCAGCAGAGTAACAATCAATCCAATACTCCATCTATCGCAGGAACATCTGTACTTCCGCCAAATATTCAAACAACCGCCAAAATGGCTGAATCTATTGGCCAGCAGTCCGTCTTCCTCTTTATGCACCCTGGGCAGGGATGCCCACATCAACCGATTCAAGGGGCACGTGATATTATCCTGCTTTGGTGTTCACACACCGTGCATGTGCGTGATATCTCTACCTAACGGAACATTCTAGAGGATTGCTGCTCCATGCAAGCTTGTTTAAACCTTCTCTTAAAACAAGGGCCCCACCGTTTGCTAGCAGAAGACACTAGTATTCTTCACCTCCAGGACCTGCAACATTACAGAACTGTGCTTGTTTAACCCTTTTCTTTTCATTGTTGGGTGTTTGCGGCCCAGAAGGAGCTGAGAATTCCTCTCTCCCCCCTCTCAGCGCCTGTGTTAAGGGCATATAGATTACTGCCCTTTCTATACCTGCAGTTGCTAAATATTTAAGGTTGTCTTTTCTAATGTATTAGTTTTTTGTAGCAAGGTTTAACAGTGTTGTAAGTTTCCATATGCTTTAAACCGTGCTAATATATTCAACTTGTTTATCACTACCAGGTGTGTGCCTATTTTTGGTGATAATCCACAGCCAGGATAACGGTGTTTACCACATGTGTCCTTAAATGTGTTTGCAGTAATTTTATTTAACCAGGTGTGTCAGAGGGGCTGAGGTCATTCTTGTGCCCCGTACACACGATCGGACATTCCCACAACAAAATCCCATGGATTTTTTTGCGACGGATGTTGGCTCAAACTTGTCTTGCATACACACAGTCACATAAATCTTGTTGGAAATTCCGAACGTCAAGAACGTGGTGACGTACAACACATACAACGAGCCGAGTAAAATGAAGTTCAATAGCCAGTGCGGCTCTTCTGCTTGATTCCGAGCATGCGTGGAACTTTGTGCATCGGAATTTACGACAACGGATTTTGTGTGACGGAAATTCCGATGGAAAATGTCCGATGGAGCCTACACACCATCGGAATTTCCGACAATAAGCTCCCATTGAACATTTTCCTTCGGAAAATCCGACCGTGTGTACAGGGCATTGGAGTTGAGGTGGAGATTAGAGAATCCAAATTCACCAAGCGGCTCCTATGGGGATGGCGCTACATAGATCACGCCCTTCTCCAGAAAATCAGGCATGAATTTTTGTGCAGAAATCCCATTTGAACTTAATTTATATTTAAGCCTGTGGGAAGGCTTGATTGTTATGCACGATCTACTGTGACTGACGTGCACCTCACCCTCTGGATTTTTATATATATGTGTGAGTGTGTGTGTGTATGTATGTGTGTGTGTGTGTATGTATATATATATATACACACACAACATTCCAGTGTGGATGTACAGTGAGTCTGATTAGTACAGATCAGACTGGGGTTCTCGGTCATGCTGTGCCCTGAATGGACACAGGGTGACTTAGACATAGGAGGTGCATGGGGAGCTTGAGCAAGGGTTTCCCAACCTCTCCAAGGGATTCTGGGTTCCATGCCCCCCCCCCCATAGTGACTCCCGTCACAGGTACCAAACAAATAAAAGGAAAGTTGAAAAAATACAAAACCAGCATATATCCAAAAAGAGCAAGATATTATGTCATAGCTACTGTTTCTGGATTGGCGTAAGGCCAATGTGGTGCCTATATTTAAAAAAGGATCAAAGTCTTTACCAACTAACTATAGACCTGTTACTTTAATTTCTATACTTGGGAAGATACTGGAGAGCTTAAAAAAAGACCACATAGATAAGTTCTTGCTGGAAATAAATATTATAAGTAACAGACAGCATGGGTTTATGAAAGACAGAAGTTCTCAGAAAAATCCGATTTATTTTTATGAGGAGGTAAGTAAAACCTTGGACGGGGGGTGGCTGTGGACGTGGTATACATATTCATATATATTTAGATTTTGCAAAAGCATTTGACGCACACACGGCTATAGTGTAAGGTAAAGTCTACAGTCTTGGAAAGATCAGTTTGTAAATGGATAGAAAACTGTCTAAAAGACAGAATACAGAGAGTAGTGTTTAATGATTCATACTGTGAATGGTCTAGGGTTATCAGTGGTGTACCCCAAGGTTAAGTGTTGGGACCCTTACTTTTTAATACCTTTATAAATGATATAGGGTCGGCGATTAAAAGTACCATTTCAGTGTTTGCAGATGACACCAATCTATGCAGTGGAATAACATCATTACAGGATGCCTCCAACTTACAGGGCGACCTCAATGCACTGTTTCATTGGGCAACTGTGTGGCAAATGAGGTTTAATAAATAGCTGTTGGTATTCAAGTTAAAACAATCCTCCCCTACTTAAATTCCCACCACTGCGCCTCAGACAAAAAATGCTAACCAAAAATTAATAAAGCTGCCACTTTAGAGATTACGGAATGTAAGTGGTGTTTTATCCTTATATTTATAACTATATAGTGACTAAAAGGAAAAAACAGGGGTGCTAAACTAAGACAGAATTGTCCAAAATTAGACAACACTGTGTATAAATATTATAATGAAACAATTAAATCACCCTGTGACAAGTGAAATTCATATGTGAACAAATCAACAAAAAGTCCCTAATTTGATGTTCAAAAAGAGTCCTTGACTAGTTGTGTCTTCTTATTTCTTCCACCACACCAAAGTGTTTAGTGATCCCACTCACTTAAGAAATGCACTCACCGACACCAAATGCCTACACTTGCGTGCAAGACTAAAGCGCTTTTAAAACCACACAGAAAGGGTTAAATCGATGAACCAATATCCAATTGTGTGTGCAGAAATCGTTCCACATGTAAAATAATAAAGGTGCTCCATTAGTGTAAAACAGTATAAACCAGTTTATTGTAAACACTATTCAACCTTTCCACTCACATTTCACAAAATCCAAGCCAGCAAAAACAGCTTCAAATCAGAGCACGCTAAACAAATGGATCACACAGTGTAGGGATACGGTCACGGTGGACCTGAGGTAGGCAGGCGTTAAGTCTCAGCTCTCACCCCCTCCTTGGTGCCTGGCCACTATATCGAATCACCACTTCCTCGTTCAGCTTCAAGCGTCACACATCACGGATGAAGACTGTCGTACAGCCACACCTCCGACATGTTTCGTCATAAACTGACTTATTCCTTTTTTCTTTTAGTCACTATATAGTTATTAATATAAGGATAAAACACCACTTACAAATGAGGTTTAATGTTGATAAATGTAAAATTATGCACTTGGGGGCTAAAAACATGCATGCATCATACATACTGGGGGGGGCAGCTGGGGGAGTCAATGGTGGAGAAGGATCTGGGGGTTCTAGTAGATCATATGCTTAATAATAGCATGTAATGCCAAGCTGCAGTTTGCAAAGTGAGCAATATCCTTTCTTGTATTAAGGGATGCATGGACTGCAGAGAGAGAGATATAACTTTGCCCCTGTTCAGATCATTAGTGGGACCTCATCTGGAATATGCAGTTCAGTTTTGGGCACCAGTTCATAAAAAGGATATTGGGGAACTGGAAAAAAGTGCAGAGAAGGGGGCGTAGGTTGCGAGCGCCGAAGATTGACACCTAAGTCTTAAGCTCTGCGAGCTGACTGGAGAAACAAGCAACCACAGCGGGGATTCCTGCCCTCACCCAACAGCCAGGCAGTGCCTCATTGTCCAGGGGACCTGCATCCATGATGACCTGCAAACGAAAAGACAACCGGTGGCCACAGAAGCTAACAGCTTTCTTCCTGCAGCCGGCACCAATGAGCAGGAAAAGGCAAAATGGTGCCGCCGGTCCATCCTCCAGGCTGACTTCTGCCTAAACAGATCTCCCTGATGGAGACCCAGGAGACGCTGACAGCGCGATGGTGCCTCTGTCTCCCAGCATTTCAGCTCCACACAGCCCAGCTTCTGGCAGCCCAGCTAAAGCAAGTATGAGGATGGACTCGCCTCAGACAGCAAACATCCTGGTAAGTGAAGCAACCAGCCCAGTTCACACAGAGCCCACATTTCAGTCCTCCATTGCTGCATTCCCCATCTCAGGACAGCCAGTCCTAGACACGACAATGAAGGACATGCTCATGTCCCTACAAACATCACTCCTAACTAATTTCTCGTCCCTGATTCACAAATGTATTTCTTATATTCAAATCATGGGGAACAGGGTACAGTACATAGAAAACAAATCGGAAGAATGTACTACTACTGTCAATGACCTCATTGATGCCTATGAGGAAAACAAGGATGACCATATGAAGATGCAAGCGAAGTTAGCGGACCTCGAGGACCGATCCCGACGCAATAATGTTAAATTGTTTGGGGTACCAGAGTCAGTCCCTTCCCAGGACCTGCAAAAATACACTAGAGATATGATTTCTACATTACTTCCAGAGCTTTCACCACTGGAACTGATGATTGACAGAATTAATAGAATCCCCAAACCCCAGCACCTGGCCGACTCAATACCCAGAGATGTACTTATGCGCATCTATTTTTACTCGGTCAAGAAACAATTGCTTACCAAAGCCAGGGCACTCAACACCCTACCACAACCCTATACAGGTGTCCAACTTTTTGCCGATCTAACAAAGTACACCCTGCAAATGTGCAGACAGCTTAACACAATCACCAAAGCTCTCACCAACCACCATATTATCTATGAACGGCGCTATCCAGCCACTTTGCTGATCACCCATAATGGTACGACTCATTCCATCCTCTGTAAGGAGTGGCAAAAATCTCATACGCACATGGGACATCGTTTCTGAAACTACCTAGGGACACCTGAACCAGTTTGAAAGATCCTAGATCCCCTCAGAATAAACAAGCACGTTCTGGTCACCAGGGATGAGGACGTGAGTAACGGATTCCAAAATGCACCCCCCACATCTTCGTATCCTTCTCCGGCACGGTCAACGGCTCTGCTGTTCTACCGAGTAAACTTTTTCCCTGATGTACTCAGCAGCTTCTGATCATTTCTACAAGCTGCTTGTTCTTGTTTGTTAACCACTTCTACCTGAGCATAATTTACCGAGCTTGTTGACTTGTTTGAATTATTTCTTCTACATTCATAGTTCGATCTTCAAGTTATACACAGTTTACCACGGCAGTTTCAGTGAAACTTGAGCTGAACACCCAAGCTTCGGGTCTCCCAGCAGAGAATCTGAATCTTTCTCCTAGCAGTAAGTACCACCTAACTTTCAGCAACACTCCTTCACACCTACCTGTCAGGGCTGGGCTCAGCCCTTCCTTCTCTGAGCTGGCCGCTCAGCTGTTGGCTAATTGCCAGCTCCTGTCTCTCCACAGTTACTCAGCTGTTTATGATATCATGCTCGTCAGTCCTGCCTACTTAAGCCGTCCAGTCCAGAGGAGCTCTGCCTTCGCCTTGGTCAACATCACAGAAATTATCTCCTGCGATCCCGTCCAAGACTTGCTTTGCTGACATCCCTTCTGGCTCCAGATCCTGCTTGCTGTTCCATTACATTGATCCCTGACTTCTGGCATGGCTGACTATCCGTTCTGGTTACTGAACTTTGGCTATGTTTTGACTACATTTGTTCTTTTTACTTTATTAAACAAGTGTGATTTAACTGTACTTCTGTCTCGGCCTGATTTCATGGTTTCTGACAGTAGTGGAAGGCCATGAATTCAGAAGATGCAGTCAATCCACTTGTTGGTAATATTTTTTCCAGATTGGATGAACTGGATCACAACATGGATCAGTTTGCCATGGCGTTACAAACGCTCCTGAATCACACGGCTTACCTGGACTCTTCCACTGTGGCCACCCCTGTACAAACTATGTTGCAGGCCGACCCTGCTGCTGCTCCAGTCTCTGTGCAGACACCCGCCTCAAGTATTACCTCTATAAGAGGTATGTCTGGTTCCGCTCTGCTTACCCAGCGATTTGGGGGCGATCCAGTCCAATGTTGAGGGTTTCTCAACCAGGTTGAGATGCTGTCCCAGGCGTTTCCCACGGACAGAAGCAAAGTAGGTTTCCTGATATCTTTGCTTTCTGAGCGAGCCTTGGCCTGGGTAAACCCTCTATGGGAGACGCAAAAACCTGTTGTCTTGAGCTACCCTGAGTTTGTGGCTTTGTTTAAAAGGGTATTTTACGTTCCCACAAGCTCCGCTTCTGCTGCCAAGTCCCTTATGTCCATCGAACAGAGTACGAGAACTGTTGCCGACTACGCCATTGAATTCCGTACTCTGGTAGTGGCCCTCTTGGCTGCTTTTCCTTATGATCTCTCAGATACCATCAAGGATGAGATACAGTGCCTGTAAATTAAATGATGCAAATCCTCAAACAATCCATGTTAATTCAAGGTTGTGAAGCAACACACAGTGGTGTAGTGGTTAGCACTTTCACCTAGCAGCAAAAAGGGTCGCTGGTTCTAATCCCGACCACGACACCATCTGTGTGGAGTTTGTATGTTCTCCCTGTGCCTGCGTGGGTTTCCTGCGGGTACTCCGGTTTCCTCCCACACTCTACATACATGCTAGTAGGTTAATCGGATCCTGTCTAAATTGGCCCTAGTATATGTATGAATGTGTGTTAGGGACCTTAGGTTGTAAGCTCCTTGAGGGTAGGGACTGATGTGAATGTACAATGTATATGTAAAATTGATGGCGCTATATAAGAACCGTAAATAAATGAAAAATGCCAAGGGGGTGAATACTTTTGCAAGGCACTGTAGCAGCCCGAGATATACCCACTGAGCTGGAGAAGTTGATTGCGTTTGCCATCCTCATTGACTCCAGACTCAGAGAAAGACTCTTTTAAGGAGCTCTTGCGGAAGCCTCCTGTACGTTTATCTCCGAGCTTTGCAGTCTCACCTGTGTCTCCCTCACCTCCCATGCCTCCTGGTACCGAGTCGGTCAGTGAAGGTGCACCCTTGCACTTGGGTTTCACGCGTCTCTCTGCGGATGAGAGAACCTTTAGGAGGAGGGAGAGATTGTGCCTTTATTGTGGCCAGGCAGGTCACTTTTTGAAGTCTTGTCCTACCCGTCCAGGGAACGCCCGAACCTTGAGGTCCTGTCACGGACAGACCTTAGGTGGCATTGTTTCATTCCCAGTTATCCAGAAGGATAAGCCCCTGGTTTCGGTCACCCTTTCTTGGGCTGGGTCGTCTGTCGAGAAACAGGCTCTAATCGACTCTGGGGCTGCAGGCCTGTTCATTGATGATGCCTTTGTATCGAAGCACTCGATTCCACTGCAGCTGTGTGACACTCAACTTGCCATTGAGGCTCTTGACGGGAGACCTCTACAGCCTGCCCATGTGACTCATGAGACAGTTCCGTTGTCCATGACCGTAGGGGCTCTTTACCATGAGATAATCCAATTCCAAGTTATTTCCTCACCTATGTTTCCGCTGGTTATTGGTTATCCTTGGTTACAGAGGCACAACCCCTCTTTTGATTGGCTCCGTGCTGAGGTTCTCTCCTCGTCACCACAATGCAGTGAGACATGCTTCCAGAAGGTAGCCAAGGTCCTGTGCACCTCTTCACTCTCCTCCCTGCCGGAGGAGTACCGCGATTTTAGCGATCTCTTTGACAAAGGTCAAGCCGGTAGTTTTCCTCCACACCGGCCGTATGATTGCGCAATTGACCTTCAACCTGGTGCCATACCCCCTCGTGGCCGGGTTTACCCTTTGTCGGTCTTGGAGGATAAGTCCATGGAGGAGTATGTTGCAGGCGCACTTTCTCGAGGTTCCATCCGCAAATCCTCTTCTCCCGCTGGTGCTGGTTTCTTCTTTGTGAAGAAGAAGAGTGGTGAATTGAGACCTTGTATTGATTATAGGGGTCTCTATCGTTTCACGATTAAGAATGCCTAGCCGATTCCGTTGATTACGGAATTATTTGACCGCCTCAATGGAGCAACAGTTTTTACAAAGCTTGATTTGAGAGGGGCATACAATCTCGTGGGGATTAAGGAGGGCGACGAGTGGAAAACGAGTGGAGAACAGGCCATTATGAGTGCCTCGTAATGCCTTTTGGCCTTTGTAACGCCCCGACAGTTTTGCAGGAATTTATTAACAATGTCCTCCTAGATTTGTTGCAGTCGTGTGGTGGTTTATCTTGATGATATCCTCATATTTTCTAAGTCCCTGGAGAGCCACCACACAGATGTCTGTCGTGTGCTTCAGAAACTGAGAGAACAATCTATATTGTAAACTGGAGAAGTGCGAGTTCCATCGTGAACAGGTTAAATTCCTGGGTTATGTCATTTCCACTGCTGGTTTTTCGATGGACCCAGAGAAACTTTTGGCAGTTCTACAGTGACCACGACCCGTGGGTTTACATCCTCTGCAGAGTTTCCTGGGCTTTGCCAACTATTATCGGAAGTTTATTCATAACTTATCGTCTCTGGTCAAGCCCCTGACTGATATGAACAGAAAGGACGGTAACCCACAGAGTTGGTCTCCGGAGTCCATTAAGGCCTTTGAGAGTCTCTAGGCTGCCTTTGTTTCTGCTTCTGTGTTGGTACATCCTGATCCTACGTTACCTTTTATCCTTGAGGTTGATGCTTCTGAGACTGGTGTAGTAGGGGTAGTCAGTTTGTGTCCCAGTTCTGGGGAGCCTTTTGTGCACGGTTGGGAATTCAGCTTGCTTTCTCCTCTGCGTATCACCCGCAGTCTAATGGGGCTGCAGAACGAGCCAAACAGTCCTTGGAGCAATACCTACGTTGCTATATTTCTGACCCTCATAACAACTGGTCAGACCTATTACCCTGGGTAGAGTTTGCTCACAACAGTGCCTTGAATTCTGTTTCCCGATTGTCCCCGTTTATGACGAATTATGGTTTTCAACCTTCCATGTTGCCTGACTCATTTGTTCCGCAGAGTATTCCTGCGTTAGAGGAGCATCTCCGTGGTCTCCGTTCCAGTTGGGCACAAGTCCAGGAGGCTTTGCGACATGCTAATGATAGAAACAGACTCCATGCTGACTGCAGACGCCTGCCTGCGCCTTTCTACCAGGTTGGGGACAGGGTCTGGCTGTCATCTCACAACCTCCGACTTCGTGTTCCCTCACTGAAGTTCACACCTCTGTTTATTGGGCCTTTCCATATTCTTCGCAGGATTAACCCAGTGGCTTACGCTTCAGACCTTCCTTCTAATATGCGTATTTCGAATGTATTTCATGTCTCCCTATTAAAACCTTTGGTCTGTAACCGCTTTAACACCTCGGTTCCACGTCCTCATCCTGTACAGGTTGAGAACCATGAGGAGTATGAAGTACAGTCCATTGTTGACTCCCGTAGGTTCCGTGGGCGCATACAGTACCTGGTGCGTTGGAAAGGGTGCGGTCCAGAGGAACGCTGTTGGGTCTCATCTTTGGACGCACATGCCCCTGTCCTCCTCCGTTACTTCCATAGACGTTTTGGTCTGGTGGTCCTCCGAGGGGGAGGAGTCGTTAAAGAGGGGGTACTGTCACGGCTGGGATCAGCCCTTCCTTCTCTGAGCTGACCGCTCAGCTGTTGGCTAATTCCCAGCTCCTATCTCTCCACAGTCATTCAGCTGTTGATGATATCCTGCTTGCCAGTCCTGCCTACTTAAGCCGTCCAGTCCAGAGGAGCTCTGCCTTCGCCTTGGTCAACATCACAGAAATTCTCCTGCGATCTCGTTCAAGACTTGCTTTGCTGACATCCCTTCTGGCTCCAGATCCTACTTGTTGTTCCACCGCATTGATCCCTGACTTCTGGCTTGGCTGACTATCCGTTCTGATAACTGATCTTTAGTTATGTTTTGACTACGTTTGTTCTTTTTACTTTTATTATTAAACAAGTGTGATTTAACTGTACTTCTGTCTCGGCCTGATTTCATGGTTTCTGACACTACCACAATGATTATTACTATTCTTTTCTTAAACGCCAAGGGACTCAACCATCCAGCCAAATGTGCCTCACTATGGAAAACTGCCTTGGACCATAAGTGTGATGTCCTGTGCATCCAAGAGACACATTTCACTCTGCATACACAACCTGCCTGTCACAACAAGTGTTTTCCCTACCTCTTCAAAGCCTGCTGTCCACAGAAAAAGCGTGGCATACTCATTGCCATCAAATTCCATATCCTTCCACCTCCAGCAAAGTATATGTGACCTGAATGGCTGCTATATTATTTTGCTAAGTACTATTAACAACACTCAATACACGATATTGAGCATCTGTGCCCCTAACCAGGGACAGATCCACTTTCTTAATGCTATCCTTAAAAAGGCGAGGAAGAAACAAAAAGTTAATTTATTTATGTGTGGTGACTTCAATATGGTTCCAGACTACAACCTGGATTCTACATCGGGCCCCAAGCTTTTCGCATGTCCCTTGAACAAACCGATACAAAACGGCCTTTATGATGTATGGAGATGTTGCTACGCAAGTGAAAAGGACTACACCTACTTGTCTCTAAGACATAACACATATTGACCTCTTCTTGACCGATAAATGGTTGCTTCAACAAATTAAATCTGCATGCATCCACACTATGACCTAGTCAGATCACCCGCCTATCAGCATAACCTTAACTGATTAATCGTCTCACCCATGCACATATGTGTGGTAAGTAAATGCTTCTTTATTACAAAATCCCTCTTATGCAAAAGACCTTACAACCAAACTAGAAGAATTCTTCTATACTAACTCAGGCTCAGTGTCCAATCAGGCGACAGTCTGGAATGCACACAAAGCAATTATTAGAGACTTGCTCATTCTCAAAGGGTTCTAGGGCAAAGAAAAATACGAGAAAATGCAACACAAGCTCAAAGCCTCCACTTATTCTACCAACAACAAGGCGGGGAAGGCAATGGCTCTCCATAAAGGAAAAAATTCTGAACCCCTAATCTATAACAGACACATTTAGCCTCTATTATGGTACTCTCTACAACATTAAAAATTATGCCACTACATACCAACCCACAACAGATGAAATTGATGAGTTCCTCTCTCATGTCAACCTTCCCACATTGACTCCATAAGATTTGACTGCTATATATATATATTATATATATATATATATATATATATATATATATATATATATATATATACAGTGCCTTGAAAACGTATTTATACCCTTTGAAATTCTCCACATTTTGTCATGATACAACCAAAAACATAAATGTATTTTTTGGGGGATTTTATGTGATAGACCAACACAAAGTGGCACATAATTGTGAAGTGAAAGGAAAATGATAAATTATTTTCATTTTTTTTTTTTTACAGATACCGTATATACTCGAGTATAAGTCGTTCCGAGTATAAGTCGAGGCCCTAATTTACCACAAAAAAATGGGAAAAACTTATTGACCCGAGTATAAGACGAGGGTGAGAAATGCACAGCTACTGTAAGTGGAAAAGAGGGTCAACAAATGCGCATTTGCAGCATCACTGTGCCCATTTGCAGCCATAGGTCCCTTGAACTTCAAACTTGGTAGTTAAGGGTTCCTAGATGCCCCCTAGCTGCAGGCAAAATTTGGGGTCTCTGAACCCAAAGGGTCCCGAAATGACATTGCTGCAGATGGACACAGTTGACCGAATTTGGGGCCTCGTGTCTCAGGGCCACTTAGTGCTAAGAACCCCAAATTTGGTGTGCAAACCATAAAATATCCAAAGCTGGGGTTTCTAGCACCAAGTGGCCCTGAGATATAGTGCCCCAAAGTTGGTTCAGAAAATGTCAAGCACTTTTCTGCAGCAGAGAATGACATTTTCCAAACCGGTTTTGGGGCCCCGTATCTCGGGGCCACTTGGTGCTAGGAACTTCAGCTTTGGATATGGTGCTAGTTCCACTGGGTTTGCACACCAAATTTGGGGTTCCTAGCCCCAAGTGGCCCTGAGATATGGGGCCCCAAAGTTGGTTCGGAAAATGAAATTTTTTGCTGCAGAAAAGTGCTTGACTCGAGTATAAGTCGAGGGGGGCACTTTCAGCACAAAAAACTGTGCTGAAAAATTCGACTTATACTCGAGCATATACGGTAACTAAAAAGTGTGGCGTGCATTTGTATTCAGTCCCCTTTACTCTGATACCCCTAACTAAAACTTAGTGGAACCTGTGTAATTTAATCTCAGTATAAAAACAACTGTTCTGTAAAGCCCTCAGTGGTTTGTTAGAGAACCTAAGTGAACAAACCTCATCATGAAGACCAAGGAACACACGAGACAGTTTAGGGATAACATTGTGGAGAGGTTTAAAGCGGGGTTAGGGTATATAAAAAAAAAGTGTGACATGCATTTGTATTCAGACCCCTGAGCCAATACTTTGTAGAACCACCTTTCGCTGCAATTACAGCTGCAAGTATTTTTTGGTATGTCTCTACCCGCTTTTCACATCTAGAGAGTGAAATTCTTCTTTGCAAAATAGCTCAAGCTCTGGTTGGAGAGCATCTGTGAAAAGCAATTTTCAAGTCTTGCCACAGATTCTCAATTGGATTTATGTCTGGACTTTGACTGGGCCATTCTAACACATGAATATGCTTTGATATTCTAAACCATTCCATTGTAGCTCTGGCTGTATGTTTAGGGTTGTTGTCCTGCTGGAAGGTTAACCTTCGCCCCAGTCTCAAGTCTTGCAGACTCTAATGCCGCATACACACGATCGGAAATTCTGCCAGCAAAGGACAGATGAGAGATTTTGGTCGGAAAATGTGACCATGTGTATGCTCCATCGTACTTTTGCTGGCGGAATTCCCGCCATCAAAAGATTGAGAGCAGGTTCTCAATTGGAAAAAGTTCCTATCCGAAAATGCGATTGTCTGTACAAATTCCGACGCGCAAAATTCCTACGCATGCTCAGAAACAATTCGATGCATGCTCGGAAGCATTGAACTTGATTTTCTCGGCTCGTCGTAGTGTCGTACATCACTGTGTTCTTGATGGTTGAAGGTTCAGAGAACTTTTGTGTGACCGTGTGTATGCAAGGCAAGCTTGAGCGGAATTCTGTCGGAAAAACCATCCAAGTTTTTTCCAACGGGAAATCCGCTCGTGTGTACGCGGCATAACAGGTTTCTTCCCATCAACTCTGACAAGCTTCCCTGTCCCTGATGAAGAAAAGCATCCCCACATGATGCTGCCACTGTGTTTCACGGTGGGCATGGTGTGTTCAGGGTGATGTGCAGTGTTAGTTTTCCGCCACACATAGCATTTTGCTTTTAGGCCAAAAAGTTACATTTTGGTCTCATCTGACCAGAACACCTTCTTCCACATGTTTGCTGTGTCCCCCCCCCCCCACATGGCTTCTCGCAAACTGCAAACGGAACTTCTTATGGCTTTCTTTTAACAATGACTTTCTTCTTGTCACTCTTCCATAAAGGCCAGATTTGTGGAGTGCATGACTACTAGTTGTCCTGTGGACAGATTCTCCCATCTGAGATGTGGGTCTCTGCAGCTCCTCCAGAGTTACCATGGGCCTCTTGGCTGCTTCTCTGATGAATGCTTTCCTTGCCCGGCCTGTCAGTTTGGGTGGATGGCCATGTCTTGGTAGGTTTGCAGTTGTGCCATACCCTTTCCGTTATCAGATAATTTACTGAACAGTGTTCCGTGAGATGTCCAAAGCGTGGGATTTTTTTTTATAACCTAACCCTACTTTAAACTTCTCCACAACTTTATCCCTGACTTGTCTTGTGTGTGCCTTGGCCTTCATGATGCTGTTTTTGTTCACTAAAGTTCAGTAGCAAACCTCTGAGGGCTTTACAGAACAGCTGTATTTATACTGAGATTAAATTACACACATGGACTCTATGTACTAATTAGGTGATTTCTGAAGGCAATTGGTTCCATTATTTTAGTTAGGGGTATCAGAGTAAAGGGGGCTGAATACAAATGCACACCACACTTTTCAGATATTTATTTGTAAAAAAATTTGAAAACCATTTATCATTTTCCTTCCGCTTCACAATTATGTGCCACTTTGTGTTGGTCTATCATATAAAATTCCAATAAATTATAATTACGTTTTTGGTTGTACCATGACAAAAAGTGGAAAATTTCAAGGGTTATGAATACTTTTTTAAGGCACTGTATATATACATATATGCACTCAACTTCTTTCTGCCGCTCTTTCTCATAGACCAGCCCCAGTCCTCTTTTGTGTTAAATGACGCCACTGGTGTCATTGAACCCACGTACCTGTACGTTGCTGTGTCATCTGCGGCTAGCGGGAGCGTGTGCGGCGCCGGCGTTCCCGCAGACTCGATGTCCACCGGTGGCCCGCGATCGTGACACAGAGAGGCAGAACAGGGAGATGTCTATGTAAACAAGGCATTTCCCTGTTCTGCCTAGCAACATGACAGGGATCTACTTCTCCCAGTGATCAGGAGCAGTGATCTCTATCATGTTCTAGTGAGCACATCCCCCCTACAGTTAGAACATGCCCAGGGAACACACTTAACCCCTTAATCGCCCCTTAGTGTTAACCCCTTCCCCGCCAGTGACATTTACACAGTAATCAGTGCATTTTTATAGCTCTGATCGCTGTATAAATACCAATGGTCTCAAAATAGTGTCAAAAGTGTCCGATCTGTCCGCCACAATATCGCAGTCAAAATAAAAATTGCAGATCGTCACCATTACTAAAAAAAAAAAAAATAATAATAAAAATGCCATACATCTATCCCCTATTTTGTAGACGCGATAACGTTTGCGCAAACCAATCAGAGAATATGACTTGTGGTATTACACAACCTCTAAGCACACCCCCCATTGCAGCACTGCTCTCCCTGCCTGCTCACTCACTGACGTGGCTTTATCTCCAAACTCCCCTCATATCGCTTCTCTGCCATTATTATTATTATACAGGATTTATATAGCACCAACAGTTTACACAGCGCTTTACAATATAAGGGCAGACAGTACAATTACAATACAATTTATTACAGGAGAAATCAGAGGGCCCTGCTTGTTAGAGCTTATACAGCCATACGTTTTCCCAGCGGTGTCACCAGGGTTGGTGTCACCTGGTGCGGTAAAACATGGTGTCACCCCCTAAGCAGGCTAGTGCGTCGGTGTGGCTCTCCTTCTTAATCTGCCAAAATGGATGGAGCTGGGATAGGATTGGGGTGAATCGATGGAGCCGGGATTGGTTCAGGGTGGTGGGCGGTTTTCCTCTTCTATAGTGTGGGTGCAAATTCTGAAAATACCATTCATTGTCAGCAATGTGGCAGCAGAGGCACCTGCACTACAAACATTCCATCCCAACTGCTCTCCGCTGCTATATCACTATTGACCGCTAGGGGGAGCAGAGTGCGGCTGTAAACAAAATCACTGCCCCATGTTGCCGAGGACCAGGGACAGCTGTCTCCGCCTCCATATTGTTGAAGCCTATAACATCGAGGCTGCTGCTGGTAGAGGTAGAATAGTGGAAGTAGGGAGGTGACAACTGCTGGCGGAGCGAAGGTAGGTTTCAGGGCTGGGGCGAGGTGGAACTGTTGGCAAATTTGTAGAGTGCTGTCAGTCCTTATAGCGGGACGTGTGGGCTGAGAAGTGAGAGGAGGAGCAGATAGTGATTTCAGCTGTACAAGGACTATTGTATGCACACCTTAGAGTCTGATTGTACCTTTACATCTACCTACAACTATGTAGTGCATTGGGCTGGCCTCATTGCGTAGGTCCTCATGTTACATAGGAGAAGATTTACTAAAGCTGCTGCACTCAGAATCTGGTGCACCTGTGCATGGCAGCCAATCAGCTTCTAACTTCAGCTTGTTCAATGATGCTTTGGCAATAAAACCTGGCAGCTGATTGGTTTCTCCAGCTTTAGTAAATAAACCCCATAGTCTTGGTAAATCTGAAGTAGATTGTACAGTCAGTTTAGGGTTCCCACTCAGCTGGTATTATGAAAAAAATCATTTAAGTGTCGGTAAACAATGAGAGACTTGTTAGTTTTGCCTGAAAATCTGTTGATTATTGTACATCATGCATTTAACCACCGGGAGGTTTTACCCCCTGCATGACCAGGCCAATTTTTGCTATTTGGCACTGCATTACTTTAACTGGTAATTGCGTGGTCATACAACACTGTATGCAGATGAAATTTGTATTCATTTCAGGTACTTATGATGCCATCAATTTACATATATTTATTATACATTCATATCAGTCCCTGCCCTCAAGGAGCTTACAATCTAAGGTCCCTAACTCCCATTCATACACATACGGGGGGCAATTAACCCACCAGTGTGTCTTTGGAGTGTGAGAGGGCACCAGAGTACCCAGGGGAAACCCCACACAGGGGGAACATACAAGCTCTGTGCGGGTAGTGCTGTGGTTCTGATTTAAACCGACAGCGCCAGTTGCTACCAGGCGGAATTGCTAACCACTTAGCCACTGTGCTATATAGTTTATTTTCAGTCAAACAGCTTTCTTTTGGTGATCCTTGATCACTGCTGGGTTTAAAAAAAAAAATTATTATAGAAAAGAAAAAAAGACCAACAATTTTGAATGAATAAGATATTTTCGTCTTTCTGTAATAAAACATCCAACAAAAAAAAAAAAATCTAACTTAATTCCTGAATTTAAGCTAAAATGTTTTTGATTAAAAAAAAAAATCCCAATATGTGTATATTGACTGGTTTGAGTGATAGTTATAGCTTCTACAAACTATGGTATATCTTCAATAGAAGTAGTGGCGCTGAATCCCAGATACAAAAAAGTGAAAGTGGGTCTATGAACAGGGAAAGCACTAACCTTCTCTCTGCTAATAGTGGGGGGGAAAAAAAAAATTATATATATATATATATATATATATATATATATATATATATATATATATATATATATATATATATATATATATATATATATATATATATATATATATATATATATTTACCACTATTAGCAGAGAGAAGGTTAGCGCTTTCCCTGTTCATAGACTCACTTTTTTGAATCTGCGACTACTTCTATTGAAGATTGTTCATTTTAATTTTTACACTAGTTGGCAGCTGCTATTAACACTATTCATTAGTACCAATATTTTTCAGTTTGTCTATAAGCGCAGTGGGGGGTCATTTTGGTGCGCGGCACTTGAACACTGTCTTTTTTAGTTTAAACTATGGTATATGTACTGGAATTTACGTAGCTATAGATGCTATACTGTAACGGCGGTGATCAGTGACTTATAGTGTGACTGTGATAGGGTGGCGGGCAATCTGGTGCAGACACTGGCTAGGAGGTACACTAACTGACGTTGTTAGTGACACTAATACAGTGATTATACTGTACATGAACACTGTGCTAATGACACTGGCTGGGAAGGAGTTAACATCTAGAGGCAATCAAGGGTTAACTGCCTACCAAGTGTAAAGTGTGCTGCTTTTACTTATTGATCTGTCTGTTTTTCCTGCTTTTCATGGAGACCGAACAGGCAGATTGCTGTTCTGTGTGTTTGAACACACAAAACTCTGTGTATGATTGGACACAGGTGAACAGCATGTTTCAGCTGAAATCTGTTGCAAATACTCCTGCTGTGTCCAATCACTGCACTTGCCTCCCTCTCACAGTATATTTACTGTGAGCGGTCGGTAGGAGGTTAGTGTGTGTGTTTTCACTATTGATTGTTAATTTTTAGGATGGGCTCCCTTTTATGAGGACGAAGCATAGCTGACACGCGGTCTTTTTTATAACAGACCATGAGGCCTTACTCACACTTGTACAGTCTCCTGCAGTGCAGAAGAGCGCGCTAACGTTTGTTATAATTCAATGCAATCATAAATAGGCCACTAATCCACTGCAGCAGATGTCTAAATCACACCATTCTTCTATGGCAATGCAGCGCACAGCAAGGTAACATGCTGATGCGCAATTGTGATGACCAGGGCTGCATGGTGTGTTGGGGTTCAGACGTGCAGCACTGGGATCTATGCTGTGTACACATTGAGCTAAGCTTGAATGGACCCAGATCAGATTAGAGGGTGGGCTGTGGAATGAGATGGGTAAAGTCAGATGGGAGCATAGTAATACCAATATCTGATGTTGGACTCCATATATTGGGTATTTAGATGAGAGATTATTGGAATAATATGTGCTAGTATCTGTGCACACAGACCTGCACATAAAAATGCAGGGTTATATTGTGAGGGCCAACAGGGGGCAGTGCAGTGGATATTGAAGCACATTGCACTGTGTACTTTTTTTCTTCTTCTTCCAACTGTATTGAAATGTCATTTTATTCATTTCTATGCAGCGCAGTTTGGCTGTGGTGTGTAGAAATGGACATTACAGGAAGCTTTCACGTGAGTCCAGTCTATTGAGGAAAAATGCTTACAGTATGTTAGGGCAGTGTTTCTCACCCAGGGTGCCAAGGCACAAGACTTAGTTTGCCCTGGATCAAAGATAGAAGAAGAGACTCTGTGGTGATGGGGATAGTCTGATGTGATGGGGGCTGACGACGCTATATAGTGATGGGGGGATGCCTCTGATGTGAGGGAGTTTTTTTGCATAAAGGGGGGGATTCTGATGTAAAGTAGGGTTCTGATATGATAGGGGGACCTCTGATGTGAAGGGGGGGCTTGTTTATATGAAGCTAATTTTATCAAGATGGTTGTATGCGTCGTCCCAGGCTCAGGCATCCTATTGAAATCAGTGGTCATGTGGCTGATTATTCCTGCCCCCTGGGAGTCCAGACCCTAATAAAGAAATGCTAGAGCTGGGAGGAAATGGTAGTAAACTTTATTTATTTTTACCTACAGGTAAGGCTATAATAAAAGCTTACCTGTAGGTAAAATGAATAAACGTGCACCATTTTTAGGAGATTTTCCTGTGAGCAGCAGCTGGTGAAATCACCAGCGCATGTCCGCCTTTAGGTTCCTTCGGAGCTGTGTGCCGTGCCCAAGACTCCTGTGCACATGTGCGAGAGTGATGTCATCGCGGCTCTGCCACTCAAGCCGCGGCAGTCCACAGACCCAGAAGGGAGACTGGGTGAAGATGGAAGCCTCTGCAGCGGTGACAGCACGCCTCTGAAGGGCTTGGTTTCATGCTAAGTCTCTTATAATGTGCTAGTATGCAGTGCAAACTAGCACATTATGACAGGGCTTGACAAAGTTTCTTTGAATCTAGGAGCCAGCTAAAAAAGTTAGACCGTTTTTCTCCCTTCGCCTTTCAGGACAGCACCTTGGAGAGAGCGTAGCTCCACCTCTTCACAGGAAACACTGCGAGACAACGCCCCTTTAAATTCAGCTGCCTCCACCATGCCAACAGTTTTAGTGTTTCCTCTGCCATGGTGGAAGCACTCCTGGGGAACCAGAGGGGCTGCGCTCTCTCCAAGGAGAGGGTTTTGGCAGTACCTTTTCAGTTTGGATCATCAGACCAGCCAAGCTGCCCCCCCCCCGCACGAGAGAGGGGGGGTTGCTCCGATGCTCGATTCCCTTCGCTGGCTCACAGGAGTAGGGGCCTGCTGGATTTTGCCTGCTCCTTGTGCTCGGGGGCCGCGGTGTGCTCAGATTGGGCATGCATCGGCATGTTGGCTCTGAGTCCCGGATGGCGTGGGGTGTAGCAGCGAGTGGTTCCGGCTGCTGGAACTCAGGAGGAAGAGGCGGGTCGTCTGGCCGGGGCTTCCTTCGAGCGTGGGGACACTGGAAGAAGCTTGTCTAAAAAGGTCACAGTCGGTTGCTGCGGCGCTGATGATGAAGGCAGAGTTGCCAGCAGCGATGGGCCTGGCCAGAATTCTGGGCACCTGCCAGCTAGGAGAGGCGCCTGTGTTATGTGATAGGGGTACATCCTACTAGCGGCTCAGCATGGATGGGAAACTCTGGGGCACTTTTTGTGGTGATTGTCTCCCTCTCTCCCATGGGCCAAGCCGCATTGCGGGACTAGTAAGGGAGGAGTTCGCACAGGAGTGTAAGGAGCCCTTTTCGTCAGTGAGAAAAGAATTGGCAGAGACTTTGGGGACAGTACGTTCCCTCATAAAGAAGCAGGGCCAGAGCTCCCAGTCCAATCTTCTTCCTACCAATTCTAGATTGATTGATTGAAGGGGGAGCGTCCCCCCCCCCCCCTTTTTAACAATCGACTCTGAGGAGGAAACAAGAGCGTCCAGATACAAACTGATGCTAGAAGAGGTGGATGACTTACTGAAAGCAGTCTATACCACCCTGGAAATCCAAGAAGTAAAAAGCCCAACTATCGTTACATGACAAAATGTACCAGGGGCTAGAGGAGCCCAGAGTCTTCCGGGTTCATAAAGTATTGGCTGACACAATTAGGAAGGACTGGAAGGATCCATAAAAAAGGACAGGGGTGTTTTCTCCCTTCGTCTTTCAGGACAGCACCTGGAGAGAGCGCAGCTCCACCCACTTTTCCCAGGAAACACTGCAGTCAGTTTCTTCTTTAAAGACCGGACGCTTCCACCATGGCCTCAGTTGTAGTGTTTCCTCCGCCATGGTGGAAGCGCTGCAGGGAGCCAGGGGTGTGCTATGCTTTCTCCAGGTAGGGAGAGTATGGGGCATACCGGTATTCGTTTTCATATTGTAGGCCAGCCCAGCTTCCTCCCTTACGTTTAGGGGATGCTCCGGTGTCCTTTCCTCTTCATACCCGGCGAGGGTCAGGCTGCTGGGGGTCCCCGCTCCTTTAGACCGGCGGCTAGGCTAAGGAGGAGTGGCATTTTCTTCATCCCCAAAGCCTCAGCCTTCGGGGTTCTGGTGGCGAGAGCGTCACTACGGCCGGGGGCGGGACCTCGCGCGACGCGGCTTCCGATTCCGGCCGCTGGAACACAGGAGGAGGGGACTGCCTCTTCCAGCTAACATCATTTCTGGCCCTCGCAGCTGCGAGCGGACCGGGAAATTTGAACTAAGAGCACCAAACGCCAGTTGTGAGTCCTTGGAGCATGGAGGAAGAACAAGCGGCGGTGGCAAGTCAGCCAGGCCCAGGTAAGCGGGGACAACGGTCTCTGTATCTTACTCTATGGGCATGTTTTATTTCCCCTCTTTTTAAATTCTGGGAATTTAGGAGCCTGCAGCACTCTTCCTGTATGCTGAACAGGAGGTATGTGTGTTCATTTGTGATAAAGTGAATCTGTGGGGGGATTTACTGGCTGATCTAAAAAAGAGGGGTTAAAGGTAGGTTAGCTCCTCTATTTCTTCAGCATGCTATGTTGTGTTTTTTTTTTTCCTATATTTTGAAGCAAGGATAAAAACATATGGTTATTTTTTGTGTATTTCAGAAAGCTAAAGAAAAGACCAAACATACCTCCCCTCCTGTTAAAAGGAGATGTCCATGTAAAAATGTGTTAGAGTCTTGGACAAAGGTATTATGCAGGGCCTGCATAGCAGACTTGGTTAAGGAGGAAACCACTCCTACTACACCTGCGTCCCAGCAAGGAGAATTATTGAACTCCTTCAGAAAAGAATTGGCGGATACATTTGAGACATTTAGGTCTTAGCTTGATAAACGCCCAGCTGCAGGTAGCAGCACAGTACCACGTTCTCATGCATCTGTTTCTGCATCCAGAGGGGGCAGTGACTCAGAAGATGAAGAACGTACAGACTCTGAGGAAGAAGGGGATGAAGAGAGAATTATCCGTCTTCCTTCCCTTTTTGAAGACTGTCCACACAACTCTAAACATTACAGAGGATAAAACCCTATTGTCGTTGCATGACAAAATGTTTCAAGGCATGGGTGAGGTGAAGCAGAGTGTTTCCGGTGCATAAGTTTCTGTCGGAAACTATCAAAAGGGAATGGAAGGACCCAGAGAGGGCCCCTTTCTTTTCTAGATCCCTCAAACGCAGGTTTCCCTTTGAAGAGGATAGCTCCCGGGTCTGGAACAAAAAGCCAAGGCTGGACGCAGCTTTCTCTCAAGTGTTGAGGAACACTGACCTTGCGTTTCAGGATATGGGTATCCTAAAGGATTCCATGGATAAAAGGGCTGACTCCCTATTAAATAAAGCTTGGGATTCCACCCTAGCAAACTTGAAGCCAGCTATGGCCTCAACCATTGTGGCCAGGAACTTAGAGCATTGGCTGGAACAGCTGAAAGCTCATATCGAGGCAGGAACTCCCCGTAAGGATCTTTTAGATACACTGCCTGTACTACTGAAGGCAGTAGGATACATAGCAGACGCTTCAGCTGAATCAGTTAAAATGTCAGCCAGATCCTCTGCGTTAATAAATTCAACCCGTAGAGCTCTATGGGTCAAGACATGGACCGGGGATACAGCCTCAAAGACCAAGTTATGTGGTCTACCCTTTGAGGGAGATTTGGTTTTTGGCCCGGGTCTTGAAGCCATACTTGAAAGAACGGCTGACAAGAAAAAGCCCATCCCTATAAAGAAAAAGGTGATCCCTCAAGGCAATAAAAATTTTCGTCCTTTTCAGGAAAAACTCAGACACAAAGGAGACAGGATATAAAAGACCATGGAGGTCTCAGAGTGGCAGGGGCAAGTCAGGAGTACTATTTCGCCCCCCTATCCCAAATACAAAGAGCCAGTGACTGTCCTTCGGCTGTGGGAGCAAGGTTACAAACCTTCTTTTCACAGTGGCTGAGGATAACAAACAGTCCATTTATCCTCAAAACGATAATAGAGGGTTACAGACTGGAGTTCTCCCAACCCCCACCTGTTCGGTTTTATATAACTCAGGCTCCCCGAGACCCAGAGAAGCTTACAGCAATGACTACAATCCTGCAGGATTTAATTCAACAGAAGGTGATCATAAATGTTCCACCCAAAGAAATGGAACAGGGGTGCTAGTCGCACATATTTCTGGTGAAGAAGCCTTCGGGCAAATTCAGATTAATTCTTTTTTTTTTAAATTTAATAATTTTTATTCATAATTAGATACAATACATCACAATACTCAGTATATATGTTACCAAACAGTAATAAAATCTTCTAATACCCAATGAGGCTTATAGATTCACCTTGTAGAAAAAATACAATACAATTTTATTTTTTCACCCCCCCCCCTTACACCCCTATATATACCTTATACCAAACTCTTTTCCTAATATAGAACATCAGGCATATTACTACTGCTCCAATTTTAAGAACAATATCCTCTCCATCTTCTTCTCACTCTGCTAGTCTGTCGGGTGGGCTACACTCATCAGCCAGGGATTCCATATTTTTTTAAATTCTTTTAGGTTTCCTGCCCTTATGAACACTGTCCTTTCTTTCCCTATTGTTTCCGCAACTTCTCTACGCCAGTCGGCAACCGAAGGGGGTTTCTGAGCTTGCCATCTCTTAGTTATTCCCTTTCTTGCCTGGTATAGACATCTCCGCACTGCTTTTATTTTGTCTCTCCCATTACCCATGTCCCCACCCACCCCCAAGATACATAACCTTGGGTCTAGTTTAAGACTCAGGTTGAAAGACCTGTTTATATCCTCAATCACTTCTAACCAATAGCGGGATAGTTTAGGGCATTTCCATATCATGTGTAGCAAATCTCCATTCATTTGGCATCTCGGACATTTGGGATCTGCTCTTCTCCCCCATTTAAACAATTTCTGGGGGGTGTAATATGCCCTATGCAATAACATTAGGTGTGAAAATTTCTGAGCTGGCGAGACTGAGACCTGGTAGCCCCCCTTTAGCACCTCCCTCCACTGGGCATCCGATATTGTCCCCAGATCTCTTTCCCACTTCCCCCTACACCTAAGTTTATTTGGTCCTTCTCTACTATTTCTGAAGATATGCTGGTAGAGTTCCGCTATTAATCCTCTTGACCCCTCAAAACTCACTATCAACTGAGGGATGGGTGATTGGCTCCATTTCGGACCTTGTTCCCCATACTGGGCCTGCAGTGCATGCCTGATTTGGATATACCCAAAATATGACTGTTTTGGGATAGCAAACTCTTCTTCTAGGGAGACAAAGGGTTTCAGAGCATTGCCATTATATAATTGTTCTAATTTAGTTATCCCCCTTGCCTCCCATGATTTAATTTTTCCTATCTTTGTTAGTTCTTGAAGACTTTTGTTATCCCAGAGAGGCATATCTCTCGCTATTCCCTCCATATTTTTCAGGCTTTTAATGTTTTTCCAGACTTTTAACATTAATTTGACTGTAGGGGTCCTATATACAAACGAGTTTGCCTCCAATACCTCCAGTACACATGTATGGGGTGCATCTGCAGTCATTATACCAAGGTTATTATTACCCATAGATCCACCCCCTGTCCTTAGGTGTTGCAGTTGGGCTGCCAGAAAATAGCAGCGTGGGTGCGGGACCGCCATGCCCCCCTCACCTATTGCAAGCTGTAGGGTCTGTAGACTTATCCTTGAATGCCCCCCCCTCCACACAAGCCCTCTAAACAGCATATCTATTTTTTTGAACCATTTGCCACATATCCAGACTGGTGAATTATGTAAAATGTACAATAGTTGGGGCATCCACAGCATTTTAACCAGGTTGCATCTTCCCGCTACCGACAGAGAGAGACCTTTCCATATATCAACCTTTTTTTTAAATTTCTCCAATAATGGGGCCATATTATTGTTTAAGAAGTGGTCTGGATCCCTTGTTACCTGGATCCCTAAATATTTAGTTTTCTCCACTATTTTTAATGGGGTTTTTTCCAGGAAGGTGCCTTGTTTGATGGGATCTATTGGCAGGAGGACAGATTTTTCCCAATTTATAGTGAGGCCCGAAACCTCCCCAAAGTCTGCAAAAACACCCATCACCTGTCTTAATGATCCTTCCGTATTCCCTAGAAAGATAAGGACATCGTCCGCGTATAACGCGATCTTCTCCTCCCTGGTCCTTCTCTGAAACCCCTCCACCATCCTATTTTGTCTTACCGCAGCGGCCACTGGTTCCATAGCTAAGGCAAAGATCAGGGGTGACAGGGGACACCCCTGTCTTGTCCCTCTCTCCAACGAAAACTTGCTAGAGAGTACATTGTTGGTTCTGATCCTAGCTATGGGGTAGCTATATAGGATTTTCACCCACCTCCTAAATGAGGGTCCGAAGCCATACACCTTCAGAACCTGCCAGATAAATCCCCATTCAAGACTATCAAAAGCCTTCCCTACATCCAGCATCATGACAGCTCTAGAACCCTTATTTTCTGTTGGAATCTGCAGGTTCAGAAATAGCCTCCTTATGTTCTCACTTGTTGACCTTTGGGGGATGAAACCTGTTTGATCCGGTTGAACTAAGCTATGGATTATCTTTTGGAGCCTAATGGCCAAAATTTTTGCCAGGATTTTTACATCTGAGCACAGTAAGGAAATAGGCCTATACGATCCAGGTTCCAAGGGATCCTTCCCCTCCTTTGGTATCATTATAATTGTGGCCTCCGTCATTGATTCGGGCAGCCTCCCTTCCTGGTATGCCCCCTCAAGCACTTTAAGAAGTTCCGGTATCAATATCTCCCCGTATTTTTTGTATATCTCTGCCGGGAGACCATCCGGACCCGGAGATTTCTGATTAGTCAGTTGTTTTACGGCAGCTTTGACCTCTTCTAATGAGATTGGGGCCTCCAGGGTCTCAATCTCGAGCTCTGACAGGGAGGGCAGTTCTATTTTCCTGAAGAATCTTTCCATTTTCTCTCCTGCCACTGGCCCCTGGGATTTATATAGCTCTTCATAATATTTCTTAAATATTTCATTTATTTTATCTGATTGATATATAATTTCACCTTTCCTATTACTGATAGCAGGAATTATTGGGGGGGGGGCATCCACTTTGGCAATATGGGCTAATATCTTCCCTACTCTTTCCCCTTCTCCAAACATTATATGTTTTTGGAATGTTCTTTTATTTTCGGTTTTCCTAGATATTACCTCTTTATATATTGATTGTTTGTTTTCCCACCTTTGATATTTTTCCGGGGTTGGATTTCCCACTAACTCCCTCTCTGCTACTAGGATCTCATCTCTAGCCTTCTCCTCCTCCACCTTTGATGCTCTCTTAACTCTTGATATCTGCTGGATCAATATTCCCCTCATGTATGCCTTCAACGCATCCCACATCACCCCTCTTGCTACTGAGCCCTCGTTTAGCGTTATAAATTCTCTCATTTTTGCCATAGTTTCCTTCGGGTCCTCAAGAATCTCGAGCCACACTGGGTTCAGCTTCCAGGTACCCCACTGTTTCCTTATCCCGATATCCAACATAGCTGTCACCGGTGTGTGGTCCGAGATTCCTCTTGGGTGATAGGTTATATCCCTAACCAATAGAGCGGCCATGTCATTTCCCAAAACTAAATCTATTCTTGACAGAGAAGCATGGGTACTAGAATGACACGAGAACTGTTGTACCCCAGGGTTTCTCGCTCTCCACAGGTCTATCAACCCGGCCTCTTCCAGAAACTGTCCTATTCGAATCCCACATGGGCTCTGTCCCGCTTTTCCTGGGGGAAATTTATCTAATTCTTTGTTTATTACTACATTAAAATCCCCTACTACAATGACAGGGATCCTTGGTTTGTCTATCATAAACTCCAGCAGGCTATATAAAATTTCCAATTTAAAAGGTGGTGGGTTATAGATATTTGCTATTATGCATTCCCGGTTCCCTATCGTACAGTGCAAAAAAATATATCGGCCCCCTTCATCTATATTGCTCTGCCTACAGGAAAACACAGTCCCTTTCCTAATCAGCACTCCCACCCCCCTCGAATAAGAGGAGTGTATCGCATGGTACTGATTCTGAAATTTCTTGTTCTTAAGAATTGCTTTCGTCTCCCTGGTCAGATGCGTTTCCTGCAGGCAGGCAACATCCACTCTAAGTGCATCTAGCAAATCGAATACCTGTGCTCTCTTTAGGGGAGTACCCAGTCCCCTAACGTTCCATGAACCAATCTTTATTCCCATTACCTATTTGCAATTAAGGTTATCACCGCAAAAAACAGCAAAACAACAAAAGAAAAAAAAAAAAAAAAAAAAAAAAAAAAAGAATGGAAAGAATACATATTTCCCCATCATATCTACTTCAGTGCTTATTTGTGATATCATCTATACAATTTCCATCAACCATATCCTTTATGTCTTTATATAGTGTAATATACCCCATACTTAATGTGTTGTTTGGTGCCTTATATTGCATTTTGCTTTTTCTGTGCCCTTTCCCCCCTCCCCCCCTCCCCATCCCTCCCACCCCATCCCTCCCCCACCCCCCCTCTGACACCCTCCCATGCACTGATTTATTTACCCATCCTTCCTCCCTCCCCCCCTCTCCATACCACTCTAGGTTACCCCTCCGGGCTTTTTTGATGGCCGACCCATACCCCTCAACCCTTCCATACCTCCCCCCTCCCCCCCCCTCTCTCCCCCACACCCACTCCCTCCCTCCCCCTCCACTTTCAAAAAACAAAAAACTTACTATAAACACGCTCCATCTCCAACCTACTTCCATTTACCGTGTCCCCAACCCATCCCCGCTCCATTTGTGCAAATATTAATACATCTAATTCAAGTTATACCCCTTTAATAAACATTGGTTTTTCGCAGTGTATCCCCTCTATTTCTTAGGTAATTGATCTTTCTTGTCCTCCAGCCATGCCAACGCTTTCGCAGGGGACTCAAAAAACTGGTTACCCCCCAACGCATTTATCCGCAGCTTAGCTGGATAAAGAAGGGCGTATGAGACATTATATCTCTGGAGGCTACGCTTCACCCCCAGAAACTCAGCTCTACGTTTCTGAAGGTCCGGCGAGAAATCGGGGAATATTGATATCCTTATATCTTTATATAGGATCTTCCCCATCTCACGAGCTTTACGTAAGAGTTTTATTTTATCCTTATAGTTCAAAAATTTAACTAAAAACGGCCTTGGGGGGTTTCCCGGTGCGGGGGGCCTGTACGGGACTCTATGTGCCCTTTCTATAGAAAATTGCTGCGTAAATGTTTCACCTCCAAATACCCCCAACACCCAGTTCTCCAAAAATACAATAGGGTCCAGGCCTTCACTCCCCTCAGGGAATCCCACCACTCTAACATTATCCCTGCGAAGTCTGTTTTCCATTTCATCGACTTTCCCTGCAAGCTTTTCCATTTTTTCCCTCCAGATCTTTGCTTCTTGTTTCATAGGGAGTATATCATCCTCAATTAGGCTTATTCTCTTTTCCGCTTCTGTCACCCTTTCAGTTGTCATCTTAAGATCCTGGCGTACTAGGGTCAGCTCCTCTTTAATGCCCTTCATTTGCTCTCCCAGTGTTCCCAATGAGTGGTTACATGCACTTATTGCCAGGAAAATATCCTTTAGAGAGGGTTCTCCTTCCACTGTGGGGGTTGGGGCGACTGGTGCCTCTATTTCCCTGCTAGCGGCTCCTGAGCCTTTTGTAGAAGGATTCTTTGTATTGGAGTTGCCTATAGACTGTCCCGCATGCCCCTGGCTTTTCCTATCCGTTACTGATTTGATCGGTGCTTGTTGTCCACCCTTATTTGGGGTATGTTCTGCTGCCAGGACCAATTTCTCTAATTTAGCGGATGCTGCCACCACCGCAGCTGTTGCCCCTGCCACAGTAAGATGTGGGCCCTTTTCCTTCTCCTTGTCTTTGGCTGACCTCAAGGATTGGGTTCCCATATTTTCCTGGCTAGGATGCTCCTCTCCCTTTCTTCTCCCTGTCATGTTGGTTTGCCCCGGGTTATCTTGTTCTCTTCTTATATGTTAATGCACTTTCACCCCCAACTGTTGATATCCTTTTAACTACTCCTTGTTATCAACCTGGTCATTTACCAGAAGTTCAGGTTTGTACACAGGTGTTTGACCACAACTCTAGTTTGGTGTCTGACCTCTCTCCCCCTTAGTCCCGGATCTTAATGAGGTGTCAGTGAGTCATGCAAAGTCCTTATGTGTTGGGTCTCCCACTCCAGATCTCACAGTCCCTCTTCTCTGTTACAAGTAACCCAGGGTCCCCTCGTACACCCCCTCACAGTTCCCAACAGTAAGGGGGTCAGAACAGTCCAGGAGACAATAGGGGAGATCAGCTCAGTGTCTCTTTTAAATGCTACAGGGGGGTACTTTAAACCGGTTGTTTAGCCAGGGGTCAGCCTAGGGATCAACCTGGAGAAAGACTTCAGAGGTTTTATTTTTATCTCAAAATTCAGAGTTCCTCTGTTAACTATTTTCCGATATGCAGCATATGGCTAGCAGACATCCACACAGGATACAGTTGTTGTGTACCTGTTTATTGCTTGCAGCGGTCTCTCTGAGGTCTCCGTCTCCTCACTGACAGCCAGACCGAACTCCCGCTCTCATCCTTCAGTCTCGCGATGCTTGCGATGTCAGCGCCAGGCACTGTGTCCTCTCTCGCTCCTCTCTCAATCACCGCTGGGCTCACACTGCCTTGAGCGGCGT
Source organism: Lithobates clamitans (assembly GCA_037952925.1). Classification (NCBI taxonomy): domain Eukaryota; kingdom Metazoa; phylum Chordata; class Amphibia; order Anura; family Ranidae; genus Lithobates; species Lithobates clamitans. The sequence continues at coordinate 618,752 of JBBGZY010000917.1, forward strand.
CTCGAGCAACGCCCCCGCACGCCGCACCAGCAGTCGCTTCCAGTCGTCCCAATTGGCAGGGTCCCTCCGCAGCCCTCCAAGTCCACACAGGGCCGGGACAGTGCAGCAATGCAGCAGGGACAGCAGAAGGAGAGACAGAGGCCCAGCACAGCTCTGCAGGTATCCAGGTAGTTAGCGGTAAGGGGGCTAGCAGTTAACCGCAGGGTTTACCGTGCTTCATGGAGCGGGATGGGATCACGTATTCACTCCTCTCCTCTCATCACCATCCGCTTCCGGCCACGCCCACTTCGACCCCGCAATTCAGATTAATTCTGAACCTGAAGATTCTCAACAGATCTGTCGGGTACAAGAAATTCAAAATGGACACAATCTTTTCAGTAAAGGGTTTCCTGACCCCAAACTGTTATATGGCATCCATAGACCTGAGGGATGCATATCTCCATGTGCCTATAGCACCAGCATCCCAAAAACACCTCAGATTTGCGATCAGGAGGGGAGAGTCTATCCTACATCTTCAGTTCAGAGCTCTCCCTTTCGAGCTGTCATCCTCTCCGAGGATATTCACAAAGATCTTAGCAGAGGCCTTAGCCCCACTCAGAGTAGAGGGAATCTTGATTGTCCCATATTTAGTCGATCTTGTAATATTTGCCAAGACAAGGGACATGTTGGGGAAGGATCTGGAAAGGACAGAGACATCTGGAGAGTCTCGGCTGGATAATAAATAAGGAAAAATCAAACATGATTCCATCACAGATAATAAAATTCCTAGGTTATACCATCGATTCCATACAGGAGAGAATCTTCCTCCCCGAGGAAAAGATAGAAAAACTTCAGAATGCGTTAAAGACCCAGACAAACCTGCCAATTTCCATCATGGCAGCTATGTCTGTCTTGGGGCTCCTTACTGCATCCATACCAGCAGTACAGTGGGCATGGTTCCACGCAAGTGATCTCCAGCAGGCAATCCTGAGAAATTGGTTCTATGGAGAGTCCCTGGAAAAAATGATTTAAAAATGCCCCCTCAAGTTCAGAGGAAGCTCTGGTGGTGGAGGAGCCACTCAAATCTGCTCTGGTGTTTCCCCCTGGAGAGGAGGTTGACAACGGACGCAAGTTCTTGGGGTTGGGGCGCCCACCTGGCAGGACAGATGGCTCAGGGGAAATGGACAAACAGGAAAGCCAGGAGATCCTCCAATTGGAGGGAACTAAGGGCTATTCTCCTAGGGCTATGGGCTTTCGAGAAACTAGTCCAGGGTCACCATGTCCAAGTTCTATCGGCCAATGCCACAGCGGTAACATATATTACAAGGCAAGGAGGCACGAGAAGCAAGGTCTTGCTAGCCTCGTCCCTTCAGATTTTATCCTGGGCAGAAAACAACTTAGGGTCCCTAACGGCTGTACACTTAAAGGGAGATCTGAATCTAGTAGCAGACTTTCTGAGCAGAGAAAGGATACTAGAAGCAGAGTGGAGTCTAAACACAGAGGTATTCCAAAAATTAACAGAAAAATGGGGAGCTCCTCAAATAGATCTGTTCGCATCCCAGAAGAATTCAAAGGTGAAGGCCTATTTATCACTAAACAGGCAAGATAAAGCGAGAGGATTGGATGCGCTGGCACAACCGTGGAAATTCCACTTGTGCTGCGCCTTTCCCCCTTTCAAATGATCCCTTTTACTTTTAAAGAAACTACAAAAAGAGACCACCAGTATGATTCTAGTGGCTCCTTTTTGGCCCAAGAGGGCTTGGTTTGCACCTATACAAAGGATGGTGGTGGAACCTCACTGGGTTCTTCCACTTCGAAAAGATCTCTTAACCCAGGGACCCCTTCAGCATCCAAATATCGAGCACCTCAGACTGACAGGGTGGTTACTAAAGAGCAGATCCTAAAAAGAAAAGGCCTCTGGTCTCGACCCTTCTAAGTAGCCGAAAAAAGGTTACCAGAGCTATTTATTTCAAGACGTGGAAGCGGTTTAATTCCTGGTGTGTGACTAAAAAATTCTCACCACAGGAAACTCTTTCCGTTTTGGAGTTTCTCCATGAAGGAATGGAGATGGGTTTGGCAGCCAGTACCCTAAAGGTCCAAGTGGCCGCCTTATCAGTTTTTCTTGAGAGACAGTTATCTCAAGAACCACTTACGATTAGGTTTTTCAAGGCATTGGCCAGAGCTAGGCCAATATCTTTTAAAAATTTTTCCTAAAATGGGATTCATCATTGGTTCTACAGGGTTTGATCAAAAGACCCTTAGAGCCTCCAGAGGAAGCGACAATAAAATTATGGTCGCTCAAATTAGTGCTTTTGGTAGCAGTTACCTCGGCTAGAAGAGTAAGCGAGTTGCAAGCTCTATCTATAGTAGAACCCTTTTGCTATATATTTCCAGACCGGGTAGTGCTAAAAACTGACCCGGGTTTTCTGCCAAAAGTTGCAACAGCTTTTCATAGGGCACAATAAATAATTCTACCTACCTTTTTTGCCCTACACCATCCAACTCTAAGAAGTCTTTCCATACTCTGGATGTGAGAAGATGTTTACTACTTCTTTTTTTTTTTTTTTTTTTTTAGAAATCACGAGAGACTTCAGGAAGTCAAATTCTCTTTATTCTCTTCTCTGGATCACGTAAGGGTTATAGTGCTTCCAAAAGCACTATAGGCAGATGGCTGAGAATGGCTATCAGTGAAGCCTATAGAGCTTCAGGGGCAGATCCTCTCACAGGGGTTAATGGCCCATTCAACAAGAGCAGTAGCAACGTCCTGGGCGGAAAGAGCAGGGGCTTCTGCAGGTTGGATCTGTAAAGTGGCCACGTGGACAAGTTTCTCCACCTTCACCTGCCACCACAGGTTGGACTTGCTATCAGCATCGGAACAATCGTTTGGCAGGAAAGTCCTGAAAGCGGTGGTCCCACCCTAGAGTAAGTACTCTTTTATCATCTCCAGGTGCTGTCCTGAAAGACGAGGGGAGAAAAACCCTAGTTAGACTTACCGGTAACGGTATTTCTACGAGTCTTTCAGGACAGCGCCGATGACCCACCCTAATTGTTTTATAAAAATGTGGTGTTATTGCTATGTTTTGCTTATCTAATTTCAGCATGGCTGGAGGTAATCTGGGAACAACTGAGGCCATGGTGGAAGCGTCCCAGTCTTTAAAGAAAAAAACTGACTGCAGTGTTTCCTGGGAAAAGTGGGTGGAGCTGCGCTCTCTCCAGTAGCTGTCCTGAAAGGCTCATAGAAATACTATTACCGGTAAGTCTAACTAGGGTTTTTTTTTTTTTTTGGCCCTTAAAAGGTGGTTTCCTTTTGAGGAGAATGAGGCATTAATTTGGAATAAAAAAACAAAACAAAAATTGATGACGCTTTTTTCCCAAGTGTCAAGACGGACTGATCATGCATTTAAGGACATGGGCGTACTTTAAAGATGCAATGGACAAAAGGGCAGACTCTTTTGAGGAACGCTTGGGATTCAGCCTTATCTAACTTAAAGCCGGCAATGGCCTCTACAGTAGTGGCCAGAAACATGGAATGCTGGCTGTAACAACTTAAAGGCCATGTGGTACCTCTTGGAAAGATTTGCTGGAGTCCTTCCCTACCCTTTTTAAGAGTGGTCAAGTACATGGCAAAAAAGTGTCACTTATTTTGTATTCTGCTGCCCTGAACAAGAGCAAACATTTAACCTTATTCTGTTGCCCCCTCTTGCACTGCAATCTGTCCAGGCCAGTTGTAAAACCCCACCCCCCACAAGCTTGGTTTTATCAGCTTCTAATTGAATAATTTTGATTCTCTCAGCCCCCCACACACACACACACACACACACACACACACACACACACACACACACACACACACACACACACCTTCCCACTATAAATTTAGTTCATTTCTTGGAAAGGCTGGCGAGGGTTTAGGCTGGTCACTCCTTGCACAAAGTGTCACGGCGGCAACAAGTGTTTGGCACTGCTACAAAAAAGTAAGTACAGACATTATTGTTCCACTTCTTCATTTTCTAACTTTCTTCAGCCTTCCTTCTATTAGCCTGTCCCCACCCTCTAAAATTCTCACACTAATCTTTGTTATAACGTCCTCTCTCCTCAAACTCTCATGTCTTTACCCCCCCCCTCTCCAGCCCCAAAACTTTACATATCTCCCTCTCTTCTGCCTACTCAATATTACTCCACTTACCACCTCCTGCTCATTCTAAGCCCACATAGTATCACCACGTCCATTCCACCACAGCATCTGCCCTCCTATAAATCCCACTCCCGCCTTACCACCCTCACCCTCCTGCTACTCCTAATGTCTGGGGACATCGCATCAAACCCCGGCCCTCCCACACCCAATTCCCAACGCCAAGATCGGCCATCTACCTCCTCCAACAGTAGTCGTAACTTCAGCCTTCTCATCCCAATTCCCCTGATTCCACAAGTCAGCCCCCCTCTTTCATGTGCCCTCTGGAATGCCCGCTCAGTCTTCAACAAACTAGTTTCTGTCAATGACCTTTTCCTCTCCAAATCCCTTGATCTATTTGCTATAACTGAAACCTGGCTCCAGGAATTCGATACTACCTCTCCAGCTGCACTGTCCCACAGTGGCCTTCTCTGGACTCACTCCACCAGACCCAGTGGACGAAAAGGAGGTGGTGTCCGACTTCTCCTCTCCCCACAATGCACCTTCCAGGTACTGCCCACACCTCCCTCTCTTTCCACCTGCTCTTTCGAAATGCACTGCATTCGTCTTTTCTCTCCAGCTTGTCTGATGTTCGCAGTCATTTATCTGCCTCCTGGACCAGTGTCACGCTTTCTGGATGACTTCTCTGCATGGCTACCCTATTTTCTCTCATCCGAAGTGCCTGCCATCATCCTAAGTGACTTTAACATTCCAATCAATGTTAATAATGCTACCACTTCTAAACTACTCAACCTAACCTCCTCTTTTAACCTAACACAATGGACACAAACCACCACTCACTCTCGGCAACACTCTCGACCTTGTATTCTCCCATCGCTGCACTCCCTGCAAACTCTCCAACGTACCCTTTCCTCTCTCTGATCACAACCTTATCCGTTTCACACTCTCCTTGTCTCCTATATCCCATGCTGCCAACCCACAAACCACTACCCGCAGGAACCTTCGCAACCTCAAACCTTCCCTTCTTCACTCTGCTACTGATGGCCTTTATGACAAAATCGCACTCCTGTCCTGCCCAGACCTAACCACTTCCATCTACAACACCACGTTGTCATCCTCCCTAGACGTACTTGCTCCTCTTTCTAACCGCAGAACCAGGCCCCATCTGCCACAACCCTGGCAAACAGACGACACCAGAAGTCTCAAGAGACGCAGCCGTGCTCTTGAGCGAGCATGGCGTAAATCTAAATCCCTGCAAGATTTTACCCTCTACAAATCTGTCCTTCTCAAATACAACTCCTGCCTCCACACTGCTAAACTAACCTATTACAACACTCATCAAAACCCTCTCATCCAAACCTCGTCAACTCTTTTCTACCCTTAATTCCTTACTTCACCCACCACTGCCCCCACCCACCAACTTGCCTACCGCTCAACATATTGCCAACCACTTCAATAGCAAAATCAACACAATTCGCAAGGAGATATCCAGCATTCAAATTCCTCCCCTACCCAACATATCAGGTCCAACACCACACTCAATACTCTCCTCCTTTTGCCCAGTTACCACAGAAGAAGTTGATATGTTGGGGGGCCTCTCCATGGCCCACCTCACTACATGTCCCCTGTCCCCTCTCAATTACTGCGACCACCTTCCCACTCTATCCTCAACTCCCTAACCCACATCTTCAACCTCTCCTCCGGCACCTTTCCTTCCCCGCTCAAACATGCACTGGTTACCCCCATACTCAAAAAACCCTCACTAGACCCCACCTGTTTGAATAACTTAAGACCTATCTCCCTTCTCCCGTTTGCCTCCAAGCTCATCGAACGCCTTGTTCATGACCAAATGAGTCGCTACCTCATGGACAACCTTCTCGACCCCCTACAGTCTGGCTTCCGCCTACAACATTCTACTGAAACTGCCCTACTAAAACTCACCAATGACCTAATAACTGCCAAAAGCAATGGCCACTACTCCATACTCATACTTTTAGACCTCTCTGCTGCCTTTGACACAGTTGACCACCTGCTGCTCCTCAGCAAATTACACTCCCTTGGCCTCCGTGATTCTGCATTATCCTGGTTCTACCTATCTCCAGCGCACTTTCAGTGTTGCTTACAACTCCATCTCCTCCGCTCTCCTTCCTCTTTCTGTTGGGGTACCCCAAGGCTCCATCCTTGGGCCTCTCCTTTTCTCACTCTATACCTCTTCCCTGGGCCAGTTGATAACCTCCCATGGCTTCCAATACCACCTCTATGCCGATGACACACAGATCTATCTCTCCACTCCTCAACTCACCCCCACTATCTCCTCACGGATCTCAAACTTGCTGAATGACATATCGGTATGGATGTCACACCACTTCCTCAAACTTAATCTTTCTAAAACAGAGCTTGTTATATTTCCTCCTTCACGGTCCCCCTCCTGTGACTTCACCATTAATATCAACAACACAACCATTGGTCCCTCCACACATGCCAGGGTCCTGGGTGTAATCCTTGACTCTGACCTCTCCTTCAGCCCCCATATCCAATCGCTGGCTAAATCCTGCCGCCTTAACCTCCACAACATCTCCAGAATTCGACCCTTCCTGACTAATGACACCACAAAGCAACTTATTCACTCCTTGATTATTTCCCGCCTCGACTACTGCAACTCTCTCCTTAATGGCCTACCCTTAAGCAGGCTATCCCCCCCTTCAGTCTATTATGAATGCTGCTGCTAGACTAATACACCTCACTAATTGATCCGTGACTGCTGCTCCTCTCTGCCAATCCCTTCACTGGCTTCCCCTACCCCACCGTGTAAAATTCAAAATGCTAACCATAACATACAAGGCCATTCACAACATTGCCCCTATCTACATCACCAACCTCATCTGCAGATATCGCCCCCTCCGCTCCTCCCAGGACCTCCTGCTCTCTAGCTCACTTGTTACCTCCTCCCCATGCTCGCCTTCAAGACTTTTCTCCAGAGCCTCTCACATCCTCTGGAATTCCCTGCCCCAGTATGTCCGATCAGCCCCTACCCTGTCCACCTTTAGGAGATCCCTGAAAACTCATTTATTCAGGGAAGCCTGTCCCTGAGCCACCCCCATCAAATTATTCTTTGCAGCTATTTCCTTTTGTACCACCACCCCCTCCCTTTAGAATGTAAGCTCTACGAGCAGGGCCCTCCTGTACCTTTTTTGTATTGAACTGTACTGTATTTGTGTTGTCCCCCTTATACAGGCATGTCCAAAGTCTGGCCCGCGGGCCAATTGCGGCCCGGTTTCAGACGGCCCGCCTGGTAATTTTGACATATAATATATCTTTTGTGGCCCCCAACGAATCCCCGAGCGCCGGGGGCCACAAAAGATAGATATGCCGGCTGCCTTGGAGGGGGCGGGACGAGCGCCATACAGGAGAATTTCCTGTTTACACGGCGTCCTGTGTAAAAGGAAGTCCCATCTCCTACGCTGCCATTGGACAATTGTTTTGTCCATCATAGGAGGCGCGACTTTCAATTAAAGAGGCTGCCGATAAAAACAGGAGTTTCTCCTGTATATCTGTTGGCGCTCGTCCCGCCCCCTCCCTGTCTCCTCCAAGGCTGCAGATGGACATGAATCGGGCTGCACTGACGTCAATGGTGAGTCTGCATTCATGTCAGTACGGGGGGGGGGGGGGGGCTGCATTCATGTCAGTACGGGGGGGGGGGCCTGCATTCATGTCAGTACGGGGGGGGCTGCATTCATGTCAGTACGGGGGGGGGGGGGGCTGCATTCATGTCAGTACGGGGGGGGGCTGCAGATAGGCACTGATTAGGCTGCATTGATGGGCACTGACCCTTATTTTGCTTCACAGTTCTTTATTTAAAATTTTAAGATTTTTTTTTTTTTTTTTTTTTTTTTTTTTCCTGAAACATCCTTTTTAAAGTGAAGGTGCATGTTATAAGCTGATTAAATACAGTATATCCAAATAACACGCCCGAGCTCATCTATTCACCACACACAGCACAAAGGCAAGAGAATTCTTGTTGGGCCCTGTATTAGCGCTCGGACGGACACACTTGGACCAAATTTTAATGGTTTAAGAATGTCAGGCAAAATGATTGGCCCTCAAGCATGTTCTATTCATCAAATCTGGCCCTCTTTGCAAAAAGTTTGGACACCCCTGCCCTTATACATTGTAAAGCGCTGCGTAAACTGTTGGCGCTATATAAATCGCCTCGGCAGACTCCTTCAGGATGTCTGCCAGATGTTCAGCCCTTATTAATTCAGACCGGTGGGCTCTCTGGCTTAAAACCTGGTCAGGGGACTCGGCATCAAAAGTGAAGTTTGTGCAGAATTACCTTTACCAGGAGATCTGATGTTTGGGCCAGAATTAGAGACCGTCCTTTTTATAGGACGGCGGATAAGAAGAAAGCTTTTCCGCAGAAAAAAAGTGGTGCAGCAAAGTAAGAACTTTCATCCTTTTCAGCAAGCCCATAAAGAAAAAGATCAGATTCAAAAAAGACCCTGGAACCCTGGAAAGACAGAGGAGGGGTTCTTTTTGGACCTCCTGACCAAACCTCCAAAAAGCAATGACAACCATCTCCCAGTAGGCAGAAGGCTGCAAGCCTCCCTGTCAGGTTGGGGGGAAAAAAGCAACAAAAAGCCAGTTTGAGTCTGAATCTCATCCAGTCAAGGTTATCGGCTAGAATTTTCAGACACATTCTCTCCCCACCCCCCCCCCCCCCCCAAGCCGGTTTTACTTACAAACCTTCCGAGGCCCTGGCTATGACGTCTCTTTTGAGAGAACTGATGCAACAGGGTGTTATTTGCCAAGTCCCGAAGGACCAGGAAGGGAGGGGGTTTTACTCCCACTTTTTTTTTTTTTTTGGTCAAGAAGCCATCAGGGAAATTTCATCTGATTCTCAACTTGAAGATTCTAAACCGATTTTATAAAGTACAAAAGGTTCCGGATTGACACTATTTTCTCCTGTGAAGAATCTACTCACCCCCAGCTGTTACATGGCATCTATCGACCTAAGGGATGCATATTTCCACATACTAATTGCAGCTTCTTCGCAGAAATTCATGCGACTAGCAGTCCGTTTAGGGAGGGGAGAGATTTGGCACCTTCAGTTCAGGGTGCTGCCCTTCGGCCTGTCTTCCTTTCCCAGAGTGTTCGCGAAAGTGGAAGAGGCTCTGGAGTCCCTGAGAGACTGAAGGGGATCTCCATAGTGCCTTATCTGGATGATCTACTACTGTTCTCAGAATTCAAAGACCAGGTAGTGGTCAATCTTCAAGTAACCCAGGGACATCTAAACAGCTTAGGTTGGCTTCTGAACCTTCAGAAATCAAATCTGGTACCGTCTCAACGAGTAAGGTTCCTGGGATACGAAATGGATTCAATAGAACAAGGAATCTTCCTCCCACAAGAGAAGGTAGAAAAAAATGCAGATAGCCCTGAGATCACTTCAAACCAACACAGAGGTTTCATTAAGGGAAGCCATGTCAGTTCTAGGCCTGTTGACAGCAGCAGTCCCTTCAGTGCAGTGGGCCAGGCTTCATGCTCGACGTCTGCAGTCAGACATTCTACTGAATTGGACACCCCAGGAACCTCTGGAAAAGAAGTTCAAAATGGGAACAAAGGCAAAAAGATCACTTTGGTGGTGGAGAGACCAGAGGAACACCTCATAAGGACTCCCCTGGACTTTTCCGGTAACTCTGAGATTAACGACAGGTGTGAGCGCATGGGGAGCTCACCTCAAGGAACAGACAACACAGGGCGTATGGTCCAAGCCAGAGGCAAGAAGGTCCTCAAATTGGAAGGAGTTAAAGGCTATCCATCTAAGCCTCCTATCTTTCCTGCAGGCTCAAAGTGAACAGCATGTCCAGGTGTTATTGGACAACATGGCAGTGGTATTAGACCTAACAAAGCAGGGGGGTACAAGGAGCAAGACCCTGATGGAACTAGCTCGCCAAATCCTGAGCTGGGCAGAACACAATCTGGCTTTGCTGTCCTCAGTCCATCTGAAAGGCACGGAAAACACCCTAGCAGACCTTATCAGCAGAATGGAAGTAAGGGTAGCGGAATGGTCATCAAACCAAGAGATAGTCCAGATAATGACGGAAGTTGGGGTCTTTCTCAGGTAGGCCTCTTTGCAAACCAAATAAATGCGAAAAAAACATTGGTTTTCTTCTCTCTCTCTCTCCAGAGACAAGATCAAGCATTAACTTGCAAATGAGACTTCCCCCTGTCTTGCGCCCCCCCCCCCCCCCCCCATTTCAGTTAATACCAAGAGTGTTGGCAAGATTCAGAATAGTCCACGGATCTGATCCTCATTGCTCCCTATTGGTCAGAGACCCTGGTTCTCAATCCTAATGAATCTCTCAGCGAAACCTCCCTGGAGATTACCATTATCGGGGTGGACCGTCTGGGACAAGGTCAAATTCTTCACCCAGATCCGGCGTACCTCAATCTAACCACCTGGTTTCTGAGGAAGGAATTCTAAGGAAAAGGGGACAATCAAAAAAGCTAAACCCCCTTCTAGCAAGTTGAAAGAAGGTCACCAGGGCGATTTTATTTTAAAGTCTGGAAGTGTTACAATTCCTGATGTTCCAGCAAGAACTTTAATTTTATTAGCACTATTTCAGTTTTAGAATTTCTCCCAGGAAGGAATGGAGAAAGGTTTAGCAGCAAGTACCCTCAAGAGGCAGGTAACTGCATTATCAGTTTTTCTGTAAAAGACTCTATCCACAGAACCCTTGATAGTTAGAATCCTACAATACTGCCCAGGGAGAGCTGGACGATGAGGCCATGGAAAGGTAAGAAGGAGGATGGAACCTACGATTTACATTGTACTGTGTGGCGGGGGGGGATGGGGATGTAAAGTAGTGCAGGAAGTATGTGTCAGGTAGGTGAGTGTATGTATGTTGCACAATGCATTCCTGAACCCTGCATTCTGAGTGAATCTGGCAGAATTGTATGGTTTTTGGTCCCTTAGGACTCATTCAGAGGGATGATCAGTCCCATCCTCTGTACAGAGCCGCTGGCAGGTTTAATTCTGTGTTAGCACTTTGAAAGAAATAAGTTGGCTTTGCGTTGTGGTTTGGGTACTCGGGCTCAAAGGTTCACTATCACTGCTATAGTGTCTTGGAGTCTGCCAATTAACATTGCATCTACCTAAGGTTAGCGGTACAACGGATCGTCGCCGATCCGTGATCCGAACGGGTCAACCTGTTCGAATCGGCACACCACACGATTCGCGGAGCGCTCCGCTGCCTCGGCCATAGGAAAGGACGCGGCTTCGGCCTAGCTCAGGAGCTGCGGCCATCTTGGTACACCCGGCAGCGGCCGCTGTCTCGTCAGGAAGTGACGTTTCATCGCCGCCATCTTGCTACACCCTACTCTCCTGCACAGTAATGATAGAGTGAGAAGGGGGCAAGCGGACATCTTGTTACACCCACCGGAGTTTTAGGTTTCAGTTATTTTCAACACATAATGGAGCTTGTATGCTTAAATACAGTATTTGTAAATCCCCTGGACTGTTTAGATGTTAAATTTTAAAAGCGGCAGCAAACCTGCTGCCCTTACGTGGTTGCTAATGTGACAGAACACCTCTGATTTTCACATTTAACATTTAGTTATGATCTGAAAAATGATCCGATCCGAGGAACTATCCGATCCGTGAGTTTTTTGATCCGTTGCACCCCTACCTAAGGGTGTCCTGGCCATAACCCGCTCTTGCACAGTTCTTATTAACCACTTAAGCCCCGGACCATATGGCTGGCCAAAGACCAGAGCACTTTTTGCGATTTGGCATTGCGTCGATTTAACTGACAATTGAGCGGTGTGGCTCCCAAACAAAATTGTCCTTTTCCCCACAAAATGGCTTTCTTTTGGTGGTATTTGATCACCTCTGCGGTTTTTATTTTTTGCGCTATAAACAAAAAAAAAAGCGTCAATTTTGAAAAAAAAAACTTTTTTTTACTTTTTGCTATATCCCCCAAAAATAAACTTTTTTTTTTTTCCTCAGTTTAGGCCGATACGTATTCTTCTACATATTTTTGGTAAAAAATCGCAATAAGTGTTTGGTTTACCCAAAAGTTATAACGTCTACAAAATAGGGGATAGTGTGTTTTTGTTTGTTTTTTTTCTTCTTTCGTGACTGCGACATTATGGCGGACAGATCGGACACTTTTGGCGCTATTTTGGGACCATTCACATTTATACAGCGATCAGTGTGATTAAAAATGCATTGATTACTGTGTAAATGTGACTGGCAGTAAAGGGGTTAACCAGGAGGGGACGCTGCAGGGGTTAATTGTGTCATAGGGAGTGATTCTAACTGGGGGGGGCTGGGCTACGTGTGACACGACACTGATCACTGCTCCCGATAACAGGGAGCGGTGATCAGTGATAGTGCCACTAGGCACAACGGGGAAATGCTTGTTTACATCAGCATTTCCCCGTTCTTCCTCTCCGTGAGACGATCGCAGGTATCCCCACGGACTTCGAGTCCGAGGGATCACACTCACGGAGCTCACGGCAGGGTCGCCGGCGGCGCGCACAGGACCACACGGCGGAAAATTTTAAAGGGACATGCCTGTACGCCCATTTGGCTGTCCGTGCCATTCTGTTAACGTAAATGTACATGTGGCGGTCGGCAAGTGGTTAAGAGACAATAAATCTATTGTTTGCATTCAAAAAGTGACTGGCGCCCATCATTTCATCTTGCATTACACCCACCATGCCTGGTAACCCGCTTTTACAGGGAAGGATGTCAGCTCTCCCTAACTCTTGAGGTCACCATTAGGCCTCTAGGGGCCTGGGACTCTGATTTCTTATCTAGATGTAGCAAACGCATGAGGTAAGTAAATGCCCAATGCCTGGCCACATCCTCTGTGTGTCTCCCGACCTCCCTGGATGGATGGATCTGACAACTCCTGGCTCAGTGTCCCCACACCACTCACTCTGGACTCTGACTCCACACTGATAGTGTAATCCACCGCAGACATGCTGGGGGAGACGCCCCGGGGTTCACATAAAGGAAGCAATACGAAGAGCACAGGATACTTTTTCATACAAGTAAGTGGTACAGCAGGCACATATCAGGAATAGGAAATTCTGGGTTGACATATATATTCCTTAATCTTTCATATTTTTATGCAGATTCAATCTTATAATTTCAGTCCTGTTTGACTCGATGTGGTCATACATACGAGTGCAGCTGTTTGCTTTTATTTATTTATTTTATTTATTTTTTTGTTGTTGTTGTTTGGCTTCATACCCTTGTCAGTTACCCTTTTTCCATTTCATGCTCATTAGTCTTTGTTTAATGGTTCATCTTTGGCATCCCTTTTCCAATGAAGTGCCCATGCAAACCAGGGGCCCCAGTATGGTAAAACAAACTGACCATCTTTTATTTATGATTACTTTAGACGCTGTACCTGTGGGCCACTCTGAAGTTTGGTTGAAAAGCTCCCATGTTAGTTTACATTCCTGTCCTGGCTAGTTTCTGGTACTCTCACCCTCCTGTATCATAGGAGCGAGCATCTCCGCATTTGAAAAGACATGCATGTGCAGTGTACTCGTCTTCCTGCTTCTACAGTAGGAGAAGAGAACGTATTATGGGCGCACCGATTTGGAAAAGAGGAGACACTAGACAGGAATGTAAACAATGATGGGAGTATTTCAGCCAGGCTTCAAGGGGGCAGAAAATCTACAGGTACGATGTCTATAGTAATGGGGCCTCTTGTCTGCATTTTCACTTTATTGGAAAAGGTGTGCCAACGGTGAACTTGCCCTTTAAAGGTTAGCTGTTTGTCTGAACACTAGGAAAAAAATGAGGGCCGTTTTACACAGGTGTCCTGATTAGCATGGGATCCCCGGGTGAACTGATCACCTGCTGATATGCTACAGATGTCACTCTAATGACATTCATGTCCATTTTAAGTTTTCACTGTTGGAGCCTAACAGACCCATGTCAGGTCAGGTTATAGAAAGCGGGATATCAATGGACATGCATCCTTTTACATCCTTTGACCTCAGATCTGACCGTTTAGGCCTGAAAAGTGGAAGAATGCTGATCTTGTGTGTGTGTGTGTGTGTGTGTGTGGTGTGTTTTGTTTTTTTTTTTTTTTTTTTTGTTTTTTGTTTTTTTAGATCCTCCTTGAATAACTGACTTGTGGATCTGATCGGAATTCCTGTGTTTATTTTGATGGTCTGCAGATGCAGTCTTGCCTGTTGGGCCCCATCCTGAGTTGCTATTCCTTCCAGATCACTCATAGCCGGATCCACATTCCTCCTCACTCCTCCTCACTCCCCGTACCAAACAGTGTCACATCTACTAGAGAGGAGGAGGAGTGCTGTGTACTGGTGGCCTATAGGGTGTGCTCCAACACATAAGTTACTGTGTGGTCACTGGCTCAGAGCACAGAGAGTTTGATCTGTGGCTGGCACTAAGCAAACTTCTCTCTCAGCTGTGTGGTGTCTGTGTCCCGTCTCTGGCAAGTAAGTTGCATACTTTGTCATTGCTTAATGTGTTTTCGGAGTGTTTGCTGCATATATTTGTAGCCTTTGTGTCCTGCTATCAAGATACAGAATCTCATAATCTCCTGTTTCTTGTCAGTGTTTAATTTTTTTGCCTCAATCAGTCATGCAAATCTTCTGTCGGTAAATGTTGGGTGCATATTTAGGGCTGATTAACACCAGAAACTGCGTGTTTACTGCACATTGTCATGCATTTGATTTGGTTTTTTTGCGCATTTACATGTGTTTGCAATGTGGTTTCCCTAAACGTTTGTCCTTTGCTGTAATTTCCTTCTTTTTTTTTTTTTTTTTTCTTCCTGTACTGTAATGGTATGAATTCTGCCCATAGGATAACTTGTATTTTGGACTGTCCTGTGCAGTGGAAAAACTGTTAAATTCACCTGACTGCATCTGCTGAGAATTGGATCTAAAATTACTATTGTTTAAAACTCTATTAATTCCTTTTAATCACAGTGGACATTTTGGGCATATGTAGCTCTTTCTGTATAGGAGAGCACTGAAAAGGAAGGGGGTGAGTTTAGTACACTCACGAGGAGCTCCAGGCTGCTTTAGAAAAAAATTAAGTCAGCAGCTACAAATACTATTGCTGCTGATTTTCAATATTAGAACACTTACTGTATAAGGCCCCTTTCAAACTTATACGACTTGTCCCACGATTTTGTACTGCAAAATTGTATGACAAGTCATTCTGCATGATTTTCAATGACTACCATTCATATTGGCACGACTTTAAGTCGTGCCGACTTGAAAGTAGTCCCTGCACTACTTTTGGTTCAACTTCTATGCGAGTTGTACTCGATAGACCTCAATGTTAAACCCTCAAGTAGCATGCAAATCGTGCCTGAATAATATAGACACGGTTTCAGTACGACTTTGTAAGCACAAGCCTGGCTCGCTGATCGGGAAAGGAGAACTTTTTTTCCTTTCGCGATGAGCGACAGGCAGTGCTGAAAGCTGCCTGGTATGAATCCTGAGGGGGAACGCCGCGCCAAGTTTTAAATGAAAAAACCGGCATGGGTCCCCCCCCCCCCCCCCCCAGGGGCATACCAGGCCCTTAGGTCTGGTATGGATCTAAGGGGAACCCCCTACGCCAAAATAATCGGACCCTTATCCGAGCACGCAGCCCGGCCGGTCAGGAATGGGGGTGGGGACGAGCGAGCGCCCCCCCCCCCTCCTGGACTGTACCAGGCCACATGCCCTCAACATGGGTGGGTGCTTTGGGGCATGGGGGGGTGCCCTGCGGCCCCCGCCACCCCAAAGCACCTTGTCCCCATGTTGAGGACAAGGGCCTCTTCCCGACAACCCTGGCCGTTGGTTGTCGGGTCTGCGGGCGGAGGGTTTATCGGAATCTGGGAGCCCCCTTTAATAAGGGGGCCCCCAGATCCCGGCCCTCCACCCTATGTGAATGAGTATGGGGTACATCGTACAGCTACCCATTCACCTAGGGAAAAAAGTGTCAATAAAAAACAGTACACAGGTTTTTAAAGTAATTTTATTAGGCAGCGCCCCCCCATGCCCCAAAGCATCCACCCCCCCCCCATGTTGAGGGCATGCGGCCTGGTACGGTCCAGGAGGGGGGGTGCTCTCTCGTCCCCACCGCCCATTCCTGACCGGCCGGGCTGCGTGCTCGGATAAGGGTCTGGTATGGATTTTGGGGGGACCCCCACGCCGATTTTTTTTTTTTTTTTGGTTTTTTTTTTTTTTTTTTTTGCGTAGGGGGTTCCCCTTAGATCCATACCAGACCTAAGGACCTGGTATGCCCCTGGGGGGGAATCCACGCCGTTTTTTTTTTTTTTTTATTTAAAACTTGGCATGGAGTTCCCCCTTATAATTCATACCAACTTACCAACTACTGTTTGCCACATTTTTGGCATTAACAAATGAAAACAGAGTCGTACAAAGTAGCACTGCTCCCAAATTGCGGTAAAATCGCATGACTTTGAAGTCGTATAAGTGTGAAAGGGGCCTAAGCCGACCTGAATATAGGCCGAGGAACCTAATTTTACCACAAAAAACTGGGAAAACTTATTGACTCGCGTATAAGCCTAGGGTGAGAAATGGAAATGGAAAAGGGGGTCAACAATGCCCATTTGCAGCCTCACTGTGCCCATTTGCAGCCATAGCTCCCCCGAACTTCAAACTCGGTAGTTAAGGGTTCCTAGATGCCCCCTAGCTGGAGCCAAAATTTTGGGTCTCTGGACCAAAAGGGTTGACCGACTTTGGGGCCCCATGTCTTGGGGCCACTTGGTGCTAGGAACCCCAAATTGGGTGTGCAAACCCAGTGGAACTAGCACTACAACATCCAAAGCTAGGGTTCCTAGCACCAAGTGGCCTCGAGATATACAGGGCCCCTAACTTGGTTCAGAAAATGTTAAGCACTTTTGTGCAGCAGAGAATGACATTTTCCGAACCGACTTTGGGGCCCCGTATCTCGGGGCCACTTGGTGCTAGGAACCCCAGCTTTGGATATGTCATAGTGCTAGTTTCACTGGGTTTGCATACCAAATTTTTGGGGTTCCTAGCACCAAGGGGCCCCAAAGTCTGTTCGGAAAATGTCATTCTCTGCTGCAGAAAAGTGCTTGACTCGAGTATAAGCAAAGGGGGGGGCATCTTCAGCACAAAAAAGTGCTGAAACTTGGCTTATACTCGAGTATATACGGTACCTTTCATGCAATCCCAGTGATTTCGGCACCCCTGCTGACGTTTCCATTGCCTGTAAGGGGAAAACTGTAGTGAAGACTGGCAGCTTCAAAACCAGTTCCCTACTGCGCATGCACGAAGCGCGTTGCACTTTGTGAATGGCCCGGCAGTGGGGGAAACAACAAGGAGGGGGGCGAACTTTCAGGTGATCACCCGAAAGGACAGTGTCCTCAGGACCCACTAACAGGCCAGATTTTATGTATTACCTTGGGGAGATGCAGACTAGAATACTGCAATCACTGAGCAGCAAATTTATATCACCTGTGATGTATTTCAGTTATCTTGCAAACCTGGCCTGTTAGTGGGCCCTAAGGACAGGGTTGATGACCACTGCTATAGGAGACGGTCGGAGACCGCAGACATGCTAGGGGAAACAGCCCAACTGATGCTCAATGGACAGGTACCCTGTTGCAATTTTGGACAATTTGCCCTGCTGACTTTTGCTCACATTTTCCTTACATTTCGCATGTTTATTCACTTTATTATAAAAGTACATTTGGGCAAAATGTGCTGGGTGAAAATGCATTCCCTGACATTTTACAACACCTTTGTCAGTCGGAGAAGGTGCTTGCTGTAACATTCACCCTATTTAAAAGGGTACATTTTACCTTCTCTGTACAGTCGCCCAAATTTCTTTAAACAGGGTGAATGGTGGGTTAATGGTGGTCGACAGTACAGCAAATTGGTGATCAAATAGTTTTAAATATGCCCTGTAAAGATTGAAATGTTATACAATGCGTACATGGAGCCATTCACATAACTCTACCCTAAATTACCATGTTTTTCACTGTCATACACATGCTTTAGGGCCACTTTAATCAGTAACCATTTAACCTACAAGGTATGTGTTTGGGTTATGAGAAGATACTGAAGCACCTGCAATTACCGGAGAAAATAGACACTGAGTCTTCAAAACTGAAGAAAGAGAAAATTAGAGCAATTGTACAGTAATTGCTAAAAGCTACAGATTAGGTTTTATTGTATTAAGAGTTAATCTGGATATTATGGGCAACAACTTCACATCAATATTGAAGAAATTAGACTGCCCTTCATTAGAATTGGACCTGGAATCCTGCTGCTCAAAAAATAAGTATTTTGGCTATTATTACTTTGTCTTTGGTTTAATAAAAAAAGAAAAAAAAAATTCTGGTGTCCGTACAAGGCAACAATTAATGACAAGAGCCAGACAAATGTAAGCTTGCAGTATTACACAGTCTACTCTTGAAACAAATGCAGGACATATGGGACATCTGTAATAGTCTGAACATTGTACATACAGTCAATTAGTAGCTGCAGGAGCCTCATTTTTTAACCGGTTCCACAGGGCTCAAACCTGGAGTATCGAGCCAAGGGGCCCATAGTCTTTCAAATTTACCCGGACATCCTGTATGCTGATACACCTCTTTCAAAAATGAAAAATGAAATTGCCCATATGAGTCACCCATTGTTTAACTGAAGGGGGTCAAGGGACTTCCAAAACACTAAGTGTTTTGCGGGCCTGAAAAAGAGCATGCAAAATTGCCACTCTGGTCAACTCTTCCAGCACACAATCACTTAGGGTATTAAGAAGACAATACTTTGGGTCAAGAGGAACTGAAGTCTAAAAAAATATCGGGGTGATTAAAACCTCAAGCCAGTAGAGATTTAGTTTTCAGGCAACGCCATTGGAGATAAATGAGGTCCCCCCCCGGCATGCTTACGTTTACAGCAATGCGGCTCTGTAATCAGACCCATTTTGTGTAACTTATGGGTTGTGTGATAGGTTCTCAGCAGAATATATAATTTGGGACAATCTCTGAGAAGCAATCATGGCGCTAGTGGGCACTGTTTGTAGGGCCTCTTCCCAGGGATCTCTGGCTAGTGGTCCCAAATCCGCTCCCCACTTCTGGGGGATAATAGCATTGTAGGATGAGATCTTTAACGGTCTCAGCAGTCGAGAGTATGTTGAAAATCTGGTTTTGGTTATTCATTGGTAAGCAATTTGCTTTATAATGAGCAGCTCTTTTTGATTTTGTTTTTTATTTTTGTTAGACAAAGTATGTAATTTTTGTATTCGCACACTTTTTACCATTGCACAGGTGTCAAGTCAGTTTACTCAACATACCTTCACTACTCCAGATGTTAACTTTTTATCCTTGAACTTTAGGAGAAGGGGGTGCAGATTTAAACGGCAATAATCAATGATGGTAGGGGAAATATATATATATTCCTAAATATTTGAAGGATGGGGATAGGGCAAGCCAAGGAAACCAGCTGTCCCAGTCCGCAATCCAGTGGAAGTAAAGCAGACTTCGTCCAATTGATGGTAAGGCCGGAGAAGTGACCAAAGACGGTTACCGTATGCATGACTGCCTCCAAAGATGCCTCAGTGTCTCCTTGAAAAATTAACATATCATTTGCATACAGCATGATTTTCTCATGGAGATCACCACACTGGAAGCATGTTATATCTGGGTTGGAGCGGATCAAGCAGCCATAGGTTCAATGGCCTGAACAAATAGTAGTGGGGAGAGAGGGCACCCTTGCCTGGTAACCCTACCAAAATCAAACGTATGTGAAATCCTAGCAGCGTTTTCTAATGGTTGCTTTTGGAGTGTGATACAACATTTGAACCCAATAAATAAACTTCCTGCCAAAACCACATTTTCGTCAGAACTGCCCACAAATACCGCCATTCGATACTGTTGAAGCTTTTTGTTAACATCTAAGGACCGTAAGGCGCCGTTTGTATGTTAAGGAGCAGCTGTTAAGTGCTGTGGATTTGTGTGGCACAAAGCCCACTTGGTCCAAGTGAATGATGAATAAAATAGCCTCATTCAAGTGGAGAGCCAACACTTTTGTCAGGATTTTTATGTCACTTTGCCACAAGGAGATTGGCCTGTATGAACTTGGATCTAGCTGGTCCTTACCAGGTTTCAGGAGTAAAATGACAGTGGCTAGTGACAAATGGAGGAAGACAGTGGGCATCATAAGAAGCATTACTAACTTTTAGTAATTGTGGTAAGAGTTTCCCCATATCGTGTGTACACCTCCATAAGGGTAGCGTCATCCTCAGGAGCCTTACAGGTGGGTAAGGAAGCGTCCGCCTTCTGCAACTCCTTCAGTGTCAATGGGGAGTCAGGTTTGGCTCTGACAACAGGATAGAGTAGGCAATGACCTGTTTTGGAGGCAAGTATACAGATCTGCCACAGAGTACTGACCTCGTGCTTGATATAACGAGGCATAGAAACTAGCCAGCTCCCCAGTAACAAGATCAGGATCATGTATTATGCGCTCAGCTGAAAAGCGTATGGCGCCTATTGCGGGAAAGGCTTGGTTGGATCTAGCAATTTTTGCTAATAGTGGCCAGTGGTGTGTTGGTGGTAATATAATGTATTTCCAACTGTTTTTCTCCTGGTTTTCTATCTGGAGGGTTAGTTCAGATGAAGACTTCTCAACCTCACTTATTTCTGCTATAAAAATCCCTCTTGGGTATGCCTTAAAAGTTTCCCACTTAAGCAGAATATCTTCTGTGTGATCGTGGAGTGAGGAAAAAGGGAATCACTAACCAGAAGGCATTTAGTTTCAAATGAGCGTGATCCGACACTCCTCGAGGCATGTATTCTATTTGTGAGACCAGCGTGGCAGCTGAGCGATCCCCAACACACAGATCAATTCTAGAAGGAGACCCATGGGATTTGGAGAAACATTTATGTAGGGGATATTTAAAGTGCCACACATCTACCCAGCCCACTTTGGACAGTAGTCTACATAGGACAGTAGTTCTCTTTCAAGCGGGTAAAAGGACGGGAGGATGTCTATCCAATTGGGGATCTAAGTAGCAGTTAAAATCCCCCATAATCAAGAGGATGTCGGGTTTCCCTGTTTTTTGTTTTTATTTTTTATTTTTATTTTTTTATTAAATAAAACTCCTTTTTTTAAAGTGTTACTAAACCCAGGACCCTTCATTCACTATAGCTGGTCTCCAACAATACTCAATACACAGAACATGGAAATGCAATTATTTTAATAAATATAAACTGCTAAATTTTTTTTTTTTTTTTTTTTCATCAGCAGTATATAGCAGTCTTGTGACTTCTATCAGTATCTGGCTGAGCACTGGTTAAAGCTTGCAGGATGAGTTTTCATTCTCTGACTAAAGGTTGCATGACCCCTGACCCTTTGTTTGGACGGTGCTGATTGGCCATGTACCAATCGCATGCACTCTCCCAAAAAAATAAAAATTAAAACTCCTTTAGCAATACACACCAAAGTATGTGTACAGTGCTTCCTAGGGCTCTGTACTATCAGGATATGGATTGGGGACAGTGGTGGAAGGGGGGAGAGTATCAAAGACATGATCAAACAGCCTTTTTACACAATATGCAGGATTAACCCCTTGGATTCCCCAGTGAGTATAACAAGCATGCTTTACTGCATATACGGACTTCTTTTACTGTTGTGTGTTTAGTAACACTTTAACCCTTGTTTAAAAATCTGGAATGCAGCTTTTTAGTGCCCCATTTTCCCTGGGTTAGATGTCTGGGGCCTCTGAAACATAACATCTTGGTCATTCAAAGCACAGTATCGCCCTGAGTTTCCTTGACACCTGAAAGCACACTATGGGAAGACGGGTGTCTACGCTCAAAAGGCTTAATTCTAGTATAGTGACAAACAAGTTGCTGTTTAAAGGGACTTCTTGTAGTATCTTGGTTGGTTTATTTGGTTAAGAAGCCCTATCATATATATTAGAAACTTTAGATAATTTAGCATTAATGAAATTAAAGAATTAACCCTTTTTGTGACTGCCCAACACATATGTGCGGCGGCAGTAGGGTAGGCTTTAACGCCTACACACCGCACATATGTGACCGCGTGCTCGCTGCACACTCTCGGCACAAAAACCGAGTGTCAAAGACAGCCCTCAGTCTGGGGTAAGGATCGGTAGCCGGTGAGGCTTCAGATCATGTGACCCCTGTGACCATCCTTCCCGCCCCCAGGTGTTAAAACATTTTCAAAGGGACGGGATAAGGTTAATGTCTTAATTTTGTTATCAAACTACCAGTAGTTTAAAGGTTTTGTATAGACATGACCCAAATTTGCTCCTACTCCCCCCTTTATTTTTAATCTGTTCCTGTAGCAAAATACTTGAATTTTTTTTCTTTTTTTTTTTTTTTTTTCCTGTTGAAACAGGCATCCCCACAAAACCACATTTCCCAAGAGCCCTTTCCCTACACACGGTGTATGGGCAGGCTCTTGTGAGTCAAGGCATCAAGCATTGTTTTGCTGGGGAAGAAATCGAAGCCCAATTCCAGTAAATTTAAAAAAATTCACCCTTTCAGTGCCCCGCTCCCACACTACGAAGGTTAACTGCTCATTATGTCTAGGGGATTTTACAAGAGGCCCTATCATTACCTGATTCCTTGCTCTAGCACTCTCCTCCTCCTCCTCCATCCAGTGTCAACTGTGGGACATTAACCTTGTATGATATGCTAAGAAGGCTGTAGTGCGACTGGACAAAGCGCTGAAGGGAGCCAGCTGGAGCAAGGAAAAGAGAGAATTTACTCCTTAGTCCTGTGCCCCTAGACTAAGTGGGCAATTGACACGTGCATTGTGGGGGGCCCACTGCAAAGGTGGATATTATCCTTTTTTTTTTTTTCTATAATTGGTCTTCAATAAATGTATGTGGAGTGGGACGGAGAAGGGTGGGGGGATAGCCAAAGTTTTGTAGTCCAACAGGAAAGGCTGACAACACTGATTGGGGTTTTATACAGCAGAGGCACTGGCTTTCCGGCAGATTATATGGTGTAATTTTTTTTTTTTCTTGCAGCATTTTTAAATGGAGAAAACTATGTATTGTAGAGATGCACTAAATGTTTGTTTTCCCAGGGATACACTTTAAGCAGAAATAAGTACATTGTTTTAAACTTGAATTTTCAGGCTGTTGATGAAACTTTATTCAGCACGTCCTCTTGTTCAGCTGCTGCTTCCAAAGTTCCGAATTACCATGAGCCGTACACTTACCACTGGGACGTTCCAGAACTCCCTGCCTCTCAATTATCGTGGAGGGAGCAGAGTGCAGCCTGTAGATTCTGTAGGAGAAGAACAGGCATATGAACCATCTACAGGTAAGATCTTTAGGACTGGTTTACTCTTCTCTTCTGCGTCTAAGCTAAATTTTAAAAGGTAAATCTCAAAAAAAAAGAAAAAAAATGCATGTTTATTTAACCATTTGCCCCCTGGAAGATTTTCATTTATAAATCTGTTAGTTTTAACAGACACTGAAAATACAACACACAACATTCAATCACAGTTGTGAAAGCCCATGCAGGGCAACAGCAGAAAAATGGCATACATTTCAAGTGAACAGCGCATGGAATTGCACAAAAGGGTAACAAAGGTGGTTCAGCACATAAGAACATGGGTATGTAGGAATATAGCAAATCAAGAGGTATACTAAAGAAAAGAAGAGGATGTCCCCATGGCGAGTGTTCACATATGGTAATAAGGCTAAAAAAATTCACTCTATCAGACGGTGATCTCTGAAGCAGTGGAGGGATCAGCCAACCATTTGGACCAGACCCTTCCTGGGGTACTTCCTGGGGTAGCTTCTATTAGTATAGGTGTCTTTTATAAAGAGGCAGGCTGTTATTCACTAATTGTTTCAAAAATGAATTTAAATTAGGTGGGAAAACTTCTTCCAGTGTAACGCTATAGCCTTCCTGGCATAAAAAAGAAGTAGGCTAGTCAGCGTATGTTCAGCCACCGTGGGAATAATGTGTTCTACCAGACCCAGTACACAAATGTGCACAGAGGGTTGTAGAGTAACAGATACGACACCATTTTATAGCAGCTAGCACATCCGCCCAGAACCTGTGACAGCAGGACAAGACCAGAAAATATGTAAAGAATCACCCAAGGGATCTCCGCATCACCAGCACTCCGGTGAGTGAGAGGAATGCACCTTATGAAGTCTATGGGGGAGTGAAATAGTCTCTAAGAGCGACTTTAAATTGTATGAGTCTGTCCCGTAGGGAGAGCAAAAAGGAAGGTCCCAAATGTCTTTCCAGTAATTGGTGTCTAGGTCTGGTATGTCACACTGCCACCTTGCCCATCTGGGGCCGACAAGGACACTAACAAGAGTATAAATGGGATGTGGCTTTCTCATCACATTCAGTACTAGGAACCTCCTCCAAGGTCAACTGAACCACAAGGAGAGAGGAATGTGGGAATTGGCTGTAGAAAGTATGGGAGAGCTGTAGGTAACGGAATACGTAGCTAACAGGAACATTTTATAGGTTGCGACAAGTTGGGGCAGTGGAAGCAAGGGGCGACCAGTGATGACCTGGGAAATTGTTCTAAAGCCATATTTATTGCAAGCACTGGGTTCCAGGAGCATCAAGAAATGGGATAAAGTTGGAATAAGCCAAAAGGGGAACTAGGGGAGGCAGCCAATTTAGGGTAACTTTTAAGTGCCAGACCTGCCTTCCATGCCTGTAGGGTGGTGGTCATAGAGGGAGTGAGAGGGTAGGGAGATTGGGGGCCTCTGAATAAAATAACCTTTAAAGCGTTTGTTATCCCAACATTTTATATCCTTGATATGTGCCTGCCGTACTATGTACTTGTATGAGAAAGTATCCTGTTCTCTCTGCATTGCTGCCTTTGTGTGGAATCCCTAGTGATCCTGCATTCCCTTGGTTTTCCTATTAAAAACTGACCACACTAAGCAGGAGAACACACTATGACTATTGAAACTAAACATAGGGTCACACAGAAAAATTGAAGCAACTATTCAGGATAAAATTCCCAAACGCCTCAAAATCTGGCAGTCCTGGGTGGATCACTTTCTTCCTCCAGGCTTTGACGGGTTCCTCCTGGAACCCTTAGGCATGATCCTTCATGACTACCATGGCTAGGGCTTGGGGCTTAAATTCAGCTGCTTCTACCATGCCGTCAGTTTTTCGGGCATGTTCACATCAGATGCAGTTCCGTGCGCTTTTTTTTTTTTTTTTTCTGCACAAAATGAATGCACAGTGTTTTTCCCATGTATTCCAATTGGGGGGGCTGTTTAATGATTTGAAATTTTCGTGTTCCATTACATTTTTTTTTTTTTTTGACTAATTTCGATCAAATATATACAGTGGGGACGGAAAGTATTCAGACCCCTTACATTTTTCACTCGTTGTTATATTGCAGCCATTTTCTAAAATCATTTAAGTTCATTTTTTTTTCCTCATTAATGTACACACAGCACCCCCATATTGACAGAAAAACACAGAATTGTTGACGTTTTTGCAGATTTTTTAAAAAAGAAAAACTTAAATATCACATGGTCCTAAGTATTCAGACCCTTTGCTGTGACACTCTCATATATTTAACTCAGGTGCTGTCCATTTCTTCTGATCATCCTTGAGGTGGTTCTACACCTTCATTTGAGTCCAGCTGTGTTTGATTATACTGATTGGACTTGATTAGGAAAGCCACACACCTGTCTATATAAGACCTTACAGCTCACAGTGCATGTCAGAGCAAATGAGAATCATGAGGTCAAAGGAACGGCCTGAAGTGCTCAGACGGAATTGTGGCAAGGCACAGATCTGGCCAAGGTTAAAAAAAATTCCGCTGCACTTAAGGTTCCAAAGAGCACAGTGGCCTCCATAATCCTTAAATGGAAGACATTTGGGACAACCAGAACCCTTCTTAGAGCTGGCTGTCCGGCCAAACTGCGCTATCGGGAGAGAAGAGCCTTGGTGAGAGAGGTAAAGAAGAACCCAAAGATCACTGTGGCTGAGCTCCAGAGATGCAGTTGGGAGATTGGGGAAAAAGTTGTAAGTCAACCATCACTGCAGCCCTCCACCAGTCGGGGCTTTATGGCAGAGTGGCCTGATGGAAGCCTCTCCTAAATTCAAGACACATGAGAGGCCGCATGGAGTTTGCTAAAAAAAACACCTGAAGGACTCCAAGATGGTGAGAAATAAGATTCTTTGGTCTGATGAGACCAAGATAGAAGTTTTTGGCCTTAATTCTAAGCGGTATGTGTGGAGAAAACCAGGCACTGCTCATCACCTGTCCAATACAATCCCAACAGTGAAGCATGGTGGTGGCAGCATCATGCTGTGGGGGTGTTTTTCAGCTGCAGGGACAGGACGACTGGTTGCAATGGAGGGAAAGATTTAATGCGGCCAAGTACAGGGATATCCTGGATAAAAACCTTCTCCAGAGTGCTCAGGACTGGGCCGAAGGTTTACCTTCCAACAAGACAATGACCCTAAGCACACAGCTAAAATAACGAAGGAGTGGCTTCACAACAACTTGGTGACTGTTCTTGAATGGCCCAGCCAGAGCCCTGACTTAAACCCAATTGAGCATCTCTGGAGAGACCTAAAAATGGCTGTCCACCAACGTTTACCATCCAACCTGACAGAACTGGAGAGGATCTGCAAGGAGGAATGGCAGAGGATCCCCAAATCCAGGTGTGAAAAACTTGCTGCATCTTTCCTAAAAAGACTGATGGCTGTATTAGATCAAAAGGGTGCTTCTACTAAATACTGAGCAAAGGGTCTGAATACTTAGGACCATGTGACATTTCAGTTTTTTTCTTTTTTAATAAATCTGCAAAATATCAACAATTCTGTGTTTTTCTGTCAATATGGGGTGCTGTGTGGAAAAAAATGAACTTAAATGATTTTAGCAAATGGCTGCAATATAACAGTGAAAAATTTAAGGAGGTCTGAGTACTTTCCGTCCCCACAAATGCATATCTATATATATATATATATATATATATATATATATATATCTCTCTCTCCTAGCAAAAAAGTACTGATTTTTAACTTTTAAGCAACAAATGTTTCATGCAAAAACGGCTCTGGCAGCATAAGGGTTAAGGGACACCGCTTTCATGTGAATGAGCCCCATTTGTCCCAGCATAAGCTATCAGAGAGGGAAATGCCCCCACAGAGGTGACACCAGTTCTGGCGATTACTAGGAGCTAAAGGGGCTTCTTCTCACTTCTGGTTTTGACTCTGGAACAGGAAGTGAAGGGAAATTTCCTGAGGGGGGACACCTTTTAATGACATGATGTTATGGAGTATGTACACATCTCTGACACCAGGTGTTTGCCGGTCTCTACACATTGAGAAAACCATGACAACAGGCAGCTCCCCCTCCCTTTATCGGAAAGCCTAGGGGAGCGGGCTTGTCTATCGGTATGAGGAGTGTGGGTCTCCATTGCTATCTGCCGGCCCTCCGCTGTGTCTGGCTCCTTCCGCCTCACGCTCTGCTCTTGGACTTCCGGCAGAGCATGGCAGCAAGTGGTTCCAGCTGCTGGAAGGCAGGGGGAAGGGGCGGGGTCATCTGGCCGGGCTTCCTTCCACTCTTCGAGTGCAGGGACGCCGGACGGAGCAACTAGTTTAAAAAAGAGGCACAGGTGACTGCCGCGGCGCTCGGGATGGAGGAGACAGACGCCAGCAGCGATGGCAGATGCAGGCACCCAGGTTTCTGGCCAGGCCCAGGTAGGAGAGGTGCCGCTTTCCTTTTATCTACTGGGTTGTATTTTTGTTTGTGTTATGGTTAAACCCTGCAGCTGTTTGTTATAGGGACACGTCTTATTAGCAGCTCAGTGGGGATGGGAGACTCTCGGGCACTTGGAGTTTGCTTTGGGCACCCTCTCTATCTCTCTGTTCAGTGTTTGGCCAGTATCTCGCCCTAATAGGGGGTTCTCGGGTTTCCGTGTTCTGTCTTCTATGAAGCCACTGCCAAATCGGAGAGAACCATGGGAAGAAAATACCCTTCATGCAAGAACCCACTAAGGGACTCATGGGCTATACGGCTTTGCAGATCTTGCTTCGCAGGTCTAGTAAGGGAAGAGTCCACACAGGAGTGTTAAGAGCTCTTTTCCTCCAGTGAGAAGGGAATTGGCAGAGACCCTAGGGACAGTACATATATATATATATATATATATATATTATAAAAAAAGGACAGGGCCAGAGTTCCAGCCAAGAACAGAGCTCCCTGTCCTGCCTTCCTCCTACCACTTCTAGATTAATTGAAAGTGAGTCAGAGTGTCCTGTCGTCCCCCTCAACAATTGACTCAGAGGAAGAGGGGAGGAGGAGACAAGAGCATCTAGATACAAACTGACGCTAGAAAAGGTTGACTACTTGCTGAAAGCAGTCTATACCACCTTGGAAATTCAAGAAGAAAGAAACCCAACTATCGTTGCATGACAAAATGTACCAGGGGCTAGAGGAGGCCAAACATAGGGTTTTTCCCATCTATAAAGTACTGACCGATACAATTAAGGAGTGGAAGGATCCAGAAAAAAGGCCAGTTTTTCTCTAGAGCCCTTAAAAGGAGGTTTCCTTTTGAGGAGGACGAGGCATTTGTTTGGCATAAAAGGCCAGGTCTAGATCAGTGGCCTCGAACTGGCGGCCCTCCAGCTGTTGCAAAACTACAAGTCCCATGAGGCATTGCAAGGCTGACAGTTACAAGCATGACTCCCACAGGCAGAGGCATGATGGGACTTGTAGTTTCGCAACAGCTGGAGGGCCACCAGTTTGAGACCCCTGGTCTAGATGGACCGATCTTTCATTTGAGGACATGGGCTTACTTAAGGAAGCCATGGACAAAAGGGCAGACTCGCTAATGAGGAAAGCTTGGGTCTCGCCTTTTATCTAACCTAAAGATGGCAATGGCCTCTACAGTAGTAGCCAGAAACATGGGGTGCTGACTGGAACAGCTTAAGGGCCATGTGGTAGCAGGCACCTCCTAGAAAAGATTTGCTAGAGTGCTTCCCTACCCTTCTAAATGCGGTTAAGTACATGGCGGACGCCTAGGTGGAATACACCAGGATGTCGGCCAGATCTTCAGCCCTCATCAATTCGACCAGGAGGGCTCTCTGGCTCGAAACCTGGTCAGGGGACTCGGCATCAAAAGTTGTGCGGAATTCCCTTTTACAGAAGATTTTGATGTTCAGGCCAGAATTGGACCATCCTTGATAGAATGGCGGATAAGAACAAAGCATTCCCACAGAAAAAGAAAGTAGTGCAGCAAAGTAAGAATTTTTGTCCTTTTTCAGCAAGCCCATAAAGAAAGAACAGGCTCAAAAAAGACCCTGGAACCCCCAGAGGGGGAGAGGTTGAAGAGGGGTGCTCTTTAGACCCCCAAACAAACTGCAAAGAAGCAATGCCTATCGTCTCCCGGTAGGCGGAAGGCTGCAAGCTTTCCTGCTAGGTTGGGAAAGGGCAACAAGTCCGTTTGTTTTAAATCTAATCAGAGTCCTTTTTTTACATTACAAACCATCCAAGGGGTCAGGAGAAGGCCCTGGCTATGACTTCTCTTTTTGAGAGAACTGATACAACGGGGTATTATTTCCCAAGTTCAGAGGGGCTTTTACCCCCACATTTTTCTGATCAAAAAATATTGGAGAAATTTTGTTTGATTCTGAATTTGAAGATCCTGAACCGATCTATAAAGTACGAGAGGTCCCGGATAGACACGTTTTTCTCCTTGAACTTTCTCACCCCCAACTGCTTCATGGCATCAATCGATCTAAGAGATACAGATCTTCACATACCAATTGCAGCCTCATCGCAGAAATTCATGCGACTAGTAAGCAACAAGTGTCAGAAAAAGTTTTAGTAAACTGACCTCATTTTCACCCTGAAGTTCATCCCTTTTTGATCTAAAAGAACAACATGTTATTTTTTGTAAAACTGTCAGAAGTGAGCAGAGAACTCTCTGCACTTGTTACATAGAATCAGGAAATCCTGATTCTTTAACTGTTAATCGTGAATCTCTATGCAAAAAATGTTTTGCCTTTCATTTCTATATTAAACTGAATGTGTTTTACAAGGTGATTGCTTATAATCACTTTAAGGGTTTTGTAAAGAATAGACCACTGCAGCTTCTACCCTGGTAGCAGGGTTAGCGGGATCAGGGTTTAACCACCAGGCATCCAAGACTAACTGTGTAGTCAGATAGTATTTGTAGTCTGCAAAAGTATTTAGTCAGCCACCAATTGTGCAAGTTCTCCCACTTAAAAAGATGAGGCCTGTAATTGTTGTCATAGGTACACCTCAACCATGAGAGACAAAATGTGGAAGCAAATCTGTCTGATTTTTTGAAAGAATTTATTTGCAAATTATGGTGGAAAATAAGTATTTGGTCACCTACAAACAAGCAAGATTTCTGGCTCTCGCAGACCTGTATCTTCTTGAGGAGGCTCCTCTGTCCTCCACTCATTACCTGTATTAATGGCACCTGTTTGAACTTGTTATCAGTATAAGACACCAGTCCACAACCTCAACAGTCACACTCCAAAGTCCACTATGGTGAAGACCAAAGAGCTGTCAAAGGACACCGAAACAAAATTGTAGACCTGCACCAGGCTGGGTAGACTGAATCTGCAATAGGCAAGCAGCTTGGTGTCAAATCAACTGTGGGAGCAATAATTAGAAAATGGAAGACATACAAGACCACTGATAATCTCCCTCGATCTGGGGCTCCACGCAAGATCTCACCCTGTGGGGTCAAAATGATCACAAGAACGGTGAGCAAAAATCCCAGAACCACACGGGGGGACCTAGTGAATGACCTGCAGAGAGCTGGGACCAACGTAACAAAGGCTACTATCAGTAACGCACTACACCGCCAGGGACTCAGATCCTTCAGTGCCAGATGTGTTCCCCTGCTTAAGCCAGTACATGTCCAGGCCCATCTGAGGTTTGCTAGAGAGCATTTGGATGATCCAGAAGAGGACTGGGAGAATGTCATATGGTCAGATGAAGCCAAAGTAGAACTGTTTGGTAGAAACACAACTCTTCGTGTTTGGAGGAGAGAAAATGCTGAGTTGCAACCAAAGAACACCATACCTACCTAATGAGATTGCAAAAGTGAGTACACCTTTTTTTAAAAATGTTTATCTTTTGGTTTCAATATATTTATTGAGATTTTCAGTTCACATATACAGATAATGACCCCTCCTACAGGCCAACATAGGCTTGGCATATAGCTGTGTGTAGATCTCTATGCGTAACTCAGTAATCGTATATGTGGAATCAATATATTGTTTTGTGTTATCTCAGTTTCAATATTTTCTATTGGAAACATATAACTGTAATTACATTTTGTCATAAAACATGGAGGTCCCATGGGGGGCCAGAAGCTCCTATAAACTTTTGGCACGTAACATGCATTTGGTTTAGATAGTATACAGGCATACCCCACTTTTAAGTACATAATGGGGTTTATTTACTAAAGCTGGAAAGTGCAAAATCAGGCCCACTTCTGCATAGGAACCAATGAGCTTCCAGGTTTTATTACCAAAGCTTAATTGAACAAGCTGGGGTTAGAAGCTCATTGGTTTCTATGCAGAAGTGAGCCTAATTTTGCACTTTCCAGCTTTAGTAAATGAACCCCATTGTGTACTTAAAAGTGGGGTATGCCTGTATTTGGCTCACCTGTCCTTTAGGATTGTCAATTATCTAAGTATAATGTGTTTTATCTAGACCTTTTTATAACCACTGCATACTTAAGTGAGCTGGTCGATCAGATCCACTGTATAGAGTGGTCCCGATGTATCAGAATTGGCTAGGGTCTCATTGTGGCGGGGCCTCCAGGGTAATCACTCCACCCCTATGGGTTCAGACTGTGGAGTAACGGAGCTCATAGTCCCAGCCCGATGATGAGCGCCGTCCGTTACCTCACTCCCCTCCCCAGGGGATGCTTGCCCCGGCAGTCTCCTGGGTTACAATAGTCCCCAGAATAGGGAGGAGGGAGTTGTTCACTTGGGGTCAGGTCAATCTCAATCAAAAGCGTAGCTATCTATCCTCTGCTCGTGACAATCCAGTTTGAGTGGCAAATTGCCTTGTGAAGAGCTAAGTGTTAAACTTGCAACATGCCGATAACAAGTCTGGTGTACCATGAGAGAGAAAGTGGGGGAGATTAGGAGGAAAGATAGGGGAGGAGGAAAGGGTATGTGGTCCCTCTGGAAATTCCTTCACGTACAGTCGGGTCCATAAATGTTGGGACATCGACACAATTCTAATCTTTTTGGCTCTATACACCACCACAATGGATTTGAAATGAAACGATAAGATGTGCTTTAACTGCAGACTTTCAGCTTTAATTTGAGGGTATTTGCATCCAAATCGGGTGAACGGTAGGAATTACAACAGTTTGTATATGTGCTTCCCACTTTTTAAGGGACCAAAAGTAATGGGACAATTGGCTGCTCAGCTGTTCCATGGCCAGGTGTGTTATTCCCTCCTTTTCCCATTTACAAGAAGCAGATAAAAGGTCCAGAGTTAATTTCAAGTGTGCTATTGCATTTGGAATCTGTTGCTGTCAACTCTCAATATGAGATCCAAAGAGCTGTCACGATCATTGAAGCAAACCATCATTAGGCTGAAAAAAACAAAACAAACCCATCAGAGAGATGGCAAAAACATTAGGTATGGCCAAATCAACTGTTTGGAACATCCTTTAACCACTTAAGGACCGGACCATTATGCTGCTTATGGACCAGAGGACTTTTTCCAATTTGGCACTGCGTCGCTTTAACTGCTAATTGTGCGGTCATGCAATGCTGTACCCAAACGAAATTTGCGTCCTTTTCTTCCCACAAATAGAGCTTTCTTTTGATGGTATTTGATCACCTCTGCCGTTTTTTATTTTTTGCGCTATAAACGGAAAAAGACCGAAAATTTTGAAAAAAAATTATATTTTCTACTGTTTGTTATAAAAAAAAAAACAATAAACTCAATTTTAGTCATACATTTAGGCCAAAATGTATTCGGCCACATGTCTTTGGTAAAAAAAAATGTCAAACGTATATTTATTGGTTTGCACAAAAGTTATAGCGCCTACAAACTAGGGTACATTTTCTGGAATTTACACAGCTTTTAGTTTATGACTGCCTGTGTCATTTCTTGAGGTGCTAAAATGGCAGGGCAGTACAAAACACCCCCAAATGACCCCATTTTGGAAAGTAGACACCCCAAGGAAATTGCTGAGAGGCATGTTGAACCCATTGAATATTTATTTTTTTTGTCCCAAGTGATTTGAATAATGACAAAAAAAAAAAAAAATTACAAAAAGTTGTCACTAAATGATATATTGCTTACACAGGCCATGGGCCTATGTGGAATTGCACCCCAAAATACATTCAGCTGCTTCTCCTGAGTACAGGGATACCACATGTGTGGGACTTTTTGGGAGCCTAGCCGCGTACGGGGCCCCGAAAACGAATCACCGCCTTC
This sequence comes from Lithobates clamitans, assembly GCA_037952925.1. Lineage (NCBI taxonomy): Eukaryota > Metazoa > Chordata > Amphibia > Anura > Ranidae > Lithobates > Lithobates clamitans. Next base: position 652,323 of record JBBGZY010000917.1, read on the forward strand.
AGGATTTCTAAGGGCGTAAATTTTTTGATTTCACTCCTCCACTACCTATCGCAGTTTTTGAAGGCCATAAAATGCCCAGATGGCACAACCCCCCCAAATGATCCCATTTTGGAAAGTAGACACCACAAGCTATTTGCTGAGAGGCATGTTGAGTCCATGGATTATTTTATATTTTGACACAAGTTGCGGGAAAGTGACAAATTTTTTTTTTTTTTTTGTTGCACAAAGTTGTCACTAAATGATATATTGCTCACACAGGCCATGGGCATATGTGGAATTGCACCCAAAAATACATTTAGCTGCTTCTCCTGAGTATGGGGATGCCACATGTGTGGGATTTTTTGGGAGCCTAGCCGCGTACGGTGCCCCGAAAACCAATCACCGCCTTCAGGATTTCTAAGGGTGTAAATTTTTTGATTTCACTCTTCACTGCCTATCACAGTTTCGGAGGCCATGGAATGCCCAGGTGGCACAAACCCCCCCAAATTACCCCATTTTGGAAAGTAGACACCCCAAGCTATTTGCTGAGAGGCATGGTGAGTATTTTGCAGCTCTCATTTGTTTTTGAAAATGAAGAAAGACAAGAAAACTTTTTTTTTTTTTTATTTCTTTTTTCAATTTCCAAAACTTTGTGACAAAAAGTGAGGTCTGCAAAATACTCACTATACCTCTCAGCAAATAGCTTGGGGTGTCTACTTTCCAAAATGGGGTCATTTGGGGGTGGGGGGGGGGTTGTGCCACCTGGGCATTCCATGGCCTCCGAAACTGTGATTAGGCAGTGAAGAGTGAAATCAAAAATTTACGCCCTTAGAAAGCCTGAAGGCGGTGCTTGGTTTTCAGGGTCCCGTACGCGGCTAGGCTCCCAAAAAGTCTCACACATGTGGTATCCCCGTACTCAGGAGAAGCAACAGAATGTGTATTTTGGGGTGTAATTTCACATATTCCCATGGCATGTTTGAGCAATATATCATTTAGTGACCACTTTGTGCAAAAAAAAAAAAAAATTGTCTTTCCTGCAACTAGTGTCACAATATAAAATATTCCATGGACTCGACATGACTCTCAGCAAATAGCTTGGGGTGTCTACTTTCCAAAATGGGGTCATTTGGGGGGGTTTTGAACTGTCCTGGCATTTTATGCACAACATTTAGAAGCTTATGTCACACATCACCCACTCTTCTACCCACTTGAAGACAAAGCCCTTTCTGACACTTTTTTTTTTTTTGTTTACATAAGAAAATTATTATTTTTTTTTTTTTTTGCAAGAAAATTACTTTGAACCCCCAAACATTATATATATTTTTTTTAAAGCAAATGCCCTACAGATTAAAATGGTGGGTGTTTCATTTCTAGATCTCTCCTCTACCCTCAAAGCATCTGACCACACCAAGATCTGTGTGATAAAATGATTTCCCAATGGCGCTGTTTACATCCGGCGAAATTTAAGTCATGAAATGCTCATAGCTTCCGGTTTCTTAGGCCATAGAGATGTTTGGAGCCACTCTGGTCTCTGATCAGCGCTAGGGTCAGCTAGCTGAATCACAGGCTGCATTCTCAGGTTCCCTGTTGAGACAGGAGAGCCAGAGAAAAACACGGAAGAGAGTGGGTGGGGGGGAGGGTGGGCATTCCCTCCCACTGCTTGTAAAAGCAGTCTAGAGGCTAATTGGCCACTAGAATTGCTTTTACATGAAAGCCGACCGCTGGCTGAAAAGAATGATAGCAAGATGATACCTAAACCTGCAGGCATCATTCTGGTATAGCCACTCAAAGTCGTGAATGGCGTACCTGAAGACAAAAAAATGGTTAACAATAAAACACAGTAAACGGTAAAGTATAAAAAAATTGCATACCTGAAAAGCAAACCTGATAAAACATAATAACAATAAAACATAGAATACAGTAAAAAAGAGCAGAACAATAGAGAGAATAGAGAGGGAGAGAACAATAAAACAACTATTTTTTTTTTATTTTATATATATATATTGTGTTTTTTTTTTTTTTTTTTTTGTAACTAACTTTTATAACTGTGACCGGTTCGGGTCTCTCAAAATGCGATGGCATCTTGGGAGACCCTGTGAAAGTGTGTCCTAGTCTGTGCAATGCTGTACCCTACGTTAATACTCAACTAGTGAATGGTAGCGTTCAAAACATTCACCAATGCAAAGACCAGGATTGTCAGGACAGGAGGGACAATAATAGCGGGTGTCACGTCTATATCTGTGCTTGCTGCAGACACGACATCTTTTTTGGGGGGGTTCGCTGGGTAGGGGTACTCGGGAGGACATAAAGAAAATGCCTCTCATGCAGCCGACTGCATTTGGTTGGGGATGTGAATGGGGGAAGTACGGGTGCTGCAGAAGTGGTGGGTTCCCAGTTAGAATTGGCGAATGCAGCAGGAAGGGCACTATGGGCACGACGGGCCTGTTTGTCTTCTTGGTGGCAGCGGGACACTACTTGTGCTTGCCACCTCACCAGCTTGAACTGCACTTATGGGACTCGCCACGTCACCAAGTGTTACTGCAGTGCTGGTTTGACTACGACCGGGGTGTACTAGGCCACTGGTGCTTGCCAGTTCACCAAAACGCTACCAAAAAAACTGTTAGCAATCGCAGGGATCAGGCCTGACTCTGGGAACGCTGCAGTTATGCGTTTCGTGTTTTGTAAGTGACAGTGATCGATCGATACTGCACTTGGGTGTGCTGGGCCGGGCGGAGGGGCAAAACGCAGGTGCTAGCAGGTATCTGGGCTGATCCCGTTAACACTGCGTTTTTGGGAACCCTAAACTGCTGGGGATGCTAGTATAGATCTGATCGGATCAGATATTGATTCGTTCAGATACTATACCACTAAGGGAGGCGTATGCTGCGTGCGTGGGTGTTAGCGGTACTGGCGCTAATCTGACGCTGCCTGGGGCGACGCATATCACCGCTGGGCGATCAGGGGGCTAAACCTTTATTAGGTAATAAACGGCAGGTGCCCTGACACTATAAAAAAATGAACGAACTAACCAGCGTCACCCGTAACGGTTATACGGTGATCAGTGGTGAAAGGGTTAACTAGGGGGCAATCAAGGGGTTAAAACATTTATAAGATGGTATATGGGGTTCCCTGTCGCTATAAAACGCTGACGGCGAACCTAAATATTTACGTCCCTAACTAGCGTCACCAGTGACACTAATACAGCGATCAGAAAAATGATCGCTTGGCGACGGGGTGATCAAGGGGTTAAAACTTGGTTAGGGGGGTACCCTAGACCTAGAGGGGACTAATACTAACTGCCCTAACACAGTAACTGTCACAAACTGACACCATGCAGTAATCAGAAAAAAAAAACTGCTTGGTGTCAGTGTGACGGGGGGAGGGGGGTAAAGGGGGGTGTTATGTATGCCTGGCATGTTCTACTGGGATGTGTTGTGTTTGTGCACTCACTTAGATGTCTTCTCTCCTCGGCGCCAGAACGGAAACTGCCGAGCCGAGGAGAGATGACATCACATCCTCTGTGTACTACACAGAGGCAGGGGAAGCATCTCATTGGCTGGGAGCGATCGCGAGGGGGGGGGCCACGATCGTATGGCCTCCCCCTCATCTCTGATCGCTGCCAGACCAACGGCGACCGCCTCAGGCACCGGGGGTGGGGGGTCCGATTGGACCCCCCGCCCGCGGGAAGGCAATCGCGTTCCAGGTACGTGATTTTGCCTGCCGTGCCATTCTGCTGATGTATATTAGCGTGAGGCGGTCGTCAAGTGGTTAAAGAATGCACCTGTGAGCTCAGCAACACCAAAAGACCTGGAACATCACGGAAAACAACTGTGGTGGATGTCCGAAGAATTCTTTCCCTGGTGAAGAAAGCACCCTTCACAACAGTTGGCCAGATCAAGAACACTCTCCAGGAGGTAGTCAACAGTGTGTCAAAGTCAACAATCAAGAGAAGACTTCACCAGAGTGAATACAGAGGGTTCACCACAAGATGTAAACCATTGGTGAGCCTCAAACAGAAAGGCCAGATTAGAGTTTGCCAAACATTTAAAAAAAAAAGCCTTCACAGTTCTGGAACAACATCCTATGGACAGATGAGACCAAGATCAACTTGTACCAGAGTGATGGGAAGAGAAGAGTATGGAGAAGGAAAGAACTGCTGCTCATGATCCAAAGCATACCACCTCATCAATGAAGCATGGTGGTGGTAGTGTCATGGCGTGGGCATGTATGGCTGCCAATGGAACTGGTTCTCTTGTATTTATTGATGTGTTTCGGGCAATATCTGCTCATATTCAGCAAAATGCTTCAGAGTTTATTGGACGGCGCTTCACAGTGCAGATGGACAATGACCCGAAGCATACTGCGAAAGCTACCAAAGACCTTTTTTAAGGGAAAAAAGTGGAATGTTATGCAATGGCCAAGTCAATCGCCTGACCTGAATCCGATTTGAGCACGCATTTCACTTTCTGAAGATAAAACTGAAGGGAAAATGCCCCAAGAACAAGCAGGAACTGAAGACAGTTGCAGTAGAGGCCTGGCAGAGCATCACCTGCGATGAAACCCAGCGTCTGATGTCTATGCGTTCCAGACTTCAGGCTGTAATTGACTGCAAAGGATTTGCAACCAAGTATTAAAAAGTGAAGGTTTGATGGATGATTGTTAATCTGTCCCATTACTTTTGGTCCCTTTTTTAAAAAGTGGGAGGCACATATACAAACTGTTGTAATTCCTACACCGTTCAGTTGGATGTAAATGCCCTCAAATTAAAGCTGAAAGTTTGGAGTTAAAGCACATCTTGTTTCATTTAAAATCCATTGTGGTGGTGTATAGACCCAAGAAGATTTGAATTGTGTCGATGTCCAAATATTTATAGACCTGACTGTATGTAGGTGACCCGGGTAAAGCGGGATCTTGATATGTGTGGCCCATGGTTCTCAGACCCTTTGCAACTGTCTGTTCTTGGGTCTTGATCCAGGATATTTTCCACTTGGCAGTCAAGATTGATACTGTTGGTTTTTTACAGGCTTTTGTCAAGGTAATATTGGCTCCCAAGCACATGAAGATTAGTTGTGTGCACTTAGAGGTGTTGTGCACCCTTTGGTTCAAGAGAATGTATGTGGGGTCTTAAGGAACTTGGGTCTCTGTTACATTTCGTAATACATGGAGGAATTTATTCCAGTAGCTTCTTATACGGGGCAAGTTCACCACATATGGAGCATCATGTCTACATGCCCGCATACTCTATAGCAGAGAGGGGAGATGTCTGTATATATCTTGGATAGTCTAGCGGGAACATAGCACCATCTTGTGAACACTTGTCAGGGTCCAGCTGGATGTCCAGATCTGCTTCCCAGGATCGAGCATATGCCGGGGAAACTTGTATAATGGAGATGCCGCCCTTTTGAGAACCTATGCTGGAACACCATTGTTCGTACATAGTTGCTTTGGGAGGGCCCAACTTGTCGGTCCAAAGTGTGTGGAAGTGCCTGATCTGGGAAAGTCTGAACTTTTTGGAAACTTGCATGTCCGGTTTGCTCAGGCAGTGCCCTAATGATAGAGGCCCATTTGGTGTAAAGAAGTATCCTATGCTGAAAAGCCCCTGGTTCAGCCACCAGCGAAATGCGTATATATTCATCCCTGGGGGAAAATTAGGGTTGTGAAATAGGTGTGAGAGGGATCTCAGGGGGAGATATCAGTGTGTGTGTGTGTGTGTGTGTGTGTGTGTGTGTGTGTGTGTGTGTGTGTGTGTGTGTTTTTTATGTATTGTATCACATAATGCTAGGGAGTGGGATAGCGTCGGAGCTAGGATAGCTGGTCTATGTTTTGCTGGTCTCCAGAGTAGAAAGTCGAGCGTATGGTGGGGGGACTGCCTGCCTTTCTAGGGGGACCCAGTCGGGTTTGTGGCCCCTGGAATATATGATGGAAAATTGGGCCAGTTGGGCTGCTTGATGGTAGTCATAGGTTTTGGAGTCCCAGTCCGTCTTGGGCTTTGTCGGAGTAGGATCTCTTCCGCAAATCGGTGACCCCGGTCTCCCCAGACAAAGCTGACAATCTTGGATTGAAGCTTGGTCAAAGTGTTTTTTTAATGGGGATGGGGAGGGAATGAACGTAAGGGGTAGAGTAGACTGGGTAGTAATGTCATCTTTACGGCATTCAACCTGCCCAGCCAGGATAGGCCACCCTTCGACCACATTTTCAGCTCTGCCTCAAGAGAGCGGAGCATGTGTGGATAGTTGGCTGTGTATAGGGTACTAAAACTTTTTGGTCAGTTTGATTCTGAGAGATTCAGGAGAAGGAAAAGTGGTGTTTGAGTTGGTCTTTTTAGTTTCAGTTGGACTGATATGTTTAGGGCCATTGATTTGGTTATGTTTTACTTGGAGACCGGAAATATACCCAAATTCCTTAAAGCGGTTGTATACCCGCAAAAAATTTATTTTTATATTTTTTTCTACCCCTGTAAAGCAAAAGGCATAATGAGCTAGTATGCACCGCATACTAGCTCATTATGAAATACTTACCTTAGAACGAGGCGTCGGTATCTTACCTGGTCCACGCCGAGGGAGCTGTCATGTTGCCTCGGCGTGTCTTCCGGGTATCGCGGTTCCAGCGCTGTGAGTGGCTGAAACCACAAAGTTGTAACTCCCGTGCATGCGCGCGGGAGATTTCTTACTCGGCAAGGTCCGGCAGTTGCCGGCCTTCAGCCGAGAATCCCCTGTGCGCATGCGCCGCTGCAGTCAGCGGCTCATAGCAAGGGGAATATCTCCTAAACCGTAAAGGTTTAGGAGATTTTTTTTTACATACAGTTAAGCCTTATTATAGGCTTACCTGTAGGTAAAAGTAAAAAAAATGACTATACAACCACTTTAAGTAGCCGGAAAACATTGGGGGTAGATATTAGCGGTGACGTTGGGAATATTAGCATGTCGTCTGCGAAGAGGGCACACCCATGTTCCTCTTGGCCGCGTTTAACTCCAATCGAGAAGATCGAGAGGGCATAGAGGGCATCCCTGCCTCATTCCTCTGTTGATATCAAAGGACTCGGAGTAATGCCCCATTAACCGCACTTGGGCATTCAGGTTCAAGTAAAGGGTGTGCGTAAGTCTAAGGAATTTGACATCCTGGAACAATGGGGGTTTGGAGTCAGAGGTAAGGCCAGGACACTGAGTCGAAGGCCTTCTGTAGATCTAACGATAACAGGTAGCCTTCCTGACCCATATGGTAGATGTACTATCTGTAGGTACATGGACAAAACGGATACCTTCACCAACTCTGACGGCAGCAAACATTACAAAATTAATAACGTCAACTGTTCAACTCTGTGTTTGTGTGTGTGTGTGTGTGTGTGTGTGTGTGTGTGTGTGTGTGTGTGTGTGTATATGTATTTATATCTAGTAAACAGAACGCCAGTCTAATGACGGTAGGTTGGCCTCAAACACGGTTCCAAAGGGAATTGAGAGACTGAAGTATTGGTAGAAGGTGGGCAATCTCATGGAGGAAAGGACTCCCGTGATTGTTTAGGATATTACTGCCACACTTGAGACAGCGGGCTAGTAGGCGACGGGCGTTTTTAGAAGATGGTGCTCCTCCGTTGGCAGGAGGTGACTGCAGTTCCTGGGTAATCAGCCCTAGATGTAGTAGGAGTCGTTCACCTTCAGGAAATGAGGAAAAGTTTATATGGTTTGTTGCGGTACAAGAAGTTCAGGGAAAGCCCATCTTTTAATTGATATCTTTGTGAGCCAGAACTTGGAGCAACGGTTTCAGTGCTTGTTGCTTTTGTACAGTGTATGGTGAAAGATCCGGTGTCCCATGATCGCCAGTTTCTCCGCCGAGCGCGATAACTTCATCACTTCTCCTTTGATCGATATGATGTCCCTTGGGAGGCCATCAGAGAGTAGGGGCGTAGTGCTCTGTGGGCTCTGTCAAGCTCCAGGCGGTGAGCCGGGATGTCGGGTATTAGATTTTTGATGAATTCCTGAACCGCCAGGTGAACGTCCTTAACGGATTCTGGAAGGCCTCTGATTCTAAAGTTGTAGTGTCTCGACCTGTTTTCAAGGTTATCAATTTTGGAAGTAGCCACCTCCTAGTTGGTCCTGAAGATCCTGAATTCTGGCAGTATTCTGGTTGATTCTCAGGGCTGCTTGGTCAGTTTTCTGTTCAATCACCTCTATTCTATTCTATTCTAGTGCCTATTTGCTGCAGATCAGCATGGATGGAGGCTGTGATCTGGGCCGCAGTATGTGACAGGCCTCTGGTCAGAATTTTGGAGAATGCAGCCATCATGGAGGGGAAGTCTGTGGGGGTGAGAGGTGTCACTGATCTCCTGTTCCCACGGGTCTGGGCTGTTCAGCTCCTGTAATGGGGTATGGGCAAGTCCTCCCAGTGTTCTCCCTAACAGGGATTCAGTGGATGCAGGTGAGGGGGCCACTTGCTGTGGAGTACTCACTGCGACTGCCAGTAGTGGTCCTGGTCAGCAATGGAGTCTTCAGTACTGATTGTCCCTCGTGTGGATGCGGCCGCCAATTTGGAGTGGCCGGGTGCGCCGCTGCTGAATCCAATTCCCGGGATAAGTTCCTCCTGGGCAGTGCCTGCAGACATCAGGCGGTAGCTGGGGGTGTCCCCGGTCGGCTGGTGTTCCTGCCGGACCAGAACGAGGGCTCTGACAGCAGCGACTTGGGTTAGAAGGCTGAAGCGGCATGGAGCTCCCGGCCTAAGCGGCCATCTTGGACGCTGCTGCGCATGCACCTCCTTTTATTCTGTCTTTTTATGTGACCGCACTGGAGAAATGACACTTTGCTACAATGTAAAGTAGTGAGTGTATAACAGTGTAAATTTTGCTGTCCCCTCAAAATAACACACAGCCATTAATGTCTGAACTGCTGGTAACAAAAGTGAGTACATCCCTAAGTAAAAATGTCCAAATTGTACCCAATTAGCCATTTTTTTTTCCTTTTCAGTGTCTTGGTGTTTACAAGGTCTCAGGTGTGAATGGGGAGCCGGTGTGTTAAAATTGGTATCTCTCAGTGTACTGTGTTGGTGTTGAGACACTCTAGCTCAGTGCAGTGTCTCGAAGCTGGTGTCAGTGTGCTCTATCTCATTGTTGCTCACAGTAATCTCGGTCTCTCTGTCTCTGCTGGCGTCAGTATACACTCTTAGCCAGGGGTCCTCAAACTACGGCACGCCAAGGTCTTTCACCTGGCCCTCCCTGCCTTTCAGGCACTGGAGCCCCCACAACGGTCCGCCCGGAGAGATGCTTTCACTGCGGACCCCGCTTCATAGGGGGAAACGGTACTAATTTCGGGCACTATACAGAATGGGGGCGGAGACACAGAACCCGCTCCAGTGCGGGAAAGCTTCACAAGGATTCTCCTCGCGGCTGCCTGTTCATAGCGGTAAGTCCCGCGGCGCTCCTCTCACTAATCCCCCGTGCACTGGACAGGCTGGCTGCATTACTGGGCACAGATCACTCTGCATTGCTGGGCACAGATCACTCTGCATTGCTGGGCACAGATCACTCTGCATTGCTGGGCACAGATCACTCTTCATTGCTGGGCACAGATCACTCTTCATTGCTGGGCACAGATCACTCTTCATTGCTGGGCACAGATCACTCTTCATTGCTGGGCACAGATCACTCTTCATTGCTGGGCACAGATCACTCTTCATTGCTGGGCACAGATCACTCTGCATTGCTGGGCACAGATCACTCTGCATTGCTGGGCACAGATCACTCTGCATTGCTGGGCACAGATCACGCTGCATTGCTGGGCACAGATCACGCTGCATTGCTGGGCACAGATCACGCTGCATTGCTGGGCACAGATCACGCTGCATTGCTGGGCACAGATCACGCTGCATTGCTGGGCACAGATCACGCTGCATTGCTGGGCACAGATCACTCTGCATTGCTGGGCACAGATCACTCTGCATTGCTGGGCACAGATCACTCTGCATTGCTGGGCACAGATCACTCTGCATTGCTGGGCACAGATCACTCTGCATTGCTGGGCACAGATCACTCTGCATTGCTGGGCACAGGTGAGGCTGCATTGCTGGGCACAGGTGAGGCTGCATTGCTGGGCACAGGTGAGGCTGCATTGCTGGGCACAGGTGAGGCTGCATTGCTGGGCACAGGTGAGGCTGCATTGCTGGGCACAGGTGAGGCTGCATTGCTGGGCACAGGTGAGGCTGCATTGCTGGGCACAGGTGAGGCTGCATTGCTGGGCACAGGTGAGGCTGCATTGCTGGGCACAGGTGAGGCTGCATTGCTGGGCACAGGTGAGGCTGCATTGCTGGGCACAGGTGAGGCTGCATTGCTGGGCACAGGTGAGGCTGCATTGCTGGGCACAGTTGAGGCTGCATTGCTGGGCACTGTTGAGGCTGCCTTACTGGGCACTGTTGAGGCTGCCTTACTGGGCACTGTTGAGGCTGCCTTACTGGGCACTGTTGAGGCTGCCTTACTGGGCACTGTTGAGGCTGGCTGCCTTGCTGGGCACTGGAGAGGCTGGCTGCCTTGCTGGGCACTGGAGAGGCTGGCTGCCTTGCTGGGCACTGGAGAGGCTGGCTGCCTTGCTGGGCACTGGAGAGGCTGGCTGCCTTGCTGGGCACTGGAGAGGCTGGCTGCCTTGCTGGGCACTGGAGAGGCTGGCTGCCTTGCTGGGCACTGGAGAGGCTGGCTGCCTTGCTGGGCACTGGTCAGGCTGGCTGGGCACTGGTCAGGCTGCATTGTTGGGCACTGGTGAGGCTGGCTGGGCACTGGTCAGGCTGCATTGTTGGGCACTGGTGAGGCTGCATTGATTCGGCCCCCCAACAATCTGAGGGACAGTGGACTGGCCCCCTATTTAAAAAGTTTGAGGACCCCTGCTCTTAGCGCTGGCATCAGTATACACTCTTAGCGCTGGCGTCAGTAGTCTCTCTCTTTCTCTTTCTCTCTTTGTCTTTCTCCCCCCCCCAGTCACATGTGCGCGCACATGCACACCTCCTCAAGCACATGTACTATGTACTACTACCCCCCCCAAGCCCATGTACTGCACACACAGCAAGGCTCTGTCCCCTCACAGCTCAGTCAGCGCATCCTCAGCTCAGCAGTCAGGCGCCTGCACACAGACAGCGAACTAGAATTTGCTCTGCCCACACCACGGAAGACCCGCCCTGAATGAACAGAAATTGGGGTAGACAGGAAGTAAACTCCCCTTGTTTGTACATAATAATAATAGGTACTGTAAATATCTCCCTGAACTTGCACCATTTATATACTGTGCCGATTACGCCATCGGCGCATGTGCTCCAGAGAGAACAGCCACCTGTGCCGTTTCTTCAGGGCCTGTGCCGTGACCGACAGCTCCAGCCCCGCATGCGCGGAAGTGACTTCATCGTGGCTCCAGCCAATCACATCGCTGGAGACCGCAAACCCAGAAGGAACACTGGGGAGGATGTTGGCCATGTCAACGGCATGTGGGCTCCGCTGCAGGGCTTCGTTCTAAGGTAAGTATTTCATAATTGGCTAGTATGCGATGTATACTAGCTCATTATGCCTTTTTGTGTTGCAGGGTTTTTTTTTTTTTTTTTTTTTTTGTTATCCCCTCCCACTGCATTATAATGCACATAAACTATATGTGTATATGCTAGTGGATAGTAATTCAATTTTCTTTTTACTTAACATTTATCTGGTCCTCTTCTGGCCATTGCCATGATGTGTGGGCATATGAAGCCCACTCGCAACCTCTTCCTGGATAACGTATCGAGAGGTGTATGCTCTCTCAATCTGGCGCATGCGCGGTGCCGCAGCGCCGATTGTTTATCAAGTTGCCATAACGGGTGACGGAGTGTAGTCCCGCCCCATTATGGCAGCCTAGATGGATCCACCTTAAATATCGTCATTTCCTGTCAGGAAATAACGCAATTTTTTGACACACTCCTGCCCACTGACTCCTGGGAAAAGATGACTCGCATTTCCCAGGAGCACAGGCGAGGGAGGAAGTGATGCAGAGCACCACAGAGCCGGAAGTGGCAGATTAGGAGCAACCACCTAGCAACAGGGCACTTTGCGTAAGTAAAAAAAAAATGTTTTTCACTCCAAATGTTTGTCATTATTGATCAAGAACTGGAAACATTAAAAAAAAAAAAAAAATTTCAGGGTGGAACTCTGCTTTAACCACTTAAGGTCCAGCTGCCATGTACTGCATCTACTGCTGTAGGGAAAATGACATACCTATAAGTTCCTGCATACTTCTGGGTTTAGGGTGCGTGTACGCTCGCCCACCCACCCAGCTCCCGCTGTGTTCAATGATCCATGGCTGGGACCTGCTGATCAGCTGTGTGCAATCAGAGTCCAGATCTCTGTGTTGGTAAACAATACAGAGCTCTGTTCAGAGGGAGCAATCTGTCAGTTTCTCATCCCTGCAATGTAAAAAAACAGTACACTTTACACATAGTTAGGAATGCTTTTAACCCCTTAATTGCCCTAGACGGTTGACCCTTTTCCAGCCATTGTCATTAGTACCATGACCGTGTATAGTATTATTGCTGATCACTGTATTAACGTCACTGGTGTTGTCAGTAGCAGTTAGTCAGATCCCTCCACGTCAGTGTCAGATCTCATTTTTTTAAAAAATGTATTGAATATGTTTCATAGCAGACAGTAAAGAAATATAATTTTTTGTTTTTGCAAATTTTTGGTCTTCTTTTTTTTTTTTTTTTGTTTTTGGCGCAAAAAAAACCCCAGTGGTGATCAAATACTACCAAAAGAAAGCTGTATTGGTGTGAAAAGTATGCATTTAAAAATATAAGTTTTTTTTTTTGTTTGGGTACAGCGTTGCATGACTGCGCAATTACCAGTTAAAGTAGCTCAGCGCCAAATAGCAAGAAATGGCCTGGTAATGAAGGGGGTAAAATCTTCCAGAGCGCAAGTAGTTAATGTGAGTAACTTTGAGAGGGTGCTTTATTTTATTGAACTTTATTCCTATTTATCCATCTTGCCAGGTTTCATTTAATACTGTTAAAAATGACCTTTCCATTTCAGTCTGTAGCTGCTCCCCTTTTTTTTTTTTTTTTTTTTTTTTTTTTTTTTTTTACCGTTTACGAGAAGCCATGTGGGAGACACAGCAAACATGTGGAAGAAGGTGCTCTGGTCAGATTAGACCAAAATAGAATTTTTTGGCCTAAAAGCAAAACACTATGTGTGGAGGAAAACTAACACTACACACCATCCCCACCAAGAAACGTGGTGGCAGCATCATGTTGGGGGGATGCTTTTCTTTAGCAGGCACAGGGAAAGCTGGTCAGCGTTAATGGGAAGATGGATGGAGCCAAATACAGAGCGATCTTAGAAGAAAACCTGTGAGATTGGGGCAGAGGTTCAAACACCTTCCAGCAGGACAACCATCCTAAACCTACAGCCAGAGCTACAATGGAAGGGTTTAGATCAAAGCATATTCATGTGTTAGAATGGCACAAGTCCAGGCATAAATACAATTGAGAATCTGTGGTAAGACTTGAAAATTGCTGTTCAGACGCTCTCCATCCAATCTGACAGAGCTTGAGCTATTTTGCAAAGAAGAATAGGAAAAAATGCCCCTTTCTATATCTGCAAAGCTGGTAGAGACATACCCAAAAAGACTTGCAGCTGTAATTGCAGAGAAAGGTGGTTCTACAAAGTATTGACTCAGGTCTGCTGAATACAAATGCACGCCACACTTTTCAGATATTTATTTGTTTAAAAAAAAAAATCCCAATAAAATACATTTTACGCTTTTGGTTGTAACATGACAAAATCTGGTAAATTTTAAGGGGACTGAACACTTTTTCAAGGCACTCTATCTACAACATCCCTTGTGATAGCAGTAAGCATGACAGGTCCTGTTTAGAGAGAGATCTGGGGTCTTATAGATCTCTGCCCTCCAAAAGCGTCTGATCAGATTCTTTACATGCCGGTAACTGCTTGTAAACCTCAAACTGGATGTACCTTCCTCCCCTCTCAAAGTACCTGGACACCAAGCGGTACAGGGCTCCCCAATCTCTCGGGAGAGTCTGGTAAAGGTGTCGGGCTGCATCAGGGGGGCGCCCTGTAAAAGTGATCGAGCAGCTACAAGAAAGCCCATTGCCGGCTGAAAATTTTGATACCGGGATTGTGCCTGCACAGTATAACTACTTCAACCCGAGAACGTATGGGTAAGTCCTAAAGGCTTGAAGTAGTTGTGCTCACTGAGCTAATCTACAGAAAGAGGCAGGAGAAGGGTACATTCTATACTTTCAGAGGCAATCTTACATAGGGACTGTTGATGACTGTCAGTGCTGAGATTTCTTTCACTTTCCGTTGACTCCTGATGAAGATATCATGTACCTGGTAGCAGCCTGATATGATGAGGAAGGCCTCTCTTAAACCTCTGACTCGGGGCCCCTGATAGTGTAGACAGGAGGCACAGGAGTACAGAGTAGTACGAGTGCCTGTGTGTCTTGCTAGCAGCAGGGCAGGTATCCACGCTGGGCAGGAGAATTTATCAGATGGCTCCAGTAAGCAGCTAATACTGAAGACAGCAGGCAGAGTCAGGCAGACCGGGACATAGACAGGATGGATCGGGTTCAGGGCACAGGGAGGAGGGTGGTCAGGAAACAAGTCGGGTCTGGAACCGATCAGTAAAGCAGGAGCCAATGGAGCAGACAGAAGCGGAAATCTGGGGACAAGCCGAGGTCTATGCAGGTGGAGTTCAGAGAATGGTCAAGACAAGCCGGGTCAGCAACTGGAAGCAGGGTACAGATTCACAGGTTATACAGGAGGCTGAAGACAAAGCAGCACTGATCCTGAGCACTGTCTGAGTTTAAATAGGCCGTTTGGTGTCAGCATTTGTGACAGGTGCATGGAAGCGCCGGTGCGCACGAGAATGCACGCCGGCTTGTGTGCGCACACGTTAGTATGCGCATATGCATTAGCCAGTACCCAATTCTTGCAAGAATAAAAGGGAACATGTTTTAGCCTGTGCACAGAAGGCCTTTCCTTTTGTAAGGGCTATTGTGAAATCCCCAGATGGGGACAAATACTGCAGTGTTTTTTTATTTCTAAGCTGTCAAAGCAACTTCTTTGGTTACAGTTTTAGCACCCTCTAGTAGTTGGGCTGCTAGGTAAATCTAGTTTCATTTCTGTTGGTTTTTTATGTTTGTAAAATGCAATGATGTGTGGTTTACAGCTTGTTTCTTTTTCCAAAAGGTGCTTTGCATAGACTTTTATTGTCTCCGCTGTAATCAGAAACAGAAAATGTCTTTAACATAGAATACTGGTTGTTGTTCTCTGACTTGTGCAGTGTCCCATCTCTAATCAGAAACAGAGTATTGAGTTATGTAAGCTACAGAGAATAGTGTGTGTTGTGCAATCTGCAGCTTATTTTTTTGGCGCTCAGAGATATTATTTCACCTGAAATAAACTGTCTTGTTTTGGTAGTATTTGTTTCGGTGTAATCCATCATGAAATCTGATTGACTGCTAATGCTAGAAGTAAGGCTTCATGCACAAGGGTGTATTTGCCCCGTGTTTGCCCCATACCAGGTGTATTTGGTGCACGGGAGACGCAGGTGGTGTATACAACCCCCTGCCAGCAGCCTGGCAAAGTCAGTAATGGGTTGAAAAACACTTTGGCTGTCGCTACATCTGAGCAGTAGTAGTTTATAGGGACATATGCCCTGAATGAAGACTTTCTGCATTGAGGCATACATCCCTGTGAATACTGCTCAGATATGCATACAGGTGAAGAGGAGTATTTCAGCCCATCATTAATTTTGACAGGCTGCTGATAACAGGCTCTACGCACCACTGTTGCCTCCTGGGTGCCAAAATGTGCCCATTTTTTTTTCATTTTATGCTGTATGGTCAACTGCTCCTCTCTACATACAGCCTGACCACAAATTGCTTGAGGATATATAATGTATGTATGTGTATGTTTTCGACTATGGAGCATATGTATAAGGAGGGATACAAATACCAACTTACTTAAAATTGATAAGGTCCCTCTAGGCAGATAGTTCATTGCTCACATCAGACCAGTACTGGTCTTATATCGACCGAGTTCAAACTCTGTGGAAAACAAGTCTGCACACTGGTTCTATAAGACCATGTATATTAGCAACTATGTCCAATATTCAGGGCCAAAAGATGGATTTTAAAAACAAAAAATACTGACCTACAGTGACCACCCAAAAGAGTATTCGTCTAGGTGCCTGTTTCCTCCCCGATGTAATCATGCAAAATCCCAAGATGTGGCTGAAACCACTCATCTCTTGGGTAGTCTCCTATATACGGTGAGATGGCTGCCTTAAATGGCGGGGCTAACTGTGGTCAATTACCACCAACTTGGAAAAACCGTCTACATCCGAAATAACGCACCATTACCCGCCATATGGGAAGGCAACAGGACACCAGACCTGTGGCCCTGCCCCGACATGGATTGAACCACTGTTCTCCACACACACCCCAGCCACAAACGCATGCATGCCAGCCAGACAGCAGCTCGACCACAACCACATCACAAACATCCATACCACAAAAAAGAGAGAGAGCCCATCTATCATAAAGAATGGGCCACCCATCTTGCAAAAAAAAAAAAGTGGCAAGTGGTTAAGGTATAAAACCTTCTACCTTTTTACAACCACTTTAACCATTAGCCTACTGGGCACTTTTACCCCCTTCCTGTCCAGGCCAATTTTTAGCTTTCAACTTGTCACACTTTGACCCCTTTCACACTGGGGCGGTTTGCAGGCGTTATTGCGCTAAAAATAGCGCCTGCAAACCGCCCCTAAACAGCCTCCCCTGTTTGTTCAGTGTAAAAGCCCGAGGGCTTTCAAACTGAAGCGGTGCGCTGGCAGGAGAAGAAAAAATCTCCTGTCAGCTGCATCTTTGGAGCGGGAAAGGAGCGGTGTATTCACCGCTCCTGCCCACTGAAATCAATGGGACAGCGCGGCTATACCGCGGTAATACCGTGGCTATAGCCGCGCTATACGAGGGGTTTTAACCCTTTTTCGGCCGCCAGCGGGGGGTTAAAACCGCACCGCTAGCGGCCGAATACCACTGTAAAACAGCGCTAAAAATAGCGCTGTTTTACCGCCGACGCCCCCTACCGCCCCAGTGTGAAAGGGGCCTTTGAATGGCAATTGCACAGTTATGCAACCTTGTACCCAAACAAAATTTTTATCTTTTTTTTTTTTTTTTTTTTTTTTTTTTTTTTTTTCACACAGAGCTTCTTTTGGTGGTTTTTAATCACCACTGGATTTTTTTTTTTTTTTGCCAAATACACAAATTTTTGAAAACAAATATTCATAGTTTGTTATAACATTTTTCTCCTTCACTAAGGTGCGTTGATGAGCTCTGATAGGCTGCACTTATGGGCACTGGTATGCGACACTGATGGGCACTGACTGGCAGCACTGGTGTGCACTGGTAGGTGGCACTGATGGGCACTGCCAGCAATGATTGGCAGCTCTGGTGGGCACAGTTGTGACTGCACTGATAATCAGGACACTGATGCTCAGTGCCTTGCTTATCAGTGTAGATGCCCCTTTTTAGAGAAGCCGGTTATCAGCTCTCTTCTCATGCTGACAGCGGGTGCACAGCGGGGCGTGATCACGGGACGGCGCCCCAGAACTAGACTATGCTGTAGCCGTCATTCAGCTGTAGCTGTCTTTCAGCTATAGCAAGGTCGGCAAGTGGTTAAAGTTCAACTAAACCCTCATATCCATTAAAGCCAAAGAAGCTGCCATCTTGGCCTGTTTGATCTGTAGTTGCTAAGGTGCTGCACATGTGATCAGGTATGACACCAGCCATTTACTCTTCATGGGCATTTTTTTTTCAGCTAAGCACACCCTCCTGCCTGCGTGCCTGAGTTAAGGGCAGATGGATTCCAGGAAGTAAATGTTACATGAATCCCCTGCCCTTACTTAAGATGGCCATGTCTAGAAATGCTAGGGGGGTGTTTTTCAAAGTGATTTCTCAACAAAAAAAAGCATAGGAACATGGATGAGTTTGCATTAAGTATAAAAATGAATTGTATACTTTGTGGTGATCAGATACAGTTTAGTTCCACTTTTAAATCTATGTGCTTTAATATTGAGGTTCAGTGAAAATAAAGCCTTTCACTGAAATATGCATATTTTTCAACCAAGCATATTCAAAATTCTGCACAAATTGGTGGTTTTCCAGTGTGTTTATGTATTTAGTTTACAGCAGTCAGGAGAGCCTTTCCTCACCAATAAGACTGCAATGTTCTGAGCTGCTGTATGCAGGTGGTACTTTTCCTTATATGCATGCTTGTCCTGGGCTATGATTCGAAGTATTGAATCCTGTGGGTCGGTGTAACAGACAGGCAAATAGTAATTAGAGAAAAGGCATCTAAAATCCCCTAGATTTCTCTCATTGCAGGTTTTGGGGCTCGTTTACACCAGCAGCATTGGGCTGTATTGTCCCAATGCAAGAGCAAGGCAATTTGCCATAATGTCTAGTTTGGTTCAGTTTGCATGCAAGCTGAACAAAAATGGACGTGTTGCATTTTGCTGCAGGGCTTTCCAACATGCTATCAGTACATACTGCAGTGCATGTTAATAACATGCAGTGAAAAATAGTTTAAAGATGGACTAAAGGATTTCAACGCATGTTAAAATCAAATTACAGCACAAGTTAAAAAGCTCATGGTATGAACGAGCCCTTTAAGTATGCAGTTGAATAGAACCGATGTACAGGATGCAAACTCTGTTTAAAAACACTTCTAACAAGATTTATTTATTACATTGGATTTTATACATAAGATAAGGGGATGGAGTGAGCTGTTCTTATAAACAAGCAAATAGATTGATGTCACATTTCATATGTTGGCAGCTATCTCGCGAAACTAAAGCCTTGAGAAGGGGGGGGGGGGGGGGGGGAGAGCATTCTGCTCACAGCTCAGTCTATATCTAAAGTGGATTGTAGAAAATGGATGCCGTTTGCTTAAAGTGATTGTAACGTCTCATATTTTTTTCATTAAAATAACGAACATGTTGTTCTTACCTGCTCTGTGCAGTGGATTTGCACAGAGCAGCCCTGTTCCTCCATTTAGACACGGAGCTGCTTTTCGGCTCTCTCGCTCTCTCTCTCTCTCGCACTGCTCTCAAAGTCAGTTGGCCAATGGCGCCGCTGCGGTGTCTTAGCCAATCATAAGGGAGAGTCCCGGATGGCCGAGACACTTGTGCACATTGCTGGAGAAAGGTTGGGCTCGGGTAAGTATTAGTGGGGCTGCTACACACACAAGGTTTATTTTTTTTCTTAATGCATATTATGCATTAAGATAAACCTTCTGCCTTTACAACCACTTTAAATAAATGATACAGTAAAAAAAAAAAAAAAAAAATGTCAGCTAGGATTTTGTAGTCAAGGTCCCTTTTTTTTCAGTATAATGTTGTTGCAGGTTATATGACCATCCAGTTGTGTGTAGAAAATACATTTCATACCAGGGGCACAAAGGTTCTTACAGATATGAATATGTTGTATGAAGACTTCGAGGGAACTGTCTGCCAATTCTGTTTTTTTTTTTTCATTTCGGCCTCTTGATAGATTTATTTATTTTAACAGGACGTATCATTACAAAGTTTCCTTGCTCTGGAGAGAAAGAGGTCAATGAAGCCATTCAAAGTGCCAAAGCTGCTTTCAAAATATGGAGCCAGAAATCTGGAATGGAGCGAGGCCGTGTCTTGTTGGAGGCAGCCCGTATTATTAGGGTATGCTTTTGTAATCTAATCTAAACCTCATTGTAAATGCCATAATGCTGAGTAACAATAATTTGATCTCTGTATGTTTGTCATATTTTTAACTTGGCACTTTTTTAACTAGTCTTTGGAATTTTCTCCAGTTACCCAAGAAGCAGAAGTTTTCCTGGGTAATGAAGTATACTACTGATCTCTCTGCAGCAGTCCTGTAGTCGGCAGAGATTACCCACCTGTGTTCAGTTAGTGCAGGATTCTGCTTCAGGTCAAAAAATGGTGTGGTGTTTCTATGTAGAGTCATCAGGTCCAGAGCCGCATCAGTATTCCCATCCCTATCTCACAAGTTTCACTTTTGCGAGTGTTTAAAACACCCCATTTACACACCAGGTTAAGCAGATGGATACAGCACTGCTACTGGGAACACAAATAGATACCCTTCACACAACTAAGGTTCAGTATCAAGAAGCAAACATTGTTAGGGGTAAATTCACTCTTAATATTATGAGTTGTAGTAAATAGCAGTCTGCACATAAATGAGTAAGTAAAGGATTAGGCCAATCACAGTTCACTAGACAATATGTTTACTAGGCTATAGGCTATAGAATGAAGCTCTATGCAGCTATATTAAGGTAAATCTGATAATCCACAAACTCACCAATAAGTAATGGCATTAGAAATCAGCAAAAACAAAGATAATACTGCAATAACTCATCTGTAAACAGTCGGCTTTATCCACATTAGAGTGCAGTCTATGTGAGTGGCAGCGATTAAAATTTAAAACTCCGTAGAGAGATACCTCCTACTATGGACAATAGGCAAAGTTCCTGTGAGGCAGGTATCTGAGTGAGCAGTCTTTAGCCCTAGTTCTTCAGCTGGCTAGCGTTGGGGCCCAGTCTTCATGGTGGTGCACATGAGTACAGTCCCAGAAAAGTCTGCATGCAATAAATAACGCTGCTAGTTAGATGGCCAGTCCCTGTGAGATCAGTTTCTGCTAGCAGCAACAGGTGAATGGCAGCAGTGTCCTCTCACAAGTCTCGGCTATACAGCAAAATGGCTTATTTGAGGATTTGCATAATTTAATTTAGAGAACATGCCCACAATTTTAAAGGTGTGTTTTTTTTTTTTTTTTTTTTTTTTTTTTTATTATTGCGAAGCAAACAACAAATAGGATAAAATATCTAAGTCAATGTGCATAACTATTCACCCCCCCTAAAGTCAATACTTTGTAGAGCCACCTTTTGCGGCTATCGCAGCTCCAAGTCGCTTTGGATAAGTCTTTATGAGCTTGCCACATCTTACCACTGGGATTTTTGCCCATTCCTCCTTCCAAAACTGCTCCATCTCCTTCAAGTTGGATAAAGTAGTGAGTGAGTCCTGGACAGCCGCACTCAGAAAGATTTTTGTTTATTCTTTATTGAATGAAGATCATCAAAAATGCATATCACAGCAGAAAAAAATGCAGGAAATCTGACGCGTTTCACACTGCAGTCAGTGCTTAATCATAGCTATGGATGGTTTGCACTTGTGAACAGCAATCTTTAAGTCTGACCACAGATTTTCTATTGGATTGAGGTCTGGGCTTTGACTAGGCCATTCCAACACATTTACATGTTTCCCCGTAAACCACTCAAGTGTTGCTTTAGCAGTGTGTTTGGGGTCATTGTCCTGCTGGAAGGTGAACCTCTGTCCTAGCCTCAAATCACACACAGAGTGGTACAGGTTTTGCTCTTGAATATCGCTGTATTTAGCATCATCCATCTTTCCCTCAACTCTGACCAGTTTCCCAGTCCTGACTGCTGAAAAACATCCCCACAGCATGATGCTATTCTTTGGGTGATGTGTTGGGTTTGCGCCAGACATAGAATTTTCTTTGGCCAAAAAAGTTCAATAGTTTAAGTTATTGTGGTAGGTTAGGGTAGTATAAGGTATTATAGTGGCAGCTTAGGTTAGTAAAAGATATTAGTGTTAGGGTAGTATAGGATATTATAGTGGCAGGTTAGGGTATTATGGAATATTATAGTGGAGGAGACAGCCACACCCCCCGGCTCCATCCACCAACTCCAGCTGCCTCAGGAGATATTGAAGATCCAAGAGGGACCGCCTGACCTGATTGGATGACAGGGGAGACTGTCAGCCGGCTTCCCTGCACTGCTGGGGCCCCCTGACGACCCGATGGACTTCATATAGACCACATATTATAACAAAGCTGGGAAAGTGCAGGGGCACTCATTAAGACCGCCCTCCTGCAATCTCCTCCTCTCCGGATCATTTCACACTCCACACCCCCGGGCTGACACCCCCACCCTTGGAACGCTACTGGTAAGAATGGCCTTGGCATCACTGGTTAAATAATGAAGAAACTCCTGCGCTGTCAGAAATACCTATGCTAAGGGGCACTGCTGCAACACCTAAATGGCTGATCCAAACAGACAAAAGTGGTGTGAATAAAGTAAGTGGTGATTGCGCTGTGATAAATGGGGAAGGAAGGAGGAGGCAGGGGAAGGGGCTAGCTCAAATGTATAGAGAGGTGAATGAAAAATGAAAAAATTATACAAAATATAAAGGTATAATGAGCATGAGGGCTAGTATCATACTAGCACATAAAAAATATCATGTAAATACTGAAACAGAAGAAAAGAAAAATCTCAGTGCAAAAGGGCTAGTACCATACTAGCACATATGTGGTAACTCAGCAAATACTTATCAAAAGAAAAATCTCAGTGCAAAAGGGCTAGTATCATACTAGCACATATGTGGTAACTCAGCAAATAATTGATGGTGACTCCAAGTAAATAACTAAATTGGTGAACAGTCCCACCACCTTGTAGTACAAAGTGCTCAAACAATGAGTCATCAGTTCCAAAAGGCAAAATGGAAAAATGATATAAAAGTAATAAAGTGCAGTCTAATGAGCACTAAATCTGAATAAACTGAAGAAACAAAATAGTCTAAAGCGTATAAAAAGCTATGAAATGAGTGACAAATACAGTGTGGGTACAAAAAAAAAAATATATATAAATCAAACAAAGTCCATGTGCATGAGGGCTAGTATCATACTAGCACATAAAAATATTGTAAATACTGACACAAAAGAAAAGAAAAAATCTCAGTGCAAAGGGGCTAGTATCATACTAGCACATATGTGGTAACTCAGCAAATACTTATTAGTGACTTCAAGAAAAAAAAATAAATGGTGAACAGTCCCACCACCTTGTAGTACAAAGTGCTCAAACAATGAGTCATCAGTTCCAAAAAGGCAAGTCCACAGGAAAGGGAAACAAAGTCTTCAGTGGGGACACCTCTGTGCTCGCAAGCAGCTCACCTTACTGCTGCAAGACAACAGCTTGTAATCCAGTAACAAGTCACCAGCAGACAAGGGTCCCATCCAGTAGTTCAGGCGATTCCGGTGGTGGGTGTGCAGGATGGTATATAAAAAACATAAGCAGACAGTATATAGTATAACTCCGTGGCGGCCAAAGTGGGAAAAAAGGGACAGGACACAGAAGGGGGGATGCACTCACTTTTGTAAAATGAGTGTGGGCGTCAAACCAACGAACGCCGAGTTCGTATACCTCAAAAAGGGTGTCTTCAAACCGTCCCCATTTCCTCAATGCTCGTCACAATGGGATGAATATATGTGGAGTGTTGGAAGAGAGTGCACATAGCGTGATCCCGTATATAAATCAGTTTATTAGGTTAAAAACAACATGGTACACTTACATTTAGCAGAAGGCTATAGTAAACATCCACGAGCGCCGAGCTCATATCCTATCATCAGTCTGTGACAGTTCCCGTGCTCCAAACCTCACGCGTATCGTCACGTCACGTGACTTCATCAGAGGATTTTTTTTTTTTGTACCCACACTGTATTTGTCACTCATTTCATAGCTTTTTATACGCTTTAGACTATTTTGTTTCTTCAGTTTATTCATATTTAGTGCTCATTAGACTGCACTTTATTACTTTTATATTTTGTATAATTTTTCCATTTTGCCTTTTGGAACTGATGACTCATTGTTTGAGCACTTTGTACTACAAGGCGGTGGGACTGTTCACCATTTAGTTATTTACTTGGAGTCACCATCAATTGTTTGCTGAGTTACTACTTATGTGCTAGTATGATACTAGCCCTTTTGCACTGAGTTTTATCTTTTGATAAGTATTTGCTGAGTTACCACATATGTGCTAGTATGGTACTAGCCCTTTTGCACTGAGATTTTTCTTTTCTTCTGTTTCAGTATTTACATGATATTTTTTATGTGCTAGTATGATACTAGCCCTCATGCTCATTATACCTTTTATATTTTGTATAATTTTTTCATTCACCTCTCTATACATTTGAGCTAGCCCCTTCCCCTGCCTCCTCCTTCCTTCCCCACTTATCACAGCGCAATCACCACTTACTTTATTCACTTGGCATCACTGGTGTCTTTCACCTCTTACTGAAGGGCTGGTCATACACTGATCGAAATTCATCTGGTCTCTGCTGAACTAGTCAAAATTGTGATCAGTTTGTGGCAGTCTCTGCTCCACGGAAGTAGGTAGTTTGCTTGGCCGCTTTCGACAGGACATGTTGGAAAACATTTTTCAGTCAGTGGCTAATTTTTTCTTTTTTCGTTCCAAGTTTATGGCCAGATTCAGATCCTTTCCCTCTTTGAACTATGCGTTTTTGTGGAATATTTTGCATGGTGATGTAACCTCTACGTAGTGGATTCTTGACTGGATGTATATATATGACGAATGCACTATACAGTGAGGATTAAAAAATGTTACCCCAACATCTCCTATTCCTGAAATGTGTCTGTTGTACCAGTCCCCATGCTTTCCTATTTGAATTGACAATGCTAGTCATGAGAGCAGATCCATCCCAGTGTGGTCAGTTTTCTGGCTGTTCTAGGACAAAAGTCTTTCTGTCCTCCAATGGCCCGTTATGCTCAACAGAACAGAAATTAGGAGATCACTTATGAAAAAAGTTACAAAAAAAAGTTTGTTTTTTTATTTAAATCTATACACAAATGTTTGCCTTTTAATTTCCATTTTAAACAGAATGGGTTGTTTTACAAGATTAGGAGGGTTCACATATACAGTATCTCTCGAGTGAGTACACCCCTCACTTTTTTGTAAATATTTTATTATATCTTCATGTAACAACACTGAAGAAATAACACTTTGCTACAATGTAAAGTAGTGAGTGTACAGCTTGTATAACAGTGTAAACTTGCTGTCACCTCACAATAATGCAACACACAGCCATTGTCTAAACCACCTTCAACAAAAGTAAGTACACCCTGAAGTGAAAATGTCCAAATTGGGCCCAAGGTGTCAATGTTTTGTGTGGCCACCATTATTTTCTAGCACTGCCTTAACCGTCTTGGTCATGGAGTTCACCGGAGCTTCACAGGTTGCCACTGGAGTCCTCTTCCACTCCTCCATGACCACATCACGGACCTGGTGGATGTTAGACCTTGTGCTCCTCCACCTTCCGTTTGAGGATTCCCCACAGATGCTCAATAGGGTTTAGGTCTGGAGACATGCTTGGCCAGTCCATTACCTTTAGCTTCTTTAGCAAGGCAGTGGTCGTCTTGGAGGTGTGTTTGGGGTCCTTATCATGTTGGAATACTGCCCTGCGGCCCAGTCTCTGAAGGGAGGGGATTATGCTCTGCTTGAGTATGTCATAGTACGTGTTGGCATTAATGGTTCCCTCAACGAACTGAAGCTCCCCAGTGCCAGCAGCATTAATGCAGCCCCAGACCATGGCACTCCCACCACCATGCTTGACTGTAGGCAAGACACACTTGTCTTTGTACTCCTCACCTGGTTGTCGCCACACACACTTGACACCATCTGAACCAAATAAGTTTATCTTGGTCTCATCAGACCACAGGACATGGTTCTAGTGTGCTTGTCTTCAGCAAACTGTTTGCGGGCTTTCCTGTGCATCATTTTTAGAAGAGGCTTCCTTCTGGGACGACAGCCATGTAGACCAATTTGATGCAGTGTATGGTCTGAACACTGACAGGCTGACCCCCCCCCCCCCCCCCCAGCCCTTCAACCTTTGCAGCAATGCTGGCAGCACTTATACATCTATTTCCCAAAGACAACCTCTGGATATGACGCTGAAAATGTGCACTCAACTTCTTAGCTCGACTAGGGCGAGGCCTGTTCTGAGTGGAAACTGTCCTGTTAAACTGCTGTATTGTCTTGGCCACTGTGCTGCAGTTGAGTTTCAGGGTCTTGGCAATCTTCTTATAGCCTAGGCCACCTTTATGTAGAGCAACAATTCTTTTTTTTTTTTTTTCAGATCCTCAGAGTTCTTTGCCATGAGGTGCCATGTTGAACTTCCAGTGATCAGAGTGAGAGCGATAACGCCAAATTTAACACACCTGCTCCCCATTCACACCTGAGATCTTGTAACACTAATGTCACATGACAATGGGGAGGGAAAATGGCTAAATGGGCCCAATTTGGACATTTTTCACTTAGGGGTGTACTCACTTTTATTGTCAGTGGTTTAGACAATAATGGCTGTGTGTTTTGAGTTCTTTTGGGGGGACAGCAAATTTACACTGTTATACAAGCTGTACACTTACTACTTTACATTGTAGCAAAGTGTCATTTCTTCAGTGTTGTCACATGAAAAGGTATAATAAAATATTTACAAAAATGTGAGGGGTGTACTCACTTTTTTTTGTACTTAAGGCTGTTGTCTTCGCGGAAGACAACCCCTCCATGGGGTGGGGGTAAGGGAGGTGTTATTGGGGATGCAGCCTGAAACTTTCTGGGGGGGGGGGAGCGCAGCCTGTCGCCTCAAGTCGGCTTATGGGCCTCACCAGTGCTCTATGACGATGATAATCACGTCTCCGGCCCGGCTCCTTCTTTCTCCTTATCTCTGTTCTTCCTGATGTGACCACAGAGTAATGGTACTGGGAGAAGGGGAGTAGGTGCCCTCTGGTAGTTGGAGGGTGGAAGTGCAAGCTGTGCTGACTCGCTCCCCTGCCGCCCACCCCCCTGTTGGCAGCTCTGCCCCTAACGGGCCATGGACTGGCACCGGTCCACAGCTTGGCTGGGGACCTCTATTAAGTGCATATTTGTGACTCTATGAAAATGAAGGAAAGTGGGGATTTTTCCTGTGGTAAATGGACTCCAGCTGTTTGTTTGTTTGTTTTGTTTTTTTGTTTTTTTTTTTTTTTTTATAAAACTATCCGTCATTGTAAACCTTCTTTTTTTTTTTTTTTTTTTTCTGTTAATTTGCAAGGCTACATAATTTTTCATGCTTTAAAATAGCTGCATATTTTTCAGCTGTGGCCAATAGACATAGTTGATATCCCTGTCTGAATGGTAAAATAACCATGTATATTTCCATCTTCGTACAAATCCACTTTAAATTAAATTCCATTGAATTCAGACCTGTGAGTGAAATCGAACACTGTTTCAGTCCAGATCTGCAAGTTTAAATATTTTCTATAAAGTGCAAAAACTCTTTGGTTATGACTTTTTTTATTATAGGAGCGCAGTGAGGAGCTTGCTACAATGGAAACAATAAACAATGGGAAATCTGTCTTTGAAGCTAGAGTGGATATAGAGATTTCATGGCAGACATTGGAATACTATGCTGGACTTGCTGGTACTATGGCTGGTAAGATGTGTGGTTTTGGTTTTTTTGGGGGTTTTTTGCCTTGCTTGAATGCTGACAAAATGTGTTAATGCTTGCAATAAATCTGACAAAATATATTTTATTGTAATGGCTGTATAATAAGCACATCCTTGGTATTTGCCCTCCAGCTTTAATCATGTAGGGCAGACACCTAAAGCCCAGGGCACTCTTATATGCAAATAAGACTGCCATCAGTGGTCCCTAGTTAGTGGTTGCTTCTCTGCTCCTACATCCTATAATTTTATTTTTGAGGTCACCCAATACAGAGATGAACCGAAAATAAGCTTTGAGTGGGGCTATTTGAATATCTGAGTCACAGGTTTTGGGGGTCCTAGGGCAATCTACAGAACAGCATAACCAATTTGCAGCACATGGAAGTGTCTCTGTTTTCTTGGTAAATTATAAAGGCATTTTTGATAGTGTAGCGGGATTAGAACACCTGTCAGGTTTTTGTTTGTGTCCCCATTTAGGAAGATTCATTCTTTTTATTTGACATGTGTACCATTATTGCTGATAGTGAAAGAAAATCCCACATTATTGTTTGAACAGTAATTGAGGAAAATCTTCCAATGGGGAAGCTAGTTCTGGTGACAACCAGGGATTGCCTCACTTTGGAGGCATTTCCTCCCACTTCCTGTTTTGGCTATAGGACAGGAAGTGAAATGAAAAATACCCAAATGGGACACACATGGCTAAAAACCTTACCCATATAACCCTCCCTTTATCCAAAGTGGGGAAAAAAGCTTTGCCTTTTAGTTCTACTTTTTAGGTAGTTAGTTCTTTTAAATGATTGGTTCCGTCCATTGGATGGGGGCTGGTTTGTGAACAGGTTGGAGCAGCAATTTGACTATAATCCAGTTGCTGACAATTCTTATGCTACTATTGTGGGGGTCTAAGAAGTTGTTTTAGGACATATCCATAGGTGTGTGTATATGGAGTATGCCTAGGACCACTTTCCATACAAGATGTAAGTCAAGTAGGGATATAAGGGGTCCATTCTATGCCTCAGATGGAGAGCAACACAAGCAATTTGTACTCTGCTGGGGACATGTAAGTGCGTGGCTTGTCAGGGGTGATAATGGTGGGTATCAAAGCCCAAGAGTGGACTTAAATATTAAGCTTCGTAAATATGTAATTTTATGTAGCACCCACAAATTTGGCAGAAACTTACACTTTGTATAGATCATTCACATCAGTTATTTCCCATGTAGATGCTTAAAGTGACACTATCACTACAGGGTCAGAATTCAAATAACCCAAGTCTATACCAGATGAGGTTATAAACTTAACTTTCTGGTGGGCTGAGTTTTGAAAAACTTCTATATTGGTGATTTCCAGTCGCTGCATGTATTTGACATTTTGAGTGGGTCAAATACTTATTCCACCTGCATCCCAGTGTGGCTCCTCCCGCTGGCTTGTACATCGTGTAGGAGGTATCTCGTCGTGTAGTTGTAGGAGAAGGTATTTACATCTGGAATTGTTGAATAAATACAGCGCCTTGGAATCCCAATGAGTGTTTCAACACATGGGCCACCGTAAGGATAAGTATATTGCTTCTGCTTTTATAGGCTGGGCTTATTTGAATTTTGACCCTGTAGGGGTTCATTTTTTAATTCGATGTTCCTACCATATTTCTACAGACATACTGTGGCCAACTTGCGTGAAAGTTACTTAAAGTTGTTGTGAAACCTTGCATACCCGGTGAAGTGGTTATCCTCAGGTGATGCACAGAGATAAAACAAATCCTCTTACCAGAGGCGTAACTAGAACCTTCAGGACCCCAGGGCAAGAAACCATGAAGGGCCCCTCTGACCCCTGGCTGTGGCACTTTGCACTGTTCTTGGGGCCCTTTTACTTCCATCGTAGGGAACTTTATTACAGTCCCACAGCGAGAACCTTTCACTTGTTCTGCAGCGGGCCCCCTTCCTGCCGTCTTGGTGCACCCCCACGGTGGTGGAACACCAGGGCCCAGTCACAAGTGCAACCTTTGCAACCCTAGTAGTTCCACCACTGTTGTCAGTATGACTGTAAATGGTGTCAGTAGAGCAGTGGACGGGGTCTTTTTTTTTTTTTTTCCCACTTTCAGTCCCTGTTGCAAAGATATTTAATCACACTTGGGCTGCTGGTGATTACCGGCAGAAGACTCAGTGGGGTTCCCTGTGATTCAATGCAGTTGGGAAACCCCCTTGAAAGCAATGAGGGCCAGAGACAGCCCATTTGCATGTAATTGCTCATGCTCCAACTACCTGCAGATGATTGGCCCTAGAGTCAGTCGGCATCCAGGGTTGGTAATCTGCTGCATCAGTAATTACATGCAAACAGTTGCAAACAGCTGCGGGCACTGTCAGGCTCCCATTGCCTTCAATGGGGCTTCCTGCTTGCAGCTAATTGCAGGGAACCCTGTTGAGTCTTTTGTTGGTAATTGCAAAAGCTGTCATTCGCAAGTGCAAATGAGGCTCAATGCAAACAGCCCATCCACAGTTTATCCAAAACAAAATTAACATTTCGGCTTTAGATACTCTTTAAGCTGTAGTAGGCAGAGCAATCAGACATATTGCATTTTTAGTGTTTTTTTTCTTTTTTTTTTTTTTTTGTTTTTTTTTTTTTTTTTTTTTTTTATAATGCTCTATATAAAAATACATTTTTTCCCAGTGCAATAATTTTTTATGTGCTTTCCCTCTATTTATTTAGGTCAGCATGTGCAGCTCACTGGAGGCTCATTTGGTTACACAAGGAGGGAACCTCTTGGAGTTTGTGTTGGGATTGGTGCTTGGAATTACCCCTTCCAGATTGCATGCTGGAAGTGTGGACCAGCTCTTGCTTGTGGTATGTGTTCTGCTCAAAATGAACCTGTTGTTAAAATGTAAAGGTTAAGCTCATATTTTGCAAAAAAGCAATAAAGGCAACAGCAATGATCTTGAGGTCAATATAGATTTACGCTTTTTTTTTTTTTTTTTTTTTTTTTTTTTAATTCAAGCCTGCAAAACATTGCACCTGTGATAAGTGCTTCATGTGTGCAATGCATAGGTTCTATCAGTGTTTTCTCCCAGCCCCAGGTCCATAAGAGAGGTATGGACCTGCTGTTATGGGGATGAAGTAAGTTGCGGAAGGACTACAAAGCATAGACTGTGTTCTGCATAGTACCTCTGCCCCAGTGGTAGAAGGGACTTGTAGTATTTTCTGATAAACAATCCTGGACCTTGAGAATACAGCTATGCAGGCAGTCATGCACAGCTGAGAATGCTGCTAGAATATTAACCCTGCGAGTTAGGTAAAGGAGAGAGGAAGTAGCGTTTTGGGTCTTGGGGATGCTATATCTTCATTTTAGTTGCTGAATTTTGGTGTAATGTGAAACATAGTTAAAAATGTGAACCTAGCTTTAAACTTCACATGAACAAATACTGCACACATCGGCATTACATTAGCACACTATTTTAGAAAAAAGTCTTTTTTGCTATTAATTTAAAAAAAAAAAAAAAAGATTCTGCAGCTTTTTCATGTGCACTAAAGCCTAGGCAAATTACCATTACATGGTCTGTAGCTAGCAAGTGGCATTGTGAGATTTTGACTGTTAGAAACTTCACAGTAAAAATGTTCACTTTGCAAGGGTATTTTCACTTTAAAAGGGAATTCCCACTTCGCTTAGTGAACATGGTGAAAATTCTCTCTGCAAAGAATACCCAATCGTGTAGCTGATAGGGATTTGGATGATTGAAGTCCTCATGATTGGATGATTGAAGTCAGCATAGCTTCCCTATGTTCAAGAGGAAGTAAAAACTCCCTTACAAAGTGAACGTTCCTTAGCTCAGTGAACATGCTCGTTTTCTTTAGTTATAAAGAATAATGGATACTTGTGCCACCCCACAAAAAAGTAAATGAAACAGATATAAAAAATATAAAATATGGAAAATAATAGGTAGCTATTAGGAAATGGTAAATACTTGTGTGCAAACTAAAAAGATAAATAAAACGAGGTATACAAATAGTAGCTGCCACACATAAAAGTGTTCACACACCGATCAAAAACAAATAGGGCAATAAAATATGTGGCGCTTAACTAAATATTTAAAAACACTAAAAAACTAGATATGTGAAACTCTCAACTATACCAGGAGGATCCAAGATAAGGGACTCCAAGTAATAATTATGTCTAAGCAGTTAATCTTCCACTACATTGTGCAACCAAAGGTCACAAAAAAACAGTATTGCATCAAAAAATGAATCAATATCAAGCTGAGGTGAAGCCTCTAAATGATGATTAATCAGAGAGAAATGTTTCCAATCAGTAAATGTTTCTCAATATTGGTGGATAACAGGGGAACATGATAATAAATAGTAAAATACACATATGTAGCAAGAATCAAACATCACAGGTCAAATAACTAAAAAAAATGTGTCAAAATAACTAAATCCACCCGTAGTGCAACATGGGTACTGATTCAAATATTCAAAATGCACCGCTCCAACAATGATGTATCAAAATGAATAATGAAAGAAAACAATTGCCTCAAAAGTAAATAAGTGCAAATAAAAAACAGTGCAGCATCAATGAGGTCTGAAACTAAATACAGATAAGTGTAAACAAGTGAAGCACAACAATGAGTGCAGCATCAATTAGAGCTTAATTAGAGAAAGCATAACCTGACAAGCGATTAATGTGAATAAAATAATTAACAATAAATAGTCCCAAAAAAAGTCCCATACATAATCAGATCCCCATCGTGACAATTAAATAGGAAATATAGTGTCAAAACAAGTTCCTCCAGGAGTGACCAATGGTGGAAAAAAAGGTGAAATAAAAGTGATGGTTCCCCCAGCCTCTCATCTCTCGGCTGAACGATGACAGCCCAGCAAGCTAATAAAGATGACCCAGGCAGCTTCCCGATCTCCCTAATGACAGATCCCCCAGGGATCTCCAGACTTCTGCTTTCAGATGATTCAAGTAAACTCAGCTCAAAAAATAAAGAGGGAAGGACTCCATAGTGTAATAAGGTATAAAAAATTTTATTACAGCCTTTACCCACTTACATAATAAAACTCAACAGCAAACGAAAAAAACCTCAGCTGTTCACTGCTCACCGACCCCGGCCGTGATCGGGAAGCCGAGTGCAGTCGAACGACCCGCCTCTCTCCTCCCTGACGCGTTGCGTGACTGTCATGTCACTTTTTCAAAGGGTATCTTTTTTTGGGACTATTTATTGTTAAATATTTTTATTCACATTATTATCGCTTACACACCTGTTTGAAGAGTTGCTTGTCAGGTTATGCTTTCTCCAATTAATCTCTAATTGATGCTGCACTCATTGTTGTGCTTCACTTGTTTACACTTATCTGTATTATTTAGTTTCAGATCTCATTGATGCTGCACTGATTTTTTTTATTTTGCACTTATTTACTTTTGAGGCAATTGTTTTCTTTCGTTATTCATTTTGATACATCGTTGTTGGAGCGGTGCATGTGGAATATTTAAATCATTATCTATGTTGCACTATGGGTGGATTTGGTTATTTTGACACTTTTTTTTTTTTTTTTTGATGATATTTGATTATTGCTACATATGTGTATTTTACTGTTTATTATCATATCCCCCTCTTATCCACCAATATTGAGAAACATTTACTGATTGGAAACATTTCTCTCCGATTATCATTTAGAGGCTTCACCTCAGCTTGATATTCATTTTTTGATGCAATACTGTTTTTTTTATGACCTTTTGGTTGCACAATGTAGTGGAAGATTAACTGCTTAGACATAATTATTACTTGGAGTCCCTTTATCTTGGATCCTCCTGGTATAGTTGAGAGTTTCACATATCTAGTTTTTTAGTGTTTTTAATATCTAGTTAAGCGCCACATCGTTTTCTTTACTAAATCAACCCCAGAGAGTCTGTTCTGCTACACTACTTCGCAGAAAGAATGGTCTGAATGACTGTTTGCATGTATAGATATACAGTATCTCACAAAAGTGAGTACACCCCTCACATTTTTGTATATATTTTATTATATCTTTTCATGTGACAACACTGAAGAAATACACTTTGCTACAATGTAAAGTAGTGAATATACAGCTTGTGTAACACTGTAAATTTGCTGTGCCCTCAAAATGACTCCACACACAGCCATTCATGTCTAAACTGCTGGCAATAAACGTGAGTACACCCCTAAGTGAAAATGTCCAAATTGGGCCCAATTAGCCATTTTCCCTCCCCGGAGTCATGTGACTCGTTAGTGTTACAAGGTCTCAGGTGTGAATGGGGAGCTGGTGTGTTAAATTTGGTGAAAATGTCCCAATTGGGCCCAAAGTGACTATTTTTTGTGTGGCCACCATTATTTTCCAGCACTGCCTTAACCCTCTTGGGCATGGAGTTCACCAGAGCTTCACAGGTTGCCACTGGAGTCCTCTTCCACTCCTCCATGATGACTTCACAGAGCTGGTGAATGTTAGTGACTATGTTCTCCTCCACCTTCCATTTTGAGAATGCTCAATAGGGTTTAGGTCTGGAGACATGCTTGGCCAGTCCATTACCTTTACTCTCAGCTTCTTTAGCAAGGCAGTGGTCGTCTTGGAGGTGTGGTTGGGGTCCTTATTTTGGAATACTGCCCTGCGGTCCAGTCTCCCAAGGGAGGGGGATCATGCTCTGCTTCAGTATGTCACAGTACATGTTGGCATTCATGGTTCCCTCAATGAACTGTAGCTCCCGAGTGCCGGCAGCACTCATGCAGCCCCAGACCATGACACTTCCACCACCATGCTTGACTGTAGGCAAGACACACTTGTCTTTGTACTCCTCACCTGGTTGCTGCCACACACGCTTGACACCATCTGAACCAAATAAGTTTATCTTGGTCTCATCAGACCACAGGGCATGGTTCCAGTAATCCATGTCCTTAGTCTGCTTGTCTTCAGCGAACGGCAAACTGTTTGCAGGCTTTCTTATGCATTATCTTTAGAAGAGGCTTCCTTCTGGAACGACAGCCATGCAGACCAATTTAATGCAGCGTGCGGTGTATGGTCTGAACACTGACAGGCTGACCTCTACTGTAATGCCGACAGCACTTATACGTCTATGCTGAGCATGTGCACTCAACTTCTTTGGCTGACCATGGCTGTTCTGAGTGGAACCTGTCTTGTTCAAGTTGGCCTTGGCCACCATGCTGCAGCTGAGGTTTCAGGGTCTTGGCAATCTTCTTATAGCCTAGGCCATCTTTATGTAGAGCAACAATTCTTTTTTTCAGATCCTCAGAGTTCTTTGCCATGAGGTGCCATTTTGAACTTCCAGTGACCAGTATGAGAGAGCAATAACACCAAATTTAACACACCTGCTCCCCATTCACACCTGAGACCTTGTAACACTAAAATGGCTAATTGAGCCCAATTTGGACATTTTCACTGAGGGGTGTAGTCACTTTTGTTGCCAGCAGTTTAGACATGAATGGCTGTGAGTTATTTTGAGGGGACAGAAAATGTACACTGTTATACAAGCTGTACACTCACTACTTTTACATTGTAGCAAAGTGTCATTTCTTCAGTGTTGTCACATGAAAAGATATAGTAGACTATTTACAAAAATGTGAGGGGTGTACTCACTTTTGTGAGATACTGTAAATACAAACTCTACATAGAACACATGTACACTTTAACCACTTCGCATCCGGGCCATTTCTGACACTTCGCTCCTACATGTCAAAAATCATCATTTTTTTGCTATAAAATTACATAGAACCCCCAAACATTATGTATGTTTTTTTTTTAGCAGAGACCCTACAGAATACAATGGCGGTCATTGCAACTTTTTATCTTGCACGGTATTTGCGCAGCAATTTTTCAAACGCGTTTTTTTTTGGAAAAAAAACAGTTTCATGCTTTAAAAAAAAACAAAACAGCAAAGTTAATAATTATACAAAAAATGTGTAGCGCTAAAATGGCAAGATGCCTTAAAACTGGTGGGTAAAAAAAGCCTATACTTGAAGTATAGTGTATAAATAAACATACATGCAGAGTATAACTGAAATGAAAAATCAAAAAATCAGAATAAAACAGTCTCTACGTTGGAACTGAGAGGGTTAATACCCCAAACGTGAAGTGAGGAGCGCCTTCACCAACATATAGCAGTTTCAAAGGTTAACGTTCTCTAGTAAATTGAAAAGTTTCATCAATACATGGAATAATCCCTCTGGAAACCAAACTCCAATCTAACACCACTGTGTCTTCAAAACATGCAGTGCACTTGAATATTTGAAGATGGAGGCTTACCGGAGGGTTTGAACCCAAGACAGTATATACTGTGAGGGTCAAACCAGCTATTATTGCACCCTGGCAATGGTGGGAAGATCTTTGTAGCCTGAGGATAGTGAGAAGGTCTTTTCTAAAGATGTATCTTCTCCGCACGTGATGCTGGATCTCTCCAACCAGGGTTCATAGAGGGCACAAAAAGGGACTAATAGCGTGATACCGTAGACACCGTAATTTATTAAATAAAGAAATACACTTACATGATAAAGGTTGATAAAAAGCGCTTGTACATAAAAAAGGGGGCGACAGTGGGGAGGACCCCACTGTCGCCCCCTTTTTTATGTACAAGCGCTTTTTATCAACCTTTACCATGTAAGTGTATTTCTTTATTTAATAAATTACGTTGTCTACGGTATCACGCTATTAGTCCCTTTTTGTGCCCTCTATGAACCCTGGTTGGAGAGATCCAGCATCACGTGCGGAAAAGATACATCTTTAGAAAAGACCTTCTCACTATCCTCAGGCTACAAAGATCTTCCCACCATTGCCAGGGTGCAATAATAGCTGGTTTGACCCTCCACAGTATATACTGTCTTGGGTTCAAACCCTCCGGTAAGCCTCCATCTTCAAATATTCAAGTGCACTGCATGTTTTGAAGACACAGTGGTGTTAGATTGGAGTTTGGTTTCCAGAGGGATTATTCCATGTATTGATGAAACTTTTCAATTTACTAGAGAACGTTAACCTTTGAAACTGCTATATGTTGGTGAAGGCGCTCCTCACTTCACGTTTGGGGTATTAACCCTCTCAGTTCCAACGTAGAGACTGTTTTATTCTGATTTTTTGATTTTTCATTTCAGTTATACTCTGCATGTATGTTTATTTATACACTATACTTCAAGTATAGGCTTCTTTTACCCACCAGTTTTAAGGCATCTTGCCATTTTAGCGCTACACATTTTTTGTATAATTATTTATTTGTTGGGCAACGATTCTAGTTGTTGTGTTAGCTGCTTACACCTTTTTAGATTTGTTTCAGAGTAAGCGCAAATTTACCAGTAGTGCGATTTTTGGTTAAAACAGCAAAGTTAGCCAAATTTTTTTGCATTGTGTGAAAGATGAAGTTACGCCGAGTAAATAGATACCTAACATGTCACGCTTCAAAATTGCACACGCTCGTGGAATGGCGCCAAACTTTGGTACTTAAAAATGCCCATAGGCGACGCTTTAAAATTTTTTACTGGTTACATGTTTTGAGTTACAGAGGAGGTCTAGTGCCAAAATTATTGCTCTCGCTCTAACGTTCGCGGCGATACCACACATGTGTGGTTTGAACACCGTTTTCATATGTGGGCGGGACTTGCGTATGCGTTCGCTTCTGCGTGCGAGCTCACGGGGACAGGGGCGCGTTAAAAAAAAAAAAAAAAAAAAAAAAAAAAAAAAATTTATTGTTAATTTTACTTTAAAATTTTTTATTTTGACACTTGAAAAAAATATTTATTTTTTTTGATCACTTTTATTCCTATTACAAGGAATGTAAACATCCCTTGTAATAGGAATATGACACGATCAGTCCTCTTTACAGTGAGATATGGGGTCAATAAGACCCCACATCTCACCTCTAGGCTGGGAAGCCTAAAATCAAAAAAATAAATAAAACGATCGCCGCTTCACAGCCGAAGCGGCGCCGTTTTTTTTAATGCAGAGGCCGGGCGTGACGTCATAACATCGCGCCCGGCCTCCGAACGATCATAGAGACTCCGGCGACCATCTGGTCCGCCGGAAATCTCTATGGTGAACATCCGGCGCCGGCGGATCCGCTATCCGACTCACCGATCGCTGAGGTGAGTCGGTAGCAGCACCGGAGGGCGGCGGGAGGGGGGGGGGACGTCCCCTCCCGCCGCCCGTAAGAACGATCAAGCGGTGGAACAGCCGCTATGATCGTTCTTATGGTGTACGGAATCGCCGGCTGAAAATGCCGGTATCTGAATGATGTCTGTAACCTCAGACATCATTCAGATATAAGCCCTGAAAGTCGAGGCCGTCATATGACGGCCTCCGGATGTCAAGTGGTTAAAGGGTGACAACATAAGTGATATTTTTATTACACCGTGCAAGTCAAGTTCCAATTCCCATTTCAACTTGTAACATATTTGTGCTGCAATCTTCAATTTCTCAGGGATATTTAAACTGAATACTCGATCTCTCTGCGGCTAAACGGATGTTTTTAGACGTCGGTTTCTTGCTGTCAAGTTAAATCGTTCAGGAGAAGTTAAACAATGTCCTGTGTACGTGAAGCCTTAAGCTGGCCATTAGGGATGAGCTTCGAGTTCGAGTCGAACTCATGTTCGACTTGAACATTGGCTGTTCGCAAGTTCACCGAACAGCTAACAATTTGGGGTGTTCGCGGCAAATTCGAATGCCGTGAAACACCCTTTAAAAGTCTATGGGAGAAATCAAAAGTGCTAATTTTAAAGGCTAATATGCAAGTTATTGTCATAAAAAGTGTTTGGGGACCTGGGTCCTGCCCCAGGAGACATGGATCAATGCAAAAAAAGTTTTAAAAACGGCCGTTTTTTCAGGAGCAGTGATTTTAATAATGCTTAAAGTCAAACAATAAAAGTGTAATATCCCTTTTAAATTTCATACCTGGGGGGTGTCTATAGTATGCCTGTAAAGGGGCGCATGTTTCCTGTGTTTAGAACAGTCTGACAGCAAAATGACATTTTGAAGGAAAAAACTCATTTAAAACTACCCGCGGCTATTGCATTGCCGACAATACACATAGAAGTTCATTGATAAAAACGGCATAGGAATTCCCCAAAGGGAAACCCCGAACCAAAATTTTAAAAAAAAATTGATGTGGGAGTCCCCCTAAATTCCATACCAGGCCCTTCAGGTCTGATATGGATATTAAGGGGAACCCCGCGCCAAAAAAAAAAAAAAAAAAAAAACGGCGTGGGGTCCCCCCCAAAAATCCATACCAGACCCTTATCCGAACACGCAACCTGGCAGGCCGCAGGAAAAGAGGGGGGGACGAGAGTGCGGCCCCCCCCCCTCCTGAACCGTACCAGGCTACATGCCCTCAACATTGGGAGGGTGCTTTGGGGTAGCCCCCCAAAACACCTTGTCCCCATGTTGATGAGGACAAGGGCCTCATCCCCACAACCCTGGCCGGTGGTTGTGGGGGTCTGCGGGCGGCTTATCGGAATCTGGAAGCCCCCTTTTAACAAGGGGACTCCCAGATCCCGGCCCCCCTGTGTGAAATGGTAAGGGGGTACTTACCCTTACCATTTCACTAAAAAACTGTTAAAAATGACAAGAGACAGTTTTTGACAATTCCTTTATTTAAATGCTTCTTCTTTCTTCCTTCATCTTCTGGTTCTTCTGGCTCTTCTGGTTCTTCCTCCGGCGTTCTCGTCCAGCATCTCCTCCGCGGCGTCTTCTATCTTCTTCTCCTCGGGCCGCTCCGCACCCATGGCATGGGGGGGAGGCTCCCGCTCTTCTCCTTCTTTTCTACTCTTCTCTCCTTCTCTTCTTCATTTTCTTCTCCGGGCCGCTCCGCAACCCATGCTGGCATGGAGGAAGGCTCCCGCTGTGTGACGGCGCTCCTCGTCTGACAGTTCTTAAATAACGGGGGGCGGGGCCACCCGGTGACCCCGCCCCCTCTGACGCACGGGACATGACGGGACTTCCCTGTGGCATTCCCCGTGACGTCACAGGGAAAACCCGTCAAGTCACCGTGCGTCTGAGGGGGGCGGGGTCACCGGGTGGCCCCGCCCCCCGTTATTTAAGAACTCTCAAGCGAGGAGCGCCGTCACACAGCGGGAGCCTCCCTCCATGCCAGCATGGGTTGCGGAGCGGCCCGGAGAAGAAAATGAAGGAGAGAAGAGCGGGAGCCTCCCCCCCCATGCCATGAGTGCGGAGCAGCCCGAGGAGAAGAAGATAGAAGACGCCACGGAGGAGATGCTGGACGAGAACGCCGGAGGAAGAACCAGAAGAGCCAGAAGAACCAGAAGATGAAGGAAGATAGAAGAAAGAAGCATTTAAATAAAGGAATTGTCAAAAACTGTCTCTTGTCATTTTTAACATTTTTGACAGTTTTTTTGTGAAATGGTAGGGGTAAGTACCCCCTTACCCTTTCACACGGGGGGGGGGCGGGATCTGGGGGTTCAGATTCCGATAAGCCCCCCGCCCGCAGACCCCCACAACCACCGGCCAGGGTTGTGGGGATGAGGCCCCTGTCCTCATCAACATGGGGACAAGGTGTTTTGGGGGGCTACCCCAAAGCACCCTCCCAATGTTGAGGGCATGTGGCCTGGTACGGTTCAGGAGGGGGGGGGCTGCACTCTCGTCCCCCCCTCTTTTCCTGCGGCCTGCCAGGTTGCGTGCTCGGATAAGGGTCTGGTATAGATTTTTGGGGGGACCCCACGCCGTTTTTTGGTTTTTTTTGGCGCGGGGTTCCCCTTAAAATCCATACCAGACCTGAAGGGTCTGGTATGGAATTTAGGGGGAACCCCACGTCTTTTTTTTTTTTTTTTTTTTTAAATTTTGGCTGGGGTTCCCCTTAATATCCATATCAGACCTGAAGGGCCTGGTATGGAATTTAGGGGGACTCCCACATTTTTTTTTTTTTTAATTTTGGTTCGGGGTTCCCCTTTGGGGAATTCCTATGCTGTTTTTATCAATGAACTTCTATGTGTATTGTCGGCAATGCAATAGCCGCGGGTAGTTTTAAATGAGTTTTTTCCTTCAAAATGTCATTTTGCTGTCAGACTGTTCTAAACACAGGAAACATGCGCCCCTTTACAGGCATACTATAGACACCCCCCAGGTACGAAATTTAAAGGGATATTACACTTTTATTGTTTGACTTTAAGCATTATTAAAATCACTGCTCCTGAAAAAACGGCCGTTTTTAAAACTTTTTTTTGCATTGATCCATGTCCCCTGGGGCAGGACCCGGGTCCCCAAACACTTTTTATGACAATAACTTGCATATTAGCCTTTAAAATTAGCACTTTTGATTATTCATGTTCGTGTCCCATAGACTTTAACGGTGTTCGCGTGTTCGAACAAACTTTTTTCCTGTTCGCATGTTCTGATGCGAACCGAACAGGGGGGTGTTCGGCTCAACCCTACTGACCATACACTATCAGAATGTCATTCAAAACTTCATTTTAGGAACTGTTGTTTGATTTTCTAATCATTAATGGGTCAAACTGACGTTCGTTTTCAACTGCAGGGATGAGGAAATTCCAAAGGAGCAAGATGGAATTTTTTTTCCTTGAACGAACAAACTTTTAATAGCATATGTTTTTTGTTCAGTAAAGTCTTTTTTTTTTATTCCAAAATCAAATTTTGAAAGAATTCAAATATGTTATGTACTTTTCAAACACTCCCCAAGCCACAGAGAATTTTCCCACAAATGTTCATACAAATTTTCCTACGAACATTTGTTTCTAAAATCTACTAGTTTATGCCCAGCTTTATCCTATCGGAGGGCCAATGCGAGGCCTAGCCAAGTAAATACATTTTATCATCCACTGGATGAAAAGGAATGAAATCTTTTAAGAAACACTTGTGACACTACACTTAGTGATTGTAAAGGTTCTATTTTTTTATTTTTTTTAAAATAACAAACCTGTTATACTGATCCAAAACTATTGCACAGAGCAGCCCCAGTCCTCCTCTTCTCAGGTCCCCTGCTGGCGGTCTGGGCTCTTCCTCTTTTCTCTGTGCCACCAAAGGAAGCCGCTTGCTATGGTGGCACATGTGCAGGCTCAATCCCAAGCTGGGCTGTGTACTTCTATTGACACACAGTGTGACTCAGCCCCTCTCCCTGCTCCCTCATCACTGGATTTGATTAACAGCAGCAAGAGCCAATGACTCTCACTGAGTTCATTGAGGGGAGAGAGTTCGGGCTCAGGTACGTATTTAGGGGGGCTGGAGTTTTTCTTACCCTAATACAGAGAATGCATTAAGTTCCATGCACAGTGGACTTAAAAAACGTAGATTCTACAGGCGTTTGACGGTTTTTTTCACCTGCCTCTAGAAGCACTTCTATTGTGTTCTACGTTTCTTTGCACATTATGACTACTACAGGCGTTTTCTGTCTGGGACGTTCAGAGGCAGGGAAAAAAAAAACGTTCTCTATAGCGTTTTCTGGAGAAGTTTAGGAGCTGTAAAAACTTCAGTCTCTCCTAAACTCCGCTTATTTCTTCTAAACGTCAGGTTTCAACGTTTTTTTTTAGTAAAAATGGGGTGTTGTCACTGTAAATTTCCTGGCTTTACAGGAAGTATCTTTTGACCCTGTCCATTGTCTCCATCTTTCTATGAGAGAGCCACACATTCAGACATGACCAGGAGGGAGGTCACACAACATCCGTTGATTTCAGCTGTGCAAGGACCTGCCAACCTCTGGGATAAACCTCACCCAGATTATAAAGACAGATTTATAAAACGTTCATCCTGGGAGGAGATAGCATGAACTGGAGCACCTTGAGTATTCGGAAGAGTAGAATTGAAGAGTAGAGTGGCATGGCTCTTGATGGCTCAGGAATCTCAGCTCACAATATCCTTTGCTCTCCATCCTCTTGCACCCAGCAAAAAAAGCTGTGAAATGCTTATTTTGGGAGTAAAACTTTTGCAGAGGGGAGTGTAATGCAAAAAACGCCTATAAACTAAAATGCTCTTAAACTCTCATAGACTCGCCTAAATTTGTACAATATGCTCTCAATTCGCGTCTTATGCCATGTTTTTAAAGCTAAGGCGCTGAAGTTTTTTCTGCTCGTAGTGTGCATGGAGCCTTAAGGTAAAAATAACTTAAACCTTTACCATTACTTTAATTCACAAATGCTTTGGAACTGAATTGGATTACATCAGATTAGCTATAATAAGCCTTTATGGTTTCTGTATTGGCCTAATTCATTCTGTATTACCCAGCACAGAGAGTGAACGCTTTTCGTACTTGCCATTCACTCACTTTTCTGCCATCTTTGACAGTTTTTATTAGCATTGTTAGTATGTATTTTAGTATCTTCTATTTACTTGCTTTTAGATAGGCTTTGGACTTGCAGATGCTTTTTCGGTGTGTGTGTGTCAAGAAGTCTCCATCTGGAGACATTTAAGATACTGCCCTTTCTGCATACTTCACGTCTATAGAACTAAACCTATATCATCTCAATGTACAAATGCTGGCTCCGAAAAATATTTTGTAATGTTCCCTCAGGAAATGCCATGGTGTACAAGCCTTCCCCCTTCACTCCGTTAACCGTAGTTTTGCTGGCTGAGATCTTCAGAGAGGCAGGAGGTCCACCTGGTCTCTTCAATGTGGTGCAAGGGGGCGCGACCACTGGAGAATTCCTCTGTAAGCACCCAGATGTGGCAAAAATATCCTTCACTGGCAGTGTTCCCACTGGCTCAAAGGTAAACCGACGCAGCTCTAAACAGAACAACTAGTCAAGATTCTTTATATTTGTGCTTGTTCATTTATTTAATGTTGCTTGTTTTATATGTCGGTATAATCATTTCAAGAAATGCACTAATTTGACAACATACCCTGTGTTTTAGACCCCATACACCCTATTTGATTTTTTGCAGATTTTTGTATTCAGATTTACCAAAACTATATAACATGAGGTCAAACCTTAAGAGTTTCAAATTGTATGCAATCAGGCAGGTACTTGCACAACATGGTTTTAGTAAATCTGCAGACAAACTGCAGAGAATCTAATGGTGTGTATGGGGCTTTAGTCTTCTCTTCTTTCTAGTTCTTTATGTTTTCTAACCCTAACTGGAGCAGTCCAAAGCTGGCCATACGCACACAAAAAAAATCTTTTACAGATTCCTCCATCCACTAAAAATTGTGTGGA
Source organism: Lithobates clamitans (assembly GCA_037952925.1). Lineage (NCBI taxonomy): Eukaryota > Metazoa > Chordata > Amphibia > Anura > Ranidae > Lithobates > Lithobates clamitans. The sequence continues at coordinate 695,774 of JBBGZY010000917.1, forward strand.
TGGACAAATCTCTGCTGCTATTTTATTCACACAGTGAATAATAAACTGTTAAATTCAGAGGAGCTGATCTTTTGCTAAAATTAATAAAAATAATTTAAACTGTTAAATACAGAGAAGCTGATCTTGGAGATATTTTTTATGTTTAAGTGGAAGAAAAATGCGAATTAATGTGTAACAATTAAGACTCCCTCATATTTGGTACGAGAAACACCTGCTTTTCAAAGTGAGTTTTCAGTACATTGAAAGTCTCCTTAAGAGTACAACCTATTTTTTGCACTGCATGTAAAGCATACTTGCACTGGCACATGCAGGAGTTTCTCAAAGCACTGCATATGCAACCAAGTAAAGTGTTCCAGTCCTCATACACCGTGTACCATTGAGCTGAGCCTGTCGGGTGTGAAAAAGACCTTTTATTAAATACCTCTCAAAGGGATCACAGGATTTCTCCTGTCTATGCATCAGTCTTCCACCCCCAAAAGGCCGTACCATCTTTTTTTTTTTTTTTTTTTTGTGGCATTTTTCAGGTTTAGCTTTTATTTCCTGGATTATGCTTGCCTTGAGAACGCAGTTATTTAAATCCTGATGCCTGTGCAGTAGTCTTTATGTTCTTGGCTGTGTGTACACATGCTGTCTTTCATAGGTAAGCCCCTATTTCTGCCTTTCACCTCATTATTAGAATTGTCCCTGTGACTGATCACTTGCCTGTCTGCAGCAAACTGATGGCATTCCCCCAAGAAGCTCCTTCTGTCACTATCATTTGGTTGGAGATTAAGGACTCCAATTTTTATTTTGTTTCTGTATATTGTGACCCGTAGTCATTTATTCATACAAGAAGATAAGGTACCATAACACTTTGACCACACTGTCCATAAATCTGTTTGTAGATCATTTTGCACAGGTAACTCTCTGCTAAAAATTTGTTGCAGTAAATCATTTTTTTCATCATGCCATTCTGCAATGGGAGGGTACCAAATCTACATACCTTAGAAATAATTAACCAGCTGTAAACCAACCTGTCTCTTTACAGATCATGGACATGGCATCCAGAGGCATAAAACCTGTGACTTTGGAGCTTGGCGGAAAGTCTCCTCTCATTATCTTTTCTGACAGTGACCTAGAAAATGCTGTAAATGGTGCAATGATGGCAAATTTCCTAACGCAGGGACAGGTAAAAATGTGATTCACTGGGAATGTATCAGATTAATCTGCACTAGTTTACACAAATTACCAGGTGTTACAAATGGGTATCCACAACAGATCTGTAACATATATCACATTTTTGCTAGCTTCTGCCTGCACATAAATGAGAACGGAGTATTCAGATTTCACTAAACTATCTTGCCTTTAAAGTGGTTGTAAACCCTGACATATATCCAGGGAAGTGACTGGCCTCAGGTGATACACAATGATTAAACACATCTACCTACATACATTGTACCTGTTTATTTGCAGCCATTTGTCTTGTACATCCGTGTAAAACTAAAAGATGAAAGTGATGAGAGCTGCTGTTACACACTGTACAAGAGCTATGAATGAGAGCTGATTGGAGGAAAGGGACCCCCCCCCCCCCCTTCACACAGAACAAAGGAACAGAGTGGAGACTGTCAATCACAGATTGATCCATGCCTTGTCACCTTTTTTTGTTTGGTGTCAGGAAAATGTGTCAGAAGGGAATCTTGCTGATAACAGAGGAACTAGTCAGCAGAGAGAAATGGCACTTATTGCTTTGGAGAGAGGCACCTAAAGACTATTGAAATATATGCTTTATTCAGATTTTATGTCTGAAGTTTACAACCATGTTAACCTTATTATCCTGGGAGGATGTCTTATGATATCCAGGGATATCAGCCAAATGCAAGGTGGCTTCCTGAGGACACTGGATAGCAAAACTAGTCAAGGCTCCAGTCTTTGGAATGCACGTCGTTCCCCAGGTGGTCGAGCAGTGGAGATGGTTCTAACCAAGGCTGTTTACATTAGTGCCGAGCCTAGCCACTAATTCATGTGAGTAAGAATTCTATACCTTTTTTTTTTTTATTTTTATCCCTCGGTTTTGATTAAAACTACTGCACTATAAGACTTTTTTCTTTTTTTTTTTTTTTGGCATGTCTGATGTTTCTGATGTGATTGTTCCTAGAGAGATGACAGAGTTAAGTTAGGATTAAGAGTGACCATTAAAGATTAAAACTAGCAGTTTGGCTGATAGCCCTGCATATAATAAACATTGCTTGATGACCTTTTATTAATTTAAAGGTCATGGGCTATCAATTCCACATGGCGTGGGGACTGTCTGTATGATACAAGGACATTTGTTAATGCACTATAATTATTTTGGTGTTCAACTATTTTCTGTTTTAAGCACCTTACTACTTCCTTTTTTGACATTATTTGTACAATCAGATTGCATAGTGTATGGCCATCTTTATACAAGTACATAGGAGGGACTGGATGGAGACACTCATCTATGGTATCAGACTCCATTCACTTCTCCACATAGTGGAAACTCAAGTTTCTGCATGCTCCTTTTTTTTCTTTTTGGCCTTTTTGGAACATTTCCACTCGCCATTTGAGTGGGCTGTCTATGTGTGACAAACGCTCCAAAAAAGCTCCAACTTTTTCTTAGAACGGAGTGTGGCGTGTTTTTTATTTTGTTTTTCGGTGCTCTTGCAGCACATTTGTTGCAAGGCAAGCACATACCTAAAACCCACACTTGAGGTGCCATATACATGATTGCATTGCAGGTGTGGTGTGTGTTTGCAGCTCATTTCCAAAATGCGGGTCAAAGCATGTGTCTTCTGTGCAGTTTACTAATGTGTTGGGAAATGCATAGATGTGAATGGAGTATTATTGTTCTGTAAACACACCCATTTCACCTTCGGGCCCCATTCACACCTAGCGTAATGGGAGTGCATGTTTTTTTGCAAATTTTTCCCCTGACACACATAGTGCAGCCTATCAATTGCAATGGGTTGCCCTACACGTGGCAAAGTAGCTCATGGGATATTTTAGCGGGTTGCGGTTTGCATGTTTTTTTACTCGTTCTGCTGTGTTTCTCGCTCCATTTTTTCACATGGCAAAATGTGAGTTTATGTGTTTGGGGTGACGTTAACTATTAATGGCACCAAAAATGCAACCAGTTAATTTTAGGTGTATAAAGGTTGCCATACACTATACAATCTGATTTAGCTTTACCAAACCTATATATTAGTAGGACACACCATCTATCCAATCACTCTGTATTCAATCAGGCAGGCCCTTGCACTACATGATGGGAGATCTAAAGAAGATGGTACAATCTGATTGTATAGTGTATGGTGAGCTTTACAGACTTCCAGGGACACACTTCTCTTGTTTTTCAATACTACAGCTCTGCTCCACATAGGCTGTGATCGTTCAGCTCCTGAACACTCTGCCAAATGACCGATCAATGCAAGAAAGAGGGTAAGGTGCAAAATCAGGAAGACCCTTACTGTATTCAGCAAGAATGTTTGTTGACATTGATTATATGTCCGTACAGTGGTGGGCAGGAGCGATCTTCTGGAGGGGAGAGGGGGCAGGTGAAGGGTGTGTAATGAGCTCAGCCCAACCTAAGGGCTGTCCAGGAAGTAATAGAGCATTTTTTAATACAAATTGGAGGCTGAGGCAAGTCCCGGTCTAGCACATATAGAAAACTTTTTCTTTTCTGCAAAAGAGGTACATTAGTGGTATATTGGAACACAGGGAAGCTGGAAATTAGGGGGGGAAAAAAGGTGTACTTTGATTTTAAAGCTTTGGAAGGCTCATGCTCCCAAGTAAGGAATAGGTAGCCTGTATTTATTTATGAGCCTAATTTTGACACTCTGAAAGACAAGCTATTCTCAACCAGGGTCCAATTTTCCTTGGAACCCTATGATTCCTCCACAACTTGCTAGAGGTTCCCTGAGCACTGAGCTATTTGTCTCTTAAATAAGTAAGTATTTGTAGCTAAAGGGTACAGGGGGCATTCTTACCAATGATCACCAGTGTAACGGCTCCTTTTTTTTTTTTTTTTTTTTTTTTTCCCTGACCACCACTATAAGGAGCCTTCTCCCCATCCCCCTAATGACCACCATAGAATGTTGTAGAGTGGCCAACAATGAAAGCAAAGCTGGTTTTTCTCCCACTGTCCACCAATGTAATGGGGTCCGTCTCTTTTAACCACCAATGTAAGGGAGCATTTTACACAGGTTATCACCCCCTTAAGGCTGGTACACACTGCCTGAATATGAGCAGGTATTGGCCGATTCAACAGAAACTGGTATTTGGTAAGTGTGTACAGCAGCCTGTCAAACAGAAGCCGGCCTAATGTGGAATGGGCTTGCTGGAAAACCAGCAGCTAATTGGTGGCATCCGATCGGTGCTGGCAGCCAATGGCTGTGAGTTCTGACTGGTGTGTTCTGGCTGGGGGGGAAGCAGTCAGAATAGCTCAGCTGGGAGATCGCTGTACTAACATTGCTTAGGGTTGAATGAATAAAGACTGCCTGTGTTTACCTGGCATTGGTCTTCAGTGAATGCTGCTGCTAGACACATCCACCTTACTAACTTGTCAGTGCCCCCCCCCCCCTTCTTTATTTTATTTATTTATTTTTTTGCCAATTCCTCTACTGGCTCCTGCTAGTCCAACTTATTAAAAGAATACAAGAGAGAGAGACTGGACTTTTTTTTTTTTTAATGGGGCAAAATCGCTTTTTCTCAGGATATTTTCTCTTCTGGTTCAAATTTCTTAGGCTATTGTTTTGGGCTAATTTCTCTTCTGGTCCAATTTTTTTTTTCTTACAGTGCTTCCTCTTCTATAATAAAATAATAGTACAAAGGAGAACGAAAACTCCTGTTCTCACTTGTGTGTAATAAAACCTGCAGAAGTAAACTGGTTGTACAACTGTAGTCCCTCAAGGTAAAAATGCATAGCTTTAAAATGAAGCTTTAGGTTGCCTGCACAGTGGACGGTCTTTGTTGGAGTTTGCCTGCTCAGCGGGATATCTGTCTGCTGAGCAGACGAATGGCTGATCCGTGTCTGCTCTGCTTATGCAGACATACACAGACACAGCTTGCTCTCCTTGGGCGGTCAGATGTAAACTGACTGCCTGTCCATTTACACCGGACTGCCATCCGATCCACCAGATGGATGGGAAACGGATCCCCATATGTCTGTTTTTAGGAGGTTGGATGTCGGCGGGTGTACCAGACAGATGTCCGTTGACATCTGCCGCTCCAATAAAGGAGACTGGAGGTCTGATCGGGTTCGCCTTAAAAACCAACAGGCGGATGCAGTATTGTGAAAGGGGCCTTAATATTCTCCAAATGTACAGGGGTACAAGCATGAATACAACATACTGTACATATTATTCTTTACCCCCACAACATTTTCTAAAGGTCTGTTACAGACTGAGAAGTAACTTAATCACTAAAGTGGTGATTGCTGTTTGCTAATTTCGGTAGATGAAGTAACTATGTATTGTATACAAAGTATCCAGAAGTGTGTGTGTATGTGTGTGTGGTTTTTTTTTTTTAAGTTTTGTGTTCTAGGGCGGAGTAATTTTCAGTTTCATTTTACTGGTTATTAGTTCAGGCACTTTGGGGGTGTTTTCTCTTTAGTGTGTATTTTTGTTACCTGAAGTTGGTCATGCACATAAGCAGTGTCTCATATTGGCAATCTTCTAAGGAATATTTTTTTAATGTCTGATAAATTTACTATTGATTTTATCAAAATAATTATGTATGGCTTCCAATATGTAACTATTTCTTGACATTTTATGCCAGTGTTTTGAAAGCATTATACATGGAATATATTGAGCTACTGCTAAGTTTATTCTTTGCAAACCATTCCAAAAATCTACCAGTGCAATTGTTTGTGGTGCGTTTTTTTTTTTTATTGGGGAATTTTGTGAGTTATGTTTTATCAAAGCAGTATTAAACACAAAAGGAAACCTTTATTATATTGCAGTTTACCAATTCTTAGATGTGATGACTGCATTAGTTTTATTTTTAAGGCTTGCTTTCTTTTATTTTCATCTGCAAACTGGCCAGCACATCTGTTTTTCAAAAAAGAACAAGCTCCCTTGCAGTTTCAGGGATGAGACAAATCATTTAACTTTGGTAGGGGCGATTACAATGGTCAGCGTTTTATTTATATAAATCCTTTTATACTAAAATGAAAAAAAACTGCTGTAACTGCTTATAAAAAATTAGCTTGAGTTTGGCTTTCAATTTGTTAGTGTTTTAAAATTTCCTGGCACATCTAACACTCCCCACCCCAGGACTAACACTGCTGCTGTCCAAATGTGCCCCCTGTGCTCCTTTATCCAGAGTGGGGGCACTCTAATACAGGAGGTGTGTTACTGACCAGATAACCAGGTGAAAACAGAGGGGAGGGGGAGGGAGCCTAAACAAAAAAGAATGCAGCCACCATATTCAATGATTGGTAGGCTGCATCTGCAATATACAGTACTACAATTTTTGTTTTTGGGTTTAATGACGCTTTCATTTTCTGAGTGTAAAAATAGACACTTGCTTGGTGTTTTAAATTTATGTGCTTTAACTTCTTGACCTAGAACAACTCATTTTGATGACCTCCTCACAATTGTGCCGTTTAGGTGTGCTGCAATGGAACGCGTGTGTTTGTTCAACGGGACATTCTGGAGAAGTTTACTGAATCGGTAGTGAAGAAGGTAAAGAAAATTAAAATTGGAGACCCTCTTTTGGAAGACACCAGGATGGGACCACTTATTAACCGCTCTCAACTGGAAAAAGTATTTGGTTTCATTAAGGGTGCAAAGGAACAGGTAAGTGAAATGTGACTGTAAAGCAGGTCTTTTGCATTTTACTTTTACTTTTTTATTGTGTACTTTGCAAGCTGGACACATGGGGATCCTTTTCACTTTCAGTGCTGTGGTAAATGAAAATAAAAGGTGTGCACAAGCACACTGTGAAGGCAATAATGGTGTGGGAAAGGCAAACAGGGATGTAAAGGAGCTCCTGGTTTAGAGCAGATGATTCAGATTGAACATCTTGGGACACTGCTTGACCAGAATTTGGACCCACTTGTCTCTTGGGGTCCACCTCTGATCCATAGTTCACAAATCAGTGAACCTCTTTCCCGCTAAATCTGATGCAGAAATGCTGTACTTCTTATACACTCTGCAGATTATTAGATGTGGTTTCTATTTCCTCTTTGTAGGTCAATTTTCCTCCTTACAATTGTACCTTGCTAAACTATGACTAACTGGTCAAATTATCTATCTACGTGATCTCACCACTACTGCAACTGATGTTTGAACATCGTGGACAAATGTCTAGGCTTTGACCTTTTGGTCTTTTGGCTGTGACACTCCCAGTTTTCCTTTTGGTTAAGTTGCTTGGCTGTGGAATTCTTATAAGAAGCATTTATTCTGTATGATTTTCAAGGGACTATTTATCTTCCCACTTTCCTTGATTTGGGGGGGGGGGGGAGAGACGCATTTATGGTATTTAACATTTTATGGTTGCTTAGACATCTTGAATTATCAATATTTGGGTTCAGGAAATGGTTTTTAACAGGTACAGACTCTAGTTTCACGCGTTTTATCACATCTCAATCAAGCCCTCTATGGTCTTCTGTTCCTATGTGTTCTTGTTCCGTTTCCATGGCAACACGTTCACCACATTTTGGATCTCAAAACTCTGTCAGTTCTCATTCTAGTCCAGAAATAAGGGAGAATTTATAGTTAATGTGGATATCAAAAATGTGTACCTGCATATCCTAATTTTTCCAGTGCATCAGTGTTTCCTACACTTTGCTGTGGGCTACATAACTTATCAGTTGTGGCCTTGTCCTTTGACCCTTTGTCTGCACCTCAGGTGTTCACCAAGGTGCTGAGCACTAGTGTTACCCCTTCCGTGGCTTATACTGTCTGTAGCTGTTCAAACGTGACTGTCCAAATATTACAACGGTTCTGATGGATGCTGAATATTTAGAAATCGCCTTCTCTTTTTTTCCAATTTCTGGATCTAGTCCTGGACATAGATCAAGCCAGAGTGTTTTTGCCACAGAAGAAACTTCAAACTGTCCAATCTCAAATTCCAGCTCTCCAGTCAAAGAGCCTTCTGATCCTGTACTTTGTAACTTTGTAGGAGCGTTTAAACCTGGTGGGGAGCTCCTTTTTTTTAAAGCAGTCTTTTTTGTCCAGTTTCACTTCAGACCTCTAAAAGGCAATATTCTGTTGTCATGGGACAAGTCAAGCATGTACCTGGATAGATCATCACTTTTGACACTGAAGACCTGGTTATCCCTAGCCTGGTGGCTCATGAAATCTGCTCTTTCGGGGAAGTCCTTCCCAACTTTTGGAGGATTCCCACAATCGATGCCAACCTGTTGCGCTGGAGAAAAGTCCCAAGTACCCGGATGGTGCAGGGATTTGGTCATCCTTGCAGTATTATTTCCTGATCAATGTCCTGGAAATTTGGCCAGTGCACTGTGCTGGAAGGTCGTTGGATCCCGATACAGTCAGACCATGCCACGGCAATGAAGTACTTGAACTATCAGGGAAATACCAGAAGCATCCACCATGAGCAGAACTTCACTTCTGTCTCATCCGCCATGTATGTCCCAAGTGTGGACCATTGGCAGGCAGGCTTCCTCAGGCAACAGGCATACATCTCTTGGTGTGTGGGTCTTGAGACTTTCATCCCAGGAGTTTCTCTGTGAGACATATCCCCTCCTTCCTTCAGATAGTTCAGAGTTTAGCTTTGATTACTATCCAGTGCCAGTTTTTTCCCTTTCTATTCTGCTTCAGAGATTGTAGGACTTGTTTGTTTCCCTGTGTCATAAACTACTGTTTTAACCCATTAGAGACATTCCTCTCTCAAAAAGGTGGTATTTTTTGTGACCAACACCTCTGCATAAGGGCAAGGATGTGCTGAGACTCTGAGCATTCTTCTTTGGCTATTACCTCAAAAAGGACATGTTTTCTTTTCCTCTGTCCAGCTCCAGTTCATTTAAATGGAATTTTCCCTCTTACTCTGGATGTAGTCTGGGCTTTAAAAGTTTACTTCTCAGCCACTGCTTCTCTCACGTAGATGGATTACTTTTATTTTATTTTTTGTCATCCTGGATGGACTCCATAGGGGTGCATCAGTTTCTAGTTCCTCTATCTTTAGTTGCTCGGGCAGATCATCGTCCAAGCTTAGTCTAATGGTTGGGTTCCACATTTTCTTGTCAAAGCATGCTCTACTGGATCTTGGCGTATCTTGGCGGAATTAATTACAATGTATGTTTTGTTTAGATGTATCATTTTGTTTGTCAAGTAATAACTATAACTTTTTATCTACATATATGTCAATTTTTTTTTTAGGGTGCAAAAATCTTGACTGGAGGAGATCCCTACATCCCAGAAGATCCTAAACTGAAAGGAGGATTTTTCATGAACCCCTGTGTACTAGGTATTTGTTTTATTTATATTTATATTCATTTACATTGCTTCACAGTAGCTTATATAACAGTTTTTGTAAATTATACAATTTGGTCCACAGCTTTTGGAAGGATATTCCTGATGTTATGTTGAAATTGGTAACTCAAATATTTTTCAGGCTTTCCGACCCAGAATTTTATGCATTGTCTGTAGATTTCATAGTTACAACTAATGGGGTCCATTTTAAATGTAAATATGAGAACTTTTATAAAGAAAAAATTAGTTGTGTAAAAAAGTTATCAATGTTTTCGCCTAAGATTTACACAATCTTCACCCAAGATGTGCACAATTTTTTCTGAAAGCATTTTTTAGGGAAAATAGGTGAGTCTTGGGTAAAAATACTGATAAATAGCCCCCTCATAATAAAAAAGGCAGTATTACTTATTTAAAACTGTGCACAATGTTTATCACCTCCATATCTTTTATGGAATAAATGGTTTAAACAAATTTAAATAAAATTGATGGCAAAAATGTGGTTATAGTGGGAAGGGGAACTTTTCACATTTTTTGGGGGGGGGGGGGGGGGGGTGCATCGTGTATGCAAGTCTGGAACTGGTTACATTTTCACAACTTTATCCAGGTTAATATACAATGCATACATATGTGTTTTTGAGTTGTCTACTTTTACAATGTAGACCGTGAAGGAGGTGGGGATGAAATTGCTTTCTTTCTGTAGCGTGATTTTTTTTTTTTTTTTTTTTTTTAACAAAATAGTCTCAATGAATACATATTAAATGTAAAACAACCAAATATAGTTACATTGTTTTGCTTTAAGCTGTATTCCAGACATGATGACAATGTGTGCACTGTGTAAAATTGAATATCAAGCAAGTAATTATCCACATGATCAGATGTGCAAGAAGCAACTGATTGACCAAGGTCATGTGAAATGTGTTGCTCCTAGATGTTGCTGGGAAATGGCCTTTTCTGCAGCATCCAACTCCTGATATTGATTGTAAGCACATGCACAGAGCTGAGTCACAGATGGCCTTATTTATGTGCCTACCACTAATATATAGATATAGATATAGCATCAAGCAAGTGAGTATTTACTTTTCTTGGAATATAAGAGTTGGATTTCTACCCTGATTACTGTATGTTTTTAATAATAATGTATGTACATTTGTTATAGTAAATGTCAAAGAACAATAGATTGATATAAAATGAATGACAGGTATTGCTTGGATATGTTTTATATGGGAGTTTTACATTACCCTGGAATAGTACTTTAATTCTATGCGATAGCTTTTAATGTTTGACCAGTCCAACATTAAGCAGTAACAATCATACAAATGTGTTTAACCACTTGGCCTTCGGAAGGTTTTACCCCTTTCATGACTAGCGCATTTTTTGATATTCAGCACTGTGCTACTTTAACTGGTAATTAAAAACATGCAACACTGTGTGGAAATTAAATGTATATTTTTTTTCCACACAAATAAAGATTTCTTTTGATTATCACTGGGTTTTTTAATGTATAAAGGAAAAAAGACCTACATTTTTGAAAAAAACAAAACACTATTTTCTTATTTTTCCCAACATCTCCAATAAAAATCAAATTTCTTCATAAATTTAGGCCTAAATGTATTCTGCTACAAGTGCTGACAATGGTTGGGTCTGATCCTGCCAACACTGCGCTTTTGGGAACACTATACTATTAGGGATACTTGTATAGTTTTAACCATGCTCAAGATACTGAACCGTACAGACACTATACTTTTACTAAAACTGGAATGTGCAAAATCTGGTACAGCTCTGCATAGAAACCAATCATCTCCCAGGTTTTATTGTCAAAACTTAATTGAACAAGCTGAAGTTAGAAGCAGATTGGCTACCATGCACAGCTGCAACAGATTTTGCACGCTCCACTTTTAGTAAATCAACCCCATAGTGTGGTGGGCAATCTGGCGCTAACTGACACTGGCTGGGAGGGACACTAACCATACAATTGGAAGCATTGTTACTACTTTTTGATAAGTGCAAAACTATATCAGAGCTTCAGAATTTGTCTTCTGTCCTCTGCATGCTTCAGTTCTTTCAAAGAGTCTAGTTCTGATCTTGGATTACAGAATGATTAGCCTTTTATGTTGTAGAGATCTGAGGGTGAGGGGGTCTGAGTAGTTAGCCAAAGACAATGGCTAGGGCTAATACCACTCAATCCACAAAAATGCTGTGTGCTTTTAGCCCACAACAGGGCTTAAGAGCTTGGTGCATTTCTGGCAGTTCAACCAATATGTTTTTGAACTTGCGGGTTCTTTAAAGGTATAAAACACTTTGGAATCGTGCAGAGATGTACTACACATGGCTGGATCTAGGGGGGTGCTGGGCTGGGTTGCGAACCCCCCAGATTTCATTTAAGCCCCCCCCCCCCAAAACCCGCTGCCCCGCCTTCCTCTCTTCACCTCAGACAATGTGCCCACAGGGATGATGATCAGAGCAGCGGTGGGCAATTACAGAACCGATCCCCTGTATGGCTCTCTCGCTCTGCAGCAGCTGAAAGTTGTCAGGAGGGAGAGGAGAAGAAGCCCATTTTCAGCTGCTGGAGAGAGAGCCATACAGGGGATCGGTTCTGTAAACGCCCCCAACCACCCTCATTATCCTTTGTTTACCATCCTCGCTGTGTTCATTCATCACTGCAGCATAGAAAACTGTTTCTTTTTCATACATCATGGGACACAGAGTTAGACTAATATTCATAACCTGCTGGGTTATACTTCATCTCCAGGTGAATGGACACTGGTAGACCAAAGGTCTTTAAATAGGAAGTGATCCCCCTATATAACTCCTCCCATACAGGAAGTACGTCAGTTTTTTACCAGTGTCTGCAAGGTGGATGGCACGGTTGTTTGAACGCTCTGAGCTCCAGGTCTCTAATCCCACAAATGGTTCTTAAAGGAATCAAGGTATTGACTGATCAGATCCATTTGACACAGGCTTTATATGCTTAAATAAATGGTACCCAAGCCTCACAAAGAAGACTCAAGATCCTGCGAGGTTTTGCCTCTGTGGCCTCCGGGCGCTGGACCCTGCGAAGTGGAATCCTGGACACCACAGTGCTAAGCCATTCCTGCAGGGTGCTGTACAGGTCCAAGGGAGTGGACCCTAAACATGAAAAGGGTACCCAGTCCTTGAAGATCCTCAAGTGACAGGAACCCGCTATAAAGGGTGAAGATTGGGCTCTTAGTTTCTAAGCTGCCCTGTGCCTGGACGGGTAAATGAAACTCATTATTATTGTGGGGTGTCCCAGTGATTGTAACAATTATTCAAGCTAGCTAGGGGCTGGACACCTGTGTGCGGTGACCATACGAGGGAGTTTTGGGTTAGCTGTGGGTGTTTGCAAAGTGTACCTTTTTTGCTTATGGCTGGCTGTTTTTTACCTGTATGATGGCGCACCATTTCGCCTTGGTTCACCATGGCGCACGTGCGTTCGCAAGAGCGCCGCTGGGCTTAGCAGTTTGTTGTTTTTTAGCGGCCATGCGCCGTAGCCTTTATCTGGGCGCACAAAGATTTGCGTCATATGCAAATAGGGCCACGCCCGTTCGCCAGACCGTGCATGTGCGCACGCATGCCCTGAACGTTCTGGTGCACAGCCAGCTTATTTAAGCTGTGTATGACAAGCATGCGGTGCTTCCATAAGGCAGCTGTGGGACAGAGCAGGCTCTGAACCAGGCATTTGCAGCGGATCCTTTCTCCCATTTTACCCGGGTCACGTGAGTCACCAGGTGTTGCTTGGCAGGCTAAAGGTACTTAGCAGATTGCTGGATAGGGGCTTGATGAGCCCTATTAAAGGGTCTCCCTTCTGAGGTGTTTTAATACTACACCCAGGTACTCCCTTTTTGTGGCTAGTAAATGTCTTCAAAAAAGAGGAGCAGGACTAACACTACAGGGAAGGGCACACCTATGTCATCGGTAGTTTCTGATAAACCTAGTCCTATCCCTAGTGTTGTATCCCCTGAAGGACCAGAGGCTTCCGGGGCAATCTGAGCTGCTGCACCTATCTGGAATTGTGCCTAAAGTCAACACTGCTGCTGCTTCACCCTTTTATCACTAAGGATGAACTGTCCTCAGCCCTAGCCGAGTTAGAGCACAGGATTGCTGGCATGATTTCCTCCATCCCGCAGGGTGGCAGGAAGCGTGACAGACCCCCCCCCCTCCCCGGAGCCTCCTAGTCTGGAGCAGGAATGGGTGGAGGATGGGGAAGAGCTTAAAGCTCAGGATTTTGTGGATGGCCTAGCGGATGAGTCTGCTTTCGAGCAATCTGGACAAGAAGATATCCAGTTGGTGTCTGCCTCTCAATCAGAGGTTTTTGATCCTGACTCTTCCCGAAATGGTTCGTTCTGCCTTTAAGTTGCCTCTTGCAGAGGTTATGGAGCCTCCCTGGTCCTCTTTGAGATCCCTGAGGCCCCTTTAGGCCACACAGGCTTTCTCCTTACACCCTCTGTTGGAACGGGCGGTGTATGCTGATTTTTGTTCCTCCTTAATGCCGTGTACACATGATCGGACTTTCCGGCAGAAAAAGTCAGATGGGCGCTTTTCATCGGATATTCCGACCATGTGTATGCCCCATCGGGCTTTTTCTGACAGCATTTCCCACGGACTTAGATAGATATAGAGCCGGTTTTAAATTTTTACGTCGGAAATGCCAACAGAGTTTTGCCCGATGCAAAGTCCGGCTGTGTGTACGTGGCATAAGAGGTTTTCCCTTTTTATATCCCATGGATGAAAAGTTCGTTAAGTGGAGCATGCCAGCCGTAGATGCAGCAATCTCTCTTCCTTTAAACAAGAACTTGACTTGTCCTGTAGATAACGCACAGGGCTTGAAAGACCCTGTTGTCAAGAAATTGGAGTCATTATTAAAGGCTTCCTTTTCTTTGGCCAGTTCAGCTATTCAGGCAGCTCTTGCAGCAATTGGTATCTGCCAGTCCGTAAAGGATTAGATCAGACGGCCTGACAGGCCTAACCAGGAGGATTATCTGCCTGAAAATAAGGCAGATATTCCTCGAGCGCTGTGTTTTGCTGTTGACGCCTTTTAAAGGATTCAATACAGCAGGTTTCTCGTTTTGGCTCTCTTGTCTGTACATATGCGCAGACTTTTGTGGCTTAAGAACTGGTCAGCCGAGCTTCCTTGTAAAAAGTTATTGCCAGGTTTCCCCTTTCATGGGGTACGTTTATTTGGTGATCACTTGGACAGCTATATCCAAAAGATTTCTGGAGGGACGAGTTCTCTACTTCCTGTGAAGAAAAGCACCAGGCGTCCCTCGATTAAAATCTCAGGGACTGCTTCCTTAAATGTCTTAGCACCAAGGCAGTTCCGCCACCAACAGGGCGATAGGGCCAGGGCCAGAAAAAGCCCTGGGTCCAAAATTCTTCTAAGCCCAGCACCAAGCCCTCCTTTTGAGGGTACGCCCCCACTCCATCGGGTGGGGGGGAAGGCTGCTGCACTTTTCGGACATTTGGAGAACATAGGTTCAGGACGAGTGGGTCACCTCCACTATATCCCACGGTTACAAGCTGGAGTTGCGGGGGGTTCCCCCTCAGAGGTTTTTAAGATCCAGCGTTACATCGGATCCTCCAAAAAGAGACTTGATGCACTAGAGGATGTAGTGCCTGAAGCAATAAGGAGTGATTGTAGAGGTTCCTGTACCTGGAAAGGGGTGCAGGGTTTTACTCGAACATATTTACGGTTCAAAAACCAAACTGGGACACAAGGCCCATTTTGGACCCAAGATCCCTGACCAAGTATCTACTCATCCAGTCCTTTTCGGATGGAGTTTGTCCACTCAGTAGTAGCCTCACTCCAGATGGGAGACTTTCTAGCCTCCATCGATATAAAGGACGCTTATTTACACATACCTATCTTTCAGTTTGTGGCTCTACCCTTTCGGGCTTGCTACAGCTCCCCGGGTGTTCACAAAGGTCCTAGTACCAGTACTGGGTCTTTTGAGGGCCCAAGGGATCCTGGTGCTCGGGTATCTGGACGACCCGCTCGGAGATCACTCACTACAGGCTCTAGAACAGAGCATAACATGCACAGTGCGGTATTTGGAAAGCTTAGGCTGGATCATAAATACCAAAGTCAACCTTGAGACCAGCTCAAAGTCTAACGTATTTAGGTCTGATCCTAGATACAGTCTAAGCAAGAGTATTCTTGCCATCCACAAGGATCTGTGCCCTGAAGGATCAGGTGTGTCAGATAAGAGGCATCAGACAACCCTTGATTCAGCTCTGTATGAGTCTTCTAGGGAGGATGGTATCCTCCTTTTGAGACGGTGCCTTATGCCCAGTTCCATTCCAGGCCTCTACAACAAGACATCTTGTTGGCTTGGAACAGGAGAGGACAAGCCCTGGATTATCCAATGTTCGTATCTCCTCGGGCACGCTTATGCCTAAACTGGTGGTTGCCGGATCAGAACCTGCGAAAGGGAAGATCCTTCCTCCCGGTAACTTGGAAAATACTCACTACAGATGCCTGTCTCTCAGGCTGGGGAGCGACCCTAGAGGGGCTCACAGCTCAAGGGGAAATGGTCAAGGACAGAACAGATCCTGCCCATCAACTTCCTGGAATTACGGGCAGTACGACTGGCCCTACAGTCATGGACGGTGGAGCTTCAGGACTGCCCTATCGGGGTTCAGTCGGACAATGCCACTGCAGTGGCCTATATAAACCACCAAGGTGGTACCAGCAGTTGTTCAGCTCTGATGGAGGTGAACCACATACTAACCTGGGCAGAGGGACATGTGCCGATTCTATCAGCAGTCCATATCCCGGGAGTAGAGAACTGGAAGGCAGATTATCTCAGGCGCCAGCAGATCTGGTCCCTACACCCAGGGGTGTTCCAGGAAATTTGCCAACGTTGAGGATGGCCAGAGGTCGACCTACTGGCATCCAGGTTCAACAACAAGCTACAGCAGTTTGTGTCCCGAACAAGAGATCCTCTGGCAATCTGAGCAGATGCTCTGGTAGTTCCATGGAGCCAGTACTCCCTGGTTTATGCTTTCCCTCCGATCCCTCTCCTTCCACATTTGTTGCCCAGGATTCAGAGAGGGGGAGTTCCAATCGTTCTGGTGACACCAGCCTGGCCCAGGAGGCCCTGGTTCCTGGAGATTGTGAGACTGACAATAGACGGGCCATGGAGGCTTCCATGGCACCCCGATTTACTGTCTCAAGGTCCTATATCCCACCCAAATTTACAGTCTCTAAATTTGACGGCATGGCTATTGAAGCCAGGGTGTTGAAGGACCGTGGCATCTCAGGACCACTGGTGTCTACCCTAGTGAATGCTAGAAAAGTTGTCACTAGGGTGATCTAACGTAAGGTCTGGAAGACTTATATTTCTTCGTGTGAAACCAGAAAATGGCATCCTCAGAAATGTATGTGATTTGGGAGAATTCTCTTTTCTACACTCAGCTGTGGCAATCAAATTGGCTTGGAGTACAATCAGAGGGCAAGTTTCGGGCCTATTGATATTCTTCCAAAGGCCTTTAGCCTCCCATTCACTGGTCCGAACCTTTATGCAGGGGGCAACGCGCTTGCTTGCTTCCCCCCATTAAGTCACCTATGTGTCCTTGGGAATTGAACTTGGTGCTGTCTGTGTTACAGAAACAACCATTTGAACCGATCAAGGAAATTCCATTAGACTTGCTGTCATGCAAGCTAGCCTTCCTGATGGCTATCACCTCGGCTAGAAGGGTTTCGGAGTTGGCGGCCCTTTCGTGCAGGGAACCGTACTTGATCCTGCACCACGACAGGCTCGTGTTACGACCTGTTCTATCCTTTTTGCCAAAATGGTGTCAGCCTTTCATTTAAATCTGGACATTATTTTGCCTTTTTTCTCTCGGCCTCTTTCGGCAGAAGAAAGATGACTGCATTCTTTGAACGTTGTCTGGGCAGTCAAGGTTTATTTGTCTAGATCTGCGGAGATCCAAGGCTCAGACTCCTTTTTTGTTTTACCTAAAGGACCCAAGAAGGGGCAGGCAGCTTCCATTGCCAATTTAGTCCATCAATTGGTCATTCAGGCCTATGGTCTGAAACGTAAAGCTCCTCCCTTTAGGGTGAGAGCTCATTCTACCAGGTGTGTAGGAATCTCCTGGGCTTTTTGCCATCACAAATCTGTGGCTCAGATTTGTAAGGCTGCTACCTGGTCTTCGGTGCATACGTTCACAAAATTTTTATCAAGTGGATGTTCGAGCAGCCGAAGATTTGGCATTCGGCCACAGTGTACTGCGGGCTGCCGTATAAGGTCTTATGGCTATTGTTTGGCAGGGTGTCTCCCTCCCCTCAAGGCTATTGCTCTGGGACGTCCCAGCAGGTAATGATTATTAGCCTAACTCTGTGTCCCATGATTTATGGAAAAAAAAATAGGATTTTTTTTTTTTTTTTTGTCATACTTACCTGTAAAATTCTTTTCTTTGTGTACATCATGGGACACAGAGTTCCCTCCCTCTCTTTTTGAGGATTCAGTGCTTGCTACAAAACTGAAGTACTTCCTGTATGGGATTGGCAACTTGTGCCTGGGTTTCTGTCCCCTGGAAACCCAGGCACAACATATATCCAGTGCCTCTGTGTCCCGGTTTGTCCCATTCTCCTCCGCCCCATAGCTCTGTGTTTACTATGTGGCCAGGGGCGGCTGTGCGCCTATCTGCTCCTCTCCTACACTTGTCTGTGTAAAAGCGCTTCCTCACCTCATGGAGCCTCGTCCTCTTCCTGCTCCACCACAGCTTGGGAGACCAGATATTCAGGTGACTGGGGAGCCCGAGACCTCCTCCGCACAGCGGGAACCCAAAGGTATAATCGCAGCCCCCTTCTAACTCCATCAGCCCCCTTCTTCCTCTCCCCTGTCTCCCCCATACTACACCAGGAGGGCTCCCCTCCAAACATTACACACGCCCGCACTATATACACTATATTGTACATTACACACGCCCGCACTATATACACTATATTGTACATTACACATGCCTGCACTACATGCAATTGGCTACACCCACTGTTCACCGCTGCGCGTGCCGCATTACTACTCCCCTAGAGCGCACAGAGGTGTCCCAGGTATTTTACAATCTCATAGTGTATGCTACAAAAAAAAAAATGCCAAGTGTTCGGGTTTGGCTTGAAGAAAAGGTGATAATCCTAGTTATATAGGGGATCATTTCCTGTCTTAATACCTTTGGTCTACCAGTGTCCATTTACCTGGAGATGAAGTATAACCCAGCAGGTAATGAATATTAGCCTAACTCTGTGTCCCATGATGTACTCAAAGAAAAGGATTTTACAGGTAAGTATGATGAAAAAATACTATTTTACTATGCTTCAGTTTGTGAATGAGCAGGAAGCCACTCAGCACAGAGCATTTCCCATTCATTCACTGTCCAGTGCAGCTGAGGCTGCAGAGAAAGGAACTGGGGGATCTCTTTACTCAGTCCCTTTCTCTGTCTCAAGAGACATCGGGAGTCTGTTTAGGGGCACCCGGATGCGGCGCCCCTTTCAGGACATCAGATGCATGAATTTCAACGGGGGGGGGGGGGGTTTAAGCACCTGATTAAAGCCAGAGGCTCTAATAGGCTTCAAAATAGGGTGGGCTCGGGTCACAGAGCATTGCGCTATGAGCCCACCCTGGTGTGTTACAAAAGTGAAGGAATATTCGCTATTGAAACACTGATCCTGCTCCAGACCATTCAGAAAGCGGGTATGAGACCCGTTTCCCGATTGGCCGAAAAGAGAAGCATCCTGATTGGCCACCGAGGAGGGAGGAAACTGAAGCCGCTGAGAGCAGAATGGAAAGCCACCACCGCCATGATGACTGTGGAGAGCAGGGGAAGGAGAAGCCACCACCATGATGCCTGTGGAGAGCAGGAGAAGCCGCCTGTGAAGCCCTGGAGAAGCGCTGCCCGCCAATAGATGAAGGAAGTGCTCCGGACCCGACCGACCTTGGCGGGGGGGGGGGGGGCAGGGCGATAGTTTTGGCACTGTTTGCCGCCCCCCCCCCCCCCCAAAAGAAATTACCACTGGCCCTGATATTTTACCAAAGCCCCCCTCCCCTGTAGACCTACACCCACAAGTCTGTCAAATCAGAACCTGTAGCTGTGTTCGTACGGCTGCTTTCCTATAGTGTAACATAATACAAACCTATGAAATACAGCGCTAACAAACGCAATATAAATGAAATTGCAAACAATTCAATGATAATAAATGTGAAAGTCCATATAAAGTGACTGATGTGCTCGAATCCAAAAGTGCAAAGTGCCACAACACCCCCTCCTGTGTCCCCACTCACCGGATCAAATGGACCCCCAGCCTTTCAGTCTAGGGGTCAGGCTTAGTAGTGATGGCCAGGAATGGCAGCTTTGGCATCAGATCATCAGACAGATTTTCCTTATTAAAGATACTCGACCAAAGTAACAGGTATCCAAAATGAAAAGGAATGGACAAATAGTGAAGTACCGCTATGAAAAGGATTTATTGAGCATATAAATGGATACTTACAAGAAGTATGATAAAAGCGGGCATAAAAACATGGTGCTGTGAATTCAAGAAATGCCATTCATGGCGTGCGTTCCACGATACCACAAGTGACGTTTCACCCTCCCACAGGGTGTCATCAAGGAGGTCCTATTGACGTCACTTCCAGTATTGTGGAACGCACGCCATGAACGGCATTTCTTGTATTCCAGCACCATGGTTTTTATGACTGCTTTTATCTTCTTGTAAGTATCCATTTATATGCGCTATAAATCCTTTTCATAGTGGTACTTCACTTAGTCCATTGTTTTTCATTTTGAGTACCTGTTACTTTGGTCGAGTATCTTTAATAAGGAAAATCTGATGCCAAAGCTGCCATTCCTGGCCATCACTACTAAGCCTGAATTGACCCCTAGACTGAAAGGCTGGGGGTGCATTTGATCCGGTGAGTGGGGACACAGGAGGAGGTGTTGAGGCACACCTGGAATTTTAATATGTTTGTATTTTGTTCAAGTGAGTAGCACTTTGTGTACAGCAGCTGCACTTGTCACTTGTCAATTTTTTTTCACTTCGTGCTATTTTGTACTCCATTAGCGCGAGTAGATATATTTTTAGAATATATTTTACACATATATTATAACATAGGCTTCCTGCACACAGCTCCAGACCCCACATCAGACAGGCTAGACCTGGCCCTGGTGCTGCATGTGCTTTTTTTTATTTTACCTTAACATGCTGTATGTTTAAAGTTACAAGAATCTACTTGATACTTTTTTCAAGAAATTAAAAAAAAAAAATTTCACCTATTTATTAAATAACATTTTTCAAAATGGTGTATACCAGCTTCTGTAAAATGTATAACATGTCATTTTTTTCAGTCTGTTGTTTTTGAATTGCTTGAATAGGAAATTGTGCAGATGACATGACCTGTGTAAAAGAAGAAATTTTTGGCCCTGTGATGTCAATCCTGCCCTTTGATACAGAGGAAGAAGTTTTGCAAAGGGCAAACAATACAACCTATGGTCTGGCTGGAGGAGTTTTCACCAGGTTAGTGGATTTAAACAATTTTTTTTATACTGGTTACAACTGAAGGAAGCTTCAGCAGGGAACGTCAGTCTGCAACCTCTGTATTTTAACGGTATTTACACGTTTGTATAAAGGATAACTACCTAATGGCTATATGTATAACATGTTTGAAGTGATGGGTTGAGTCTGTGCCCAGGTATGTAGTTGGGTTCTAAATTCTCAAGTTAATTGACGTTTGGTTGAGTTTATATGTGTATGTGCATATAGCAGAGGTTTCCTAGGTCAATTGCCACATGATTTGGGAGGAAACCGCTTTCCCATTAGATCTTCCAACTTCTCATCCACCTTCCTAGACTTTTCTCAAACCTTAAGGCCCGTACACATGATACGAAAATCAGGAATATTCATACGACAAGCTGTCTGCCGATTTTCGGATCGTTAGTATGGTGTTTTTGACAGACGATTTTTTTTTAGCTTTTTGGTCAGACAAAAGCTGGATGTGCAGACTATAAAATTTTTGTCGGATGTGAACTCAACGTCAGATTTTTGTTTTATTAGTACGGTTAGAAATCTCTCTGCTGCTTGCGGCTGCCTGCACAGTGAGGGCAGAACTGCAGGGATGCAGGGTGGGCGCCGAGAGATGTCATCTCTCTGCTCCTCCACCAGCCGGCTACCTGATTGGCCAGCCGCCCACTCACCCACCAAGCCACCCAGCTGCTTGCCCGCTCTCACCCGCCCACGGATCCTCCGGCCCGCTCACCAACCGAGAAGCAGCCCCGCCCACTCACCCGCATTCGTGGGGGGTGGTCAATTGCTCCGTTGCCCCCCCGATCCCCCCTGGACTGCACACAAACTGGCCTCAACTAATCAGCCATTTTGTATGCAGCCATTGCACAGAGTGCAGGTGCCTCCAGAGGTGGCATTTAGCAGTAAACTATCCACCCCTTGTGAATGTAGCCTAACTGTCATCGTTTTACCTGGATAATAAAAAAAAGTTGTTCCCCCCCAAGGATGTCTTTTTTGCTTGAGGTTTTGGGATTTTTTTTTTCCCAATGTATTTGACTCATGCCATGTTAATGCATCTGATAATGTTGTTTACTAAGGGAGACCTGTAGGAAATTACAACCCTTTACGCTAACTGTCATTAGTCTTTCCTGCTGCCTTACATGCTTTCTTTCCTCCCAACAGAGATATACAGCGTGCGCATAGAGTCGTTGCTGCTTTACAAGCTGGAATGTGCTTCATCAACAATTATAATGTGAGCCCAGTGGAGCTGCCTTTTGGAGGCTACAAGAAGTCTGGTATGTGTTGGCTATAGCTCTACAGATAGAGAAGTTTAAGGAGAATTCGTGTTAACATATTTGCTTAATATGTAGAGATCATCACTCAAGTAGCTCTTGTACTACTGTGAACAGTGTTGCCATGCACCACATATTAACCTCCCTGGTAATATGATTGTCAGATTTTTGCGTCTCAGAGCGGTACATTGTTTTGCATAGAAATTTAAATCTGTCCAAACAAGAGTCTAGTAGACATCCTGGGTATGATAAAGTTTGAAATACGAAATCCTAAATTATAATATAGTAAATAACTATAAATAATAATCAAAAATAATATATTAATAATAAAATGTATTCAATAATGTAATCAAATCAAAAACACTGAAATTTGCTCAGTCGCAAAATTGTCGCTGTCGTCACTTTAAGTGTCTGACAAATTTCCCCACAAATCACTATCGGTCAATTCTGCAAGTGATTCTTATTACTATCGCTGTTTTCTAGCTGGTCAAAAAATGCTTTTGACGTAAAGGGACTCTGGATGCCATGGACATTCTCAAGTTTCCAGGCAGAAAGAATGGCACATATAATATAAAAGGTGCATGCAGGGCACTGGACAAAGCACTAGGGACAAAAGGGATGTCAAATGATTTGATACAGTAATGTAATCTTAGAGATTACAGTATATATATATAATATATTATATAATTTTGTAATAATAAAATATTATCTGTTCATGTGACAACACTGAAAAAAACGTTGCTACAATGTAAAAGTATTGAGTGTACAGCTTGTATAACAGTGTAAATTTGCTGTCCCCTCAAAATAACTCAATACACAGCCACACAGCCATTAATGTTTAAACCGCTGGCAACAAAAGTGGAGTACACCCCTGTGAAAATGTCCAAAATTGGGCCCAATTAGCCATTTTCCCTCCCCGGTGTCCTGTGACTCGTTACAAGGTTTCAGGTGTAAATGGAGAGCAGGTGTGTTAAATTTGGTGTTATTGCGCTCTCTCTCTTTCTTACTGGTCACTGGAAGTTCAACATGGCACCTCATGGTAAAGAACTCTGAGGATCTGGAAAAAAAAGAATTGTTGCTCTACATAAAGATGGCCTAGGCTATAAGAAGTTTGCCAAGACCCTGAAACTGAGCTGCAGCATGGTGGCCAAGACCATACAGCGGTTTAACAGGACAGGTTTCACTCAGAATAGGCCTCGCCATGGTCGACCAAAGAAGTTCAGTGCGCGTGCTCAGCGTCATATCCGGAGGTTGTCTTTGGGAAATAGACGTTTGAGTGCTGCCAGCATTGTTGCAGAGGTCGAAGGGGTGGGGGGTCAGCCTGTCAGTGCTCAGACCATATGCTGCACACTGCATCAAATTGGTCTGCATAGCTGTCGTCCCAGAAGGAAGCCTCTTCTAAAGATTATGCACAAGAAACCGTTTGCTGAAGACAAGCAGACTAAGGACATGGATTACTGGAACCATGTCCTGTGGTCTGAGACCAATATAAACTTATTTGGTTCAGATGGTGTCAAGCGTGTTTGGTGGCAACCAGGTGAGGAGTACAAGGACAAGTGTCTTGCCTACTGTCGATCATGGTGGTGGGAGTGTCACAGTCTGGGGCTGCATGAGTGCTGCCGGCACTGGGGAGCTACAGTTCATTGAGGGAACTATGAATGCCAACATGTACTGTGACATACTGAAAAGCAGAGCATGATCCCCTACCTTCGGAGACTGGGCCACAGGGCAGTATTCCAACATAATGACCCCAAAAACACTTCCAAGATGACCACTGCCTTGCTAAAGCAGCTGAGGGTAAGGGTGATGGACTGGCCAAGCATGTCTCCAGACCTAAACCCTATTGAGCATCTGTGGGGCAGCCTCAAAAGGAAGGTGGAGAAGCGCAAGGTCTCCAACATTCACCAGCTCCGTGATGTTGTCCTGGAGGAGTGGAAGAGGACTCCAGTGGCAACCTGTGAAGCTCTGGTGAACGCCATGCCCAAGAGGGTTAAGGCAGTGCTGGAAAATAATGGTGGCCACACAAAATATTGACACTTTGGGCCCAATTTGGACATTTTCACTTAGGGGTGTACTCACTTTGGCTTTGTGTTGAGTTATTTTGAGGGGACAGCAAATTGAAACTGTTATACAAGCTGTACACTCACTACTTTACATTGTAGCAAAGTGTAATTTCTTCAGTGTTGTCACATGACAAGATATAATAAAATAATTACAAAAAATGTGAGGGGTGTACTCGCTTTTGTGAGATGCTGTGTGTATGTATATACCGTATATGTGTGTGTAAATATATATATATATATATATATATATATATATATATATATATATATATATATATATATATATATATATATATATATATATATATATATATATATATATATATATATATATATAATCACACTTTTTTTTTTTTTTTTTTGTAATACAATTGTAAAATAATTTTTCAATACACAAGCAGAACAGAATGCAAGAGTAGTGTTTTTTTTTTTTTTTTTTTTCTTTTTTACTGTCACATGCTTGTAAACAGTTACATTATATGCTCTGTGTTCACAGGCTTTGGACGTGAAAATGGCCAGGTGGCAATAGAGTACTATTCACAGCTCAAGACTGTCTGCGTTGAGATGGGGAATGTAGAGTCTGTGTTTTAAATGGGATGAAAAACCTCTCGCATCACTCTTTCAAGAAGTATTATGAATGTTGCATTCCAAAATTTCTATTAAACTGGTTTCTGAAATTCCTGTTTTCTGCACGGGTGCCACATTTTTATATTTGCATGTGACTGCATGAACAGTATGCATATTAGCATTGCTATCGCATTTACTATGGCTCTTAAGTAGAAAGCATCAAAGTATATCAGGATTACTCTTATTTCTTTGTGAATTGTTTAGCAGGGAATTAATCTAATTTTTATATTGAATTATTTTAAATTGCACTATGAAAGGAAGAGCAGGTTGTTGTGCAGTTTCTGTTAATGTGAGACCTATAGAGATGACATATTGGATTCCAAGATAGTACTGAAACCTAGCATAGAAAGGACAGCACAAAGTGTATTCAAAATCTTTACTAGCTTTGCAAATAGTAAAGGTTTGTCCTTTGATCTGTGAATGGACTTTAGGCGGAGGCATGCTATCTACCTGTGAAGCAATTGTAACTGTTGCCACATAAAGCTTTGCAAACACTCAAACTCAATCATTAAACATTAACTACAAAAATGCTGAATAATGAATTGATGATCATATAACCAATTGCTTCTTTTTGCCTGTTTTTGCCAGTATTTGATTACCGTATATACTAGAGTATAAGTCGCTCTGAGTATAAGTCGAGGCCCTAATTTACCACAAAAAAAATGGCAAAAACTTATTGACCCGAGTATAAGATGAGGGTGAGAAATGCACAGCTACTGTGAGTGGAAAAGAGGGTCAACAATGCTCATTTGCAGCCTCACTGTGCCCATTAGCATGCCTCACTGTGCCCATTTGCAGCCATAGGTCCCCCGAACTTCAAACTCGGTAGTTAAGGGTTCCTAGATGCCCCCTAGCTGCAGCCAAAATTTGGGGTCTCTGAACCCAAATGGTCCCGAAATGACATTGCTGCAGATGGACACAGTTGACTGACTTTGGGGCCCCGCATCTCGGGGCCACTTAGTGCTAGGAGCCCCAAATTTGGTGTGCAAACTCAGTGGAACTAGCACCATAAAATATCCAAAAGCTGGGGTTTCTAGCACCAAGTGTCCCTGAGATACATGGCCCCAAAGTCGGTTCAGAAAATGTCAAGCACTTTTCTGCAGGAGAATGACAGTTTCCGAACCGAGTTTGGGGCCCCGTATCTCGGGGCCACTTAGTGCTAGGAACCCCAGCTTTGGATATGTTGTGGTACGACTGGGTTTGCACACCAAATTTGGGGTTCCTAGCACAAAGTGGCCCTGAGATACGGGGCCCCAAAGTCGGTTCGGAAAATTAAATTTTTTGCTGCAGAAAAGTGCTTGACTCGAGTATAAGTTGAGGGGGGCACTTTCAGCACAAAAAAATGTGCTGAAAAATTAGACTTGTACTCGAGTATATACGGTAGTAAAGTTTTTGCTCCAACTATCGTTTGACATCTTTGGTTATCTCAGACACAACTTATGATTATATGTGTTTTGTTCTTGTATTAAGGTAGTGCCAACATTTTTTTTGCAACACTCTACAGAGTACAAAGGGGAGGTGGAGTGGTGGTGTATATATGTGCTGGTCTGGCCAATCCGGTAAGCAAACAAACAGAAAAAGGCCTAGTGCTCAAGGCACAGCATACCCCTCAGGATTTTGAGGACAGACCAGATATGTATAAAAAAGTTTTCTTTATTAATAAAAAGATAATAATACAATAAGGTATAAAATCAATGACATAGTACAATAGTTGCAAACATAA
Organism: Lithobates clamitans; assembly: GCA_037952925.1. Classification (NCBI taxonomy): domain Eukaryota; kingdom Metazoa; phylum Chordata; class Amphibia; order Anura; family Ranidae; genus Lithobates; species Lithobates clamitans. The sequence goes on from JBBGZY010000917.1 coordinate 722,428, forward strand.
CTGCTGAAAATAGAGCAGCGGAAAACTAGTGCAGGTGGCCGTATAGAAAGAGGCCACCTGCACTCATTCACAATAGGGTTTAGGTCAGACGGGTTTGCTGGCCAATCGAGCACAGTGATACCATAATCATTAAACCAGGTATTGGTACTTTTGGCAGTGTGGGCAGGTGCCAAGTCCTGCTGGAAAAATGAAATCCGCATCTCCATAAAGCTGGTCAGCAGAGGGAAGCATGAAATGCTCTAGAATTTCCTGGTAGAGGGTTGCGCTGACCGCCCCCTAGTGTTAACCCCCTTCACAGTAGACCAACACTGACATCACTGACTGTGGAAACTTCACACTGGACCTCATGCGACTTGGATTCTGTGCCTCTCCATTCTTCCTCCAGACTCTGGGACCTTGATTTCCAAATGAAATGCAAAATTTACTGTCATCCGAAAAGAGGACTTTGGACCACTGAGCAACAGTCCAGTTTTTTTTTTTTTTCCCCTCCTTAGCCCAGGTAAGACGCTTCTGACAGTGTCTCTGGTTCGTGCCCTGGATACATTGTGTGTGTGTGTGTGTGTGTGTGTGTGTGTGTGTGTGTGTGGTGGCTCTTGAAGCACTCACATCAGCCGTAGTCCACTCCTTGTGAATCTCCCCCAAATTCTTGAATACCCTTTGCTTCACAATCCTCTCAAGGCTGCGGTTATCCCTGTTACTTGTGCACCTTTTTCTACAACACTTTTTTCCTTCCATTTAACTGTCCATTATTATGTTTGTTTACAGCACTCTGAACAGCCAGCTTCCTTAGCAATGACCTTTTGTAACTTACCCTCCTTGTGGAGCATGTTGTCTTCTGGACAACTGTCAAGTCAGCAGTCTTCCCCATGATTGTGTAACCTACAGAACCAGACTGAGAGACCATTTAAAGGCTCAGGAAACCTTTACAGGTTACTTAGCGGATTAGAGTGCGACACCATGAGTCTACAATATTGAACTTTTTTACACAATTCTAATTTTCAGAGATCCTGAATTTTGGGTTTTTACTAGCTGTAAGCCATAATCATCAAAATTAAAAGAAATAAATGGTTGAAATATATCACTTCGTGTGTAATGAATCTATATGAGTTTCACTTTTTGAATTGAAATACTAAATTAACTTTTAGATTATATTCTAATTTTTTGAGATGTACCTGTACTGCACGAAAGCCTGGTACACACTATAACTTTTTTTGTTCAACCCAAAAGTAAACCATTTGTAAGAATTGTTACTGTTCAACACAAAAGCATATTTTATTCCTCCCTCCAATTCTGAAGGATTATTCTGTATCGACTACTTACAGCTATACCAATAAAGAAATTACAGCTATACCAGTCCTGGAAAATTTTGAAATTCACAGCACTCAAACTAGACACGTGAAAAGCATATTGGTTACCAGGAAGGGCACTTGTAATTAAGAAAAAATATGAAGCTACCTTTTTTCTACAAATTGTGAAGAATAAAAAAAATATATAGAATAATAAACCATACAAATATTCCGGTGTGCCATAAAATATTCTCTTATTGTATATCCACAGTAGGATTGCAGTAGACATCATGTTATGAACAGGGAGGTATGAAAATATTTTACCAGCCTTTGCTGATTACAAATTACCCCTTCAATATATCCATTCGTTTCCACAGCTACTATGAGCAAATTCCACTGTCACGTCACATTTGGCTACCCATCACATTTTGCTACCTGCTAGAGTGTGCATGCGTGATGCTGCCATATGCGTTCCAACACTGTTGTAAGACCACTTTATCACAGAGCTTCGCTCGCCATAATTCTAATCTAACTCTATTGTTGTAATATGTTGATAGATTTCTGTGGGATTTTATATATATATATATATATATATATATATATATATATATATATATATATATATATAGTATGTATATGTGTGTGTGTAGATAGATAGATAGTACAAGATTGGCCAGGAAGGGGTGAGTGAAATAGGCCTCTTTGGTATCTGTTAATCTAATTGCACATATCAAAGGGGACTTGTTGATGTTAATATGCAAGAATGCAAATTAGGGCAGTTTATGACTGCAGCTGTTCACGGCTAGGGGTCATTGTCTGTCTGAAAGGCAGAAGCATATCAAAGGCCTAAATGGAAACGGCCAATCAAATTGCTCAGCCATTCAGTGTCTAGTGAATATAACATGGCGTTCAGTCTGGTCTGTCTGTGACTATGAAGGCGCAGATCTAGGAAAAATTTACTCTGTTGGATTTTTGTCATCTGTGGACTTTGGACTTTGTTCTGTGTTGGAAGTCAATAAAGTGCATCTCTCTGGAAGAATTGGGTTGCTGCGGAAGAGTACTTACATCAAGATTATAATAACTACTAATTAATTATCTACCCACAATACTACTATACGATATATCACTACATCTATGTCCACTTGGATGGTGGGGCTTGAACCTGGATTCAGGGGTGTGGCCACAAAATTCTGTGCAAGCGCAGATCGCCACAGTGTTGGAACGCATATGGCGTTGCGCATGCGCAGTCCAGCGGGTAGCCAAATGTGATGCTATACCACCACACTGACAAACCGGAAAAGAGAAAGCATCCAACACTGTTGATCAGACCTGTTCACATAGCTGGTATACAGTAAAGCTGGATTTACTTTGATCTGTGTGCATGGAGCATGCATTTAACACACGTTGGTGTGAATGGGCCCATAGTTTCCCATTGTCTTTCACACTAGACTGCAGAACATGAATGGGATCTCTACTTGATGCGTGTTTTCTTGTAGCAAAATGCAAAAGTTCTGCTGCATCAAACTGGGCAAGTTATTAACAAGCTCTAAAGGCTTGCGATTATCACAACCATGTCAAATTTTATTGCCACGTATTATGAATAATTGGTTCTCCAGCTTGGATATGCAAGTTATTCTCTAGGCATGAAAAAAAAGTCAACACAATTGGCCTCTGAGGGGTTTGTGTTAATACTTTAGCTTCAGAGGCGGTGGGGCTGCATTTCTGTTTGCATTAAAACAGGTTGCTGCACTGTTTTAATGCCCGTTCTCATCCATGACCACTGGTATTCTGCAGTACGGCTTAAATAGAACATCTGGAAACAACTGTCTGTCCTGAAATAACTACTTGGGAAGACATTGATGTGGGATGACCACCTTAGGTCTTGTCACTCCACATCTACTGCAACCCCAGTTTTATTACATCTGTATGATTCTATTTCTGTTTTTAGTCACTTTGATTCAACCTGGTGGTATATTACTATGTTTCTTTCTTACTTTAGGCCCCTTTTCACATGGGGTGGACTCCACCAGCTCAGCAGGGAAGCTGTCAGCTGCTCCTTATGCAGAGTGGACACAGACACAGCCCACTCTCTTCTGCTGGCAGTCTCATGTAAAAATTCAAAAGAATTGGAGACCCGTAGGTATGGCAGGACTTTAAATGCACAAGATTATATAAATTAATTCTTTAAAAAGAACCAACATTTTTACATCTATTAACCACTTCCGGACCAGCCGCTGCACTTATACTGTGGCAGGTTGGCTTCCCTGCGCGAAACCACGTAGCTGTACGTTGGCTCGTGGGGTCCGGATAGCAGGCGCGTGTCTGCTGCACAGCGGGGGTGCCGATGCTCGTGGCCAATGGTCACGATGACCGCCGGCCACGAGTGATCGTGACCAGGAGAGAGAGAACAGGGATGAGTGTGTGTAAACACACTCTTCCCTGTTCTGTTCTGACAGGAGTGACAGATCATGTGTTCCTATTAGCTAGGAACCATGATCCTCACTTCCTCTAGTTAGTCCCCTCCCCCTTCAGTTAGAATCACCTCCCAGGGAACATAGTTAACCCCTTCACCGCCCCCTAGTGTTAACCCCTTTACTGCCAGTGACATTTTTTACAGTAATCGATGCACTTGTAATTGCACTGATCGCTGTATTAATGCAATGGTTCCAAAAATGTGTCAAAATTGTCCGATGTGTCCGCCATAATGTCGCAGTCACGATAAAAATCGCAGATTGCTACCATTACTAGTATAAAAAAAAACAAACAATAAAAAAACTATAAATATACCCCCTATTTTGTAGACGCTATAAAGTTTGCGCAAACCAATCAATATCGCTTATTGCGATAATAAAAAATATATATATATATATATATATATATATATATATATATATATATATATATATATATATATATATATATATATATATATATATATATATATATATATATATATATATAATTTATTTTTCTTTTATAGCGCAAAAAAAAAAAAACGCAGAGGTGATCAAATACCACCAAAAGAAATCTCTATTTGTGGGGAAAAAAAAGGACGTAAATTTTGTTTGGGTACAACGTCGCACGACTGTGCAATTATCAGTTAAAGCGACGCAGTGCCGAATCGCAAAAAGCGCTCTGGTCATTAAGGGTTAAAATTTTGCTGGGCTGAAGTGATAAAAACAGATAGAGCTTTCCTTTGGCAGTATTTAATCACCACTGGGTTTTTTATTTTTTGCTATATAAACGTTAACAATACCATTAATTCTGTAACTGGTGCATACACATTATTTTTGGGGGGTTAGCGGCCTGTTTTTGTATGAGGGATAACATCGGGGAAGTGTCTTTCATGGAGCCTGGCCTCTGCATCAGAACAAAGTTGTTCGATGTGCAGGGTCTTCTTGATATATAAGGGCTGTTACAATCTCCTTTTGATAGTGTAGGCAGCTGACAGGTCTTTCTGCACTGCACCACAGGCTAAAGTTTTATGGTGGTAAGGGTGGCAAAAAAGGAACAAGGTGGTTAACATTTGTGGTAGTAGACGTAGTGGTGGTACCCCTTTTGGAATAGTGGTCATTCAAGGTCACACACAACTTTTTCACTGCCTATATAGGTTGGACACCTATATACATTTCAGAAAATGTTGGGGTAAAATAATTGATTAGTGGGCTAATTTTATAATGCTCGTCATACTGGGGTGATTTTTTTGGTGGGCACAGAAATCACTTGATTGTTTTATAGCGGATCCAGGGCATAACAGAAGAATAGAGTAGAGAATGGGGTGGGAATAGGACTGCAGTTCATTTTTTTTTTTTTTTTTTTGTGAGTCTCATATTTAGTGTTAAGCCTTGAAATACTTTAAATTCTTGAACTGTGACGAGTTTCCACTCAAATGAACTGGCATCAACAGCTTGGATTTTTGGTAATATACTGCTGGGCATAAAGATTGCCTTTGTCCACAAATAAATTTTAAAAAATCTTCTGCGAAAAATAAATGTAAAAAAATGAATGGTGTGCTTGGCTGCACTGGAAATGGGGGTATTATACTGTAGGTGCTGCTGAATTTGAAGGTAGCCATGCAGGATTTAAAACTGCCTCTGGCACACTAGTATGGGCCCTAATCCTTGGTGGCTGACATGACACCCCACTACTTGGGTATACTGCACTGCTGGTCCTCACCATTTCACAGGGGTGAATTGCACTGCTGGTGGTTGCCTGCTGCCCTTCAGAATGCCTCATTCTTTTTGTTGGGACCCTTTTCTCTTCTGAATTGGTTATTGACCTGCTGCTGTCCATGGCTTCATATTCAAAATGTAAGCCTGACAGTGAGAGCTCCCCGCTGCTTTCATCTGTCATACTCAAAATCTGGAATGCCTCCTCACTGGTGTACATTTTTCTGGACATGGCGTTCAGGTTCTGGTGAAACTGTACTGTTGACACTGGTGTGCCAGTGATCAGGACACTGGTGCTGGTGTGTAGCAGTCTCGTGCCACTGCAATCAGGGACATTGGCTCTGTTGACCCTAGTGTGGTGGTTATCGGGACACTGGAATGGCATTGATAAGGACACTGGTGCTTGTGTTTAGTGCTCTGGGGTCACTACAATCAGGGTCACTGTTCCTTGCAGCACTGGTGACACTGGGACAGGTGAGTGACTGGCTGCAGTTTATACACAGTGCACTGTTGGGCAGTGATCAGGGACACTGAACTGGCTGTTCTATAGCTGTGTGAACTGTGTGATAGGCTGTGTTTACTTACAGTACCATTGTAACGGCTCTCCCCCCTCACAGACAATCTCTGTATAAGAAGAGAGGAGTGTAGGAAGCTGCACCCTGTGGCTTTTGTTTACATTTCTGCTGTGCTGCGATTTGACACGGTGATCACATGTACAGGACCAGATTCATTGGTTCTGTATCATGTCTTTTATGATCCGCTGTGTCTGGGCGACGTGGGTTCCTCCACTGGCATCACCGCTGGTTAATCATACATTTTCTGCTTGCCAACCGCATCATGAGGATGAGTGGCGGCAAAGTGGCCTCCCTGTACTGGTTCATGTACCTAGCACCTTATGATCAGCTCTGAGCTTCCCCAAATACAAGACTGTGAATGTAAACAACACAAAGCTGTGTTCAGTGACAGGGGATCTTATGGTTTGTTCATTCCCTGCTAAGTAGTAAAACAACTAGATCCCTAGTAAAAGCAGCACACAGTACATACATTTTAACCCCTTGATCGCGCTATATGTTTTTTTTTTTTTTTTCATTTAAACTTTATTTGATTTGACATTATAAAACATACACTTGTATACATAACATTGTTCAAGTACAATTTATTAAATACCCTTAACCCACTATAAATACACTTCTACCCCCACCCTCCATTCTACTTCCCACCTCCTCCACTGTCGGTCTACATCATCTCTTTTCCTCTCCTATCTTTCTCTCATACTGCTCGTCCTTTCACTTCTTACTATATCCACTTTTCTGTACATTTCCTAGTTTTCTTAAATGCAATCCATTTTCCCCATATGTTAAATCTTTCTGCCAGACCCTCTTATCTGCTACTAAGATATTCCATTTTATAGATATAATCTATTGTCTCAAACCATTATTTTATTGTGGGTTTTTCCAGGTCTAACCATTTTTTGGGTATTATTCCTTTCGTTGCATTCAATAAATATGGGATCATTGTTTTTTTATATTTGTTTTTTTTTTTGTGCTGCTTGTTTTATGGAATAAACATGTCCATGGGTCATTTGAGATCTCCTTCCCTGTGATCTCCCGTATATAGTTTTGTGTCTCTTGCCAAAACTCTTTTTTGTACATTCCCACCATATGTGGGCCATGTTGCCATCTGTTTGCAACCTATCCAGGAAAGTGGGGATTTGTCCTGTTGAAATTTTTGAGCTTTCTCAGGGGTTAGATACCATCTCACTAGGCACTTGTAATTCATTTCTATCGCTGTTATGTCAGTCACATATTCTTATTCCCCTCCCCATCACTTTTAGCTGCCTGTTGCTCCTCCAATAGTACACCCAATTCCCCTTCCCATTTTCTAATATATGGGGATCTTCCCGGGGCCCTCTAGATCCCTGAATATCTTATAAATCCGGGATATTCCATTTTTCAGTGCTGTGTGTACACTACATAATTGTTCTATTGGGTTCAAATTCTCCTCTGTTCTAATTGGCTTTGGTAATGTTATTACAAAGTGCTTCAGCTGTAGATACCTCCATTCATTTATATTTAATAAATCACTTTTATTTTTTAGTTCCTGGAGAGTTCTGCTTTTACCTTAATTGCTTTTATTTTAATATATCTTTTAATTGTGCCTTCTCTATCCAAGCTCCAAAATGTGCCCCTTTACCCGGTGAAAAAAAATTTGTCCCAGAAAGTGCAATTAGTGGAGAATTATATTCCCATTTTTTTGTGCCTATAAATTGCATCGCACACTTTAACCAATTCAGCCCAGGAACATTTGCCCCCTTAATGACCAGGCCATTTTTTGGGATTCGGCACTGCGTCATTTTAACTGACAATTGCGCGAGCATGTGCCTTTGTACAAAAACAAAACCTCTGCAATTTTTATTATTTGCGCTATAAACAAAAAGAGGGACAACTTTGAAAAAAATAACATTTTTACTTTTTGCTATAACTATCCCTCAAATTTTTTTAAAAACAAATTTCTTCCTCCGTTTAGGTCAATATGCATACTTCTACATATTTTTTGGTAAAAAAATCGCAATAAGTGTATATTGATTGGTTTATGCAAAAATTATAGCGTCTATAAAATAGGGGCTATATTTATGGCATTTTTATTATTAATTTTTATTTTTATTTTTTTTTTAAATGGTGGTGATCTGCACACCTTTGACACATTTTTGGGACCACTGACATTTATACAGCGATCAGTACTATAAAAATGTTCTGATTACTGTATAAATTACACACATGGCAAGGAAGGGGTTAACACTAGGGGGCTATCAAGGGGTTAACTGTGTATCCTAGGGAGTGATTCTAACTGGGGGGGGTGGGACTGCCTGGGTGAGGAGACCGATTGTTGTTCATACTTAGTATCAGATCAGTCTCCTCTCCCCTGATACCACGGAGATCTGTCTGTTTACATTGACAGATCTCCATTCTGTCTCTGTGTGGAGCGATCGTGGGTGCCCGGCGGTCTTCGCGACAGCCGGGCATGCGCATCGGCTCCGGCGGCAAGCTCCCTAGTGGTCTGAAAGCGAGCCAACGTATAGCTATGATGGCTCGCCCAGGGGAGCCAACCTGCCGCAGTACAACTGCGGCGGCTGGACGGGAAGAGGTTAAAAACATTTCTAGTCAAGTCGTGTGTATCTTTATCCAGTGTTCTGTATGTTTTTGGTATCTGTATATTTTTATCTAAAAGTGTTTTACTTATGTGTTTTCCATGCGAACCCATCCTTTTGCGCTTGTCCATTCTATCATTCGTGCTAATATAATTGCGTTATAATATCTTTTTATATCTCCACCCCAAGAGGGAGTAATGGCGCGTGTTTCAACCTGAGCGTACAGCTGGAGATCCTGGTCTCTCACCCTGCACAATGAACGAACAATGATCTTCTGATCCCCTTGACTGGCCTCCTCCTACGTACCACCTCCACCATCTGTGTCGTTGTGTTGGATCCTCCAAGCCTCGGTCCTCTCCTAGCCTCGGTTACATCATCTGTCGAGGTCGGAGCTTCCCGCTGGAGCGGGTGAGCGGTGAAGCAGTGGGGTTTTTCCCCTGCAGACAGAGACGGAGAACAACAGACTGGACCGTGAGTGGATCCCCAGAGGATTCCCCTCCTCTGCAGCCTCTAGTGTACCAGCTTCCCCGCAGACAGCTCCTATGCATGGGGGCATAGGTTTGGAGAGAGCGTGAGGGATAACGGCCGGTAAATATCTCCCACGTCCTCCATATAATACCAGGCTGTGCAGCTAAGCAGTGTCAGAACAGCAGTGGCGTCAAGCTGCGCAGCTAAGCGGTGTCAGAGCGGCGGTGGCGGAGGAAACAGCCTCAGAGGTAGCCCCTGATAATACGTGGCTCCCTGGGGACGGCCAGAGGGCGCCTTGAGCCCGGAAGAAGAGTTAAAGGTGAAAGGGGATTATCAAGGCTACTCGAGGGCGAGAAGCGGAGGAGCTCGTGAGGAGTGCTTTACTGCCAGTGAGGAGAGAAGGAGGAAAAGAAGGGGAGCCTTGAAGCACCCACCTCCCCCATCCACCTTGTGCATGCTTCTCTTTTTTTATTCAGCATGCCCGCTTCTTAAATTTTTCCTTCCTTCTCAGGAGAGAACAACTACTCAGAAAAAGGAGGGGATAGGAGGAAGGAAAAAGAAGAAAAGAGAAAAAAACGCGTAACTCCCAGTCATAAGGAGTCAAAGTGGCTGATGGACATTTGAACTGAACTGATCCTACAGTGTAAATGAATGCGGTATGGTGAGTACCTCAAAAGTCACTATATTGCAAAAACAAGGATGTTGTGTGCAGGGACACCTTTTCTTTTACTACAGTACCTCAGACTGTTCAAACTATATATGAACAGAGATATATAAGCAAATATAAACAGATATTGTGGATAATCTCGGTCATAAATAGACGGATAGAAATCCAGCCATCGCAGCAAGTAAATGAAGTAGAACTATAATGACTATCTAAGTACGGTGGTGAAGTAAAGCTCTGAAAAAATTTCTGAAAAAACTATAGAGAGGGACAGGACTGAAAGGATTCCTACTCGCCTAACCTTAAGTGCGCACACACATACAAGTAAATAAAGCAGAGGAGCAAGAGGGGAAGGTGGAAGGAGGGAAGAGGAGAGGAGGAAAAGGAAAGAAAGGAAAAACTCGCTATCCCACCAACGCACATTTTACAGAAAATATACACTGTTGTGATCCAATGGGCAAAAAAGGTAGGTTAATATTTGAAGGCGCGTGGGAAGTAAGGAAATAACTGAGAGAAACATGAGGGGCAAGGAGGCAAAAGGAGGATCGACCCCCAAATCACCCCCCAAAGTTTAAGCCTGACTATGACCATTAGCCCGGGCCCAATGAATACATATGTCACCCAGACAGGAACTGTTAAGAAACAAGCACCCGAAAAACATGAATCTACTAAGAACAATCAGACGGAGAGTAAGGAGAAGAAGAAAAAAGAAAAAGCCCCAAAATAAAACACTTGCAGAGACTGACACACTATCGGAATCTAGAATATTCCAAGAACTAGATATAGATAGTGAATTAGGAGGGGAAGAGGAACTACAAGACAAAGCCCCTCTACCAATAAAAATGGAAATTGAATCCATGTTTGCGGCTTTGGAAAAGTCGCTAAAAAACGAAATGGAGAGATTACATAGAAATCTTGGTCATGTTCTCGAACGAGTTTGGGAGGTGGAAAAGAAAAGCGAAACCAACAGCATGAGCATAAGAAAATTAGAAGGAGAAATCAAATCCATGAAAAGAGCTCAACAAGAACAAGCGTATAAAATAGAGGATCAAGAGAATAGGGACCGAAGAAAGACTCTAAGGATATGTGGCGTCCCAGACTCCTCCCAGCATGAAGATCTAACAGAAATAATAAAGATCTGTAACCCACTGATAAATAAAGAAATAACTAATTTCAATAAAAATTGAGAGAGTACACAGACTAAGAAGACCAAGAGAAATTCCACAGGAGAACCCAAGAGATATTATAGTATATATAGATTCATACACCAGAAGATTGTTCCGAGAAAAGGCTAAGATGAAGAAACATCATAAGTGAAAAGAAGAATCAATGCAGACTTAAAAATATCTCCCCCCCCTCCCTTTTTTTTCTCTCTCCTCTCCCTCTCCTTCCCTATGCTCTCACAAGTTGAAATCACGATTGGGAGAAGATGGGAGGAGGTGGAAGAGGGGAGGCCGTGGGAGATGGGAGTGGGAGGTAGTGGAAAAACATAAAAATAAATAAATAATAAGGGTCTAGGAACCGGGGTCTCGGGTGCGCTCCGGAATTCACTCCCTAGAAGAAAGGGGGTGAATTTGGACAGCTCCATACAGAACTCCACCTCAGGACAAAGGGAGCAGGGGGACAAGGCGGTCCCTAAGGTGGTGCTCTAGACCATGGGGTCAGGATACCAACAAAGGAAGGAGTGGGGGAAAGGGGGAGGGGAGGGAGGGGAGAGGGAAGGAGAGTTTTTTGAGGGAGTAGAGGCGAGGGGGGAAAGATCTGGTTTCCTTAACTGTGTACTGAGCCAAGAAAGGGGAATAAGGGAAGTGAAAATAAACAATGACTGACGTTAAATTCATTACATATAATGTGAGAGGGCTGAACTCCCGGGAAAAAGACATACAGTGTTAAGAGAGTTGGAAAGATATTATGCTGAGATAATTTTCCTACAAGAGACGCATATAGCAATGGACTCAAATATTAGAATATATTCGCGGGCGATCCCAACTTGGTTCTATGGCGATTCCCCCAAACAAAAGGGCAAAAGGAGTCGTTATAGGAATAGCGAAAAACATCAGTTTTACTTTGGAAGAAAGGAAAGCCGACCCGGACGGTTGTTATTTGTTCCTGAGAGGGTCCCTCCAAGGGAAAAGATATACATTAGCAAACGTATACTGTCCCAATAGACACCCTAAAAAATATCTAAAGGGGATTCTCAACGCACCAATGGAGTTTAAACAAGGTCACTTAGTATTAGCAGAGGACTTTAACTTCTCAATAGATCAAAATCTCGACAGTACGTCTGGTGCACCGATTCAAGAAAATAAAACAACTAAAATTGATTTTAAAAAATGCACAGTCAATAATTAGTTGACATTTAACTCAATGGTGCACAATATGTACTCGAGACTAGATTACATCCTGGTGGATTATGAAATACTGGAGTATGTAGTTGATGCATCAATCGGAATATCGGTCTCTGACCATGCTCCAGTAACCGTAAGGATAAGATTTTACGACAGGGAGCATAGAAAAGGGAATTGGAGATTGAATGAAGACCGTATAGATGATGTAGAAGTTGGAAAAATAATAACGACTGAAATTGACAAATATTTCAGTATAAATGACACACCAGAAGTGACAAAGGCGACAATTTGGGAGTCCCATAAAGCTTATATTAGGGGAAAACTGATTTCCATAGGAGCTAGAAAAAAGAAAGAAAGCGAGATAAAATTGAAAAACGTAATAAAAGAACTATATGAGCTAGAACAACTACATAAAACACATCTAGATAGAGAAACCCACCAGAGGATTGTCATAAAAAGGGGTCAGTTAAGAGACATGATGGAACAAGAAACTAGAAAGGTAACTAAAAATGTAGCAAAAGAAAGGTACAAGTGGGGGAATAAGCCCGGGAAATATCTAGCAAAAATATCAAAGGGGAAAAAAAACTTCAAATTATATAGAAAAGATAAAAAACGAGATAGGCGAAATGAAATATAAATCAACTGAGAAACACCAGAGGGGAAAAGCCCAGGCCCGGATGGCTATACGATTAAATATTGTAAAAGATTTAAAGAATAACTTGTCCCAATATTATGTAACTATCTAAATAAAATAGGGGAAAATTAGGAAATAAGGAAAAAAATCTCTTTTTAGCTAATATTACAGTAATACCTAAAGTAGGAAAAGATAGAACCATTTATTCAAACTACCGCCCAATACCACTGCTAAATGTAGACACAAAGTTATATGCACAAATCCTGGCATCAAGGTTAAAAAACCTCATGCCGGACCTGATTAATGTAGATCAAGCAGGTTTCGTGCCAGGAAGAGAGGGTAGAGACAATAGTATTAGAACCATGTTATTAATGAAAAGTAAATCCCCAATGATTCTTATATCGATCGATGCTGAAAAAGCATTTGACCGACTAGATTGGGGATTTATGATGAATGCACTACAGAGTATAGGACTGGGACCAAGAATCATGAGATGGATTAATAATCTATACAACCATCCAACAGCTAAGGTTGGGGTCAATGGGGGGTATGTCATCTGCCTTTGAGATGTTCAACGGTACAAGGCAAGGATGCCCGCTCTCGCCACTCCTGTACTAGAACCATTACTAATAAAAATACGGAATAATGTGGATAGGGGAGGGATCAAGGTAGGGGAGGAAGAACATAAGGTGGCGCCATACGAAGACAACATACTGCTATACATGACCAAACCAAGACTGTCCCTACCCAACCTAATAAAAGAACTAAAACAGTATGGTGAGCTCACAAATTTTAAGATCGACCCTATAAAAACAGTTATTTTAAATTTGGGAGTGGATAAAAATGAGGTAAAAGCATTACAACAGGAATTCCCCTTTACCTGGGAAAAAGAAGAATTAGCATATCTAGGAATTAAAATAACATCTACCCTAGAGAAGTTATATCAAGCCAATTATATTCCACTACTAAATGAAGTTAAAACAGAGTTAAGAAATAGTTCGAGGAGACCAATCTCTTGGATAGGGAGAATAAATTTACTTAAAATGGTGATCCTACCAAAGATAATATATAAATTTCAAATGCTCCCTATAGAAATTCCATTAAACTTCTTTAACCAGCTGCCGACCGCCTAACGCAGATATACTGCGGCAGAATGGCACGGGCAGGCAAAATATCCGAGGCGGTCGGCTTCTGTGTGGGAGCGGTGAGGGGGAGACCATCCATTCGTTACCCCCCCCCCCCCCCCCTCGTGATCGCTCCCAGCCAATGAGATTCTTCCTCTGCTGTTGGTATAGTAAACAGCAGCAGAGGAAATTATGTCATCTCGGCTCAGTTTTTTCCGTTCTGGCGCGTGTTTTATATGTTGTAATATGTTCACCGATTTATGTGGGACATTATATTATTATTTGTATGCACACATACAGTCAATATTGACCAGGCCAGAATTCAATTGACAATGGTTGATTTGTCCAAGTCAACTGAATTTTAACATATCAAGGGGACAGCTGAAGACTCTTTGATGTGTTGATCTTATGCAAGTCTACCTAGGTGTGTGAGGTGAGGTACGGTCTGGAAACCTAATTGAACATTTCAAAGGGTACATTGTTTAAAGGACCATAGAAGAAGTATTTATTGATGGTAATTAGACTTGAGGGGGTAACAATAAGATCAAAGAGTATTTTTGGGTTGACCTAGCAGAAACTCCCTCCTAGTGGACTAGTATTTCAGAGAGGACATTCAAGCTGGCATTTAGTTTTTTTTAGTTAGGCTTGTCTGTGTATGAACACGCAGACCTAGAAAGAAATGGGACTCTGAATTATATACTCTGTCGGATTTTTTGTCATCTGTGGACTTTGGACTTTGTACTGTGTTGGAAGTCAATAAAGTGCATCTCTCTGGAAGAATTGGGTTGCTGTGGAAGAGTACTTACTAATTAATTATCATACCCACTATACAACCACAATATTATTATCATATCACTACATCGATACCCACTATCCTCCCGATATTAATATATCACTACAGCGCGGAGGAGAGAAGACATCTGAGTGAATGCACACACACACACAGTAGAACATGCCAGGCATACATTACACCCCCTGATCACCACCCCCCCATCCCCCCGTCACACTGACACCAAGCAGTTTTTTTGTTTTTTTTCTGATTACTGCATTGGTGTCAGTTTGTGACAGTTAGTGTGGTAGGGCAGTTAGTGTTAGCCCTCTTTAGGTCTAGGGTACCCCCCTAACAAAGTTTTAACCCCTTGATCACCCCCCGTCGCCAGTGTCACTAAGCGATCATTTTTCTGATCGCTGTATTAGTGTCACTGGTGACGCTAGTTAGGGAGGTAAATTTATAGATTCGCTGTCAGCGTTTTATAGCGTCAGGGACCCCCATATACTACCGAATAAAGGTTTTAACCCCTATTGATTGCCCCCTAGTTAACCCTTTCACCAGTGATTACCATATAACTGTTATGGGTGACGCTGGTTAGTTCGTTTATTTTTATTAGCGTCAGGGCACCCAACATTTATTACCTAATAAAGGTTTAGCCCCCTGATTGCCCGGCGGTGATATAACTTAGGTTTTAGTGTCAGATGGGGTCTGCGTCGCCCCAGGCAGCGTCAGGTTAGCGCCAGTACCGCTAACGCCAACGCACGCAGCATACACCTCCCTTAGTGGTATAGTATCTGAACAGATCAATATCTGATCCGATCAGATCTATACTACCGTCCCCAGCAGTTTAGGGTTCCCAAAAATGCAGTGTTAGTGGGATCAGCCCAGATACCTGCTAGCACCTGCGTTTTGCCCCTCCGCCCGGCCCAGCCCACCCAAGTGCAGTATCGATCGATCACTGTCACTTACAAAACACTAAACACACATAACTGCAGCGTTCACAGAGTCAGGCGTGATCCCTGCGATCGCTAACAGTTTTTTTTAGTAGCGTTTTGGTGAACTAGCAAGCACCAGCCCCAGGCAGCGTCAGGTTAGTGCTAGTAGCGCTAACACCCACACAGTTTTTTTGGTAGCGTTTTGGGGAACTGGCAAGCACCAGCGGCCTAGTACACCCCGGTCGTAGTCAAACCAGCACTGCAGTAACACTTGGTGACGTGGCGAGTCCCATAAATGCAGTTCAAGCTGGTGAGGTGGCAAGCACAAGTAGTGTCCCGCTGCCACCAAGAAGAAGATAAACACAGGCCCGTCGTGCCCATAATGCCCTTCCTGCTGCATTCGCCAATCCTAATAATTGGGAACCCACCACTTCTGCAGCGCCCGTGCTTCCCCCATTCACATCCACAACCAAATGCAGTCGGCTGCATGAGAGGCATTTTTATGTCCCCCCGAGTACCCCTACCCAACGAACCCCCCTAAAAAAGATGTCATGTCTGCAGCAAGCGCGGATATAAGCGTGACACCCACTATTATTGTCCCTCCTGTCCTGACAATCCTGGTCTTTGCATTGGTGAATGTTTTGAATGCTACCATACACTAGTTGAGTATTAGCGTAGGGTACAGCATTGCACAGACTAGGCACACTAACACAGGGTCTCCCAAGATGCCATCGCATTTTGAGAGACCCGAACCTGGAACCGGTTACAGTTACAAAAGTTACAGTTACAAAAAAAAGTGTAAAAAAAAAAAATAGTTGGCGTTTTATTCTTCTCTTCTCTTCTCTTCTCTTCTCTTCTCTTCTCTTCTCTTCTCTTCTCTTCTCTTCTCTTCTCTTCTCTCTCTATTGTTCTGCTCTTTTTTACTGTATTCTATTCTGCAATGTTTTATTGTTATGTTTTATCATGTTTGCTTTTCAGGTATGCAATTTTTTATATTTTACTGTTTACTGTGTTTTATTGTTAACCATTTTTTACGCCATTCACGACTTTGAGTGGTTATACCAGAATGATGCCTGCAGGTTTAGGTATCATCTTGGTATCATTCTTTTCAGCCAGCGGTCGGCTTTCATGTAAAAGCAATCCTAGCGGCTAATTAGCCTCTAGACTGCTTTTACAAGCAGTGGGAGGGAATGCCCCCCCCCCACCGTCTTCCGTGTTTTTCTCTGGCTCTCCTGTCTCAACAGGGAACCTGAGAAAGCAGCCGGTGATTCGTCCAGCTGACCATAGAGCTGATCAGAGACCAGAATGGCTCCAATTATCTCTATGGCCTAAGAAACCGGAAGCTACGAGCATTTCATGACTTAGATTTTGCTGGATGTAAACAGCGCCATTGGGAAATTGGGAAAGCATTTTATCACACCAATCTTGGTGTGGCCAGATGCTTTGAGGGCAGAGGAGAGATCTAGGGTCTAATAGACCCCAATTTTTTTCAAAAAAGAGTACCTGTCACTACCTATTGCTATCATAGGGGATATTTACATTCCCTGAGATAACAATAAAAATGATTTAAAAAAAAATGAAAGGAACAGTTTAAAAATAAGATAAACAAAAAAAAATAATAAAGAAAAAAAAAAGCACCCCTGTCCTCCCCTGCTCTCGCCCAAAGGCAAACGCAATGCGTTTGAAAAATCGCTGCGCAAATACTGTGTGAAGAAAAAAAATTAAACACCCACCATTTTAATCTGTAGGGCATTTGCTTTAAAAAATATATAATGTTTGGGGGTTCAAAGTAATTTTTTCATGTAAACAAAAAGTGTCAGAAAGGGCTTTGTCTTCAAGTGGTTAGAAGAGTGGGTGATGTGTGACATAAGCTTCTAAATGTTGTGCATAAAATGCCAGGACAGTTCCCCCATTTTGGAAAGTAGACACCCCAAGCTATTTGCTGAGAGGCATGTCGAGTCCATGGAATATTTTACATTGTGACTCAAGTTGCGGGACAAAGACAAATTTTTTTTTTTTTGCACAAAGTTGTCACTAAATGATATATTGCTCAAACATGCCATGGGAATATGTGAAATTTCACCCCAAAATACATTCTGTTGCTTCTCCTGAGTACGGGGATACCACATGTGTGAGACTTTTTGGGAGCCTAGCCGCGTACGGGACCCCGAAAACCAAGCACCACCTTCAGGCTTTCTAAGGGCTTACCCCAAGCTATTTGCTGAGAGGTATTAGCGAGTATTTTGCAGACCTCACTTTTTGTCACAAAGTTTTGAAAATTGAAAAAAGAAAAAAAAAAAAAAAAGTTTTTTCTTGTCTTTCTTCATTTTTAAAAACAAATGAGAGCTGCAAAATACTCACCATGCCTCTCAGCAAACAGCTTGGGGTGTCTACTTCCCAACATGGGGTCATTTGGGGGAGGTTTGTGCCACCTGGGCATTCCATGGCCTCCGAAACTGTGATAGGCAGTGAAGAGTGAAATCAAAAATTTACGCCCTTAGAAATCCTAAAGGCGGTGATTGGTTTTCGGGGCCCCGTACGCAGCTAGGCTCGCAAAAAGTCCCACACATGTGGTATCCCCGTACTCAGGAGAAGCATCTGAATGTACTTTGGGGTGCAATTCCACATATGCTCATGGCTTGTGTGAGCAATATATCATTTAGTGACAACTTTGTGCAAAAAAAAAAAAAAAAATTGTCACTTTCCCGCAACTTGTGTAAAAATAAAAAATATTCCATGGACTCAACATGCCTCTCAGCAAATAGCTTGGGGTGTCTACTTTCCAAAATGGGGTATTTTGGGGGGGGGGGGGGGGGTTGTGCCATCTGGGCATTTTATGGCCTTCAAAACTGTGATAGGTAGTGAGGAGTGAAATCAAAAATTTACGCCCTTAGAAATCCTGAAGGCGGTGATTGGTTTTCGGGGCCCCGTACGCAGCTAGGCTCCCAAAAAGTCCCACACATGTGGTATCCCCATACTCAGGAGAAGCAGCTGAATGTATTTTGGGGTGCAATTCCACATATGCCCATGGCCTGTGTGAGCAATATATCATTTAGTGACAACTTTTTGTAATTTTTTTTTCTCATTATTCAATCACTTGGGACAAAAAAAATAATATTCAGTGGGCTCAACATGCCTCTCAGCAATTTCCTTGGGGTGTCTACTTTCCAAAATGGGGTCGTTTGGGGGGGGGGGGGGGTTGTACTGCCCTGCCATTTTAGCACCTCAATAAATGACATAGGCAGTCATAAACTAAAAGCTGTGTAAATTACAGAAAATGTACCCTGGTCTGTAGACGCTATAACTTTTGCGCAAACCAATAAATATACGCTTATTGACATTTTTTTTACCAAAGACATGTGGTCAAATACATTTTGGCCTAAATGTATGACTAAAATTGAGTTTATTGGATTTTTTTTTTATAACAAAAAGTAGAAAACATCATTTTTTTCAAAATTTTCTGTCTTTTTCCGTTTAAAGCGACGCAGTGCCAAATTGTAAAAAGTGCTCTGGTCAGGAAGGGGGTAAATCCTTCCTGGGCTGAAGTGGTTAAAGTAATAAAAACAATAATTCTGAAATTCATATGGCAAAATGAAAAAGCCAGGGTAAATAACTCTCTCCTAACTAGGAAAAAAGAAAAAGGAGGGCTGGCACTTCCGGATGTAAAAAGATACTATAAGGCGACTATATTGGCAAGACTAGTAGAATGGGCAAACAGAAATACTAAAAAGAGATGGGTGAAAATGGAAGACACACTAAACACGATACAACTTCAAAAAATTATATGGATTCCACCGAAACTGAGAACATATAGTAGTGACACACACGAGTTGTAACTAAAAATGTATTTAAGATATGGGATGCACTATACCAAAAAGAAAAATGGAAATATAATTTACCTTTAATCGCACCAACAGGCACTAATTTTTTTGTCCCAGGAAAGGGGACACGGTTGGGAAACCAATTAGGAAATGCACAATTACAAGATATTATTAGGCAGAGTAAAATTAGGACAAAACAGGATTTATTAATGGCACCGGATTAATGACTGGGAATATCTGCAAATAAAACACTTAGTAAGCACAATCCCTCAACCAAATAGAAATGATAAAGTGTTAACCCCAATCGAAAAGCTGTGTAATACAAAAACACCTATAAAACATGGAATACCCTTCATAGAAAAATGGGAGCAAGATCTGGGTATAAAATTAGATGAAACACAAATGATCGGAGCGGTGTATAATTACGCATCTGATATAACTACGATAGAGGCAAACTATAAGTGTATGGTGCGATGGCACTTGACACCAGAAAGAATTAACAAATTCCAGCCAGACAGGTCCTCCCAGTGTTGGAGGAACTGTAAACAAATTGGAACAACAACTCATATATGGTGGGAGTGTCCAGAGATATAAGAGACTACTGGAAAAAAATATTAGAATATATTAAGGAGATAACTGGAGAGAGGATTTCACAAAACCCCTGGAATTGTCTGTTTCATGGGACAAATAAAACAAAAAAACAATACAAGAAAACTTTGGTTCCGTACCTGCTCAACAAAGCGAAAGGACTCTTCCAAAAAAATGGTTGGCCATAAGAGAACCAAGTGTAAAAGAGTGGCTACAAAGGGTAGACCACATTAGTAATATGCAGTACCTTTGCAGCGGAGAACAGGGCCGTGCCGAAAGTTATAGAGCAATCTGGGGGAAGTGGAACGTTTTCAAAACGTCAGAGAAATATGTACAGGGCATGCTTGAATTGGATTGAACGAGAATAAGGACGACAGATTAGGTAGGGGGGAGGGAAGGGGGGAGAGGGGTGGTTGGGGTTTAGAAGTAAGAGAGTAGATGGAAGGTTTTAAGTTTTAAGATGTAATTGAAGATGTGTATTTTGTATGATGAATATTCAATAATAAAAAATTTAGATTATAAAAAAATATCTTTTTATATCTGGTGCTGCTAATCCCCCGTGCATTTTATCCCGAGTTAATACCGCATACTGTATCCTTGGCTTCTTGTCTTGCCAAATATATTTTACTATCCATTTTTTTTTATATTCTAAAGAAGATCTGAGGGAGTGCTATGGGTATCATTTGGAATTTATACACAGTTTTCGGGAGTATTACCATTTTTAATATGTTTATCCTTCCCATCCAAGACAGCAGATTGCCCTAGATGTTAACCTCTTCCTGCCCAGTGTCAGTACAGTGACAGTGCATATTATTAGCACTGATCACTGTAGTAATATCAGGGGCAGTTAGTCAGTCCCCCTATGTCAGATTGTCTGCCACACTATCGCAGTCCCACTATAAGTTGCTGATCGCCGCCATTACTATTATTAAAAAAATAAAAATAAATAAATACAAATTCCAGTGTATATATATACTATAGTTTGCAACTTTCACACAAACCAATTAATATACACTTATTGGGATTTTTTAAAATTCTTTACCAAAGATATGTAGCAGACTACATTTTAGCCAAAATGTATTAAAATATATATATATATTTTTTTTTAAATTGTCGGTCTTATTTCATATATAAAAAGAGGTGATCAAATAGCACCAAAAGAAAGAAAATGCCACCAAAAGAAAGCTACAATTTTAGAAAAATAAATTGATATAAATTTAATTTGGGTACAGTATTGCAATTGCCAGTTAAAGTAGTCCCGTGGTCACAAAGGGGATTAAACCATCCAGAGGTCAAGTGGTTAAAGGATCTTAAAGAAGAAGTAAACCATAATGGGTTTTACTTCCTATTTTGCGCCCTGCAAATTAAAAGCATAATGGGCTACTATGCATTGCATACTAGCCCATTATGTAACACTTACCTGCAAACAAAGCCAGCACTGTCCCTTGTGCAGACTGCGTCCATCTTCGCCCCTCTGGGGCCGCGGACTCCAGCTCTGTGACTGGCTGGAGCCACGTGACTTCACTCCCGTGCATGCATGCGGGAGCCATTAGTCACGGCACGCGTTGGGCAAGAAACGGCACGGAGGTTCCGTTTCTCCACAGCATATGCGCCGATGACGACATCAGCGCACTACAAGTGAAATATCTCCTAAACTGCGCACGTTTAGGAGATATTTCCACTACCTATAGGTAAGCCTTATTCTAGGCTTACCTAGTGGTAGAAGTCGCACAAAGGAATTTACAACCACTTTAAAGCTACTATATTTAGTTTATGCATGATGGATAAAATGGATACTAGGAGAAATAAGGAAATATCAATAAGGAAGTTCTTTGATACTTGGTCTAGTTATATGAATAACCTCTTGAGGCCGGGCGACCACATATTTGCGTTCAGTAGAGCTGTGCAGAGAGTGCGCACCTTGCTCCCGTTCGCTGCTTGCGATCGAGAACTTTCCGATCATGTGACCGCAAATCACAGCGGTAACATTACCGCCCTCCTGGCATTCTAAACCCCTTAAAGGGCTGGCAGGTGCTGGCTCTAAGAGGTTAAGAAGCTACCTGCAGCTCAACTTCAGGAAATAATGACATTTTAACACACTTCAGGGGGTTATTTACTAATCAACGGTGCACTTTCAAGTGCACTTGCTATAGATCTGAGGGGGACATGCAAGGAAAATAAAAAAAAAGCATTTTTGCTTGCACGTGATTGGATAATAAAATCAGCAGAGATTCCCCTCATTTCAGATCTTCCCCTCAGATCTACAGCGACTGCACTTTCAAGTGCAGAGTGGATTTGCCTTTAGTAAATCAACTCCAGAATGTTACAACACAGGAAAGTTAAGGGGTTTCCCAGATGGAGGTTTCACTGTCTTTTTCTGGGGCAAAGGTATATATTTTTCCCAGCAAAATCCTTGATAAAATTACAAGGTATTCGTCAGAGGCATTCCTCATCAAAGGGCATACACAAGAGGCACTTTTGGCACTGAAGCTCCGCAGACTAACATTTGAGCCAGAGATTCCCTCTGCTTCAAGGCCCTTTCTGGATATTTGAAGAACAATATCCCCTAACCCATCAACGCAGTAGAACAGGGACAAAGCCAAGACGTCCAGGTTTTGGAGGACAGAAGGAGCCATCGGGATAGAACCGGGACGTGTCCTTGGACCAAACAGCCAAGGTTTGGCAGACGAATATGGCCACAATGGCAGGTTGAAGGGTGAAGCCTGCAATTGAAAACAAGCCCTTAGAAAGATTTTACATCCATTTATCCACAGGGTCTTTAAAGACTAGGTTGTCAACGGGGAAGGTTAAATTCTTGCTATAACAGAGATGGCTGAGTTCACTAATGGGACATTCCACCTTTTTAGGAATACCTCTTTAATAGGAAATTGTTGGACAAAATGGTTGGAAGGGGTGAAATTTTTTTCATGATTAGGCTGTTTACCATACAAAATGGGCTATAAAAGCGAATTTACAGAGAAAGATTTGGCAGGCCGGGGAAATTTTACATTTGAACTCCAGGAAGTCCGCCACTTTCTAAAATGTGCAGTATTACTAAGGGGTAAAGTACAATGAGGTACATGCCATCTCATGGACTTGGCTCTTTAACAATTTTACTGAGCACTGGGAGCATAGATATCGCTATATTTCTGGAATTGTACCATCTGCAGCTGCTTCTTCTTTCCATCTGCCAAATTACATAGTGCTTTGTATTATGTGAAACCATCTTTCCTGGCGGAGCGCTGGGAGTACAGCTATAGTCTCTATACTCCCAAGTGCTCAATATATCAGTTGACAATAAAAGGGATACTGTAAATCCACGTGCTATGCACCTCATTGGGCTTCACTGATAGTAAGCCAGCACATTTTAAAAAGTGGCTGAATTCCTGAAGTTCAGCTGTAAAGAAGGGCAAGCCAAAAACAGAGTAAGACTAAGGGGTGGCTTTACTAAAGGCAAAGACTGTGCACTTTGCATGAATTTTTTCCCCCAGAGTTTAGTGAATGTGGTAAAGCGCTGCTGGTTCCAATTATCCAATCATGTGCAACCAAAAATGCTTTTTTTCCCCTGGCACCTAAATATGTATTTTTTACAAAGTGAAGCATTACCACATATACTAAGCTCTGGCAAAAAATTGACTGCAACTGCACTTACAAAGTGCACATTCTTTTTGCCTTTCGTAAATCCATCCCTAAGATGATAACAATTGGTAAATACTACTCTTCTACACTAGCCTCTCCCATCCTCTGGAATGCTCTACCCCAATCTGTCCGATTTTCACCTACTTTATCCACTTTCAGACGATCTCTGAAAACTCATCTCTTCAGAGAAGCCTATCTGGCCCCCACCTAACAACTGTACATTTATATTCTCAATCAGCACATCACCCACAGTTATTACCTCTTGTACCTCTTGACCTTCCCTCTTAGATTGTAAGCTCTAAGGAGCAGGGCCCTCTGATTCCTACTGTATTAAAGTGTATTGTATTTGTACTGTCTACCCTCAAGTTGTAAAGCACTACGTAAACTGTTGGCGCTATATAAATCCTGTATAATAATAATAATACACTATTCCTTAGTACAAGGGTGCCACAGAGATGCGTGTTAAGCCCTTTCCTTTTCACCTTCTGTAATCATGACTGTCTCCTGACTCTATGCTAAACTTTGCTGAGGACATTACGGTTGTGGGGAGAATAAGGGATGGTCACGAGGCTGCATATCAGCAGGAAATAGAGGAAAAATTTAGAGTTTAGCATGAAGAAGATGAAGGAATTAATAATAGATTTTAGGAGAAGTAGGGGAACTAGTTATAAGCCAGTTGTGATTAGTGGGATGGTACAGAAGGTAAATGGGTTCCGTTTCTTGGGGACCACAATTGTATTTCCTGAGAAGCTGTGGAGCGTGGGTTTTTTTTAGAGCAGGACCCCCTCATTTCCTATAAGGCTGTCATTGAAAGTGTATTGACATCAGTGTTCCTGATTGCTAGCCATACCTGTTTCAGCGTCACCAGAGCAGAGTAAGCCAGCAACAGTGTACCTGATTGCTGCCACACCAGGACCAATGTTGTCAGAGGAGTGCAGCCAACAACAGTGTCCCTGATTGCTGCCATATTCGTACAGTGCCATCAGAGTCAGTGCAGCCAGCAACAATGTTCATGATGGCTAGTCATGCCAATGTCACCAAACCAGCACAGTCAGAAACAGTGTTCACATTGCCACTCAGAAAATTGTTGTGGTATTCTATTGAGTGTCTGAACAAAATACATATTGTTATTAGGGATGAGCTTCGAGTTCGAGTCGAACTCATGTTCGACTCGCACATTGGCTGTTCGCCGAACAGCGAACAATTTGGGGTGTTCGCCGCAAATTCGAAAGCTGCGGAACACCATTTAAAAGTCTATGGGAGAAATCAAAAGTGCTAATTTTAAAGGCTTATATGCATGGTATAGTCATAAAAAGTGTTTGGGGACCTGGGTCCTGCTCCAGGGGACATGTATCAATGCCAAAAAAACTTTTAAAAACGGCAGTTTTTTCGGAACAGTGATTTTAATATTGCTTAAAGTCAAACAATAAAAGTGAATTTTCCTTTAAATTTTGTGGGGATTTTTTGTGAAATGGTAGGGGTATTTTTGTACCCCCTTACCATTTCACACAGGGGTGGCCGGGATCTGGGGGTCCCCTTGTTAAAGGGGGCTTCCAGATTCCGATAAGTCCCCCGCCCGCAGACCCCCACAACCACTGGCCAAGGGTTGTGGGGATGAGGCCCTTGTCCTCATCAACATGGGGACAAGGTGCTTTGGTGGGCTACCCCAAAGCACCCTCCCAATGTTGAGGGCATGTGGCCTGGTACGGTTCAGGAGGGGTGGGCGCGCTCTCTCGTCCCCCCCTCGTTTCCTGCAGCCTGCCAGGTTGCGTGCTCGGATAAGGGTCTGGTATGGATTTTTTGGGGGGACCCCACGCCAATTTTTAAAAAAATTTTGGCGCGGGGCTCCCCTTAAAAGCCATACCAGACCTAAAGGGTCTGGTATGAATTTTGAGGGGGACCCCTACGTCATTTTTTTACGAAATTTAAAGGAATATTACACTTTTATTTGACTTTAAGCATTATTAAAATCACTGCTCCCAAAAAAACGTCCGTTTTTAAAACTTTTTTTTGCATTGATACATGTGTCCTGGGGCAAGACCCGGGTCCCCAAACCCTTTTTAGGACAATACCATGCAAATTAGCCTTTAAAATGAGCACTTTTGATTTCGAACATTCGAGTCCCATAGACTTCAATGGGGTTCTAACGTTCGTGCAAAGTTTTGGTCTGTTCGCAAGTTCTGGTGCGAACCGAACCGGGGGGTGTTCGGCTCATCCCTAATTGTTATTAACTTATTTATTAATTGCCGTAATCGGCTAGAGGCACTGTATCAACTATATTTATAACTCAGACACCACCCTTTTATTTATAATTTACCATTCGCCAAAACCCTCCTTTTTATTTACTTAAATATTCCCCATATTTATTATCATTACCATCCCACCAGTGCAGTCAGTTTCTTCATTTTGCAAAAGAATTGTGGTAAAAAAATAACACCATGCTTTTTACTAAATACCTTGGCGTGTCTACTTTCAAAGAAAAGGTCATTTTAGAAGTGTTTTTACTGTCCTGGCATTTTAGGGTCTTAATAAATTAGAACAGTCAGAACACAGTTTATAAAAATTGTAAAATACAGTGGTGAAAATATTTGATCCCCTGCAGATTTTGTAAGTTTGCCCACTTAGAAAGAAATGAAGGGTATATCATTTTTTTTTATCATAGGTGTATTTTAAATATTGGCAACAGAATATCAACCAAAAATCAACAAAACATGATACAAATGTTATAAATGGAGTTGCAGTTCAGTGAGTAAAATAAGTATTTGATCACCCACTAACTAACAATAATTCTGGCTCCCACAGCCTGGCTACCGTATGTGCTCATGTGGTACACAGATTAGTCCTGTCAATTTTAATAAGGTCCTCCTAACTCATTATGTATATAAAAGACACCTGTCCACAGAATCTCTCTTTCTTCCATTCAAACCTCACTATCATGGGCAAGACCAAAGAGCTGTCAAAGGACGTCTAGGACAAGATTGTAGACCTGCACAAGGTTGGAATGGGCTACAAGACCATCATCAAGAAGCATGGCGAGAAGGAGACAACCGTTGGAGCAATTATTTGTAAACGGAAGAAATACAAAATAACCATCAATCGCCCTAAGTCTGGAGCTCCATGCAAGATTTTGCCTCATGGGGTAAGGATGATCATGAGAAGAGTGTGAATGACCTCAAGGCAGTTGGGACCACAGTCACCAAACAAACCACTGGTAACACAATACGCCACCATGTACTGAAATCCTGCAGTGCCCAAAAGGTCCCCCTCCACAAGAAGGCACATGTACAGGTCTGTCTAAAGTTTGCCAATGAACATCTAAATGTCTCAGAGAAGGATTGGGAGAAAGTGGTGTGGTCAAATGAGACTAAAATTAAACTCTTTGGCATTAACTCGATTTGCCGTGTTTGGAGGAAGAAAAATGCTGACTATGACCCTAAGAACACCATCCCTACAGTCAAGCATAGAGGTGGAAACATTATGCTTCGGGGCCGTTTCTCTGCTAAAGGTACAGGCCGACTTTGCCGCATTGAGGGGCCAACGGACGGGGCCATGTATTGTAAAATCATGGATGAGAACCTTCTTCCCTCAGCCAGAACACTGTAGATGGGTCTCCCAGCATGACAATGACCCAAAACATATTGCCAAAGCAACAAAGGAGTGTCTTAAGAAGAAGCACATAAGGTCATGGAGTGGTCTAGCCAGTCTCCAGACCTTAATCCTATAGAAAATTTATGGAGGGAGCTGAAACTTTCAAGTTGCCAAGCGCCAGCCAAGAAACCTTAAAGAGGAGTTCCAGCCACCTGTGCAAAAAATAAGTCAGCAGCTAAAAAAACTCTAGCTGCTGACTTTTAAAAAACAGCCACCTACCTCTCCCAAGACCCGGGTGTGTTCACCCCAGTCGGTCTCACCTGCCGTCTTTGGTCCCCGGTGCCATCATCTTCACTATTGGCACCCGGTTGTGAGACAGCTTGCAGCTTCACAGCCGGGTGCCCACTGCGCATCATGATTGGGGGTGATGACCTGTCAGTGTTCCAGAAGACTGTACTGGATGGAGGAGAACTTCTGGAAGTGGGAAGCAGAAGCAGGTACCTGTCAAAATTGGGTACCTGCTCCCCCCCCACACTCCTCAAAAGTGCCAATTATGCAAGAGGAGCGGGGAACGAGTCCTTAAAGCAGAACTTCCCCTTCTGGGTGGAGCTCCACTTTAAGGATTTAGAGAAGATCTGTAAAAAGGAGTGAACCAAAATCCCTCCTGAGATGTGTGCAAACCTGGTAACCAACTATGAAAGAAAACGTCTTACCTCTGTGCTTGCCAACAAGGGTTTCTCCACCAAATACGAAGTCATGTTTTGCTTGGGGACCAAATACTTATTTTACTCACTGAACTGCAACTCCATTTATAACATATTATGTGTTTTTTTTCTGGATTTTCAGTTGATATTCTGTCTCTGTCATTTAAAATACACCTATGATACAAATTATAGACCTCTTCCTTTCTTCGTAAATGGGCAAACTTAAAAAATCAGCAGGGGATCAAATAATTATTTTCCCACTGTACATACTGTATACCTGTTTGCAGACGCTACAATTTTTACACAATCTAAATGATATATACCTTTCTTTTAGCCAAAGAAATATAGCAGAATACATTTTTACCTAAATTTATGAAGATTATTTTTTTGCAAAGTTTTATAATAGACACTAAGGGAAAGGTTTTTCCAAAAATGTTGTCTATTTTTTTTTACTGTATTAAAGGAAAAAAACCTCAGAATTTGTAGGGAATGTGTGGTATAAAAATGTAATGATAATAAATATGGGGAATATTTTCTTTAACCTCTTCCCGCCCGCTGTCAAATGACGGCTGGGCTGCGTGGCTCATATTCTGGGTGGACGTCATATGACGGCCCTCCAGAACGACCACTCTCGTGCACCCCCGGGGGCGCACAGTGCGGCAATCGCTGCCACGCCATGTTGCTAGGACACAGCGCGACCCCGATCTGTGTATAGAGCCGCCGCAGTTTTGATGATTGAATTTATTTTGTTTATGAATCACAGATATAATTTTGTTCACGTTTTTGTGGTAAAGATATATTAGCATTTTAGGATCAGTGCAGCTACACTTTTACTGCAACATATCCCAGTCCTTGCCTGTTTCCTTGACAAACTTCTTGAGGATGTTAACAATGGTCTGATTGTACCACTCTACTCCACCACTAGAGGCGGGCTGATATGCAATATGCAATTTCCTTTTTATACTCAGTATTTTCCACAATTTGGTCATCACTTCACTAGTGAAATGTGAACCCCTATCAGATTCTATTCTCTGGGGAAGACCGAAACGTGAAAAGATGTGGTTGATTAATAGAGCGGCACATCTAGTGATTTCATTGTCCCTGATCAGCTTGTCTATTTGACAAAATAACTTACCACGTTTGACAGGTTTATGGTTACTTTTGACCATGTTGTTCCTTTTCCACCGGGGAAGGTACTCAACAAAAAAATCATAACTGGAACATAATTGGAATCGGTGATGATGGCGGGTTCTTTAAGGTGGTAGTTGATGGCCATCTCAACAGCTTTTAGGATTGCAGCGAGTTCAGCAACTTGGCTGCTTTTTGGCCCAAGCTTGTATCCCACAGAAATAGGGGCTACACCTTGGGTCCATACAATCCTGATACCTGCCACTAGTTGGAGCTGTTCTTTGTCCTTATGGTAATAAGCGCAACCATCTACAAATACACACGGCAACTGTTTACAGTATTCATCATCATAAACCTTGTAGGGAGACAACAGTTGTTCTAAAAAGTCAGCATCCCGGGTTTCCGTGCAGGGATCGATACATGAACAATCAAGTAGCTCAGCAAGGCCTTGGGCTACTGGACTTTTCTTGTTCTGTTTGAATCGAATTTCCAGAGGCCACCCTTGCAAAGACAAATTCCAAGCAGTGATGCAGCTATTAGACCAGTGTTGCCAACCCCCCGAAGTGAAATTTACTGGCAGAATGCCAAAATTTACAAACAGAACCAATTTTTTTACTGACAGAAAACCGTGAAATTTACTGACAGATCCACATTCTTTACTGGCACTGCAAAAAAGTACCTAAAATTACTGTTTTTAGTGCTAAACAGTGCAAATCAATATTTGAACTATAAACACATAGCTAGTGCTATTAGCAATGTGTTTAAGTTAAACAAAAGTCAAAAAACATATTTCTCCATTGACATGAACGTCAGGTTACCATAACCCAGCCAGCACAGAGTTCTCCCTTACATCAGAGTCTGCAGGATTCCCCCTTACAGTGCAAGAGAACTCTTATGTAAAAGGGAACGCTGTAGATCATAATGTAAGGGGGAACTCTGATGCAGGGGGGCTCTGGTAAATAGAGACCACCTTCCGCAGAGTGAATACACTAAGGTAAGGGGGGTTACTAATATAGGGGAGACCTTTAGATCAGTGCCCCCTTACATTATTGTATTTACTCCCCTCATTACATCAGTAACCCCCCTCAGACTGGCTTGGCGGAGCTGTCACTGACCTCCTCTCAGGTGCACCATGCAGGGCTCAGTCAGACAGCTCCAGCTTGGCGGCTCTGGTTTTATTCTTTAGTTTCCTCTCCACATTCTACACATGTCTGTCTCTTCCCCTAACCCCCATCCCGGCGGTTCTCCCACTATTAATTTCTTTCTAGGATCCCCCTCAGAGACTGCAGACATGATAAAAGACAAGAGATGGTCAGAGGCTGCAGACATGATACAGGAGGTGGACAGAGACTGCAGACATACTACAGGAGGTGGACAGAGGCTGCGGACATACTACAGGAAGTGGACAGAGGCTGCAGACATACTACAGGAAGTGGACAGAGGCTGCAGACATACTACAGGAGGTGGACAGAGGCTGCGGACATACTACAGGAGGTGGACAGAGGCTGCGGACATACTACAGGAGGTGGACAGAGGCTGCGGACATACTACAGGAGGTGGACAGAGGCTGTGGAATACTACAGGAGGTGGTCAGAGGCTGCAGACATACTACAGGAGGTGGGCAGAGGCTGCGGACATACTACAGGAGGTGGCAGAGGCTGTGGACATGATAGTGTCCTCCTCACCCCCTCACTGTAGCCTCCTCTTCTGTCCACCATCATATTACTTCTCCACATCATCAGTGTGCTGCGTCCTCCTCCTGTGCCCCTTTCACCTCTCCACAGGTCAGGGCAGGACAGTGCTGTGATTCCTCCTGATCGTATTCTGGCTACGGTTCGCACCAGTCTCACTTCTACTTTGGGTGCCGCTCAGGTTGTTGTGGAATCTCATATTAGCCAATGTATTTCATATATATATTGATTTGCATATATTTTATTGATAATTATTATTATTATATAGTAGTGGTTTTATCAATATTATTATTCAATAAGTAAAGCAACAATTATTAATCTTTAATAATGTATACTGTGTTTTCCATAGATTTAGAAAGTCTTCATTTATAAGTGTTGAACTTTAAATGACCTCTGCTTTATGACAAGTACTTGTACACAGGTGTTCTCGAAAATGTATTAAGATAGTTTACTGGGTGAAAGTTCATTAGGATAGATTCAAGTAATATAGAATTGTCTCAAGTCTGAAATGCATATAAATCAGACAGATAAAGATATGAAAACACGTGGTTTAGAAATAATTAAAGTTATGTACAGTACATTGAATTAAGTTTGACAAGGTCAAACAAAGGTCTGCTTGTGCCCTCATTAAAACTGTTAAAATACATACATATAGTGAGACATATAACACATCTGGTGGGGTTATTGAAAGTTCATTGTCTCATAGTCGTAAATCTGCAACTCCTTGAAGCTAGTATCAAGATAAGAAGAGCTTGATAAGACAGCTAGGTGCCAGACTGTCTCTACACAGCTGTTTTTAATTGGACAAACCCAGTTATAAAACACTTTAATGAACATATAGGAATTTTGGGAATAATTAAGTTTGTCTGGTTGTAGAACAAGTGTCAGATTTATGGTTAGTTACTTTGACGTAGATCTTAGTGACCAATCACATGTAAGAGAGATAGTTGAGATAAGACTTGTGAAATGGTATATAAATGCAAGCTCTGTAATTGTTAGACAGACAAGTCAGATAGGAGCTCATAAGGCTTAACTCTATGTATGCTGCCCTATTGCACGGGTCATAGAGGTCAGAACCAATGGGCAAGTATCTGTCCTAACTTCTCCCCTCGGACAAGTCAGATAGGAGCTCATAAGGCTGAACTCTGTGTATGCTGCCCTATTGCACGGGTCATAGAGGTCAGAACCAATGGGCAAGTATCTGTCCTAACTTGTCTCCTCGTACGAGTCAGAGAAGACTTCTTAACTCGTTCCAGAATGTGGTCTCAGGTGAATTTCCCTCAAGAACTTGGTCGAGCTGGAACCCAGAACTCTGTGAGGGGACCAGACCACCGGCAGATCGGCTGGTCCCTATCAGGTGAGAGGTTCCAAAGAATTGGCAGTAAAGACCCATTCTGGTTCAAGGTGAGAACAATTCACAATTGTTTAAATTTAGTTAGAGGATAAGAATATTTATATCTAATATGCTTGCATTGTAAGAAACTGTATAAATTAGATCTGTATCTTGTAATACTTTGAACATAAACCTGTATGTTATCAGCTGTTAATAAACCTGCATTGCTGAAGTTCTGCCTGGTTCGATACTTTACTATTCTACTTCAAGGTCCATGCTCCTCCTGAGAAACCTTCTGACCACTGCTTTGTCTCAGAGAGTCTCTGTACTGCCGTGCTCCATACTTACTATTCTGCCAAGGCTGCTGGCCACCCTGGGAAGAATCAACTCTTTTGGGCCATTTCCCAACAATTCTGGTGGCCTAGTCTATGTGCTGATATAACCGTCTTCATAGCTGCCTGTTCCGTGTGTGCTCAGAGTAAAGCCTTGTACACACGATCGGATTTTTGGCAGGGACTTGTGTGATGACAGATTGTTTGCCTAAAATCCGACCGTTAGTACACTCCATCAGACAATTGTTGTCCAACTATCGGCCAACAAATGGATGGCAGACTAGTAAATTTTCGGCGAACAACGGTATGTTATCAGATTTTCGTATCATGTGTACACAAGCCCGTCACACAAAAGTCCAAAGTACAAACAAGCATGCTCGGAATCAATGCTCACCAAACATGACATTAGCAGAAGGTGCCCAGAGGGTGGCGCTCAAGAGCTCAAATTCCACGTAGTGCGTCACTACGTTTGTGTTTGTTGGCCGACAATTGTGTGCCATGAGTATGCAAGACAAGTTCCTGGCACACACCCTTCGGACAAAAGTCTGGTGCTCTGTTGACCAACAATCGCTGTATGAGATTGTGTGTACGAGGCTTAAGATTCCACGACACCTTCCAGTGGGCCTCCTACAACCCTTATTATGGTCAACCACCATAATCCTTATGGTGGTTGACTGGTTCTCAAAAATGTCTCATTGTATGCCACTTAAGAAGTTTCCCACTTCTAAGGACTTGGCTTCCATCTTGGCTTCCGGGAGATCTTTTTTTTCATTTAAATACTTTTTATTAAGAAATTTCATTTGTTTTCCAAACACCAAGTCACATTACATAACCATATACAATACCCGTGAAGGTGATTAGCATAAACAACAAGGAAGAAAAACAGAAGTAAAATAACAACGGGTCGCAGTTTCCAGAAAAACAAACCATATTTCCCTTTTTATCAACCCTGCCCACTCCCTACCCCCCCTCCCCCATCCATATTATCCACAACAACCATTCTTTACCTACTTCATTCATACTCATTCACATTCACCTATCTAATTAATTCCGACTCTAACCACTGTTTCCATATTTTAATAAACTGCTTATAATTCCTTCTTTTCCTATATATGTATTTCTCCTTATCAATCGTTTCATTCACCACTTTCTCTCATCATTCCCTTACTGTTGGGGGTTTTTTTTCCTGCCATTTACGTGCAATTAGCAACCTTCCCTGAAACAGGCATCTAGTCACTGCAGTCTGAACAGGGCTTCCTCCTCTATTAACCCCAAGAGGCATATCTTGGCCTCTGTACCTAGCGACGTTCCAAACACCCCATTGATTTTCCTAATTATACCCTGCCAGTATCTATGCAGTTTGGGACATCGCCAGATCATGTGCACCAAATCACCCCTCCCATCTCCACATCTTTGGCATTCTGCATTCGGTCTCTTTCCAAACAGAAACAGCCTTGCGGGTGTGTAATAGGACCTATGCAGCAGGTATAGGTGGGATACGGTCTGTGACGGTGATAGTGAGACCTTGGGGCCCAGGGCCAAAGCCCTACTCCATTGTTCCTCCTTTATTGGCCCCACATCCCTTTCCCACCTAATCCTGCTACTGCTCTCCACTTCACCTTTCTGTGCTGCCCCCCTTATCTTCTCATACATTCCTGATATTAACGCTTTATATGATCCTGCCTTAACCAACCTCTCAAGGTACGGCATTTTGCTCAGTTCTGGTGCCTTCCCTTTATATTGTGTATTTAACGCATGCCTGACTTGTAAGTAACTATAAAATAGTCGGTTCGAAATTTCAAACTCTGCGCTAATTTCCTGAAATGATTTCAGTCTACCTTCCCTGTATAACTGTGCTAAGAAGCCAATGCCCTTCCGGTCCCATTCCTCCACCTTCCCCAATATCTTAAGTTCTTCCAAGTTTTTATTATCCCAAAGAGGGGAAAATTCAGAGAAACCACCATAGCCCAATATGGCCTTAGCAGTGTTCCAAATTCTTACCATTAATTGTGTTGTTAAACATCTGGTTTCAAAGGAGTCCGCCTCTACCGCTTCCACTACTGTACTATGTTTTGTATCGCTCAATAGTAATTTATTCCCTCCCTCCTTTTCTATAGGTAAATTACTACCCCTCATATATTGTAGTTGTGCCGCCAGAAAATAAAATTCCGGGTTTGGCAGAGCAAGCCCTCCCATATCTCTCGGGCGCTGTAATGCCTGCAAGCGAATTCTTGCTGGGCCGTTCCTCCAAATCAGTTCCCTAAATACCCCTTCTAATTTTCTAAACCAATACTTTGGGATCCATACTGGGGAATTGTGTATTATGTATAATATTTGTGGCATCCACACCATTTTAATTAGGTTAATCCGACCCGCCACTGACAGCGGCAGTCGGCCCCACACCTTGCTTTTCTGTTTAAGTTTTACCATAAGTGGGACCATGTTCCTTGCTATGAACTGCCCCGGGTCCTTTGTTAAGTTAACGCCCAAGTATCTTATTTGATTTGCTGTCTTTATCTGGGTTGCCTGCTGTGGGAGTGGCTCCACAAGGGGGTCTATGGGCATAAGCACTGACTTCTCCCATCCTATTTCCAGTCCAGAGAAGCGTCCGAAGTCCTGTACCAGCCTTAA
Organism: Lithobates clamitans; assembly: GCA_037952925.1. NCBI lineage: Eukaryota > Metazoa > Chordata > Amphibia > Anura > Ranidae > Lithobates > Lithobates clamitans. The sequence goes on from JBBGZY010000917.1 coordinate 757,431, forward strand.
AACTTCTCTCAAGGAAGATTGTGTGTCCCCCAGGAATAACAGGACATCGTCAGCGTACATAGCAACTTTTTCTTCTCCTGTTTCTCTTTTAAATCCCTGTATTCCCTTGGAGGTTCTCAAGGTGATGGCTAAAGGCTCTATTGCAAGAGCGAAGAGAAGAGGAGACAGAGGGCACCCCTGCCTCGTCCCCCTCTCCAACTAGAACCATTCAGAGCACTCCCCATTTATTCTTAACCTTGCCCTGGGGCCCTCATATAATAATTTTATCCAGCGAACGAATTGGGGACCAAAACGGAATTCTGCCAATACCTTCCACAGGTAATGCCATTCTAAGCTGTCAAAAGCTTTGACTGCATCTAATGACAAAATGGCTCTATTCCCTCCGTCTACGACTGGGATCTGTGTATTCAGGTAAGCTCCTCTTATATTTAGGCTTGTAGATCTGTCCGGGATAAACCCGGTTTGATCCGCATGTATTACCTTGCTGATTATTTTGTTCAATCTAGCAGCTAGAGCTTTTGCCAAAATTTTAACATCCAAGCACAGGAGGGATATTGGCCTGTAGGAAGTTGTTTCTAAGTTATTTTTCCCTTCTTTTGCTAACACAATTATTGTTGCTTCTACCATAGAAGTTGGCAGCTTTCCTTCCTCCATAGCTCCATTGAATACCTGAAGGAGTTTAGGCAATAAAATATCCCCGTATTTTTTATAAATTTCTATTGGCAAGCTATCTGGTCCCGGGGCTTTCTGGCTTGCCATATCTGCTGTGGCTTTGCGTAATTCCTCAAGAGTCAATGGAGCCTCCAACCCTTCTCTGTCCTCCTCTGATAATTGAGGTATCCTTAGTTTGTGAAAGAAAACCCCCATCTCCCTTTCTACGTTCCTCTGTGGGGTGCTATATAAATTTTTAAAATATTTCTTAAATTTGTGCACTATTTCAGAAGTGGTCCTTCTAATGCCCCTTCTTTAGCTTATATTGCTGATATGGTATTTGAGGGGCTATTTGCTTTAGATATTAGAGCCAGGATTCTCCCCACTTGCTCACCTTCCCCAAAAAAGGTCCGCTTCTGAAATAGTTTTTTATTTTCTGCTTTCTCCCAGGCTACTTTTTTATATTCATCCTGCTTCCTCAGCCATCTATCGTAATCCTCAAGAGTTGATGACTCCACATATCGTGATTCTGCCCTTTCCACCTCTTTCCTCAGCTCAATTTCCTTAGCCTGTGATTGCCTTTTAACTTACGTTATTTTTTGTATCAACTCCCCCCGTAGATATGCTTTTAGAGTATCCCAGATTATTCCTAACGATGCAGTCCCAGTATTCACATTTATAAATTCTCTCAAATTTGTGGCAATCCCTTCCGTATCCTTGATTATCTCCAACCAAAATGGATTTACCTTCCAGTCCCCCTTACTGTGACTTGCCCCCATCTTTATTGAGAAAACTATTGGTGAGTGATCCGAGATCCCACTCGGTCTATATTCTACCTCCTCTACCACCTTCAGGGCCTCTTCGTTACATAATATGAGATCAATCCTAGACAAAGTAGAACATGATCTAGAATGGCAGGAATACTGTTTTACCCTGGGGTACCATCTTCTCCATATATCCACAAACCCTGTCTCTTCACAGAATCGAAACAGTGGACCTCCAGGTGCACCATTAACAGGAGTCCGCTGTGGGAACCGATCTAAACTCTTGTCCATTGTCATGTTAAAGTCTCCTGCTATTATAACAGGTACTCCTGGTTTATCAGCAACAAACCTCATCAAATCACATAACACGTCCAATCTGAATGGTGGAGGAATGTATACGTTTGCTAACACGCATTCACAATCTTCAATCATGCAAAAAAGGAAAATATACCTTCCATTCTCATCCGTTTTATTCTGCCTGCAGGAGAAGACCACCCAGGCATCTATCAATATACTCACCCCTCTTGAGTAAGAGGTGTGTGTCGAGTGATATTGTACCCTAAATTTTTTATGTTCCAAAACCTTGACGGACTCTCTCTCTAGGTGTGTCTCCTGTAGGCATAATATTTTAGATTCATCCAAGCTGATCTCTGCAAAAATTGCCGGTTTCTTGGACGGATCCTTAACCCCCCGCACATTCCAAGAGCATATCCTAACCTTCCTAACTTTCTTGGTCTGACCTGAGGCCACCTCCCTCCTATCCCCAGACCTCACCATTCCTCTTCCCAATCTTCTTGTCCCTGCAAAATAATTCCTTACATCTATTACACTCATTTTCCATAATTATTGTGCTCAAAATTCTTACCCTCGTGCATTGTATTATTTGTGGTTTATTTTCCAGTGTAAACTCAAACCCTGTCCCATATATATTACTATATCCCATCCAGAACACACATCTCGCAATCTTCCCCCCTCTCACTCCTGATTCATACCACCTTTTTCCACAAATTCCCCTATTCTTTTCCCAATTCCACCTCACCCCAAACACCCTCCTCCTCCCTTTCCCCTCCCCCCACCCCTATCCCCCCCCCCACTCTCCCACCACCTCCCCCCCACTCTCCCACCCCCCCCCCCCCCACTCTCCCCCCACCTCCACCCCCACTCTCCCACCACCACCCCCCCCTCCCTCTTCTCTGCCCTCCTTTGGGCCTATATTGGGGGCTTCTAAATTGACCGCATTTCTTCCCCAAGGTGAGGATTTCTAACTTTTCAACAAGTGAGTAAAAAACAATCTGTGTACTATAAATCAAACAAAATAGAAAAAAAATAGTCCCAAATGTCCCAGATGTCTTAACTGTGTCCATTGTAAAAGGGAAGAAAAAATAAATAAAAAAAGGAGAGGAGAAAAAGCAACTCCCTCCCCAATACACAAAACCACTTCAAAATTCCCCCTCCTAGGGAGGAATAGCTCAACCCTCTCACACTTCTTTACTCTAAACCACCTTTCCCTTACCCTCCCCCCTCCCCACCCCCATCTTTGTGCATATAAATGTGCAAATAACTACAAAAAGAAAAAATAGAAAAAACAGGAAAAAGAAGTTCGGATATAGGAAAAAAAAAAAAAGGAACCCAAATCAGTCCCTTGGTTTCATGGCTCTTCACCCTGTCGTATCTTCCCTTCATTTGTTTCCAACCAAGTTGTCGCTTCTACAGGTGTGTTAAAAAATCTGGTTTCCCCAAAAGCTGTCACTCTTAAATGGGCTGGGTATAGTAGTGCATAATTGATTTTAAGCTGTTGCATTTTGCGCTTACAGTCTGTAAATTTTGCTCTTTGTTTCTGTAATTCAGGGGAAAAGTCTGGGTATACTGATATTCTTACGGCCTTGTACTGAATATTTCTCATTGCTCTTGCCTTTTGGAGAACTGTGTTTTTGTCCTTAAAATACAAAAATTTAATAATCATGGGCCTAGGCAGACTTCCTGAAGGCAATGGTCTGGATGGCACTCTATGTGCACGCTCGATGGCAAAAAAATTTGAAAAAAAGTCTCTGCCAAATGTTTCTCTGAACCATACCTCCATAAATTCTGCAGGATGAGCCCCTTCGCTTTTTTCTGGGAGACCATAAAAAACAGGACAATCTGGCGGGTGGTACAGACACAGCTGACGTGTCTGTACCACCCGCCAGATTGTCCTGTTTTTTATGATCCAAGTTTTACAATAAAGAAGATGTTTTCAACTTTATCCGGTGTGCGGCATCCAGATTTTCCTGTTTCAAACCCTGCTTCAATTTGCATTTAGCCAGCACCTGGGACTCCTCTCTGAAGGATTCACTAACACACACTAAAGCAAGTTCTCCTGAGCGGTGATTCATTTTCTCTGTATTGCCTTTGTTGTTGATTTTGTGTATCCGCCATAGAGCCCTGGCTTTTCCTCCCCGCAGATTGGGCCGCCAAGGGTGGCTGGTGCTGCTGCTCCCCTCCTTTCCTTGGTGTCTGGTTTGACGTGTGTGCAAACCGTTCCAGTTTTGCGGCAGCCAAGGCAGCCTGGCTCGTTTTTTCCCCCTTAGAACCGCGTAGGGCCTGGGCGCTTCCAGCTGCACCCCCTCCTTCCTGCGTGACCGCCTCATCCCCCCCTCGCCTCCTAGTCATACCAGAGGGCGGGTTTGCTCATATACTATGGGACTCACCGGCGGCTGCTCAATCCCACGTTCGCTTCACCGCCCCCTCACTCTCACCGGGGGTGTATGTTGCTCCGCTGTCCCTGCGGGAGAGCCACAGGAGGATCCACTACACGTCCCCCTGACTTCAGCTATCCGGGCGCCGGCTGCTAGCTCTTCCTCCAGCGTCCTCCTCCTTCCTCCTTCATATCTCTCAACGATCTCAAACATGGGAGCGGGCGCGAGGTTCGGGAGCACAGCAACCTCTCACCTCAGCATCCGGTCATGCCCCCTTCCGGGAGATCTTTCACTTACATGGGCTACCCAAGGTGATCGTCTCGGACAGGGGTAGTCAGTTTGTGTCCTGGGTCTGGTGAGCCTTTTGTGCACAGTTGGGAATTCAGCTTGCATTCTTCTCTGCGTATCACCCGCAGTCTAATGGGGCAGCAGAACGAGCCAATCAGTCCTTGGAGCAGTTCCTAGGTTGCTTTATTTCTGACCATCATAACAACTGGTCAGACCTTTTACCGTGGGCGTAGTATGCTCACAATACTGCCTTGAATTCTGGTTTCCAACCTTCCATGTTGCCTGATTTATTTGTTCCGCTGAATATTCCTGCGTTAGAGGAGCATCTTCGTGGTCTTCGTTCCACTTGGGCAGAAGTCCAGGAGGCTTTGCCACACGCTAATGATAGGTACAGACTCCATGCTGACCGCAGACGCCTGCCTGCGCCTTCCTACCAGGCTGGGGACAGGGTCTGGCTGTCATCTTGCAACCTCTGACTTTGTGTTCCCTCTTTGAAGTTTGCACCTCGGTTTATTGGGCCTTTCCGTATTCTCCGCAGGATTAACACAGTGGCTTACGCATTAGACCTTCCTTCTAATATGCGTATCTCAAATGTATTTCATGTCTCCTTATTAAAACCTTTGGTCTGCTTTACCATCTCAGTGCCACGTCCTCACCCCGTACAGGTTTAGAACTATGAGGAGTATGAAGTACATTTCATTGTTGACTCCCATAGGTTCCGTGGGCGCATACAGTATCTGGTGCATTGGAAAGAGTACGGTCCGGAGGAACGCTCTTGGGTCTCATTCTTGGACGTACACGCCCCTGTCCTCCTCCATAATTTCCATAGACTCTTTCCCCTCAAGCCTGGTGGTCCGAGGAGGAGGAGGGGTCATTGATGAGGGGGTACTATCAGGGATGCGCTCAGCCCTTCCTTCTCTGAGCTGGCCGCTCAGCTGTCGGCTAATTGCCAGCTCCTATCTCTCCACAGTGACTCACCTACTTATGATATCCTGCTCATCAGTCCTTACTTACTTAAGCTGTCCAGCCCAGATAATCTCTCCCTTCGCCTTGGTCAACATCACAGAGACTTTCTCCTGTGCTCCTGTTAAAGACTTGCTTGGCTGACATTTCTTCTGGCTCCAGATCCTGCTTGCTGTTCCACTATGCCGATTCCTGGCTTCCTGACTTTCTGGCTTATCTGACTATCCGTTGCGGTTACCAAACTTAGGCTATGTTTTGATAATGTTTGTTCTATTTACTTTTATTGTTAAACAAGTGTGATTTAACTGTACTTCTATATCAGTCTGATTCATGGTTTCTGACATAATCTCAGCTAGAGACTCATAGAGGGCTAACGGAAGTCTATATTGCTTTACAAATACTAGGGGGGCCTGAGGGTCGGTCTGGATTCTAGCGAAGTGTAGTTCAGTACTCGTACAATCTTAAGAATCCTGAGCAAAGATTTCTTGGAATTCAAAGAGAAGCTCGCAGAGCAATTGTCACTCAAGATCATTGGAGCATGCATCAGCAAGGGCTATCATCTCTTCGACTATCTCTTTGAATCCAGGAAAGCTTTCAGGCTGTTCTATCTCATATGCCTCTTCAAGTCTGGTGGTTGGGTCATTGGGTATGTAATGTGTACTTCCCTCCCATTCAGGCTCTTTGGGGTACTCTTGTTCTTTGGTTGATCAAAGACAAGAGACGTCTCTTCAATTCTACAGGTACCATCGTTAGAATCATGATTTCTCGAGCTACCTGAACCTCAACAGCATAAGGCATCTGTTCCTGGAATTTCAGGGCTGAGTTCATGTCCTAGTATCCCTCAGGGTCCCCCTTTAGTTGACTCCATAAGCAGTCATTGATCAGGTCAATTTGGGTGGCAGAACGATGCAATAAGTTGTTGCCGATGTAAATTTGGGATAGTGGATTGTCCAGGACTATGAACACATGGGTGTGTGTCTTATTACCTATAGTGATATTTAAAAGGCATCTAGCAATTGAATTATGATCCTCAGAATCGTCAATGGCATCTGACATCCAATGTCGCTGAGGAGTGGAGAAACTGATCATTTCAGTGTTTAATAAGTCCGTGGCTCACAAAGCTATGCTCTTGCTTTAAATCAATTTTGGCCTATTTTGACCTATTAAAGGGGTTGTAAACCCTTGTGTTTTTTCACCTTAATGCATTATATGCATTAAGGTGAAAAAACATCTGGCAGTCATCGGCCGCCCCAGCCCCCCGTTTTACTTACCTGAGCCCCTTCATCTCCTTGGCGGGGATGCACTGTCCCTATCTCCACGGGGTCCCGGCTCTTGATTGGATAGATTGATAGCAGCGCAGCCATTGGCAATAAAGTGGGGGGCGGGGCCGAGTCCGGCACTCTTGTCTGTGGACGCAAATGCTGGACTCGGGAGCTCGCCTGCAAGGTAACCCCCCGGGAGAGCGCTTCTCCTAGGGGGTTGTCTGATGCGGGGAGGAGCCGCGAGAGCCGCCAGGGGACCCCAGAAGACGACGGCCACTCTGTGCAAAACGAGCTGCACAGTGGAGGTAAGTATGACATGTTTGTTATTTTTAAAAAATAAAAAACGATCCTTTACAATCACTTTAAGACCATTTATCTGGATAGGGATAAATAGGTCGCTGCTAACCCTTTCCACTCCTGTCAAGAACTGGGCATGATTTCCTAGTTTTATTCTCTTGATGAAAGGATATAGTCAGTACGTTATCTTGGAGGGAGATCTCTTATTTTATCACCGGAAATTTTAAAAATATGGTCATCATCTCCTACCATGATTGTCAGGTTGGATAACTGTGACATCAGGGAAGTGACTATTCCTGAAATGGATTTCTAGGGAACCAGGCCTTTCTTCCACCAGGTGGCAGTGTCGCAGGGAATGGGGAGTTTTAAGTCTCTCATACTTAATTGGGGAATTGACTTGTGACCACATTACTTGCTTCACACAGTGAACAATTGTGTTGAGCCTTTTAACCACTTCAGCCCCGGACCATTTGGCTGGCCAAAGACCAAATAGTTTTTTTGCGATTCGGCACTGCGTCGCTTTAACTGATAATTGCGCGGTGGTGCGACGTGGCTCCCAAACAAAATTGACATTCTTTTTTCCCCCACAAATAGAGCTTTCGTTTGGTGGTATTTGATCACCTCTGCGGTTTTTATTTTTTGCGATATAAACAAAAAAAGAGCGACAGTTTTGAAAAAAACGCAATATTTTTTACTTTTTTGCTATAATAAATATCCCCAAAAATATATAAAAAAAAAATTTTTTTCCTCGGTTTAGGCCGATACGTATTCTTCTACATATTTTTGGTAAAAGAAAGAAAATCGCAATAAGTATTTATTGATTGGTTTGTGAAAAATTGATAGCGTCTACAAAATAGGGGATAGTTTTATGGCATTTTTATAAATTATTTTTTTTTACTAGTAATGGCGGCGATCTGCGATTTTTATCATGACTGCAACATTATGGCGGACAGATCGGACACTTGGCGCTATTTTGGGACCATTCACATTTATACAGCGATCAGTGCGATTAAAAATGCACTAATTACTGTGTAAATGTGACTGGCAGTGAAGGGGTTAACCAGTAGGGGGCGCTGCAGGGGTTAAGTGTGTCCTAGGGATGTGTTCTAACAATAGGGGGGGATGGGCTACATGTGACACAACACTGATCGCCGCTCCCGATCACAGGGAGCTGTTATCAGTGTCCTGTCACTAGGCAGAATGGGGAAATGCTTGTTTACATCAGCATTTCCCCGTTCTTCCTCTCCGTGAGACGATCGTGGGTATCCCCACGGACATCGATTCTGCGGGACCCGCGATTACACTCACGAAGCTTGCGGAGGGCGCCCGCGCCCACAATGCTGTGTTTTAAAGGGCAACGTACAGGTACGTTAATATGCCTGTACGTGCCCTTCTGCCGATGTATATCAGCGTGAGGTGGTCGGCAAGGGGTTAAGGAGATCCATCCCAATTATCATGCGATGGTGTGGGAGATTTGCAATAACAGGGTGCCTAATTTCCTTATTACCTAATTTAAGTTTAAGCCAGGCAGTACCCATTACTTGCAGTGGCTCTTCACCCACCCCGATTAGTGAGCAATCGAAGATCCCAAGTTTTGGTTTGTTGGGCACTGAATATTTTACTTCATTAAATTGTTCCTGCGACAGGATGTTGCCTTGGGACCCTGTGTCAATTAGACCTAAAATGAGGTGATCACCTGCATCGTGTACCTTCACTGTAGTGAAATATCTTCCATCAGATTCAGTCAACTCACACATGAAATTAGCGTGGTTGAGGATCTGTGGGCTTTCCAATAATTTATGGTTTGCATTTATGTCACTGCACGTCACAGATTCTTTTCGCTTATTATTCCCGCTGGACGGCCTGCCGGGCTTTCTTGAGACGGAAGCACAAGGAGTAGGGGGCATTCCGTCCGACTGGCCATTTACAACCACTCTCAGTGGCTCAGCTATATTAGAGGGGTTAGATGGATACTGAAAGACAGGAGCAGAATTAACAACCAAAGACTGATTCCCCCTGGCCCTTTGACCGAGTTCCCTATTTAGGATGCTGGTATGATGTGCATCTCCCGTTATCGCATCCAGTGTTGTCCCCTTGCTGGAGGACTGTTTGGAGGTCTACCCATTCTGTGACCCTGGGTTGGTCACAGGAGCGGCCCCTAAAAAAGATGGGTTGGAAATGTGGTTATTTAAAAACTGGGACATCTGTTCGAACATTCGATTCATTTGCGTTTCGATTACCTGAGGTTCAATTCGCTGGCCGATGGCACTATTGTTTCAATTGGTCAGTGATGATTGGGGACCCTTTCTTAGAAAAAAATGGGAACTGTTTCTTTTAAGAATTTGATCGTTTTGGGGGTGTCATAACTTTTAACTGGGGCTCTGGACTTCCTTTTTTGCTCATTTGAAGCCCTATCTACTTCCTCTGTACATTTTGGGGAGTAACTTTGAAACTTAGGGGGCGACCTGTATTCTGACCCTGCCTCATTGTGACTTACCTGTATCCCCTGGTGATATAAATATTTCTGTCCTTTCATTTCTTGTTCTTCTAAACAACCTCAGCTCATGGATTCATGGTTTAACTAGGATGTCAATTTCTCTATCCGTTCCTCTATTGCTCTCAGCTCTGATTTGAGTATCTCATTCTCTGCTTTACTCTCTTTATTCCCAGCAGCAGAGTTTGCTTCAATAGGGCTTTTTCTCTCTTGTCTATAATATTCCATTTCCTGTTTACATTTTAGATATCTCTCTTTTTCGCAGTTTCTTTAATAGGTTACGGGCCTCTTGATATAAGGCTTTAGCATTTTGGATCTGGCCAACTAAATGTTCCTGAATTTCTCTAGATTGTCTGAGTCTACTCTCAGCCTGTTAGAGCTTGTCTGACAGGGACCCTCTCTCATGTTTTTTGTCTGTTAAGGTGGAGCGGGTTTCCAAGAATTTCTAAACCACTTCCATCCCGGGCCTATTCTGGCACTCCTCTCCTGCATGTAAAAATCATCATTTTTTTTTGCTAGAAAATTACTCAGAACCCCCAAACATTTATATATGTTTTTTTAAGCAGACACCCTAGGGACTAAAATGGAGGTTTTAGTATCACACAGGATTTGCGCAACAATTTTTCCAATGTGTTATTTTTTTGGGGAAAAAAAACAGTTCCATGAATTAAAAAACAACAAAACAGTAAAGCTAGCCTAATTTGTTTGTATAATGTGAAAGATGATGTTACGCTGAGTAAATAGATACCCAATATGTCATGCTTTAAAATTCTGCACACTCGTAGAATGGCACCAAACTTCGGTTCCTTAAAAATCTCCATGGGCAACGCTTTCAAATTTTTTACAGGTTGTTTCGAGTTACAGAGGAGGCGACGCGGCGATACCTCACATGTGTAGTTTGAATGGCGTTTACATATGTAGGCGGGACCTACGTGTGCATTCGATTCTGTGCGCGAGCACGCGGGGACAGGGGCGCTTTAAAAACGGCCCCGCTAGCAGCCGAAACCGACGGTAAAGCACAACCGCCGCCGTAGCCCCAGTGTGAAAGGGGCCTTAGGGTAACATTATCTTTACTTAGCTTTTAGAATCACCTGTACATTTAAAAACAATAACAAAAAGGTAAACTTTTTAAACATTTTATTTAGAAAATACAGATTATTAGAGAACACCATACTAATTTTGAATAGGTATCATTTTACCCCTAACAGGGGATAAATCATAAACTGAATCAGTAAGAGAAATCAGCATTTGGTCCCATTTGCTGTCTTTTCCTGGTTAGACCCATGTCTTTGGGTTAAAAGACCAGCCAAGTAATTTGAAGGCGGAGCATACTGTAGAACCAAACAGACCAAGGAGGGCGAAAGAACTAATGGCTCCTCTTGCACGTTTCTTTGGATCTAGTAAAGGTTTAAATTTTGAAAAGGAGAAAAAACAAACAGTTGATTACTGTGATGTCAAAATATAATAGACATGATAAACAGTTGCAGGAATTTTGCCCAAGATCATGCTTTAATAAACACTATTGCTAAAAAGGTCTGACAAATGCATTTTTTAGTTTAGAAAAGGGGTGAGATAAGAGAGTGATCTTTAATTTGTATAAATTGTGTATTCATTTAAAATTAAAAAATCGTATGCTCCTTTAGGGCCCATTCACACCCAGCTGTCTGCAGCATTCATTTAAATGGGTTGGCAGTGCACCACAACAGACTGAAAACTGAACCTGCACTATTTTTTGTAACGCAGACTACCACGTGGTGGGGTGCGCTGCAAAGCGGGTGAATTGCTTTAATGGGTTGGGGTGCCTTTGAAAATTTAATGTTACTGCAATACATCACGAAAATCTACACTGTAAAAATATTGGAGCTTACATTGCTGACCTCCTGAAAATGCTAGCTGAATGGCGGTCATGGTGATCCTTTTACTTCAATACTGACAGCTGCTGACCTGGGAGATGTCATATGTCTTCCTGCTCAGTCACTCAAAAAGTATAGAGGTCATAGAAACCATGACAACCAGGAAACTAGCATTTTATAAAGGAGGGGTCAGCAATGATAGCCTTCTTTCAGGTGGTATTATTAACCTACTTAGGTGGTTTATTTTTTTGGCTGTCAAATGAATAACGCTGTTAACTATTTCAGGGTATTTGAAATGTGTGTTCCAGGTAATTAAATCGGACTTTTTTCACTAGATAAAAAAAAGTTTAGAAATAAAAGTATTTCCTTTAGGCCTTATGTTCTCAAATGGGGGTTACAGGTGACACCCAAGCTATGGATCTGAGAGGTTACATGTAGGTTGGTCCCGATACCGAGCATTTGCCCAAGTACTTGTACTCGGGCAAATGCTCCTGATGCTTCACCCGATACCTTGACAGTCAGCAGTGATCGGCGCGTGGGGGAGTTACAAGCTTCTCCCCCCATGGCTTTCAGCTGCTTTAGTGAAATCTATACAGTGATCGGTGATTGTAACTCCCCCACACGCGATCACCGCTGACTGTCACCGCATCCTCCATGCCCCCCCCGTTCCGCTGTCCCCCTCCATGTCCTCCTCCTCCTTCCTTTTCTGTATGGACAGAGTCAGCTGACTAAAGGAAAATCCACTTTGCACTGGAAGTGAAGTTGCTGTAGATCTGAGGGGGACATGCAAGGAAAATAAAAAACAGCATTTTAGCTTGCAGAGTCAGCTGACTCTGTCCATTCACATAACTGAAACATTGTAATCTCCTGTGATTATGATGTGTCAGTTTATGAATGGAGAGGAGCTGCTGTCTTCTCTCCATTCATTTTCAATGCTGAGGCTGCAGAGAAAGGGACTGGTGAATCTCTATCCTAAAGTCTCTTTCTCTGTCTCAAGGGGGAGATATCAGGGGTCTGTTAAGACCCCTGATATCTCACCAAAGCCCCCCAACAGGGCTGATTAAAAAAAAAAAAAAAAAAAGTATTGCAATAAATAACAAAAAAAAATTATTGTAAAAAAATAATACAAATTTAAATAAAAAAACAAAAAAACAAAAACAAAAAAAAAAAAAAACACACAGACACCGCCCACCCCCTCTCGCCCTAAAAAAAAAAGAAAGCATTGTAAAAAAACAAAAAAACAAAAAAATTGTAAAAAAAAAACAAAAAACAAAAAAAAACCCCACTGTCACGTGACATTAAAAATAAAAGTATCGGGGTGGTTTGTCGGTAAGCCCAAGGTATTAGTCTAGATCCCCTTCTTTTTGGCTTGTCTCACGGATACTACCCCTTACCTAGACTCTTTAAAACCCTATCATGCTTCTACACAGAATTTTGACACGCGCTTCATTTATTTCTTGTTTGTATCTGTCTTCATTTTAAAGTCTGTAATTGCTGAAAAAGTATATGGTATATATGTTATATCTGTTTTTGATCTGTATTATTCTTTTTATTTACAAAATAAATTTATTTGAAAGTTAAAAACAAAACAAAAAGTATCGGTAACGGCGAGTACTTGAAAAAAAGTATCGTAATCGGTATCGGCGAGTATTGAAAAAAAGTATCGGTACTTGTACTCGGTCTTAAAAAAGTGATATCGGGAGAACCCTAGTTACATGTGAACAGAGCTTCCAACCGACCCTGAATGCAGACAGTGCGTCCAGGGATGGTATTTCGGGCAGCAGCTAATTGGATGGTTTGAATGCAACAATAGTACAGAGTGCAGCTTCATCCAGAGGAAGAGTTTAGCCGTCTCTCATCCCATCACCCGTGTGATTGTAGCCTTACAGACTTTTTTTCACACATATAAATGATAATATCAAGTTCTACTCTGGTAATAAAGTGTTTGGCATACATATCCTTGTATTTACACATGGGGGGTTATTTACGTAAGGAAAATCCACTTTGCACTGGTAGTGCAGTCACTGTAGATCTGAGGTGGACATGCAAGGAAAATAAACAGCATTTTATCTTGCACAGGATTGGATGATAAAATCAGCAGAGCTTCCCCTCATTTCAGATCTACCCCTTAGATTTAGAGTGACTGCACTTCCAAAGTGGATTTGCCTTTCGTAAATAACCCCCATGGAGTCATAAAGTTTGAATACATTTCTACAAAGTCAGAAAAGGTTATGAACCTACATTTGTCCCCACATTGTCTTTCTATTCTGAAGTCAAAACTAGCTTACCGTGTCAAAAGCTTTTTTGACATTTAGGAAAACAATATTTATTGTCAAGTACTGGTCTTGTTACACTACTCTACCTCAGGCAAAGGAGAAGTAGTGTTTAGAAGATTTTCAAACTATTCTGGAGTTCAGCTTTAAGGCTGGGTGTTCACATCGCAACACAGAGCGGCTCACAGCAGGGGTCAGGCGAGTCCCCGTTCACTGGTTAAGGTCTGATTTCAGCATGAATTTTTGGCTGAATTCGGACCTGAAATGGACCAGAAGACGCACAGGACTCCTGTGCAATTCACACCGGAGATGTGTGAACCATCTCTATAGACAGCCGGTCACAATCTCCTGACATGCAAATAGGATGCGGGGAAACTTGCATGCAATAAGCAATAGTGTGAACCCAGCCTCAAGGTCAAAGCAATTAAAAAAACTCAACAAGTAAGCCTTCATTTTAACATCGTACCGACGTGACACCAGGGTATTTTACACACTCCCAGAGGCTGCAGCCACCGGTGGGGGTGTGTATATCCGACAAGCTGACTGCCAGATGGAAGCAACCTGGGCTCTACGTGTCCGGGACCAGTTTGGCAGGTGGCAGTGGGTAGAGAGCAGAGTGAACATTGCTTCTGGGTCAGCAAGGACAGCGAACAATGTGTAAAATAGCACTTCTGTGTACCACTTTCACAAACCTATATTGCCTAGGGCAGAAGCTGATAAAATACGATCAGCATTCCATCAGCTTCACTGGGGGACAGGTGAGATATCAGGGGTTGATTGTAAAGTCAAATTTGTTTTTCTTTTAAAATAACAAAGATGTCATTAATTACCTGCATCAATTGCACTACACATAGATATCACTGCGCATGCCAGAGTGGGAGCCGTAATTCTAGCACCAGTTCAGCCCCAGAAGGATTTACTCCCTTCCTGACCAGAGCATTTTTTGCGATACGGCACTGCGTCGCTTTGGCTGACTATTGTGCGGTCATGCGCCGTTGTACCCAAACAAAATTTACATCCTTTTTTCCCCCCACAAATAGAGCTTTCTTTTGGTGGTATTTGATCACCTCTGTGGTGTTTATTTTTTGTGCTATAAACAAAAAAAGACCGACAATTTTGAAAAAAAAAAAAAAACTATATATATATATATATATATATATATATATATATATATATATATATATATATACATATATACATACACACACATACACACATACACATATATATATTTTATTAACACAAAATTTCTTCCACAGTTTAGGCCGATATGTATTGTACATATATTTGGTAAAAGAAAAAAAAAAATTGCAATAAGTGTATATTGATTGGTTTGCGCAAAGATTATAGCGTTTACAAAATGGGGGATAGATTTATGTCATTTTTATTATTAATTTTTTTTTTTTTTTTTTTTACTGGTAATGGCAGTGATCTGCGATTTTTAAATCGTGACTGCGACATTATGGCGGACAGATTGAACACTTTTGACACTATTTTGGGACACATTTATACAGCGATCAGAGCTACAAATAGCCACCGATTACTGTATAAATGACACTGGCAGGGAAGGGGTTAAACACTAGGGGGCGATCAAGGGGTTAAATGTGTTCCCTCAGCGTGTTCTAACTGTAGGGGGGATGGGCTACCTAGGACATGACAATGATCACTGCTCCTGATGACAGGGAGCAGTAGATCCCTGTCATGTCACTAGGCAGAACAGGGAAATGCCTTATCTCTCCGTTCTGCCTCTCCTCGCCGCATTTGCGGGCCGCCGGCAAACACTGAGTTCTCGGGGCGCGCCTGCTAGGTGGCAAATTCAAAGAGACGTACAAGTACACCCTTTTGCCTGCCCGTGCCACTCTACAGACGTAAATCGGCGTGCGGCAGTCGGCAAGCGGTTAAAGCATCACTTAAGGAAAATATAGGGTACAGAAATGTGTTACCATATTATGGGCAAATGCAGTTTTAAAGCTTGACACGTTGGTTATCGATTTACTTGGCAAAATATCGTCTTTTATAGTTTACCAAAAATTGGGTAACTTATTGCATTTGTGTGCCATAAAATTAATCTTAGTTTATTTTTTTACTGATATTTTGCTTTTCCAAAACCACTGTGCTAATGCTGTGTAACATAAAAAAATTGGAGCTACCACTATTTTAGTCATTCTTGTCTGCTTTCAGAAAAATTATATAGTGTTTTAGGGCAGTGGTTCTCAGTAGAGATGGGCTCGGGCGTGTTAGAAACCCCATATGCCCCCCGATCCCACCAGGAAGCCAGCACTGCACAGGGCTAATCACAGGAAGTGAGACATTTCCCGGTCCGCAGCTGCAGAGATTGGGAAAAGTCTCACTGCCTGTGATTAGCCGTGTCCAGTGTCGGCTTCCTGGTGGGATCGGGGGGCATGTGGGGTTTCTAACATGCCCGAGCCCATCTCTAGCTGTCCAAAATACCAAGCCATTGACTCTGATTTAAAGCACCTGTTCAAGATAAAGGAAAACCTGCAAACATTGCCTGATGGGGGTACTAGAGGACTGTTGAGAACCACTGTTTTAGGGGTTTTATGTAATCTTCAGGCATAAAATAATTTTTTAAACGTGTAAAAAAAAAAATGCAAAAAGGTTACAATAGTTCATTACAATAAGGTGGTAAGATTTGTGCCCCAAGCTTTCATGCGCAGACACATAAATTGTCATCTGATATACTATGGATGCCTCCGTCTGCTGGAACCAATACACACACACTATATATATACACACACACACACACACACAGGTATATATATATATATATATATATATATATATATATATATACACACATACATATATATATATATATATATATATATATATATATATATATATATATATATATATATATATATATATACATATACATATATATATATATATATATACATACACACATATATATATATATATATATATATATATATATATATATACACATATATACATATATATACATACATATATATATATATATATATATATACACATACATACATATACATATACATACACACACACACACACACACATACATATACACACACACACACACACACACACACACACACACACACACACACACACACACACATACACATATATATATATATATATATATATATATATATATATATATATATATATATATATATATATATATATATATATATATATATATATATATATATATATATATATATACACACACACATACATATACACACACACACACAAAAGATCTTTTTGAACACTTTGAGATGTAACTTGAACAAGTTAAAGTTTTTAAGTGCAGCAAACCTCCGGACTTTTATCTATATCATTATATATATATATATATATATATATATATATATATATATATATATATATATATATATATATATATATATATATATATATATACACACATATATATATATATATATATATATATATATATATATATATATATATATATATATATATACATACATACATACACATACACACACACACACACACACACACACACACACACACATTTGCCAGATTGGCTTTGCTTGTGCTAACCACAACTAAGCACTTAAAGTCAGGGCAATAAATCTAAGCAGCTTGTGTACTTACCACCTGTAGAGTACCCAGCGGCATAAAGTTCTCTGCCAATAATCCAAACGACTCCCATAGCACTAGCAGCACGCTGTAGGAATATAAACAAGTCAATTCAAGTGGTAGATAAACAAGTCAATCTTTGAGAAAGTAAAAAAAAAAAAAAAGGAACCTTAGGCTATATCACTTAAATTAATGTGTAAAAACAAATGAATGAAAGGAATTAAACCTTTGTAAGACCTATTACATTTTCAAACAGAGTGTGCAAAGATGCAAATGTAATATCCACAGATTAACGTTCATAATGTAAAGCTGGACTCCAGGCAAGCCTTGCAAATTTTCCTTTATTACCCATTTCCATTGGGTAGATATCTTTTTTTTCTTTGTCCCCTTGACATCATCACAGGGATCCCAAATCTTCTTTCTTCACCAGTAAAGCCTGCATTGTGAAATACCTTCTTCTAGAGATTTTCACTGCACAGCCCTGACCTACACCACACAAACTGGCCTTTTTCTCTTCCAAGTGTTCATGTGTGCCGTCAATGCCCCATTCATTCTGTATAGATGCTCCGAAGTCACGGCAGCATCCAGCAGCAAGAAGACAAGTATGTAACCATAAGGGCTTCATTTATAGGACATCATCACTAAAAGTGAAGTTGTTCTTTAGGAGGTGGGCAATGCACCCCAAGAGTAAAATAAGCAGCAGTTTTCTCTGATAGCCAGTATAGAGTGCCCAGCGTTGCATTTACCTGGCATTGTGCAGGCAAAATCAACTGGATAAAGATATGATCATTCATTTCTATGACAGCACAGGGGTTTCATCACAGTATTAATATCTGTGCTACTTACACTATTTTTTGTGCCAACCCAACCAATATTTTACCCTTCATTGACCTGAATGGCATACACACACACACACACAGTCATGCTCAAAAGTTTGCACACCCTGGCAAAAATTGCGAAATTTTGACATTAATATTGAAAATTGACTGATCATGCAAAAAAAAACTCACTTTTATTTAAAGTGGAGGGCCACCCTGAAAAAAAAAATCACCAAAAATCCTAAAAAAAAACCAAATATTAAACTTACCCAAACCCTTGTTGCTAGGCAGTCTTCCTAATCTGCCTCTTCCTATTCCGCGGTGAGTTCTTCTCCTCGGTGAGTGGCCCCGTTGTCTTCTGGGAACTCTGTGTGTTCCCAGAACACCACGGGGCCATTCACAGAACGGAGCGCCGCTCGCGCATGCGCAGTAGGAAACTGGCAGTGAAGCTGCAAGGCTCCACTGCCTGTTTCCCTTTCCTAGGATGGCGGTGCCAGGACCCGAGAGCCAAGGGATGGGTCGGCCTCGGACGGCCGAGATCGCGGGCACCCAGGACAGGTAAGTACTTATTTAAAGTCAGCAGCTACAGTGTTAGTAGCTGCTGACTATTTTTTTTTTTTTTTTTTTAGGACGGAATCCCTCTTTAACAATAGCAATCACATGAAGTCATTTATTATCACACAGTTTTTTGGATCCTTTTTAAATAACAGAAATCACCCAAATGGCCCTGATAAAAAGTTTACATACCCTGGAATGTGGCACACATGCAGGTTAAAATGGCAATTAAAAGGTTAATTTTCCACATTTGTGGCTTTTTAAATCACAATTAGTGTCTGCGTATAAATAGTGAATGAGTTTGTTAGCTCTCACATGAATGCATTTAGCAGGCTAGGCACTGAGCCATGAGGAGGTAGAAAAGAACAGTCAAAAGACCTGCGTAACAAGGTAATGCAACTTCACAAAGATGGAAAAGGATATAAAAAGATATCCAAAGTCTTGAATATGTCAGTCAGTACTGTTCAATCACTTAATAAGAAGTGGAAAATTAGGTGCTCTTTTGATACCAAGCCAAGGTCAGGTAGACCAAGAAAGATTGCAGCCACAACTGGCAGAAGAATTGCTCAGGATACAAAGAAAAACCCACAGGTAACCGCAGGAGAAATACAGGCTGCTTTCCACAAAGTGTGGTTGAGCTGCCAGAAGGAAGACTTTACTGTGACAATGCCACAAAAAAGCCCAATGAGGCATGTCAAGGTGTTGTTAAGCATATTGTAACCAGGCTTTTTTGTGGAACTTGTACAGTAAAGGCTTCTTTCTGGCAACTTGACCATGCAGATCTTTTTTGTTCAAGTATCATCATAGTGTGCTCCTCAAAAACCAACCACACCATCTTTTTCCAGAGCAGCCTGCATTTCTCCTGAGGTTACCTGTGGGCTTTTCTTTGTATCTCAAACTGCCATTTCAGCCACAACTGCCTGTGGCAGTTGTGGCTGAAATCTTTCTTGATCTACCTGACCTTGGCTTGGTATCAAGAGATCCCCAAATTTTCCACTTCTTATTAAGTGATTGGACAGTACTGACTGGCATATTCAAGGCTTTGGATATCTTTTTTTTATCCTTTTCCACCTTTGTAAAGTTTCATTACCTTGTTACGCAGGTCTTTTGACTGTTCTTTTCTACCCCCTCATGGCTCAGTGTCTAGCCTGCTTAGTGCATCCATGTGACAGCTAACAAACTCATTGACTATTTATACACAGACACAAATTTTTTAACCTGTGTCTGCCACCTTCTGTATCTGTACCAAGGCCAAACATTCCAGGGTATATAAGCTTTTTATCAGGGCCATTTGGGCGATTTCTGTTATTATGGTTTAAAATGGATCCAAAAAACTATGTGATAATAAATGACTTCATGTGATTGCTATCCTTAAATAAAAGACAGTTTTTTTGGCATGAGATTATATTAATATATATATCTCTATCTCTGCTGGAAACAGTACATTTACTCGGTTTACATGACTTTCCAGTTCCAGGTCGTGTGTGTGTGTATATATATATATATATATATATATATATATATATATATATATATATATATATATATATATATATATATATATATATATATATATATATATATATATATATATATATATTATAATTTTTACACATACATACACAATTTTCCAAAAGTGAAAGTAAAAGAAAATCCCAAATTTTGGGTTGACATCAAAACAGTAATAGAGGGGAAATCTTTCAATGGGGACACTAGTCGAGCCTCACTTTGGAGGGATAATCACAGGGGGTATAATCCTCCATTATTCTATCCAAAATGAAAAAAAACAAATGCCTTTGGTTACACTTTAGGCCTCATGTACATTGGTTTATTGTAAATGCCATTTCTCCTAACAGGAGAAAATCGGTGTTAAAAATGCACCTAAGCCCCCTTTTTTTTTTAAGGTGATTAGGTGCGTTTAGGCATTTCTTTTCATTGTCCAGAATTGCAATGCATTCTGGCCATTGAAATGAATAATTGCTGAAGCGCTAAACTTGCTTAGGCACGTTTAGCGCTTGGCATGATTTTTCTGCGTTCACGAAAAAGAGATTTGACTGCCTGTAAACTCTGCTGCTCCTAAACTCCTCTAAAAGCCTGTGCATGGATACATAGGCTTTTATTGATAAGCATTCAGGGGCTTAGGCAAAAAATGCCAAAAGCCCCAAAAACTCCAATCCAGTTTAGGAGCAGTGTGCACAAGGCCTTAATAACATTATAATTACATAAGTGTTTATCACAGTTTAGAAAATGTTTTTTTACTATGCCTGTTATAGATATGATATAATTGCATGGCACAGGTTTTTTGGTGCAGTTTTACAGCAAATGAAATAAACAAAGCATCACATTTTGGATAGAGTAGTATTTTTGGGGCTAGTACACAATTTGCCTGAGCTTTAAGCCTCGTACACACGATCAGATTTTCGGACAACCATTCGTCCGTTTTTTGTTGGCATGCTAGTCTCATGTCGAAAGTGAAGAGGTTACTCACCATACGAAAATTCTCGTACGACAGAATACAAATTCAGAAGTGATAGAATGTGTTGAATAGTTATGTATGTGTTCTTTAGTTTCTGAGCATACGTAGTCTTGCTCTTATTTTTAACTAACTATCCGAAAATCAGCAGATCGTTTGTCGGACGAAATTTTACTTCTGATTTTCGTATCATGTGTACGGGTCTTTAGAGTTAGTGCTAGGCTCAGGTTTAGGGTAAGGTCTACAGAATATGTTGAGGATTAGAGTTCAAATATGAAAAATGTGTATACAATAAAAGTTAGTTGTGCCATCATATTTGTGTGCTGAGATTTCTGGTGGCAACACTCCAAAATCAGAAACAATTAGGCTCCATTCACTCCTAGGCCTTTGGAATAGCGGGTGGAATCGCTGTGATTCTGCATGCAATTCCAGAATCGCGGCAAAACGCAGGACGCAATTGCGATAAATTGCTCTGCAATCATGGCAAAATCTAAACCTGCTATGCTACATTGTAGCGATTTTGCCGCGATTGCAGTGCGATTTATCACCCACCACATGTGGTAAAATTGCACCGCGATTGGGGTGCCATTAACAAGCAGCGTCCTGCTGCGATTCTGAAATTGCGGGCAAAATCACTGCGATTCCAAGCGCCTAGGTGTGAATGGAGCCTAAACTCAAGCTGAATGTGAATATACTGTAAAAGCATTTCATATTTCCAAAGTTAAAGTTGAAAATCCAAGTGTTTGAACCTGGATTAGCAAAAAAACAACCTGAAATAGGTTAAGCACAACCAAGAATGATGCAAAGTGAAGAGCTAATAACAAACGAATCACTTACCGGATGTGTAAGTCCTCCAGCAGCAAGGAAGAATAAAAAGGGAGGGTATGATTCCAAACTGTAAAATAATGCACAATAAATACAAGGAGCATTTTGTTTGGCATTTTCAAGCACTGTACAAGCGTTTCTGAATGTGTATCAAGTTTCAGGCGTTTGTTTCCTGGGCTGGGCAAGGGGAGGAGCGGAGGTGTATTTCAGGCTCAAAAATCCATGCAAATGCATGTGTTGCACGCTTACAGTCGCATCCAGGCAAAAATGACTGAATACACTCAAAAGAATCTCATTTACTTTTTCGAACGTTGGGAACTGAGCCTTCAAGTGTGAACAGAGACAATTGGAAAGAATGGGATTCTAAATGTTACGTGCATCGGGAAAAAAGCTGAAAATGACTGGACGTGTGAACAAGCGCTAAATGTTAATGAAACTAAAAACTTGCCAAGTATAAAATTTCTACTTTAATTTAAAAAGGTGTCTTCACATTTTTACCAAGACAGTAGAACAACCACAGTCATTGATGGTACCTGATCAACACTGGGAGCCATAAAACAAGACAACTACTCAGTTTTTTTTTTTTTTTTACAGCCAAACAGTTATGCCCCTGGAAATCTATGAAATGCACGTTTCTGACCAGGAAGCCAAGGAAGTGTATTGCTTTGGCGAAAAAACAGAGTAGCTAAAATTTGTTGTCCTAAACGACTTCCTAAAACTATTTCATTATCCTGTCAGTGAGTAACTTATTAGACGTCATGCACACTGGACGTTGTTAGGGGTGTATAGAGTTTTTTTTGCCTCTAAACTCTCCTGCATGTTAGCCTATGTGTCCAAGCACACATACTGTAAGCTTTTAGCAGAGTTTAGTGCTAGGAGAGTTTCAAGGCAGGAAAAAAATCCCCACTGCTAGTGTGTCCAAGAGCAGCAGAGTTTGGACAGAAAAAATGCTTGACAACCCAAGTTAATGCTCGGTGCGTTTTAGCGCTTGAGCATTAATTAATTTCAAATAAATTTTTTATTCTGGCCAATTAAATGAATTAACGGCCAAGAGCTATGCGCTTATTAATCGCATAAACCCTTGTAAAAGCGTTAAGACACTTTCTACAAAATCGCTGCTGCCAGGAGGAAGGCTTCTAGGAGAGTTAAAAAAAAAAACAAAAAACAAAAAAAAAACATCCTGTCTGCATTGCATGCCACCTAAATCATATAGCCAGGACAACTGCTAAAGTCAGGTTTTTTTTTTTTTTTTAGATCAGGCTTAGTTTACAGGATACACAGCAGACAGCACCCATTTAGGGTTTCCTAGATTGCCAAGCTAATAACAAAACAGGCACAGGTAAGAATGGGGCACTACCCCAATGCTGTGTTCCTCCTTTGCATCTCAAGGCTTAAAGTGACACTAAAGCTTCATTTTTTTGTTTTCATAACGAACATGTTATACGTACCTCCACTGTGCAGCTTGTTTTGCACAGAGTGGCCCCAAACCTGGTCTTCTGGGGTCCCGCGGTGGCTCTCTCAGCTCCTCCCAGCATCAGATAACCCCCTGGGACAAGCGCTCTCCTGGGGGGGGGGGGGTTACCTTCCGGGCGTGCTCCCGGGTTCAGCATTCGGCGTCCATAGATGCCGAATGCAGGACTCGGCCCTGCCCCCCCCCCCCGGCGGCCGCGTCAATGGATTTGATTGACAGCAGCGGGAGCTAATGGCTGCGCTGCCATCAATCTATCCAATCAACAGCTGAGAACCCCCGAGCAGAGAGACGGCACGTCCCCATGGGACAAGTTCAAGGGTTCAGGTAAGTAAAACGAGGGGGGGGGGGGGGGGGGGCTGGTCACTGACGGCATAGGATGCATTAAGGTGAAAAAACACAATCCTTTACAACCCCTTTCATTTTCAGTTTTATTTTCAACACCCACATCCCCTTTTTTCCAGCCCCTTGGCTGAATGTCGCATCTCATTCTACTGATCAGTAAGGGTACAGGATAAGTAAAGCTATGTATGAAATCTCAGAGACATATACTTACGTATTTTGATGTGCCCGCTGTATGCAGTTAAAGATCTTGCCATTTTCTGGATCACTACTGTACATGTTAGGATACTTGTAAGAAGAAAATGAACAAGCTCAGTTAACATCAGAAATTGCCAACACTTCTCTATTTAAAAATAACAGACAGATGAGCTCAATGCAGTACTGCCAGCCTCAAGAAATGTACAGTTACAAAATATTTCAACATAATGTTTGGTAAATGACCAAATCTGCTGACCATACAGATATGTGCTAATGTTAGGATACCAATTGTGTTTCGGGTTTACAAGTTTTATTACTTGTAAATTAACCAATTAATAGACAGTGAAAACATTTTCAATTTACAATCAATATCCATTTCCATACTGTTTTTTTCAACAGTGTTGGGAAGATGGTAAAATGTAAAAAAACATTAAATTAGAGGATCTCTTTATTAAATACCCTTTTAACCCAATGAAGCATTCTGTCTAAGCAATGGATAAGAAGTAGAGAGCTTAAAAAGACCAGCCCTAACCACACTTTCTAAGTGTGTACAACAGGTCAGGAGGTAGGTACAACAAAAAGACACAGCATCATACTAAGTGTAGGTTATGTCTCTTGTGAGATTTCTTCTGTTTTTAGGCTATAATACTTCCCAAAACACCGATTGATTCCCGCTTCACACTGGTGCAATGCAGGAAACCCTGCGATTCAGTGTCGGTTCCCGCATCGCACCTGAATCACACACTGCTTCACACTGACATCTGCAAACCGCTGGGGGTGTCGATGTAAAGTTAATGACACCCCCCGATCGGTTTGCAGATCGCAGTGTGAACTGTCAAATGGTGCAGGAATCGGATCACATAGGTGTAAACACCCATGCGATCCAATTCCAGTGCTGACCAAAAAAATGGTCCTGCACCATTTTGGTGCGAATGCAATCTGATTTCAGCCAGTTTGTATAGCTGAATTCGCATCGCACAGACATCACAAGTGATCTGCACTGCAATGCGATGCGAATCACAGACGATGCCTGTGATCACACGAGTGTGAACCCAGCCTCAGGCAGACCAGGAGTTCTAACATCACATGCTGCATTCTTGTCCCAGGTCAGATACTCAGAAAGAATGCAAACAGGTGGTGAGCAATGGTAACATTGTAGGGGACATTTATCAAGAAAATGAATGAAACACTTCTGGAAAGTCAATGCAACATGTACAGTGCTGTGAAAAAGTATTTACCCCCTTCCTGATTTTTTATTTGTTTTGCATATTACTCACACCTAAATGATTCAGATCAAAATAATTTTAATATTACACAAAGATAACCCGAGTAAATCCAAGATGCAGTTTTTAAAATTATTATTTAATTTATTAAGAGAATAAAGCTGTTCAAACCCGCCTGGCCCTATGTGAAAAAGTAATTGCCCCCTCCCATGCTGAACCATGAATGAACAGCGATTAACCACTATTTTTTGGAAAGCGGAGTTAAATTTCACTTGCCAGACCTGTTGAATCAAGAAATCACATAAATAGAAGCTGTGTGACAAAGAGAAGCATACTAACAGATAGGGCTGAAACAACTAATCGATTAATCGACAACGAATCGATTATGAAAATAATCGATTACTATTTTCATAATCGATTAATCGGCCAGTAACATAATGTGGTTAAAAAGAAAAAAAAAACTAAAATGAGCCCTTTATAGTACAAAAAGAGCAAATGATCGCTACTGTAACTATTTCTTTCACAGTTCTACAGAAAAAAAAAAATGAACCCCCTTACAGTAGTGATTTTTTGCTTTTTTGGTACTATAAAGGGCTAATATTCGTTTTTTTTACCCCATTATGTTACTAAACGTCTTACACCTGGTTCACATCTATGTGTTTTTTGGTGCTTTTTGCAGAAACGGACTACAGTTCATTTACATGGTTTCCTATGGGAGACGTTCACATCTATGCTTTTTTAGCCGCTGCATATTTGGAAAGCGTCAGTGACTTTAACGCAAAACGGTGCTTTTTTGGTTCAACATACTTCAATTGAGAAGCTGCAGAAAAACATGTAATGCGTTTTTGCAGCAATTTGTGTTTTTTAATCTGCCCAACAACAAATTGGCCAAAAAACATGCAAAAACGCAAATCACAGCAAAATCACGTGCACAAAAATCAAAAACGCACAGAAAAGAGCACTGCAGAAACAGATCAAAAGCAAACTGCATAGGTAAGTTCTCCAATGTAAAGAGACTACCCAATAGATAGCAACACAGATTGTGTGGATTAGTCTCATCTGTAATGTAGTAGCTTCTGTGATTGAAGCAAATAATAAACAATGGGTTGTGCAAGGAAATAATTTAAATGCACTTTTACTGCGTGATCTACTATGCAATTATTTTTATAAATACACACTTTAGAGCAAATCTGCCAGATAATCTCTCACTGATCAGTACTGCCTTGCTATGCAACAGAATTGATAAATGCCCCCTTGTGGAGAAGTGGGAGGGAAAAAAAAAAAAAAACAAAAAAACACACACATGGCTTCAGCATCGATGCAATGCTGCAGCTGTCCCCTGCCGACTCTAAGCCCGAAAACCGATCACGTGACAACTGATCAGTCAATTCTCTGGTCCACTGTGAGCACAGAACGGTGATTGTCAGGATTGTCCCTTCTGCTGTCACTGCAGCACAGGGCAGGAGCGGCTGGCTCAGGCTCTCAATGGTGCACTGAGAGGCTGATCCAGCCACCAATCAGGCATCTCGGTGGATCCTGACATTATTATCGGGATACATCCAGAGACTGAACGGCTTGGTGACGTCAGCCGACAACAGGCTTCAGCCCACTGTTGGCTGATTCTGGATCACAAGAGTGCACAAGTCAATGCACTCCCGTGACCCACAAGAGAAGTATGGGCAAAAGATATTAGGCCAGACTTCTATTTTAATAATCCACTGCTTTTTATTATGAGAAATTACACTGTTAACATGTTATGTTCTGAGAAACAAGAACATAGTTGAAGAATGTGCCGGCTTCTTACCTCTACTTTATACTGCTTGCGAGCTTTTGACACCTTGATAGCCAGATGAGCCACCATAACAAAGCTGGCTGCCCCTGTGAGGAGCACATATCCATGTTCTTTGGAAAGGACCACCATCTTGAATCTGTAAACAATGACAAATAGATATGGATATGACAATACGGATTAACCTCTACAAATTCGAACTGTACTACGCTATTGTAATCTTCAGCTGGCACTACTTTACAGAATCAAAGGGGGTAAAGCCCAGTTCCAGGCAAACTTATACCCCCTCCCATTCACATAAAAAATAAATAAATAATAATAATTAAAAAAAAAAAAAATAGAAAAAAAACCCCCAAAAACTTGTTTTAGGCTGCTTTCACACTTCAATGCTTGTATAACATGCTATGCATTTGTGAAAAAACACATAGCAAGTTTTAAAGAGGAAGTAAACCCTGATGGGTTTTACTTTCCCTTTTTCCCTGCAAAGTAAAAGCAAAATGGGCTAGTATGCATCGCATACTAGTCCATTATGTTGCACTTACCTGCAAACAAAGCCCACAATGTCCCCGTTGGTGGCAGCATCCATCTTCATCCCTCTTCCTTCCAGGGCCGTGGACTCCAGCTCTGTGACTGGCTGGAGTCATATGTGCGTGGGAGCCGCCGGTCATGGCTCCTTAGAAACGATCGTGCCCTTTCTTCAGCGCGCATGTGCCGATGACGTTAGTGCAATAGTAAATACCTCCTAAACCGTGCAGGTTTAAGAGATATTTCTAGTACATATAGGTAAGCCTTATTATAGGCTAACCTGTAGGTAAAAGTGGTGTAACAGGGTTTACAACCACTTTAAATGCATTGCATTAAAACTAAACGCAATGTATCTGTAGTGAATAGCTGGTTGTTAAGGATGCCATTGGGTTCCGGCTCCTTAACAACTGTCTATTCACTGGTTATTAAAGACGTCAGCAGGTGTTGGCTCTTCTAGTCATTGCTTGTTAAGTAGCCGTCACCCTTAACAACCAGTGAGAACTACACTCCATTACATCCTTGGTGGTCAGCATGCTCCGGCTCCTCTTGTGCAGGAGTGATCCTATCATTGGAGGGGGGAGGCTCCAGAAAGACAGGCGGGACAGGCAGGAGCATCAATTCAGAGAATGTGAGAGGGGGCAGCGGAACCGACTCCTCTACAGAAGCTGGATGGTGACCACAACGTGGGGGGTGTCTGTTTATATATCCGCTGATTGTGAAGGAAGCTAGCATGTGCTGGCTCCTTATCAATCAACTATTCACTAATTAAGGATGCCTGCTCCTTAACAACTCACAAATTTATCTCACACCCTGGATGCATTTTATTGGTGTGTTACCCATCGACTTAAAAGGAAGGTGCATCTCTGGTGCGCTTTTGAAAAGCACACCAAAGATGCTGCATGCAAGACTTTTCAAATCATTAGCACAGACACAAGCAGCAATGTAAAATAAATAAAAAATTATATATAACAGGATTTAAAGGGTAAAAGGGTAATTATTTTGATGTGCTTTTGTCACTTTGAAAATGTGTCTTCTAGCACAGCAAAAGCACATAGGTAAGTAAGGGCTCTTTCACACCTATGTCCATGGCAAATGTGTCCTTTGCCACCTCCTCGTCCAGGTGTGGAGAATGGTGAGCCACAACTGGAATCTCTGCCCACACTGACCAGTCCCTTTGTCCCAACATCATCATGCCACATAAGTCTCCAGGACCTGAGAGAAACCTGCTGCTGTATAGCCAATATTGGGTAATAAAAGGGGCTTTTCAGATTTTGATTCTTTTAAAACTAAGAAGCTGAATAGTTAAAGGTGTAAGTAGGAGGACCTGATGTCCTCCTACACCTGGACGAGGAGCTGGCAAAGGACACATTTGCCATGGACATAGGTGTGAAAGAGCCCTTAGTTACCTATGTGCTTTTCCTGCGATAGAAGACACATTTCCAGAGTGACAAAAGTGCATTAAAATAATCACCCTTTAAATCCTGTGAGATTATATATATATATATATATATATATATATATATATATATATATATATATATATATATATACACACACACACACACACACACATATATATATATATATATACACATACATATATATATATATATACACATATATATATTATACACACACACACATATATTTATTATGCAACAATTCATATAATACTCATAGTAAAGTATACTGATGTAGCATACAGCATGGAGCATCTGCTGCCAATCTTCGTAGTTGTGGGAGAGAGAAGAGGGGCAGATGATGTCATGATCCCCCCCCTCCCCTTGTCCAATCAGAGAAAGCCTTGTGTCCAATGAAAAAATGCAAGACGTTTCCTGAATGCCTGAGGTGGGGGAGTGAGACGCGGTGTTTAGTGTAAGACACGGGAAGCCGTTCAATCACCCAGAAGAGGTCATCATAAACTGTATGTAGCACAAGCTATTACAACCATTTGCAGCATCACCAGCATCCCTCTGGAGGTGGCTTATGAAGAATTAGGTTGTACCAAGCTGGACCAAAGTCCAATTTTGTCAAGATAATGCCTGGAGTTCTTTAAAAGCTGAATTCCAGGCAGATATTAGATACACATACATTATTGCAGCTCTGTATTATTAATAAAGTTTTTTTTTTTTTTAAAGAAGGCACTGTAGCATAGCCGATTTAGCCGTTTGCATGGAATTCACCTGTAACTGCATGCTAGTGTGGGGTTTTAAAAGAAACGGGTTGGCACACTAAACATTGATAAGATTTCATTTGTATGCACTTTGTAAGTTGTTAGTAAAAAACAAAACAAAATGATTGATCAGTTTGCATAGACTGATAGCATGGAGATGCTTTGTTCATTAATACGATCGTATACCGATCAATAGGATTATGAGATTACATTGTGGAATCATAATATCGCATTATAATCTTAAATTATATCTTGATTTAGAAAAATCTTAAATTAATAATTTAAAATGATAATAAATTATGATCCTAAGAAATCAAACAAAATCCACTTTCCTGTGTGTGACATATTGAGTAAATGGGTTGTTGGCTATAAATTCATTATACCGATCACAAGAGATTGATCGGTAAATAAATGATTGATTATCGCAGCATGTATGGCCACCATAAAAGAAGCACAGGAACAAGGCAGACAGTATCTGAGAGCACATTTAACATGGCTGTGTGTCGCCAGACTTGAGGATAATTCAGCTGGTTTTATGGAGTGGGTGTGGCGCAATCCCCAGTGTGGCAGACACACCTAACCTAATGCTGTCTCAGCAATGCAGTTAACCATCAAGTGCCAGCATGTAATACCTCCGTCATTGCCAGGACAGTTTCCAGCTTTATGTGCTGTCTACACTGTACTCAAATGTCTTTTATACCACTTTTATGAGACAAGTAGAGCTTTATTGGGGATATGTAATAACCACTGAGGTTATTTTTTTTATTATTACATAAAAGGAAAAAATACGTAAAGAAAAATGATTTTTTTCCCCTTTTAATAATTTTTGGGTAAATAAAAATGCCAGGACAGTACGAAAGCCCCCCAAATGACCCCTTTAAGAATAAAGAAACATGCTGGTTTTTAGAGGGTTAAAAGCTTGGTGATGGTGCACTAATAAAACGATTGTTTAGGTCATATACAGTGCCTTGCAAAAGTATTCACCCCCTTGGCATTTTTCGGGTTTTGTTGCCTCACAACCTGGAATTACATGGATTGCTTGAGGATTTGCATCATTTAATTTACAGAACATGTCCACAACTTTGAAGATTTTTTTTTATTTTTTTTTATTTTATTGTGAAGCAAACAACAAATAGGACAAAATAACAGAAAAATAAGTCAATACTTTGTAGAGCCACCTTTTGCAGCTATCACAGCTCCAAGTCGCTTTGGATAAGTCTCTATGAGCTTACCACATCTTACCACTGGGATTTTTGCCCATTCCTCCTTGTAAAACTGCTCCAGCTCCTTCAAGTTGGATGGTTGGCGCTTCTGAACAGCAATCTTTAAGTCTGACCACGGATTTTCTATTGGATTGAGGTCTGAGCTTTGACTAGGCCATTCCAACATAATCTCCTTTTTTTTTTTTTACATTGTGACCGCCGTGATTGGATATCCCAGGGATCACAAGGTATGCTCACAGCCACTCAGTACACAATGGTTTGTAGCTGGAACAGCCATTCATGGTCTTTATTTCAGAGGACTATTATAAATGGTGGTGGGTGAAAAACAGTCCACCAATCGGTCATTCATAAACACACTGTGGCAGACAAGGGGTTAAATACCAATGTAGTGGGACTGGAGTTCAGGGATATTAGAACTGCTTAAAGGAACTCGTCTAGGTAAGAAACAAGCAGCAAAGTGAGAATAGGCATTGGGAAGGCCCTGTCACCTTGCCCATTCAGGGCAGACAAGGTCTGTTTAACACTCACCTGGACCACTTATTTCTACTTACCTGCACAGCACTCCTTCCACCTCAATAGACTTGTATGGGGAGACTGTGACCCTCCAGGATACAGTGATGGAACCTAGCAGCCAAATACCAGTACAACACTGTCCCCTGGTGGAGGGGGTGATGTCACCGCCCCTTGTAAGCCCCAACACCAGTGAACACCGGGCATTCTGTGCTGGTTAGAAGGAAAGGAAGGACTGTGAGGGAAAGTGTGAGCTCAGGAGGCAAAGGGGCAATGTACAGTCACAGCCAGCAGTCTGCCAAAATCAATCACAGGCTGAAATAAGCATCAGCTGTGCACAGCTCCAAGGGCTATTTGGGTATTGCACCGTGTGTATATCAGGGCATAAACCTCAAATGCAGACTTTCTGCTCTCTGGGCTAGGATGAGGAGAGAAGGCACTGGTGATGTAACCTTCCCAGGGGGCACCCAAGGCCCTGGGTAGATTACCGGTGTCTACTGCAAACCAGGAAGTGGAAGAAAATTAATGCAAATTTTACACGAAAAAAAGAAAAAAAACTTTTTCACTGTGAACTTTAGTCATGGGTCTATTTATAAAACATTCATTGGACGAATGTGACACATATGGCCAGCTTGCATACATTTTCTACATATTTTCTCTAATATGGTTAATTCCTATGATTGTCGGTGCCACCTAGTGGCCAAGAGTCATTATTTTTCTAAAGTACCTCAATCAGAAAAAATATTGAATTTTGGCCACTAGATGGAGCTGTCAAGCACAGGAAATAATTGTATTAGAGAAAATATGGGAAAAACTTGTGCAGGTTGGGGGACTACATGACATTTGTCCAATGGACGTTTTGTAAATAGACCTCCTAATGTTGTGCATTCACCACCGATTTTTGTGTTTGGGTCCTTATCTCTGTGACTCCAAATGTACTGAAGCCAATAAGTCAGTATAACCACCAAGCAGATAGAATGTTTAGAAGGGGATCAGTAGTGGAAGCGCCTCTTATTCCCTTGTGGCAAATGATCATACACAGAATGATTGTATACAGCGATTGTATTGTTGATAGGTTTACTATCTGATCAGATGATTGAAAAGTTGGTTCCATGAGCCATACAGGCTTTGTTTCTTTATTTGATGGATGTGCAATTCGATCGGAGCATCTGAATCCACAAGCAAACGTATATCCATAAAGTTCCTTCCTATTGATTTAGACTCAATCTCAGTGGGATATACATCAATTGGCAGCATTGGGATACTTGGTTCATAAATATGATTGTATGTTGTTTGATCGGATTACATGATTGAAACAGAGATGCGATTGATAACTTAGAACTGTATCCTATTGACCCATGTGTGATACATTGCTGGAAGGGGTTGTCAATTGTAATGAGTGCAGACAAGTTCAGATCCTGGTCCGGACCCACCTGACTAAACCCAACAGGAAGCTGTCACTTTACTGGGCCAACCAATCACAGGTAGCCGAGGCATTCCATGGCTGCCTATGATTGGACCAGTACAGTGACAGCTTGGAATTAAAGGTAGCCATGGCATGCCTCGGCTGCCTGTGATTGGCTGGTCCAGTGACAGCTTCCTGGCAGGATCACTCGGGTGGGTCTGGACCAGGATCTGAACATGTTTGCATTCATCACTACTCCATTCTTCCTCAATCATTTATGGAGGAGTGTATGGCCACCATTATACTGAGCCATCTACTATCTGCCATGTGGAGTTCTGTCCACACTGATCAGTCATTTTGATGAAATTGCTTTATTTTGCATGGAATCAATCGATGACAGAGTGTACACCAGTCCATAGATCCGATCATACGATCCTGTGATCAGATGGTAAGGTGTATGGCCATCACACTCCATAAGTCAGAATAGCTGACACCTTCCAAGCACTGGCCCTGGTGTCACTCAGGATTCCTCCTGTCACATTGTGTCCCGGGAAGGAGGAGATCGGTGACCCCGGTGTGCGCTGATCGGTCACCGGCTCGTCCTTCCTCCGCACTGTCAAGGTGACACAAACCGGAAGCCGCTCCCGGAGGAATCCTCAATACTCCACCGGCACTGTGTGACCCCATAGAAGACTGGGCTGTACACGAGACCCTCCCCCCCCCCCGTGTGTACCACCTACCTGTCCGTATGTACTAACAATCATATCACCTACCTGAACTTCTACCGCCCGGACCTGACAACCTACAACACTCCGCCTGAGGATCCCAACTGAGAGCAGGAGGAGGGGAAGGGGGCGGAGACTCCGTACATGCCCCGCCCACCAGAGTACGTGCTCCACAACGTGACACTTGTATTAAGTAATATTCAGTGTTTATGTATGTACAGTATATCACAGAAGTGAGTACACCCCTCACATGTATGTAAATATTGTATTATATATTTTTATGTGACAACACTGAAGAAATGACACTTTGCTACAATGTAAAGTAGTAAGTGTACAGCTTGTATAACAGTGTAACTTTGCTGTGTGTGAAATCACGTGTCCCCACACTGCACAAACATGGGCTGCCTTATGGGGAGGCGTGCGGGTGCCATGAATTCTTTTTGGTCCCCCACACATCTAGTAAATGCATGTTTGCGCCCCCATTAACGGGTGCGTACTACTGCAGTACCATGCATTTTAGTGGGGCGCAATTTAAAAAAATCACGCCAGCTCCTTTTTTTTGGGGGGGTGTTTCACCCTCCAAAAAAAGCAGCCTAATAAAAAACGCACAGGAAGGTGCAAAAAAAAGCACTCAGAAGCACCTCCTGGTGTGAACAAGTCCTCAGACTGGTGTGCCCTGGGATTGTGCGCAATTCTAAGGGGTGCCATGACTGAGAAAAGGTAGGAAAAACACTGTCTACAACAATAAACTGTAAAAGGGGTAACTGACTAAAGTCTGGTATACACTGCAAGCTCTTTATTCGTTCAACATACACAAAAAAAATAAAAAAAATGGCAGATTGCTGTACCAACACAAACAATGTTAGTGCGGCGATCTCCCCAGCCATTTACTGTGAGTGCTAATCGGATGCTGGTTTCCTAGCATGTCCCTTTGACAAAGGCTGGTTATTAGACTGGCTTCTGTTAGACAGATATCTCTACACATTGACTGAAAGTCAGCAGGAACTGGATGATTTTGGGATAGTGTGTACCCAGCTATAGGATTAAAATGACTTTAAATCTGATTTACTAAAGATTCATAAATCAAAGCCTTCCTCTTGCCATTTATTTTTTATTTTTGTCTCAGTAAGTCTTATTTCTGTCTGTTATTCTATTGTGGACACCGTCCTGCCCCTATGACACCATCCTGCCCCTATGCCACTGTCTTGCCCCTATGACACCGTCCTGCCCCATGAAACATTCCTGCCGCTATGACACCATCCTGCCCCTATGACACCGTCCTTCCCTCATGACACTGTCCTTCCCCCATGACACTGTACTGCCCCTATGACACCGTCCTTCCTCCATGACACAGTCCTTCCCCCATGAAACTGTCCTGCCCCTATGACACCATCCTGCCCCTATGACACCGTCCTGCCCCTATGACACCTTCCTGCCCCATAAAACATTCCTGCCCCTATGACACCGTCCTGCCCCTATGACACCGTCCTGCCCCTATGACACCGTCCTTCCCTCATGACACTGTCCTGCCCCTATGACACCGTCCTACCCCTATGACTCCTTCTTGACCCTGTGACACCGTCCTTCCCCTATGACACCGTCCTTCCCCTATGACACCGTCCTTCCCCTATGACACCATCCTTCCCTTATGACACCGTCCTTTCCCTATGACACGGTCCTGCCCCATGACACCTTCCTGCCCCTATGACACTGTCCTTCCCCTATGACACTGTCCTTCCCCTATGACACCGTCCTTCCCCTATGACACCATCCTTTCCCTATGACACCATCCTTTCCCTATGACACCGTCCTTTCCCTATGACACCGTCCTTCCCCTATGACACCGTCCTTTCCCTATGACACCGTCCTTCCCCTATGACACCGTCCTTCCCCTATGACACCGTCCTTCTCCTATGACACCGTCCTTCCCCTAGGACACCGTCCTGCCCCTATGACACCGTCCTTCCCCTATGGCACTGTCCTTCCCCTATGACACCGTCCTTCCCCTATGACACCATCCTTTCCCTATGACACCGTCCTTTCCCTATGACACCGTCCTTCCCCTATGACACCGTCCTGCCCCATGACACCTTCCTGCCCCTATGACACAGTGCTGCCCCTATGAGGTTGACAGCTAACTGCACAGGCAGGATGTAGGTGCAACAAGGCATGGGTCATGGCAGGCAGTAAGAAAATTCAGCAAGCAAAACAGATGAAGTCTAAACAGGTAACAGATCCAACATTATGAGAACAGGTAGTAAACATATGCCTTTGATCTGGCACTGACTGCTCTGACCTCCATAGTGACCCTGATTAAAGACATTTATGACAGTTGTTTTGACCACAGTGCAGCACTGAGAATCATCCTGCACACGGCATACACTGAAAGCTGATTGCTACAATAGTCTCTGTCTATAGTCCCCCCAAATCTCTTAGTCGGAATTTGGCAGGAAAACACAAATGGGGTTTCTTCCTTACCATACTTGAGACTGGCATTGATTATTAATGTAGTATTAAACAATATAATTTTGTTAGCTGAATGCATTCTTTTTAAATAGGTAAACATTCCCCTGCCCATAAAGAAGGGTAGTGGCTGGTATGTCCTTAATAGATAAGGCACCTCATCCTGAAGATTGATTAAAAAAAGGGGACAAAGGGAAGGGGATTATAGCGGTGCCAACAACAAAGAAGTACAGAAAATTTTTATAAAAAACACATTTTATTACAATAGGTTAAAAACCAATAATTCAATGTATTGAAACACATATAAAAAGGAGCATGTACAATATTCTGTTAGCCAGAAGAAGAATGGCTATTTATAACAGCAGGTCAATTCTTCCCTACTAGTTTCGCCAAAACATTGGCTTCATCAGGGGAATAGAATATGACAGAAAGCAGATGTTGCTCTATGAGGAGAGAAAAAGAGAGAAAAACATATTTTTTAGAGAAACAATACACAAAAATATCAACATGATGCGCATTACTGAATGATTAGGCAGCATGGTATCATATTTCCAGTCCCCCCGGTTTGCCCCCTCTGACGCTACGGGGAAAGCCATAGGGATGTCCCCGTGCGTCAGAGGGGGGTGGGGTCACCCAGCGACGACACCGTGTGGCCCCACCCACGGTTTTAAAAGAGCTATCACCTGCGAGGACGCGTTATATGGCGTGTGCCTCCCATGGAGGCGGATCTTCTTTATTTTTTTCTTTGGTCCGTTGGTGGAGGTGAATGGACTACGTGGGACAGTTTTAATTTTTTATTTTTTAACCACTTGCCGACCGCCGCACGACGATGTACGTCGGCAAAGCGGCACGGGCAGGCAAAAGGGCTTACCTGTACGTCCCTGCCTGCCCGCGGGTGGGGGGTCCGATCGGACCCCCCCCCGGTGCCTGCGGCGGTCGGCAAATGTCCCCCGGCGATCGGTGGTGAGGGGGAGGCCATCCATTCGTGGCCCCCCCCTCGCGATCGCTCCCAGCCAATGGAATCATTTCCCTGCCTCTGTATTGTAAACAGAGGCAGAGGAAATGATGTCATCTCTCCTCGGCTCGGTATTTTCCGTTCCGGGCCGAGGAGAGAAGACTGAACTGTGAGTTACACAAACACACACACACAGTAGAACATGCCAGGCATACATTTCACCCCGATCCCCCCCCCGATCGCCCCCCGATCCCCCCCCGATCACCCCCCCCCCCTGTCACAAACTGACACCAAGCAGGTTTTTTTTTTTTTTTTTTTTTTTTTTTCTGATTACTGTATTGGTGTCAGTTTGTGTCAGTTAGTGTGTTAGGGCAGTGAGTCTTAGGCCCCCTTTAGGTCTAGGGTACCCCCCTAACCCCCCTAATAAAGTTTTAACCCCTTGATCACCCCCTGTCACCAGTGTTGCTAAGCGATCATTTTTCTGATCGCTGTATTAGTGTCGCTGGTGACGCTAGTTAGGAACGTAAATATTTAGGTTCGCCGTCAGCGTTTTATAGCGACAGGGACCCCCATATACTACCTAATAAATGTTTTAACCCCTTGATTGCCCCCTAGTTAACCCTTTCACCACTGATCACCGTATAACCGTTACGGTTGACGCTGGTTAGTTCGTTTATTTTTTATAGTGTCAGGGCACCCGCCGTTTATTACCGAATAAAGGTTTAGCCCCCCGATCGCCCGGCGGTGATATGCGTCGCCCCAGGCAGCGTCAGATTAGCGCCAGTACCGCTAACACCCACGCACGCAGCATACGCCTCCCTTAGTGGTATAGTATCTGTATGGATCAATATCTGATCCGATCAGATCTATACTAGCGTCCCCAGCAGTTTAGGGTTCCCAAAAACGCAGTGTTAGCGGGATCAGCCCAGATACCTGCTAGCACCTGCGTTTTGCCCCTCCGCCCGGCCCAGCCCAGCCCACCCAAGTGCAGTATCGATCGATCACTGTCACTTACAAGGCACTAAACGCATAACTGCAGCGTTCGCAGAGTCAGGCCTGATCCCTGCGATCGCTAACAGTTTTCTTGGTAGCGTTTTGGTGAGCTGGCAAGCACCAGCCCCAGGCAGCGTCAGATTAGCGCCAGTACCGCTAACACCCACGCACGCAGCATACGCCTCCCTTAGTGGTATAGTATCTGAACGCATCAATATCTGATCCGATCAGATCTATACTAGCGTCCCCAGCAGTTTAGGGTTCCCAAAAACGCAGTGTTAGCGGGATCAGCCCAGATACCTGCTAGCACCTGCGTTTTGCCCCTCCGCCCGGCCCAGCCCAGCCCACCCAAGTGCAGTATCGATCGATCACTGTCACTTACAAAACACTAAACGCATAACTGCAGCGTTCGCAGAGTCAGGCCTGATCCCTGCGATCGCTAACAGTTTTTTTGGTAGCGTTTTGGTGAACTGGCAAGCACCAGCCCCAGGCAGCGTCAGATTAGCGCCAGTACCGCTGACACCCGCGCACGCAGCATACACCTCCCTTAGTGGTATAGTATCTGATCGCATCAATATCTGATCCGATCAGATCTATACTAGCGTCCCCAGCAGTTTAGGGTTCCCACAAACGCAGTGTTAGCGGGATCAGCCCAGATACCTGCTAGCACCTGCGTTTTGCCCCTCCGCCCGGCCCGGCCCAGCCCACCCAAGTGCAGTATCGATCGATCACTGACACTTACAAAACACTAAACGCATAACTGCAGCGTTCGCAGAGTCAGGCCTGATCCCTGCGATCGCTAACAGTTTTTTTGGTAGCGTTTTGGTGAACTGGCAAGCGCCAGCGGCCTAGTACACCCCGGTCGTAGTCAAACCAGCACTGCAGTAACACTTGGTGACGTGGCGAGTCCCATAAGTGCAGTTCAAGCTGGTGAGGTGGCAAGCACAAGTAGTGTCCCGCTGCCACCAGAAAGACAAACACAGGCCCGTCGTGCCCATAGTGCCCTTCCTGCTGCATTCGCCAATCCTAATTGGGAACCCACCGCTTCTGCAGCACCCGTACTTCCCCCATTCACATCCCCAACCAAATGCAGGCGGCTGCATGAGAGGCATTTTTATGTCCTCCCGAGTACCCCTACCCAACGAACCCCCCAAAAAAGATGTCGTGTCTGCAGCAAGCGAGGATATAGGCGTGACACCCACTATTATTGTCCCACCTGTCCTGACAATCCTGGTCTTTGCATTGGTGAATGTTTTGAATGCTACCATTCACTAGTTGAGTAATAGCGTAGGGTACAGCATTGCACAGACTAGGCGCACTTTCACAGGGTCTCCCAAGATGCCATCGCATTTTGAGAGACCCGAACCTGGAACCGGTTACAGTTATAAAAGTTAGTTACAAAAAAAAGTGAAAAAAAAAAAAAAACACAAACAAAAATATAAAATAAAAAAAAAATAGTTGGCGTTTTATTGTTCTCTCTCTCTCTATTCTCTCTCTATTGTTCTGCTCTTTTTTTACTGTATTCTATTCTGCAATGTTTTATTGTTATTATGTTTTATCATGTTTGCTTTTCAGGTATGCAATTTTTTATACCTTACCGTTTACTGTGCTTTATTGTTAACCATTTTTTTGTCTTCAGGTACGCCATTCAAGACTTTGAGTGGTTATACCAGAATGATGCCTGCAGGTTTAGGTATCATCTTGGTATCATTCTTTTCAGCCAGCGGTCAGCTTTCATGTAAAAGCAATCCTAGTGGCTAATTAGCCTCTAGACTGCTTTTACAAGCAGTCGGAGGGAATGCCCCCCCCCCCCCAACGTCTTCCGTGTTTTTCTCTGGCTCTCCTGTCTCAACAGGGAACCTGAGAATGCAGCCGGTGATTCAGCCAGATGACCATAGAGCTGATCAGAGACCAGAGTGGCTCCAAACATCTCTATGGCCTAAGAAACCGGAAGCTACGAGCATTTTATGACTTAGATTTCGCCGGATGTAAACAGCGCCATTGGGAAATTGGGAAAGCATTTTATCACACCGATCTTGGCGTGGTCAGATGCTTTGAGGGCAGAGGAGAAATCTAGGGTCTAATAGACCCCAATTTTTGCAAAAAAGAGTACCTGTCACTACCTATTGCTATCATAGGGGATATTTACATTCCCTGAGATAACAATAAAAATGATTTAAAAAAAAAAAAAAATGAAAGGAACAGTTTAAAAATAAGATAAAAAAATAATAATAATAAAGAAAAAAAAAAAAAAAAAAAAAAAAAAGCACCCCTGTCCCCCCTGCTCTCGCGCTAAGGTGAACGCAAGCGTTGGTCTGGCGTCAAATGTAAACAGCAATTGCACCATGCATGTGAGGTATCGCCGCGAAGGTCAGATCGAGGGCAGTAATTTTAGCAGTAGACCTCCTCTGTAAATCTAAAGTGGTAACCTGTAAAGGCTTTTAAAGGCTTTTAAAAATGTATTTAGTTTGTCGCCACTGCACGTTTGTGCGCAATTTTAAAGCATGTCATGTTTGGTATCTATGTACTCGGCCTAAGATCATCTTTTTTATCTCATCAAACATTTGGGCAATATAGTGTGTTTTAGTGCATTAAAATGTAAAAAAGTGTGTTTTTTCCCCAAAAAATGCGTTTGAAAAATCGCTGCGCAAATACTGTGTGGAAAAAAAAAATGAAACACCCACCATTTTAATCTGTAGGGCATTTGCTTTAAAAAAAATATATAATGTTTGGGGGTTCAAAGTAATTTTCTTGCAAAAAAAAATTATTTTTTTATGTAAACAATAAGTGTCAGAAAGGGCTTTGTCTTCAAGTGGTTAGAAGAGTGGGTGATGTGTGACATAAGCTTCTAGATGTTGTGCATAAAATGCCAGGACAGTTCAAACCCCCCCCAAATGACCCCATTTTGGAAAGTAGACACCCCAAGCTATTTGCTGAGAGTCATGTTGAGTCCATGGAATAATTTATATTGTGACACAAGTTGCGGGAAAGAGACAATTTTTTATTTTTTTTATTTTTTTTTGCGCAAAGTTGTCACTAAATGATATATTGCTCAAACATGCCATGGGAATATGTGAAATTACACCCCAAAATACATTCTGCTGCTTCTCCTGAGTACGGGGATACCACATGTGTGAGACTTTTTGGGAGCCTAGCCGCGTACGGGACCCCGAAAACCAAGCACCGCCTTCAGGCTTTCTAAGGCCGTAAATTTTTGATTTCACTCTTCACCGCCTATCACAGTTTCGGGGGCCATGGAATGCCCAGGTGGCAAAAAAAAACCCCAAATGACCCCATTTTGGAAAGTAGACACCCCAAGCTATTTGATAAGAGGTATAGTGAGTATTTTGCAGACCTCACTTTTTGTCACAAAGTTTTGAAAATTGAAAAAAGAAAAAAAAAATTTTTTTTTCTCGTCTTTCTTTATTTTCAAAAACAAATGAGAGCTGCAAAATACTCACCATGCCTCTCAGCAAATAGCTTGGGGTGTCTACTTTCCAAAATGGGGTCATTTGGGGGGGGTTTGTGCCACCTGGGCATTCCATGGCCTCCGAAACTGTGATAGGCAGTGAGGAGTAAAATCAAAAATGTACGCCCTTAGAAATCCTGAAGGCGGTGCTTGGTTTTCGGGGTCCCGTACGCGGCTAGGCTCCTAAAAAGTCCCACACATGTGGTATCCCCGTACTCAGGAGAAGCAGCTAAATGTATTTTGGGGTGCAATTCCACATATGCCCATGGCCTGTGTGAGCAATATATCATTTAGTGACAACTTTGTGCAAAAAAAAAAAAAAAAAAAAAAAAATTGTCACTTTCCCGCAACTTGTGTCAAAATATAAAACATTCCATGGACTCAACATGCCTCAAAGCAAATAGCTTGGGGTGTCTACTTTCCAAAATGGGGTCATTTGGGGGGGGTTTATGTCATCTGGGCATTTTATGGCCTTCAAAACCGTGATAGGTAGTGAGGAGTAAAATCAAAAATGTACGCCCTTAGAAATCCTGAAGGCGGTGCTTGGTTTTCGGGGCCCCGTACGCGGCTAGGCTCCCAAAAAGTCCCACACATGTGGTATCCCCGTACTCAGGAGAAGCAGCTAAATGTATTTTGGGGTGCAATTCCACATATGCCCATGGCCTGTGTGAGCAATATATCATTTAGTGACAACTTTTTGTAATTTTTTTTTTTTTTTTTTTTGTCATTATTCAATCACTTGGGACAAAAAAAATGAATATTCAATGGGCTCAACATGCCTCTCAGCAAATTCCTTGGGGTGTCTACTTTCCAAAATGGGGTCATTTGTGGGGGTTTTGTACTGCCCTGCCATTTTAGCACCTCAAGAATCGACATAGGCAGTCATAAATTAAAGGCTGTGTAAATTCCAGAAAATGTACCCTAGTTTGTAGACGCTATAACTTTTGCGCAAACCAATAAATATACACTTATTGACATTTTTTTTACCAAAGACATGTGGCCGAATACATTTTGGCCTAAATGTATGACTAAAATTGAGTTTATTGGATTTTTTTTAGAACAAAAAGTAGAAAATATCATTTTTTTTCAAAATTTTCGGTCTTTTTCCGTGTATAGCGCAAAAAATAAAAACGGCAGAGGTGATCAAATACCATCAAAAGAAAGCTCTATTTGTGGGAAGAAAAGGACGCAAATTTCGTTTGGGTACAGCATTGCATGACCGCGCAATTAGCAGTTAAAGCGACGCAGTGCCGAATTGTAAAAAGTGCTCTGGTCAGGAAGGGGGTAAATCCTTCCGGGGCTGAAGTGGTTAATAAAGGACTTCTGGTGTGTATTGTGCATTGTTTTTTTTTACCATTTTCACACTTTTTTGTGAAATGGTACAGGTACAATGTAACCGTTACCATTTCAAACAGGGGGGGTGGGATCTGGTTAAAGGGGGCTTCTAGATTCCGATAAGCCCTCCAGCCCACAGACCCCCACAACCACCGGGCAAGGGTTGTGGGTATGAGGCTACCCCAAAGCACCCTCCCAATGTTGCGAGCATGTGGCCTGGTGCGGTTCAGGAGGGGGGGGCGCTCTCTCGTCCCCCCTCTTTTCCTGCGGCCTGCCAGGTTGCGTGCTCGGATAAGGGTCTGGTATGGATTTTTGGGGGGACTCCACGCCATTTTTTTTATTCTGGCGCGGGGTTCCCCTTAATAACCATACCAGACCTGAAGGGCCTAGTATGGAATTTAGGGGGAACCCCACGCATTTAAAAAAAAAATTTTGGTCCGGGGTTCCCCTGTGGGGAAATCCCATGCCGTTTTTATCAATGAACTTTTATGTGTATTGCCGGACCGAAAATTCATTAATAGCCGCGAGTAGTTTTAAATTACTTTTTTTCCTTTAGAAATGTAATTTTGCTGTCAGACTGTTCTAAACACAGGAAACATGTGCTACTTTACAGGCATACTATAGACACCCCCCAGCTATGATATTTAAAGGAATGTTACACTTTTATTGTTTCACTTTAAGCATTATTAAAATCACTGCTCCCGAAAAAACGTCCGTTTTTAAAACTTTTTTTTGCATTGATACATGTCCCCTGGGGCAGGACCCAGGTCCCCAAACACTTTTTAGGACAATAACTTGCATATTAACCTTTAAAATTAGCACTTTTGATTTCTCCTATAGACCTTTAAAGGGTGCTCCGCGGCTTTTGAATTTGCCGCCAACACCCCAAATTGTTCGCTATTTGGCGAATGGGCGAACAGCCAATGTTCGAGTCGA
The DNA here is from genome assembly GCA_037952925.1 of Lithobates clamitans. Classification (NCBI taxonomy): domain Eukaryota; kingdom Metazoa; phylum Chordata; class Amphibia; order Anura; family Ranidae; genus Lithobates; species Lithobates clamitans. The sequence goes on from JBBGZY010000917.1 coordinate 800,975, forward strand.
GCTCACGTTCGACCCGAACATAAAGCCCATCCCTAGTTGCCACCTGTACAGGAATGACCTGGACAGTCCGGGTTTTGACAGCTGTGCCCGGGTTTGTGTCCTCCTGACACCCGGAAACAGCAACATAGGCATCAGACCAGTCCCAGCCCCAGTGTGGGAAGTAGCTGCAACCCCGGTTTCACCAGCACCATGTCTTCCTTGCCAACCCTCCCAATGCGCTCTCTGAGTCCCACCAGCAGCACTCCACACCCACCCGCTCCTGTGGCTTCAGTAATGAGTGCTTCCTCCCTCCTCATCACCACCCCGCCTCTGACTGTGTTAGAATAGATGCTTTCTCGCTGGGCTCTCCCACCAGCAGACTCCCCCCTACCAGAAGAAGAACCCCCCGCGCAATGTGCTGATAAGGCAGGTGCAGAAGTTGCAGAAGTCTCTCTCTCTACCGCCAGCAGCACCCCTCCTTCTTCCCCGCTCCAGCGGGCTGCAGGGCCAATGTCCTGTAATGTCCTGCAGCAGCCGGGTCACACTGCACTGTCTGTGCACTCTCTCTCTCTCACCCAGCTGCCGGCCCGATGCCAGAGACAATGAATGGTGGGCCACTGAACTGGTGTCCCAGCAACCAGGGACGCTTTTGCAGGAGAGAGCATTGTTTTACAGACTCTGCCCCATAACAGGTTCGCGCACACATCTTTGCAGCGGCTCCTGGAAGGTAAGGGGGTTTTGCCTCGCTCTATAGAGGTCTCTACTCAGAGCTAACAGGGTCTCTAAGGAGGGGGGTCTATGCTGCTAATATAAGGGGATGGGGGGGTCTATGCTGCTAATACAAAGGGATAGGAGGCTTTCTATGCTGCTAATATAAAGGGACGGGGGGGGTCTATGCTGCTAATATAAATGGACGGGGGTCTATGCTGCTAATTTAAAGGGACGGGGGTGTCTATGCTGCTAATATAAAGGGACGGGGGGTGTCTATGCTGCTAATATAAAGGGACGGGGGGTCTATGCTGCTAAGATAAAAGGACGGGGGTCTATGCTGCTAATATAAAGGGACGGGGGGGTCTATGCTGCTAAAATAAAAGGACGGGGGTCTATGCTGCTAATATAAAGGGACAGGGGGGGTATCTATGCTGCTAAAATAAAGGGACGGTGGGGGGGGTGTCTATGCTGCTAATATAAAGGGGCGGGGGTTGCTGACCAACCATTAGATCAGCAGTCAGCACCCCCCATTAGAGACTCCCATTATACCAGAGTCATCCTATATCAGCATTCAACACCCACCGCTTACAGACCCCTCGTTAGATTAGAGTCCGGTGAAAGGTGTCCAGTATTTCAGTATTCTCCAGCTGATTGGCGAAAAGCCAATGTAGCACCAATATTTAAAAAGGGCCCAAAATACATCCCTGGGAATTACAGACCAGTTAGCCTAACATCAATAGTATGTAAACTCTTGGAGGGGATGATAATGGACTATATACAAGAATTTAGTAATGAGAACAGTATCATTAGCAGTAATCAGCATGGATTCTTGCCAAACCAATCTATTAATCTTCTATAAGGAGGTGAGTTGCCATCTATATAAAGGAAGGCCCGTAGATGTGGTGTATCTGGATTTTGCAAAAGCATTTGACACAGTTCCCCATAAATGTTTACTGTACAAAATAAGGTCCGTTGGCATGGACCATAGGGTGAGTACATGGATTGAAAACTGGCTAAAGGGCCAGTTCAGAGGGTGGTGATAAATGGGGAATACTCCGAATGGTCAGGGGTGGGTAGTGGGGTCCCCCAGGGTTCTGTGCTGGGACCAGTCCTGTTTAATTTGTTTATAAAAGACCTGGGGTAAACAGTTCAATCTCTGTATTTGTGGATGTACTAAGCTAAGCAGGGCAATAACTTCTCCGCAGAATGTTGAAACCTTGCAAAAATATCTGAAAAAATTAATGGGGTGGGCAACTACATGGAAAATGAGGTTCAATGTAGAAAAATGTAAAATAATGCATTTGGGTGGCAAAAATATGAGTGCTACTGAGATACTGGGGGTATCTAGGATGGAAAAGGACCTGGGGATCCTAGTAGATGATAGGCTCAGCAATGGCATGCAATGCCAAGCTGCTGCTAACAAAGCAAACAGAATATTGGCATGGATTAAAAAGGGGATTAACTCCAGAGATAAAACGATAATTCTTCCACTCTACAAGACTCTGGTCCAGCCTCACCTGGATTATGCCGTCCAGTTTTGAGCACCAGTCCTTAGGAAGGATGTGCTGGAACTGGAGAGAGTCCAGAGAAGGGCAACAATGCTAATAAAGGGTCTGGAGGATCTTGGTTATGAGGAAAGGTTGCGAGCACTGAACTTATTCTCTCTGGAGAAGAGACGCTTGAGAGGGGATATGATTTCAATATACAAATATCATACTGGTGACCCCACAATAGGGATAAAACTTTTTCGCAGAAGAGAATTTAACAAGACTCGTGGCCACTCATTTAAATTGGAAGAAACAAGGTTTATCCTTAAACTAAGTAGAGGTTACTTTACTGTAAGGTGTGGAAGGATGTGGAATTCACACAGGTGGTGGTCTCAGTGGGGGGCATCGATAGTTTCAAGAAACTACTAGATAAGCACCTGAACGACTATAACATACAGGGATATAAAATGTAATACTGACATAATCACACACATAGGTTGGACTTGATGGACTTGTGTCTTTTTTCGACCTCACCTACTATGTAACTATGTAGGTGGTTTTTGGGCTTTAACCAATAGAGCTTTTTACTCATTAAATGCAATATATTTGCTTTCTTATAGGTAATAATATTTTTTTATACACAAGTAGTCTTTCAATGCACAAATAGTGTTTATAAAGTTTATTTCATGACAAAATATATGTATAGTTTATACTACAGAAAAAAAAAAATGCTGTGCGCCGCTAAAATGTTCGGGTTTTGCTTGAAGAAATGGTGGCAACCCTAGCCACAGACGCGATGCTATGCTTTACAGCCATCACAGAAATGATACCCTCACCGTTCAAGACCCATTCAATTGGATATCGATGCTCTGCAAGCGCCCTGCAACCATGTGCAAAGCTGAAGGTGAGGAGGCAATGTACATTCTTACTGCCTGTCAAATGCTCTCTGAACATTTGCTCTCAAATGTTGACTGCTCTTCAAAAGCAAAGCACATATAAAGACCTTAATTTCTTTTTTTTTAATGATTTTTAAGAATTTTAGGTTTTTTTTTATTTATTTTTTTTAGAATTTCATTGTTTGTTTATTTATTTATTTTTTTACCCTTTTTAACTGCCCTGTTTGGGGAGGCCTTTGGTGAAATATCAGGGTTCTAAACAGATTTCTGATATCTCACATTTGAGACAGAGAAATAGATTGAGGGCATAGATTCATCGGTCCCTTTCTTTGCAGCCTCAGCTGCCCTGGACAGTGAATGAATGGGAAGCTCTCTGAGGCTTCCTTTTTATTTATAAAATGATGCATAGTAAACACATTTATTATGCTTCAATGAGGAATGAACACAGTAAGCCATTGTACCAATCACTCAATGTTTTCATTCAGGAAAGGAAGGGGCCAGTAAATATGACATATTTACCACTCTACATCCTGAACAATCCCCCGTGTGCCCTCAGCACAGAGAAGGGTTTCCAGCAGTGCTGAGGAGGGGGCATGCAGGGGGGCCCGACAGCAGGTGGAAGGAGGCGCAGATGATAGAATCGATCCCCTACAGTGTAGCCAGAGGCAGAAAGAGGAGTGGAAGCTGGCAGGGCTGCAGGGGGATCCACAAGTGTTAACAATAAGGCAGTACAGCTGGCTTTTCTGCACGGCAGGTGCCCGGCCCCCCTTTTGAACTGATGGGGCCTGAACCCGGTACAGGAGGGCTGGCTGTACTGCCTTATCAGCAGCCCTGAGTGTGCTTTGCAGCTTACTGTCTCAGTGCTGTTACTTTTATTGAAGTGTAAATTTAAAGTAGAAATCCAGCCAAAAATAACAAGATAAAATAAACACCCCCAGCTTTTGCTGCATCATTGGCCTCACAATTTCCCCCGCAGTACTTTTTTCTGCCATTAAATGTCCTCATTCTGATGGCCAGCATTATCCAACCCACTTCCTCTGGTCATCCTGGGTCAGCCCCAGCCTGTTACTGGATAATGTTACTTTTAAAACCAGCTACCCGCTCCCCCCCCCCCCCAAAAGGTGCCAAATGTAGCAGCAGAGGGGGGAGGAAGCAAATAAGCGGAACTTTCCCTTTTGGGTGGAGCTCAGCTTTAACTTGCACATTTTCACTGGCACTTTATACACTTGCAGAGCACTTGAAGCACAAGTTCTAGTTGACACTTTTCCAATTTTAAGCAAATTTGCAGCGAAAGTCTTTAGCAAGGGCAAAGTTGCAGTGGTGAGTCTACAGCAAGAGCTCTGCAAGTCTACAGCATGAAAATTCAGTCACAGTGACCCCTGTGGTAGGATGACTATTGCACAACATACCTGAACCAGAACTTGCAGCAGACTGGCAGAATGTTTGCAAAGAAAGTTGATCTGGAGTCATGCAATACGGACTTGCTGCAATTGTGCAACAAACTTGTGAAGCATGGCAAGTCTAGCAATAGCTTAGCAAGTCATTTTCAAATTTGCAGCTCAATTGCTTGCTATCTGGGATGCTTCTTGCAAGCTCATGAACTGATTTTCTACTTGTACTGTTTCTTCCTCACACTCCCGCCTTGCTGAATAGGGACTACAAGAAGCTGATACTAGGTCATGTATTTAATAATGTATTAGTGATTACAGAGCTGTATTAATGTATGTATTTTATATCTGCATAGAGTTTAACCTTCATTCTTTGCGTTTTGCTTTTTGCATTAAAGAATGTGGATAACAGTCAGTGATTTTCACCTGGACGGCTGTCTGGGTGGACGTGTGTTGTACTGCCCCGGGCTGCTGGGCCAGAGTCTGAGGTCTATCCCGGGGACATCTGGCTGCTAGGCTGTCTGAGGGCCTATCCAGAAGCAAGAGAGCAGCGTAGAGTTGGGACTGCAGCTTGCGGTCCAACCAGAAGTGACGGTTCTGCCGGCCAGAAGAACCTGTCGTGGTCGTAGGTAGAGGGGAAATTGTCGTCTAAAGGGACTATCCACCTTGTTACTGGGGACCACTGTGAGTAGCTGAAGCAAGTACCAGAGCAGTGTTCTCACCAACCGGGCACAGTGAAGAACTGGGAAACTTCAGCAGGCGCCAAGCCAGGGACCCAGCCAGCGAAGGCGATGCTTGCAGAGCATTATTGTGTGTCAAGCCAGGGACCGAGCAGGCCAGCAGGGTGACGCTTAAAGAAGATACTGTGTGAGAAGATTGGAAGAGCTCAGGGGATCCAGTGGCAGTGGATCAGCAAGTCTAGTGAGAGAGACTGGGAGCTCAGTTGAGTGAAGATCTACAGGAGAAGATTGTAGAGGAAGTAAAGGAGTTTGTTACAACTTGTGTTAGAAACTGTTACAAGACTGTTGCAATAGGAGACAGCGATCCCACTAATGCAGGTTTGGTGTCTTGCTGGATACCTTTCCCTGCATGGCTGTCTACCTGTAGAGATCTCGGAGTCTGCCAATTAACATTGCAACTGCTAGAGGGTGTCCTGGCCATAACCCTCTCTCCCACAGTTCTGTTTAAGAGACAATAAATCTCTTTGCATTCAAGAAGTGTCTGGCGCCCATTAATCTACTTTGCATTGCACCCACCATGCCTCGTAACTCACTCTACATAAACGGATGTCAGCTGCCCCTAAATCTGGAGGTCACCATTAGGCCTGGAGAGGCCCCGGATTTGGCTACACTTTATTAAAGGACAAGTACAGCCAAAGCTGCACTGCACTTCTCCTGTGGATGACAGGAGTGCAGTTCATTCTGCACTCCTGTGACCAGCTTCAGCTCGCTCTCTGCTGACGTCACAGAGTCAGTCCAGGCACCGCGTCATCCCAACCACGGAGTCAGGATCCGCCTAGATCCCTGGACCGACACCCGGCTCAGTCTCTCAGTGAGCCGCTGAGAACCTGAGCCAGCCACTCCTTGTCCCTCTACATCTCAGTGCTCCAGTGAATGAGGAGGGGACCGAGCAGAGAGCTGTGACTGACAGTCTGCAGCTGTCTGCTCTGCGGTGTTCGATCACTCGGTTCTCAGTGTCGAACCGATGCTGAATCCACCTAGGTAGGTATGAATTAAACCCCCCCCCCCCCCCAAAAAAAACATACTTCTCTTTTAAAGGGACTTACTATTAAAGTGGTAGTAAACCACGGAAAGAAAAAAACCCCCTGCAAGACAATAGCATAATGTGCTAGTATGCATAGCATACTAGCACATTATGAAATACTTACCCTAGAACAAAGCCCTGCAGCAGCGCCCAGTCACCGCTGAGGGAGCTGACATGTTCCCTCCATGTTTCTTCTGGGATCGCCCCCACTTGCTATTGGGGCACTCGTGTTTGCTTGCTCCTGAGCTAGCTCTGTGTGTGTCCATTGCTGTGTCTGAGCCAATCAGGAGGAGAAAAGAGCTCTGCACATTGTTGGTTCGAGATCTGGATGAGGTAAGTGGGGGCTGGGGAGGAAGCTGCATGCAGAAAGTTTTTTACCTTCATGCATAGAATGCATGAAGGTAAAATAGAATTCTGCCTTTAGAACCACTTGAAGGCAGGGGTGTCCAACCTACAGCCCAAGAAGGCTATGAATGCAGCCCAACACAAAATCATAAACTTACCAGATATTAATGCATTGGTTTATCAAAAAACAGTGTCAAATATTGCACTAGTTTTATGTTGCCCTCTTTTACTTTTATAATAAAAAAAAATTACAAAAAATAAAGTTTTATTACTCAGATAGGTGCAGTACATAATCTATATCAATAACCCCTAACTTGTGATTTGCCCAAATGTTTCTGCTCATCAGCTATCCTTATTGTTAGTGTATTTTATGTGTGGCCCAAGACAATTCCTCTTCTTCCAATGTGCCCCAGGAAGGTCAAACAAATGTGGACACTTTCTGCAGTTGTCATTAAATCCCACAGTCAAAAAACATATGCATAATTTCGTCTTGAGGATCATGGCTTGCATTGCCTTGGTCCTGCACACTGTCAGAGCACAGCTTACATTACATTGTTCCACCATTTTGTGGGAGCACACCTTACATTACCTTGTTTCACCAGGTTAGTGGAGCACACCTTTAATTTACCTTGTTCCATCAGGAAGGGGGGGCACACCTTGCATGACTTTGTTCCACCAGGTTGGTGGAGCACATCCTACATTACCTTGTTTCACCAGGTTGGTGGAACATATACTACATTACCTTCTTGTTCCACCAGGTTGGTGGAGCACATCTTACATTACCTTGTTCCACCACGTAGGGGAAGCACAGCTCGCAGTACCCTTCTTCCATCTGGTAGGGGGAGCACATCTTACTTTACCTTGTTCCACCAGGTAGGGGGAGCACAGGTTACATTAACCTTGTTCCACCAGGTTGGTGGAGCACATCTTGCATTACCTTGTTCCACCAGGTAGGGGGAGCACAGCTTACATGACCTTGTTCCACCAGATTGGTAGAGCACATGTTACATTACACCCGCCAGGTAGGTAGAGCACAGCTTACATTACCTTGTTCCACCAGGTTGGTGGAGCACATCCTAAATTATTACCTTGTTCCATCAGGTAGGGGGACCACACCTTGCATGACTTTGTTCCACCAGGTTAGTGGAGCACAGGTTACATTAACCTTGTTCCACCAGGTTGGTGGAGCACATCTTACAATACCTTGCTCTGCCAGGTAGTGGGAGGACAGCTTACAGTAACCTTGTTCCACCAGGTTGGTGGAGCACATTGTACATTACCTTGTTCCACCATGTAGGGGGAGCACATCCTACATTACCTTGTTCCTCCAAGTAGGGGGAGCACAGCTTACAGTGACCTTGTTCCATCAGGTTAACCACTAACCACTAATCATTAACCATTAACCACTTCAATACTGGGCACTTTTAACCCCTTCCTGCCTAGGCCAATTTTCAGCTTTCAGCGCTGTCACACTTTGAATGACAATTGCATGATCATGCAACACTGTACCCATATGACTTTTTTTTTATCATTTTAGTCACACAAATAGAGCTTTCTTTTGGGGGTATTTAATCACCACTGGGTTTTAGATTTTTTGATAAATAAACAAAAAAGGACCAAAAATTTTGAAAGAAAACATGTTTTTCTTTGTTTTTGTTATACAATTTTGCAAATAAACAATCTTTCTTTATTTCTTTGGTGAAAATAATAACCCAAATCAGTGTATATTATTTAGTCTGTAGGAAAGGTATACAGTCCACAAACTATGGTATATATCTGAAAATTGATCAATCCTGATGTACTTGAGGCCCAAAAATGTCAGGACAGTACAGATATCCCCCAAATGACCTCTTTTTGGAATGTAGATAGTCCAAGGTATTTAGTAAGAGGCATGGCAAGTTTTTTGAAGTTGTAATTTTTTTAAATATTTTTTTTGAAAATTAACAGCTTCCCGACCGCCGAACGCCAATGTACGTCGGCAGAATGACACGGGTGCCGAAAAGGGTGTATCCGTACATCCCTTTGTAATCCCGGGCTAGCAGGTGCCCATGGGTCCCACTGCCTCAATGTCCGCAGGTGGCCCGCGATCGCAACGAGGAGAGGCAGAACGGGGAAATGCCTAAATGTAAACAAGGCATTTCCCCGTTCTGCCTAGTGACATGACAAGGATCTACTGCTCCCTGTCATCGGGAGCAGTGATCTCTGTCATGTCCTAGGTAGCCCATCCCTCCTAAAGTTAGAACACGCTGAGGGAATACATTTAACCCCTTGATCGTCACCTAGTGTTTAAACCCTTCCCTGCCAGTGACTTTTACACAGTAATCAGTGACTATTTTTAGCTGTATAAATGTCAATGATCCCAAAATAGTGTCAAAAGTGTTCGATATGTCCGATGCAATGTCGCAGTCCCAATAAAAATCGCAGATCACCGCCATTACTAATAAAAGAAAAATTATAACAAAAATGCCATAAATCTATCCCCTATTTTGTAGACGCTATGACTTTTGCGCAAACCAATCAATATACGCTTATTGAGATTTTATTTTACCAAAAATACGTAGAAGAATACATATTGGCCTGAACTGAGAAAGAAAACGGAAAATTTATATCAAATACTTACCGTAATTTTCCTTTCCTGATAGGCTCCATGGCAGTACGTGTGGGTTGACCCCGCCTCCATAACTACCCAATAGGACCCCTCCCTTATAAATTTTAGCTGTGGGCTCTCAGCCGTGTTTCGTAACTAGCCTACTCCAAGCATTGGGAGGGACTCCTGCTGCCATGGAGCCTATCAGGAAAGGAAAATTACGGTAAGTATTTGATATAAATTTTCCGTTTTCCTGACAGGCTCCATGGCAGCATACGTGTGGGAAATAACTCGCCAAACACACCCGGGTGGGCACAATGCTGAGCAAGAAAATAAATTTATTTAACACTGTCCACTGACTTTCAAACCAAAATTAATGGATGACAAAGCAGCTGGTACAACGCAATAGTGGGAAACAAACGTATTGATAGATGACCAAGAAGCCGCTCTACATATGACTTCGGGTGCGACATGAAGAGAAGCCGCCCACGAGGTTGAAATACTCCGAGTTAAGTGAGCCGTCACTGCCTCTGGAGGAGCCAGGCCCTTCGCTTTATAAGCCCTTTTGAATGGTCTGTACTATCCAAGCAGAGATGAATCTGATTGAAGCCCGTTTTCCTCTATTTTTAACCTGTAGAAGAATGAAAAGAAAATCCGTCTGTCTAAACGATTTTGTAGCTTCCAAGTATTGACTCAAAGTATGTCCCACATCAAGGGGATGGACATCTTGACCTTCTGTTGTGCTAAAGGTAGGCAACACAATTTCCTGATTTTCGTGAAAAATAGATGTCACTTTAGGGTTTGAGCCCAACATGGGAATTAATACTGCTCTATCCGGAAAAAAGGTCAGGAAAGGCTCTTTGGAACCTAAGTTCCTGATTTCAGACACTCTTTTGGATGAAGTTACTGCCACCAGGAAGACGGTCTTGAGTGTGAGGTCTTTAACTGATAGAGGATTTTCAGGATCTGTTCCAAGCGTGGAAAGAAAATCTAGAACAAGAGGAAGATCCCATTTAGGGAATCTCGGTTTCCTTTGAGGTCTTAGCCTGATAGCACCCTTGAAGAATTGGCGAACCAGGGCGTGGTTAGCCCATGAAATTCCTGTGAATGCCGAGATGGCTGATATTTGCACACGAAGGGAACTTACTGCTAGAGGCAAATCCAACCCTGTTTGCAGAAAGCTGAGGATATCCTGGACTTTTGGAGAACCACAAGGATTAGGTCTAGAGGCCATGTGCTCTGTGAACTTGGACCAGATACGCTCATACACTCTATTAGTGCTCTTCCGTCTGGCATTCAGAAGCGTCGGGATGGCTTCTTCTGGACAACCTAAGGCTTCAAGCCTTCCCCTCTCAAAAACCAAACCCTGAGATGAAGATGAGCAGGGCATGGATGCAGGATAGAACCTTGGGACAGAAGATCTGCCCTGAGAGGCAGAGGGATTGACTCCCGATAACTGAGGAGAGTTAAGAGGGGAAACCATGGCCTGTTGGGCCAAAACGGTATCACTGCCATGACTTCCACTTCCTCTGTTCTGAGCCTGCGGAGAAACTGGAGTATCACAGGTACCGGAGGGAAGGCATACGCCTTGTTGAACCTCCACCGATCCGTGAGGGCATCTATCCCATATGCTTGGGGATCCCGGAACCTCGAGTAATACTTGGTGAGTTTGTAATTGCATGGGGATGCAAACAGGTCCACTTCTGGGAACACTCCCAGTGTCAGGAGCCACTTGAACACCTCTTTGTGCAGGGACCACTCGTTGCTGTCCATTTGAACACGGGACAGAAAGTCCGCCTGAACATTCTGGACCCCCGGAATGTAGACTGCCGAAATGTTGGACAGATTCTTCTGAGCCCAGTTCATGATTGGCTCCACTTCCCGTAGGAGGGACCAGCTGCGAGTCCCACCTTGTTTCCTTATATAGGCCACAGCGGTTGTATTGTCCAACCGGAGCATCACTGAAGAGTTCTTTATCAGATGGTAGAAGGATCTGAGCACCTGAAAGGCCGCTCGAAGTTCCAGAATGTTGGATACAGTCTTCTGAGATGGCAAGTTCCATCTGCCCTGAGCCACTTCTGACAGGCAATGAGGCCTCCAGCCCCGACTGTTGGCATCTGAGGTCACTGTGACCCATGTGATGGGGAGAATCGAATGGCAATTGCAGAGATTTTTCCCTTGGAGCCACCAAAGGAGAGACTCTCTCATGGATGGAGTGAGGAGGATGCGCTGATTCTTGCTGGGAGAATCCCACTGTTGGAGAAACCCTTTCTGGAATGGGTGAGTGTGCCATCGAGCTCACTTCACCATGGGAATGGTGGCTGCCATTCTGCCAATCACCTTCAGACATTGAAGAGCGGATAGGTGAGATTAAGCAAGAGTTGAACGGATCCTGTCCCGGATCACCACAATCTTCTCCTCGGGTAGCGAGATGGTGCCTTCTAGTGTGTTGAAATGGGCACCTAGAAATATGAGAGACTGAGATGGAATCAGGTGACTTTTCTCCAAATTCAGGAGCCACCCAAACTCTTGGAGAGTGGCAATTACTAGACTCCTGTGCTTTAAAAGCTGACCCTTGTCCTGGGCTAGAAGGAGGAGGTCGTCGAGATAGTGGTGAAGGCGAATCCAGGACTGCCTGGATTTCCAGGATCTAGAAAATTCCCAACCAGGTCTATAACTACGTGCTTCCCTTGCACGGTCGGTGTTCTGCGATCTTGAAAAGGTGCGTTTTTGGTTCTGTAAACGCCTGTCTTGAGGGAGGAACCCCGATTTACCACCCGTAGCCCGGGTAATGGCGCTATCAAGCTTGTTGCCGAAGAGGGATGAACCCTCAAATGGAATACGGCACCAAGCCTGCTTAGAGGCTGGATCCGCCAACCAAGGTCGCAGCCACAAGGCCTGACGGGCGGTGACCGATGACAACATCACCCGAGCCACTAGGCGAACAATGTCAATAGAGACCTCCCCCAGAAAGGCAGAGGCAAGTCTGATTTCCTGAATAGGGGAGCTCTTAGCCGCTTCTTCAGAGATCTGTAAGAGAATCATTCACATTGTCTGACCATGCCTCTAAGGCTTTAGAGACTGCTGCTAAGGCCAGAGCGGGTTTGCACACTGTGCCTGCTGTCAGATAAATCCTTTTTAGGTCGGCATCAATCCGTCTCTCCAGCGGATCTTTAAATGAGACTGTATCTTCAAGAGGCAGAGTCACATATCTCACAAGCCTCATTAATGCAGCATCTACCAAGGGAGCTGACTCAAGGTGTTTAACCTCTTCTTCCTTGAAAGGGTATAGTTTTGAGACCTTAGATTGCATAGAGCTTTTTCTATCCATCTTGCCCCATTCTTCAAATATTATAGCTCCTACTTCCGTAAGGAAAGGAAAATAATGACGCTCCTTGCTGAGTTGTTTGAAAAACTTTCTCTGTTTAGCAGGAGAAATAACTGGGTCTTCCCAAACCAAAGCGTTTTTAACAGCTTTCACCAGAGAAGGAACCAGGGCATATTCAAAGCCCATTCCAGGATCATCTGCTTCTGACCCACTATCTGAAGGGGGAGCTGACTGGTGACTAGGTTGAGAAGACTCCCACGTCTCATGGACTGGACCCTCTTCTGACAGGGGAATCAGTGGATCTTGAGGAGGATCACGAGGCTTTGCAGCGTCTCTCTCCTGCAGCGATTCTTTCACGACTCGCTTGATTAATGTTTCCAGGTGTTGGTCTGCACCTTCCCTCTCATTAGCTGCTTTAGAGAAACAGCGGTCACAGAGAGACTTGCTGGCAGGAACTGGGGCCCTGCATCCCCAACATATTTTCTCCGGTCCCCTATTATGAGATGGGGGGGGGGGGTGAGGAGAGCCTCTACTGTGGTCTTTAGACTTAGAGGATTAACCATGGTGTCTAGAGCCAGAGGAGGAATGCCGGTGGTGTGATTTAGACGACCCGCTCCTTCTGCGGGAACTACTTTGTCTTTGGTCAGACCTAGAAGGGCTAAGGAAAGAAGGAAGACAGGAATAGAGAAAGAGAAAAGGCACAAAGTCAGAATAATGCCCTACACTCCGCTCTCTTCCCCCCAGCAGGCAAGTAAAGAAAATACTTTCAAATCCTACCTGCTGCGAGAGGACTGGCCACCAGGAGGCAGTGAAGAGTCCATGGCTGATGCTGGGAATCACTGCAGGTGAACACAGATCAAATCAGATATCCAGAAAGCAAAAACAGCAAGCACAGACCCATCTGTACTGCACTTACCTGGGGAAGGCTCTGCAGGTGCTCAGGGAGGTCGCCGCTATGCCCACGATCACTCCCGAGCTCTGCAAGCCTCCCCAGGCTTTTAAAATTGGCGCCGCGTGACGTCACGGCCGCGCCAGGCCCACGGTCCTCGTGCGCATGCGCGAAACCAGGCCTCGCTTTCGTTCCGGGACTGCGCCTGCGCAGAACGCAGACAGAACCCGGAAGTAGAGGGAGCGGCGGCTGGAACGCACAGGGAACCAGCCGCTGCATAGGCAATTTTAACAAAGGGCACACAGAGAGAAAAAAAAACAACAACAAATATATACACTGCTGCCATGAAGGCGATACATGCTCACCACCACCTACGATCGACTCGGCTGGAACATCCATACACACACCGGGCTTTTTGGCAGATAATGGCCACCTGCATACTGCTAGGCGATCGGCCTGTGCGTGCTTTTCATTCCAAATGACTCCAGCTCTTCAGCGCTTACATACCCTGCTAACAGTCAAGGCTTATTGGAGGGATGAGACATCACATCGGTCGGCCGATACGATCGCAGGACATCGTCTTCAGGTAGGAGAACCAAACATAAGGTCCTATGGAGGAGGACAAAAAAGGAACACGGCTGAGAGCCCACAGCTGAAATTTATAAGGGAGGGGTCCTATTGGGTAGTTATGGAGGCGGGGTCAACCCACACGTATGCTGCCATGGAGCCTGTCAGGAAATTTGTTTTTTATATATTTTTGGGGATATTTATTATAGCAAAAAGTAAAAAAAATTGCTTTTTTTTCAAAACTGTCAGTTTTTTTTTTGTTTATAGCACAAAAAATTAAAACCGTAGAGGTGATCAAATACCACCAAAAGAAAAAATTTGTGAGAAAAAAAGGACGTCAATTTTGTTTGGGTACAACGCCACATGACTGCGCAATTGTCAGTTAAAGCAACGCAGTGCCAAATTGCAAAAAATGCTCTGGCCATTAAGGGGGGAAAATCTTCCGGGGCTGAAGTAGTTAAGAAATTAAAAAAACATATTTTTTTTTACATACTGACACCAATGCAGTACAGTGTCCCAAAATAATGGGTGTGGCGGTGATCAGGGGCACGAAAAAACATTTTTTCTTACAATTATTATATTTTAATTTTTTTTACATGTTTGCTTATAGCAATGAAAGCATTTGTAACCCTAAAAAAAAAACTAACAGCGGAGGGGGGGGGTATCACACATAATCCGGTGGCTGCAGCCACTGGGATTGTATGTGAAACTGACATGCAGACTCCTGCCTGTCAGGTGAGAGCATCCAGCAGCTCCGCTGCCGCTTGATCACTCGCACACACCCCCAGTACCGGCGCCACCCCGCGCCTCCGCACCCCGCCATGCTTACCGGTTTCCGCTTGCCCATCTCCGGGCTCGGGAGCTCCATGGCGGGTGCCGGTGGCTGGAGGGAAAGGAAAAGAGTGGGCACACGTCCCCTTTCCTCTCCTTCTTCTTGTGACCCAGAAAGCGACATCTCTGACGTGGCTCTCCTCGTCCCCGGCTAGCTCAGCCAGGAAATAATGTTTTGCAGTACAATCTGCATTGCAAAACTTTTAGTGGAGTACAGGGGAGACATGCAGGGTCTTTTAGACTCTGCATATCTTAATAAAGAGAACCTGTCACCAAAAAACATCACATAGGGACTTTTTGTCTCCTATGTGATGAAAAAAAAAGTTACCGGTAAGTAAAAATAATTTTTTTTTTTTGCAAAAAAATAGTTTCACCCAAGCACATAAAATTTTTTTTTGAGGCCCCCCACCCCCACATATATACACGCACGAACGTAAACGCATGCGCACGGGCGCTTACGTGTGAAAACCTTGATTGTGAGTGATACACATGTTACATATAGCGGAGTGAGAGCAATAATTCTAACCTCCTAAGACCTCTTCCGTAACACTAAACTGATATATATAGGGGGCTTTTGAAGCATCGCCTATAGAAAATATAGGGTACTGAAGTTTGACACCATTTCACGGGCGCACAAAAATTTAAGGTTTGACATGTTGGGTATCTATTTCCTCGATACAACCTCCTCTTTCATATTTTACCAAAAATTTGGGTAATGTATTGTGTTTTTTTGCCCTAAAATTCACCTTTGCGGTAATATCGTGTCACATAAAAAATTGGAACTACCGCTATGTTATTCTCTAGAGTGTTTGCTTTCAGAAAATATATAATATTTGCGGGTTTTGTGTAATCTTCAGGCCTAAAATGATTTTTTGAACATGTGTGCAAAAAACGCGAAAACAGCTCTGGCAGAGAAAGGGTTAAAGCATGTTAAACAGCTCAATGCTTGTGCTGTGTAATTTGCCCCTTTCTATCACCTGAAATATCTGTCTGATCCTGCCTGGCTATGCCACCCCCCCCCCCTCGTAAACTGACCACGGTTTACGTGCCTCCGCTATCTGCAGCTCTCCTGTGTCCTCTCTCCCCCCTCAGCTCTGTGTCAGGGACTGCCCCTCCCCTCCTGCTGCTGAAATAACAGTAAAAAGTATGCAATCCCTTCTGTTAGAAAGTATCCATTGCCTCAGTGTCTGTGCTTTGTAAAAAATACGCCCATTACTACATTGTTTTACAGTGCCGCTTGGCGCTCACGTGACTCCTCACTGCACTCCTCCCCTCCTCCTGACTGACGCATAGCTCCCAACTGCCCCTGATTTTGAGGGACTGTCCCTGATTTGGAGAAATGTCCCTCGTTCCTCCTCATTTGTTCCTCATTTTGGTCTGATCTATATCGATGTATATAAAATGCACTATTTATCTATCAAAAAGTGTTTTCCAGCACTAAACCTTTCATCTGATTTCTAAATTGCTGTATTTGTAAATTCCAAAAGCCAATATATAGGATTTGTAGTGGTAAAAAAGCTTGTGGGTTAAACCAATCATGTTTTTTTTGTACAATTCTGCTTTAAGGGGGCGTGGCAAGGGGCGCGTCCTACACCTGCATACTTTTGCTGATAGGTGTCCCTCATTCTCATTCTCATCTCAAAAAGTTGTGAGGTATGCTGATGCCAGCGGGGGATTCTCGGCCCCTCTGCTGGAGCTGTCAGATTGGGAGGGGGAACAGCGAGGAGTCACGTGAGCGCCAAGCTGTGCTGTGAAATAAGGTAGTAATGGGCATATTTTTTACAAAGCACAGACGCTGGGGCATAAAAAGTTTTCTAAAAGTGGGGATTGCATGTACTTTATGCAGTGGCTTATGCATACATTTTACGGAATTAAATTGATTCATTCAGTTTGTTTTGTTGTGATTAGCCACAGCTGATTACATGGCACAGATGGGCCGTGATTAGCCCAGTCTGTACCATGAGATCACTGTGACCAATCACAGGTAGCAACACAATTGTAAACAATGGATGACTTGAAAGGTAGCCATCTGTTGTTTACAACTGTCATGTGACCTGCTGTGATTGGTTACAGTCTGGTGGAGCACATTACCTTGTCCAGTCAGTCTGGTGGAGCACATTACCTTGTTCTGTCAGTCTGGGGGAGCACAGCTTACATTACCTTGTTTCCCCAGTCTGGGGCTGCACAGGGTACATTATCTTGTTCCTGCAGACTAGGGGAGCACAACTTACATTACCTTGTCTCTGCAGGCTGCAGCACTGATCAAAAAAACATTTTCCAACAAGCTGGTTCAAGAGAAGTCGATCAGTAGATCAACTTCTCTGGAACAGGAATGGCCAATGACCTCTTGAAATTCGTCCAGTCCCTACCAGTGGCGTATCATGAAATGATGGGTACGTGTGCAAGATAAAAAGTGGGTCCTAGGCACAGAAGAAAAAATGTGGTGCACTGTGGCGAAAAATGGGTGTGGCTTAAATTGTGATAAAAGTGTGTGGCTAAATGGGGTGTGGTTTAATAGAATCTGAGATGACACTCTTTGTTATATTGCAGCCATTTGCCAAAACCATTTAAGTTCATTTTTTTCCTCATTAATTTACACACAGCACCCCATATTGACAGAAAAACACAGAATTGTTGACATTTTTGCAGATTTATTAAAAAAGAAAAACTGAAATATCACATGGTCCTAAGTATTCAGACCCTTTGCTGTGACACTCATATATTTAACTCAGGTGCTGTCCATTTCTTCTGATCATCCTTGAGATGGTTCTACACCTTTATTTGAGTCCAGCTGCGTTTGATTATACTGATTGGACTTGATTAGGAAAGCCACACACCTGTCTATATAAGACCTTACAGCTCACAGTGTATGTCAGAGCAAATGAGAATCATGAGATCAAAGGAACTGCCTGAAGAGCTCAGAGACAGAATTGTGGCAAGGCACAGATCTGGCCAAGGTTACAAAAAAATCTCTGCTGCACTTAAGGTTCCTAAGAGCACAGTGGCCTCTATAATCCTTAAATGGAAGACATTTGGGACGACCATAACCCTTCCTAGAGCTGGCCGTCTGGCCAAACTGAGCTATCAGGGGAGAAGAGCCTTGGTGAGAGAGGTAAAGAAGAACCCAAAGATCACTGGGATGCAGAGATGCAGTCAGGAGATGGGAGAAAGTTGTAGAAAGTCAACCTTCACTGCAGCCCTCCACCAGTTAGGGGCTTTATGGCAGAGTGGCCCGACGGAAGCCTCTCCTCAGTGCAAGACACATGAAAGCCCGCATGGAGTTTGCTAAAAAACACCTGAAGGATTCCAAGAAATAAGAAATAAGATTCTTTGGTCTGATGAGACCAAGATAGAACTTTTTGGCCTTAATTCTAAGCGGTATGTGTGGAGAAAACCAGGCACTGCTCATCACCTGTCCAATACAGTCCCAACAGTGAAGCATGGTGGTGGCAGCATCATGCTGTGGGGGTGTTTTTCAGCTGCAGGGACAGGACGACTGGTTGCAATCGAGGGAAAGATGAATGCGACCAAGTACAGGGATATCCTGGACGAAAACCTTCTCCAGAGTGCTCAGGACCTCAGACTAGGCTGAAGGTTTACCTTCCAACAAGACAATGACCCCAAGCACACAGCTAAAATAACGAAGGAGTGGCTTCACAACAACTCTGTCTGTTCTTGAATGGCCCAGCCAGAGCCCTGACTTAAACCCAATTGAGCATCTCTGGAGAGACCTAAAAATGGCTGTCCACCAACGTTTACCATACTACCTGACAGAACTGGAGAGGATCTGCAAGGAGGAATGGCAGAGGATCCCCAAATACAGGTGTGAAAAACTTGTTGCATCTTTCCCAAAAAGACTCATGGCTGTATTAGATCAAAAGGGTGCTTCTACTAAATACTGAGCAAAGGGTCTGAATACTTAGGACCATGTGATATTTCAGTTTTTCTTTTTTAATAAATCTGCAAAAATGTCAACAATTCTGTGTTTTTCTGTCAACATGGGGTGCTGTGTGTACATTAATGAGGTAGTATGTGCAGGAGAAGAGTGGGGTGTGTTTGGTGGTGGGTAGTACGTGCAGGAGAGGAGTGCGGAGTGTATGGAGGTGGGTAGTATGTGCAGGAGAGGAGTGTGGCGTGTATGGATGTGAGTAGTATGTGTAGAGAGAGAGGGGTATGGAGTGTGTGGAGATGGGTAGTATGTGCAGGAGAGGAGTGCAGAGTGCATGATGGTGGGTAGAATGTGCAGGTGAGGAGTGCGTAAGTGGTGGGTATTATGTTCAGGATTGTGTCAGTAGGGAAGTGGATGTTGTCAGTTTTTTATTTTTATTTTTTTTAATTATTTTTTTACATTTTTTCAAAATGCTTTTTGGCAGCCAGTGGGTGGTGTCACTAGGGCAGTGGACGGTGTCAGTAGAGCAATGGACAGTGTCAGAATTTTTTTTTATTTTTATTATTTTTTACAATTTAATTTTTTAAAATTATTTTTTACAATTTATTTTTTCACAGTGCTTCTCGGGGAAGGGGGTGGGGGTATGAGGCAGTGGACGGTGTCAGTAGGGCAAAGGTTGGTGGCAGTAGAGCAGTGGATGATGTCAGTTTTTTATTTTTACATATATATATATTTTTTTACAATTTAATTTGTTTTGGGCAGTGGACAGTGTAGGCAGGGTAGGAGAGTAGTTTTTTAATAAAATTTACCATTTTATTTTTTAATACATTTTGCAATATTTTATTTTATTTTTTTTAATCAGCCTTGTCGGTGGTCTTTGGTGAGATATCAGGGTTCTAAAGAGACCCCCGGGCCGGTGCTACCACTAGGCAAACTAGGCAGCCGCCTAGGGCGCACAGCTGCCTAGGGAGCCCAGCCACTGGTGTTCCTACTCTTTGCAGCAAGCAACTAAGTCTCAGCATCAGCCGCCGCTCTGTACGCGTCATAGCATCAGAGGCACAGTGGAGGACTGTCTCTGTGCCCCGACTCCCGAATGAATGGAAGCAAGCAAACATTCATTGATGAGCGCTGGTAGGCTGCATTTTATGGGTGCTGGTTGGGCTGCATTTGATTGGCGCTTCATTAAAAAGGTGGGGTGTACGTGGGGGGGGGGGATGGCAAAATGAGGTTTCGCCTAAGGTGTCAAAAATCCTTCCACCAGCCCTGCAGACCCCTGACATCTTCCCTTTGATACAGAGAAAGGGACTAAGGACACAGATTCCCCAGTCCCTTTCTCAGCATTGAAGATGAATGAACAGAAGACAGCCGCTCCTGTTCATTCATACACTGAAGCAGAGTAATACACAGGTTACTCTGCTCAGTTATTACAAGACATAGAGAGCATTTGGTAACAATCGCTGTCTGTGTCCAATTCAGAAAAGGAAGGGGCCAGTAAATGACATATTTACCGGCCCCTTCCTCCGCTATCCATCTTGACACATCCTCCACAGCCCATGGGAGAGGAGAGAAGGAGAACGGGGGAGCAGAGAAGGAGGACACAGTGGGCTGGGAGAGAACACAGGGATCGGAGGAGGACACAGAGGGGAGTCCGGGAGGGTCGATGCGTTGGGAGGCACAGCTGTATAGCCAGAGGAGGGAGGGGAGGAGAAGCGGCTGTCATGCAGGGAGATCGGTGCTTATGCTTACAGATGTCCCTCCCGCCGCACCGATCATCCCCGGCTGTGAACCAAGGGACAATCATCGTGTGTGCAGGGTGGGTCACAGTGGGCCCCCCTTCCCTCGGAGGCCCGTGTGCAGTGAACATCCTGCACCCATAGATGATACGCCACTGGTCCCTACTGAATCAGCTGAATTTTGATCCATCTATGGCAGCTTTAAGCGTGAGTGGGCTGAAGTGCAAAGATATAACTACCAGCATTACTGGTATAGTCAACCATTTCAGTTAAGCCTTTTGTTTCTGCATATTGACACTTTCAGTACATGCAGCAATCCATATATCGGGAGTAGGAAACTCTAATGCCCCGTACACACGGTCGGATATTCCGATGGAAAATGTCCGATCGGAGCGTGTTGTCGGAAATTCCGACCGTGTGTGGGCTCCATCGGACATTTTCCATCGGATTTTCCGGCACACAAAGTTTGAGAGCAGGATATAAAATTTTCCGACAACAAAATCCGTTATCGGAAATTCCGATCGTGTGTACACAAATCCGACGGACAAAGTGCCACGCATGCTCAGAATAAATAAAGAGATGAAAGCTATTGGCTACTGCCCCGTTTATAGTCACTACGTATGTGTTTTACGTCACCGCATTTAGAACGATCGGATTTTCCGACAACTTTGTGTGACCGTGTGTATGCAAGACAAGTTTGAGCCAACATCCGTCGGAAAAAATCCTAGGATTTTGTTGTCGGAATGTCCGAACAAAGTCCGACCGTGTGTACGGGGCATTACACAGCAGCATCTTATATAACTTTCATTCAGTTTCAATTTTATGGAACAGAATCTTATAGTTCACTGCATCAATTTTACATAAAAAAAGAAGTGTGGAAGTGTGGAATTCATTTTAATAGTTTGATACTTCGCTTACATCTAAAGATTTCTGTGCTATCAAAGAAAGTGATATAATCTGATGGAAAACAGACTTGTCATGTTGTTTGTGTCTGCTTAGGCTTCTTCTTTTTTCTTTGGTTTTGGGGGTGGAGGAGGTTCTTCATCTTCTTCATCTTCATCGTCCTCACTGCTGCCACACAGTCGGTCATAGATCACGATACAGACGCCGGTTATCCAAGCCACGACTGTACCGGAGCCAAATATGACAAACCCCACCAGCATGAGGAAAATGTAGTCTTTTTCATATAGGTTGGTGAAGCACATTAGATTAATATGTTTTTCAGTATTTTTTAATAATTCTCCATGAATATGCGCAGGTGTTGTACATGTCATATTTTCTTCATCTGTAAATTATAGAGAGAGACAGCAAAAAGTCAGATTGGGGCATATATAAATATTTATTAAATACTTATTAAAAAAAAACAATTGAAATTTCACTTGGGTTTAGAAATGTTTTATACAAAAGTTTACCTAAATCAAAAACTTTTTTCTTCAGCAGTGGTGAACACTTTTCCAGGTGCCACCTATCTAAGAGGGGACTTTGCTCACTTTTGCCGCGTACACACGATCGGAATTTCGGCCCACAAAAGACCGACGAGAGTTTTTCGTCGGAAAATGCGACCGCGTGTATGCTCCATTGGTCTTTTGCTGGCGGAATTCCTGCCAGCAAAAGATTGAGAGCATGCTCTCAATTTTTCGGTCGGGAAAAGTTCCTATGCGAAAATGCGATCATCTGTGGCAATTCCGACGCGCAAAATCCCTATGAATGCTCGGAAACAATTTGACGCATGCTCGGAAGCATTGAACTTCGTTTTCTCGGCTCGTCGTAGTGTTGTACGTCACCGCGTTCTTGACGGTCGTAATTTCAGCGCACTTTTGCGTGGCTGTGTGTATGCAAGGCAAACTTGAGTGGAATCCCGTCGGAAAAGCCGTCATATCTTTTTCAGACGAGAAGTCCGATCGTGTGTACGTGGCATTTGAAGAGATTTCCTTTCATTTCTCGTTGGCCATTGCTGACTGTGGCCATTGCTGAAATGGAGATATATTACGGTGCTGTTTTAAATAGTTTTTTTCTGGTGCCGCGCATCATTCTGTAGTAAATCTTGCAAAATCCACTCCTTAACCCAAACACACTGCCTCTTACCCTCAGGTAGATTAAACAAGCCTAGGTATTTCTCAATATCCGCTCCTCAGCAACATGGGGATAGAATTGCAGCTCCTTCAGAGAGATAAAAGCAAGCCTAGATGCTCCACAACCGCATGGGAATAAATGTAACAGCTCCTCCGCCACATGTAGTACCCAGATAGAGAGAGAAAACACTTCATAGTGCAGACATCCTAGTCATCTTCTATTGACAAGTTTAAAAAATGGTTGCACTCACATTTCAGTAAGATATAACAGGCAAACAAAGGAAATGTCCAGCGCTTCCAACCAGCAAAATGGCCGCTGCATCCCAGCACACAAGTCGCGTCACACGCTCCCCCTACGTGTTTTGTCATCACTGACATCGTTAGGGGCGCGACTTTTGTGCTGGGACGCAGCGGCCATTTTGCTGGTTGGAAACGCTGGATGTTTCCTTTGTTTGCCTGTTATACCTTACTGAAATATGAGTGTGACGCCCCTGGCGATGATCTTCCTGATCAGAGAGCTGCTGCCTGTCAGTTGGAGCGCTGAGCTGTGGATGGGCAGGGAGTGGCCGTCGTCTCAGCCTCTCAGTGGCTCGCTGAGAGGCTGAGACAGCGATGGGGGTTGTTGAAGCCTTTCATACACTGAGCTCAAGCAGATCAAGGATAAAGAGTCCCCAGCCCATTGTCTGCTGAACCACAGCTGTACATTTCCTGATCTCCCCCATCAGTGAGTTAATGCACTCCTTCTATTTGTGCTAATTGCCCCTGAAGCAGAAAGTGTGCTATGAAATCCAAAATATTACAGCAGTTACCAAAACAAATTACAGCTTGTTACCTGTTCCAGTGACAACTGTGTAAGAGGGGAGTTTGCCTCACTTTGGAGAAATTTCTCCACACTGATTGTGCCTTCTGAACAGAAAGAAAAGAGAAATCACTCCAATGGGACACAGACAGTAAAAAAAAAAAATATATATATGATATGGGTTTTAAACTTTTTCTTCTCTTTCTTGCAGTCTGCAAAAAAGTGCTTCAAAAACACCAGCTTCCACCTGCATGCAGTGCACACTCACCACCTTTTTAGCTGCCAAATCAATGTGCAGCATAATCAGCTTGTATGGTGGTAATAAAGGCAGACATAAATCTAAGGAAATTTCCAGTCTTGTAACTACATCCTCCAGGGGGCAGCACTCTGTTGTTCAGCATACACCATAGGCAATACGGTAGATGGAAAAACGCCATATATTGTGCAGTACTTATTTAATAAGGAACAATAGCAAGCGTACACATCATAAAAACCAGACCCATCGAGACACATTAAAGCAAAGGGAAATGACCCACTTGTACTTACATCGATCGCTGCCACTATGTGCTCCAATGTTGCAGCACTATACAAGCTCTACTCGACACATGTTTTTATGTCTCTGAATGGGTCTGGTTTTTATGATGTATACTCTTACTATTGTTTCTCATTAAATGAAGTACTACACTATATGGCGTTTTTCTATTTATTGCCAATGGTGTATGTGAACCACAGACGGAGTGCTCCCCCCTGGAAGCAAGGGTGGATTTGAGGGGAGAGCTCTGTATTGAGGGGGGTTGTTGGGGAGAATTTGGCAATTGCGTGACCATGTAACACTGTACGCAATTTAATTTTTTATCATTTTTTTCACACAACTGGGTTTTTTAATTTTTTCCGATATAAACTAAAAAAGACGGGAACTTAGATATTTTTTTACCAATATTTTTTACTTTCTGCTGTAAAACATATTTAATAAAAACAAAATTAAAAATAAAAATTTCTTCATAAATTTGGGCCAAAATGTATTTTGCTACATGTCTTTGGTTAAAAAAAATCCCATTGTATATTATTTGGTTTGCGTGAAAGTTATAGTGTCTGGTATAGATACTAGAATTTTTATTTATGTATTTTTTCATACTAGTAATGGCGCTGATCAGCGACTTATAGTGGGACTGTGATAGTGTGTTGGGCAATCGCACTATGCCGGCTGGGGGGTACACTAACTGAATTATTGACACTGGCATCAATAGTGACACTAATACAGTGATCAGTGCTAATTTTTAGATTGTAAGCTCTAACGAGCAGGGCCCTCTGATTCCTCTTGTACCAAATTGTAATGTAACTGTAATGTCTGCCCTCATGTTGTAAAGCGCTGTGCAAACAGTTGGCGCTATATAAAACCTGTTTAATAATAATATAATAATATACTATGCCTGTGCTAATGACACTGGCACCATGTACATATAACACTCCTCCACTATGCACTCTGTACATAGCACGCTTTTGCACTCTGTACATAGCGCACTCCTGAACGCTGCACTCTGTACATAGCACACTCCTGCACCCTGTATGTAGTGCACTCCTGAATGCTGCACTCTGTATGTGGTGCACTCCTCAACTCTGCAATCTGTACATAGCACACTCCTGCACCCTGTACATAGCACACTCCTGAATGCTGCACTCTGTACATAGTGTACTCCTACAATCTGTATGTAGCGCACTTCTGAACTCTGCATTCTCTATGTAGCACACTCCTGAAATCTGCACTCTGTATGTAGCACACTCCTGAACCCTGCACATAGCTGATAGCTACCTTGTACATAGCTCACTCCTGAACCCTGCACTTTGTACATAGCTCACTCCTGATCTCTGATCCCTGTACATAGCATACTGCTGACCTCAGCACCTTGCGTACTCTTGAACTCTGCACCCTGATTATAGCACACCCCTCAACTCTGCACTTTGTACATTATGCACTCCTGAACTCTGCTCCCTGTACATAGCTACCTCCTGAACTCAGCTCCCTGTACATAGTGCACTATTGAACCCTGCCTCTGTATGTAGTGTATTCCTGAACCCTGGGAGGGAATGCACTCATGGTATTTAAGGCAGAAATAAAGGGTGAATACTTACCTGTCCAAAGGTCTCTCACTGATGCTGACATGTTCTTGTGAGTACTGGTCTTCAGGTCTCTTCAATGGCCAGCGGGGGATGACGTCACTCCTGTGTATGCACAGGACCGACACTTAAAGCTAAGCTGCGCATGCATAGCTCAGTTTATAGCGCCACAGAAGACAGCAACCTGGCAGGTAGGGGTATTTTATTGCAGAATAGACAGTGCATGTCTCTTCTGCAGTGAAAGCCTGCTTGCTGTTTCTTACAGCAGAACTTCAGTTATGCTTTAGCAATGCCTTTGTAAGACCCTCCCACAGTTTAGCCATACACACACACCCTTTGATGCAGTATGCTCTCCCCCTGGGGGGGCATGTGGTTAGGGCATGGTTGAATTCTTGCATCTATTCTCTGAGAAATAAAGTATTCAAATGTATTTGTATTATGGGGATAGGGGTTTGCATAAAATTCAGGTAATAGGGTAAGGTGCCAAAGTGGGTTTTACAATTTTATTTTTTTTTAAATGAAGCACTCACAGATCAGCAACATGTAAACTCAGTGTTACAATTATTTCAGGCTTTAAAAAAACAACATCATTTCAACATAAAATAAAATGATACACCTAAATTAATAAAAAGACCAAAAAAATCCAATAAAAGGCAACAATATACAGTATTTTTGTTTAAGGACCTTTTTGAAGCTCTTGCTGGAAAAAACTGCTTTCTTTAAAATGGATCGACAGAAAAAAAAAAGTGACTGCTGCTCTCAAATTAACCACAAACTAAAATTTGAAGAGCAAGAAGAATCGTACAACAGTAAAAAAAACACAAGAAAGACAGAAAAGGGTGTGATTGCCCAAGAGCTAACTTGTTGACGACACGGATGTTAAAGTCTTTTGGGTTAAATGAAGACCTGTGAACAAAAGTAGGACACAGGAAAATATACCCCACCACTGCAATTCATAAAAGTAAAGGATAGCCGATCCTAATCTGTCGCTATGCGTCTCAGCAGCTTTTCCTATTCTATCCCTATAGCAGCGCATACACAATGGGGGTTATTTACTAAAGTCAAATCCACTTTGCACTACAAGTGCACTTAAAGTACATTTGTAAGTGTACTTGTAAGTGCAGTCGCTGTAGATTGCTGT
Organism: Lithobates clamitans; assembly: GCA_037952925.1. Lineage (NCBI taxonomy): Eukaryota > Metazoa > Chordata > Amphibia > Anura > Ranidae > Lithobates > Lithobates clamitans. The sequence continues at coordinate 827,496 of JBBGZY010000917.1, forward strand.
AGATCTGAGGGGAAGCTCTGAAATGAAGGGAAGCTCTTCTGATTTTATCATCCACTCATGTGCAAGCTAAAATGCTATTTTTTATTTTCCTTGCATATCCCCCTCAGATCTACAGCGACTGCACTTCCAAGTGCACTTGCAATGCACTTGTAGTGCAAAGTGGATTTGCCTTTAGTAAATCAACCCCAATGACTCTACAAGGCAAATAGACTGTGTACCTTGCAAGTGCAGTTGCACTCATTTTCTCCAAAGCTTAGTGAATGTTGAAAGGCTCTTCTGATCTAGGTTAGGCAAATTCATTCTGATGGAAGCAGAAAGAATAGCGTTCCCAGAGACATTTAGATTAATTATTTATGGTATTACTGCAGACTAAAGCCATTTGCAATGTTATTTCCAATTAAAATTGTTGACAGTGGTATTATCACAGAGAACATTTATAAAATGCTGAAGCTGCAGCATATGAAATAAACAGGAGAATATACTGTTATGGTGGTGTGGAGCATCGGACATGCAGACACTGGGGGTTATTTACGAAAGGCAAATCCACTATGCACTACAAAGTACACTTGAAATTGCACTGAAAGTGCACTTGGAAGTGCAGTTGCTGTAGATCCGAGGGGGACATGCAAGGAAAATAAAAAACAGCATTTTAGCTTGCACATGTTCTATAATAAAATCAGCAGAGCTTCCCCTCATTTCAGATCTTCCGCTCAGATTTACAGCAACTGCTCTTCCAAGTGCACTTTCAGTGCAATTTCAAGTGTACTTTGCACTTGTAGTTTGCACTTGTATTGCAAAGTGGATTTGCCTTTCGTAAATAACCCCCACTGTCACATACAAGGTTACTATACTGCATAGTGGTCTATTACAAAAGTGAATAAATCAAACAATAAAATATAATAACTAAATATAATAGTTGTGATGACCCTGACCTACTATGGGTAAAAAAGAGTAGTTCTCAAACTTGGGAACATAGAGACTAAGGTCTTTTGGGCTTGGGTTTAGTCTATTAGATACCATGAGGAGTGACTTTCTACACCGACATGACTCAGCAGGGGCTGTCTTGGCTTGATCATGTTGGTATGACTGGCTAGATCACCAGGAAACAAGTGGAACATACATGCCCAGATTTCTAGGACTCACTGGGCAGAGTGAAGTCTGTGCACAAGAGCCAGTCCCTGAAAATTGTGTGAGGTGCCAAACTTAGCCTGTAATGGCACTGACTGTACAGGCACTGACTCTTCAACTTCTCAGGCAAAGAATGCCAAACACACCAGATAACTGCCTTTAGATCTGATATCGTCTCTCATGATTTAACCACTGCACCTGTCCTGATCTCTTTGGTCTACCCTAAAGAGTCTACCTACTGCTGTCAATTGCACTTCAGGCAGGTTCTGACATAAGGAGAAACTTTCCCAGAACTGGCAAAAGCAATTACATGAAAGCTTGTAAAGTAGTACTTCTTTATAGGAACAAGCATGGAAACAGTACAAATTATTTCTAAAAATATGTTATTGTTATTTCTAGATGTCTGTGACTGATATACTAATGAGTAGAGCATGTTTGCTTTTCAAAGTAAATTGTCACTTTGCAGGGGAATTTTTTTCCTACTAGTGAATTTTGTGACAATTTCTCAATCGCGTGCAAGCATAATTAAAAATAAAAGAAATTATTTTTGTTTTCGCTTGATTGGATAGTAGAAGTTAGCACAGCTTTGCCTCATCCACTAAGCTGAGGGAAGTTCCCTTGTAAAGTGAACATGCTTTGCTCCATTAGTAAGTCAGCCACATTGAGTTACATAGACAGGCTTGATCCATAGGGAAGAACTGGGACCAATAAGGATATACAAACTGCACAGCTAAGGATATTTCCCCAAAATCAGTTTGAATAATAAAATAGAATTATGGCAACATGTTAGTACCTTGTGTAGAGAACAAATACACATTTGTTGCTATTCATTTTAAGACATGCCATTCTCCATTTCTTATGAGCTGGCAATATGACATTATGTTAAATTTTTACCATATGCACAAATAACAAACTGTGCTTATTGTTTTAAATATTTTTATCTTTAATTTATATTTTTGTATTAAATATTTTGCATTTGACACGTCTGCAACACATCAACCAGTGCATTAAGCTTCCCTAAATGTGTCACATGTAAGCAGAAGATGTCCCTTATTCCCATTTAAAAATGTTGCAAAATATGCCTTTCAGTGCTTTTCTTTTTATTATCTGTTCATAACATCAAAACATGATTTTATTGTGATTAAACCCTGATAAATTAGGTAATCATATGCAAAAATGTAAAAACATTCAGGAGCAACCACAATTGAAAGCGCTGATCGGGACAGTCTTGAAAGAACCATTCACAAATGCAGGACATTCACAAGGTTCTTAATGCAATAGATGTCCCAGTTTCCTGCCGCCAGACTGTTTTTGTCTGTTCATATGCAAAAATGTAAGTTCTTCTTTTAATGAATCTGTAATTGTATATGTTGTTTCTAATTCATAGAAACATGCCATTACTGTAGCGTAATTCATGTATGACTCACTGCAGTCCAGCTTTCTTGTGTTACCTTATGTTTTATAGAAGGCAATAAAATTCTTTGTAACAGCAAAGGAGATGTCCTGAAAAAGAAAGCTATCTACAATGGGAGAAGCATGTTACTTTGTTTCTCACGTCTCATGTTCCAATAGTCGAGCACAGCAATGTGAAAATGGCAGGGAATCATTTTAGATAATTTTATCAGCTTACCCCATCATGCTGACAACCAGCTCTTCCTGCAGCGATAGAGATACAAAAGGCAGGGAGCAGCAGAGATATATTCAGGTGACAGTTATACTATATCAATGTCACCTGGAGCATGATCAGCTGACTTGAACTCATCAGGTAACTCTCTCTGTGCCACTGATGCCAGGATCCCACTCTGCAGTGTATAACAATATATGGTAATTTTTTGATCTTGACAGCAAGAAGCCTAGTTTCCACCAGGGCATAAGAGCTAAGACATGCCTGATCTGTACTAGTGGTCCACAGAAACAAGTTTGGGTTTAACAATGGGACTATAACAGGTCATAATCCTTTGCTCCTCTGATACAACTCACACATGCCTGGCAGACAAATAGCATGGAGAATGGTAAGACAAACAGAAACACCTGGCTTAAAGCATTTGTTACCCTAAAAAAAAAAAAAAAAAAAAAAAGATCCTGTTCCTTTAAAGCATGAATAACAGCACAGTGCTTGTGCTGTGTAATTTGGCCCCCTGTATCACCTAAAATACCTGGCTGCTCCTGCCTGGCTATGCCCTCCCCCCTGTAAACTGACCACAGTTTACCACATGGCTGCTGAGCCTGACACCGTGGGCAGTTTACGTGCCTCCGTCATCCACAGCTCTCCTCTTTGCTCTCCTTTGTCTCCTGTGTCCTCCTTTGTCCTCCTCCCCTCCCTGTCTGTCAGCTTTGTGTGTGAGTCACCCCTCCCATCCCTTATAGCACTGTTCCAAGCAGTGCAAACAATACTGCACACAATCACTGCCAGTCCCTCTTCTAGGATAACCTGCAGTATGCCATTTTGTAAAATTCATCTTCTAAATACCTTATTCCTTCTCCCCGATCAGCAGTCATGTGACCGCTTGTCTCTGTCTCCGATGTATGTACTACAGAGGAAGATCACATGGCCGCCTGGCAATTGTCAGAGGGAGATATCGCCCCCTCTCTCCCTAGTACATACATCGGAGAAAGAGAGCGACGGGAGGTCACGTGACTGCTGGTCAGGGAGAAAGAATAAGGTATTTAGCAGATGAATTGTACAAAACGGCATACAGTATATACTACAGGTTATTCTAGCAGAGGGGCTATCAGTGATTGTGTGCACTGCTTTAACAACCCCTTTAAAGTACAGTAGAAACAGGCTCGGGTCTATGAAAGTGGTCAGGTAGCAGGGCAAGGTTGGGACCGGTGGCAGCAGTTCTTGGACATACAAGTCAGGGTTTGAAAGTAAGCACATATTCATGGTCAGGATTAAAGCAGTGTTAATTTTTGACTTCAAATTTTGATTTAATTTTAGTCAGTCTTTTGACTTAAATGCCAGTTTTAGTCATATTTTAGTCATCTGAATTGTTTTAGTGGTATTTTAGTCGACTACAATCTCCAGTACTGTCAAGAGTCAGGGAAGAGGCCAATTGTTGAGAGGGCGCCCCTCAAAGCTAAGTGCAGTGCTACCCTGGAAATGATACAGGGAGAGCAGTGCCCAAAGGTGCACGGTTTGCTAGGGGTTTGCTGGTGATGAGCTGGCTACTTGGAGAGAGCTGAGAGTCACTGGGACGAGCCGTAGGGACAGTCCTCGGTTCAGGTAGGTATCTCCAGTAGGGCAAACCAGGAACGGAAGGTGAGGACAAGCCAGGGGTCGTATATGTGAGATCAGTCCACAAGTATCAGATGTGAAGTACAGGTGAGGGAGCAGACAAGAGCATAGTCGGTGGGGCAAGCCAGGGGTTAATCAGGAGAGGATCCGAAGCAGAAGTCAAAACAAGCTGGGTCGGTAATGGGGAATCAGAATCACGAAAACACAGAAGCTCAGGAAACACTGGGAAGCTGACGATAATCCAACAAGGAACGGCTCCAACAGCAGGCTTAAATAGACCCGGATGTACTACCCACATCAGTCACACTGTGTGTGGTGGCGGCCATAATGGCCTTGGGCGGGATTACCAGTCCTTCTTCGACCATTTCCCTGATAGTGCCCCCCAGAAGGGTCAGCCTCTGGATGCCCAGGTGAGCCCATCTTTCAGGATACCTAGTACAGAAACTCTGCAGGAGGTTAGGAGGGTGTGGGTTACTTGCAGGCATCCAGGAATTTTCCTCTGAGGAGTACCCTTTCCACTTAATGAGAAACTGGGCTTGCTTTCCTCTCTTCCAGCAGTCCAAAATGGCCTCCACTTTGAATTCTGATTCGCCATCTATTAGGACTGGTAGTGGCGGCTCCTCCTCTCTCCCGGGAAGGGACTGGGCACGGCTGGCTTGAGCAATGACACATGGCATACTGGGTGAACTTTATAGGATTCCGGTAAGGCAAGTTCAAAGGCCACAGGGTTGATTCTGGAACGGGCCAACGAATTTCAGCCCCAACTTTCTAGAAGGGCAGGGCAACCGAAGGTTGAGGGAAGAGAGCCAGACCTTATTTCCCACCTTGAGGTCTAGGCTGTCCCTTCTCTTCTGGTCATAATGTCTCTTCGCAACTTCCTGGGCTCTTTGCATAGTTTCCTGGAGGGTTTGGAGGTTGGACTGGAGAAGGGTTAGCCGGTCTTGAGCTACGGGTATTGAGGTATCAGGAATGGTGTTGGGAAGAGCGGACGGATGAAACCTGTAATTTACCCAGAAGGGAGATTGGTTGGTCGTGGCATTTACCGAGTTATTTTAGGCAAACTCGGCACATGGGAGCAGGGAGAGGCAGTCATCCTGGGAGAAGGAACCGAAGCATCTTAAATATTGTTCCAGGGTTTGATTTGTCCTCTCCATTTGCCCATTGCTCTGTGGGTGGTAAGCCGAGGATAGTTGCACATCAATAGCCAAGCTCTTGCAGAGACCATTCCAGAATTTGAATGTGAATTGCACTCCCCTGTCCGAGACGATGCTCTCCCTGATGAAGATAACCACCATTTCCTTAGAGGTAGGTGTGCCCATCATGGGCATGAAGTGCACCATCTTGGACAGACATAATAATATACATATTACAGCGCTAGCAAACATAGCATTAATGAAAGGGAAAAAAACAAAACATTAATAACAAAAGTAAAAGTCCATATATAGTGACTGATGTGCTCCAATCCAACAAAAGTGCAAAAGTGCTCCAAAGGTTTCAGGTGTACTGCAACACCCCCTCCCGTGTCTCCACTCACCAAATGCAGTAGACCCCCAGCTCTTCAATCTAAGGGTCACTTCAGGCTTAATAGTGATGGCCAGGAATGGCAACTTGAACATCAGATCATCCAATAAATTTCCTAATGCCGCGTACACACGAGCAGAATTTCGGACAAAAAAAGTCCGGTGGGAGCTTTTCATCGTATATTCCAACCGTGTGTATGCCCCATCGAAATTTTTCTGTCGAAAATTCAGACGGACTTAGATAGAGAACATGTTCTATATTTTTCCATTTAAATTACTATTGGAAAAAAACGCTCGTCTGTATGCTGTTCTGACGCACCAAAAAAAATACGCATGCTCTGAAGCAAGTATGAGACGGAAGCTATTGGCTAATGGCTATTGAACTTCTGTTTTCTAGTCCCGTCGTACGTGTTGTACTTCACCGCGTTCTGGATGGTCGGAATTTGGTGTGACCGTGTGTATGCAAGACAGCTTGAACGGAATTCCGTCGGAACTCCGTCGTAAAAACCTTCAGAGTTTATTCCGACGCCAAAACCGGTCGTGTGTACAGGGCATTAGTTGAGAATACTCGGCCAGAATAATAGATACCTGTATGCTCTACATATTCAGTCAAAGGGATCGATAAGACAAGGTCTTTCTATATATCTTAATTAGAGATATGCATCTTGGGTATGCTTGTGATTAGGGATAAGCCGAACACCCCCCTGTTCGGTTCGCATCAGAACATGTGAGCAGGCAAAAAATTTGTTTGAACACGCGAACACCGTTAAAGTCTATGGGACACGAACATAAATAATCAAAAGTGCTAATTTTAAAGGCTTATATGCAAGTTATTGTCATAAAAAGTTTTTGGGGACCTGCCCCAGGGGACATGTATCAATGCAAAGTTTTAAAAATGGCAGTTTTTTCAGGAGCAGTGATTTTAATCATGCTTAAAGTGAAACAATAAAAGTGTAATATTCATTTCAATTTCGTACTTGGGGGGTGTCTATAGTATGCTTGTAAAGGGGCGCATGTTTCTCGTATTTAGAACAGTCTGACAGCAAAATGACATTTAAAATGAAAAAAGGTCATTTAAAACTACTCGCGGCTATAATGAATTGTCGGTCTGACAATACACATAAAAGTTCATTGATAAAAACGGCATGGGATTTTCCCACAGGGGAACCCCAAACCAAAAAAAAAAAAAAAATGCGTGGGGGTCTCCCTAAATTCCATACCAGGCCCTTCAAGTCTGGTATGGATATTAAGGGGAACCCCGGACAAAAAAAAATGGTGTGGGGGTCCCCCTAAATTCCATACCAGGCCCTTCAGGTCTGGTATGGTTTATTAAGGGGAACCCAAAATGAAAAAAAAATTATGTGGGGGTCCCCCTCGAAATCCATACCAAATCTTTCTGGTCTGGTGTGGATTTTAAGGGGAACCCCGCACCAAAATGATAAAACAAAAATGGCGTGGGGTCCCCCAAAAATCCATACCAGGCCCTTATCCGACCACGCAACCTGGCAGGCCACAGGAAAAGAGGGGGGATGAGAGAACGCCCCCCCCTGAACCGTACCAAGCCACATGCCCTCAACATTGGGAGGGTGCTTTGAGGTAGCCCCCCAAAGCACCTTGTCCCCATGTTGATGGGGAGAAGGGCCTCATCCCCACAACCCTTGCCAGGTGGTTGTGGGGGTCTGCGGGCGGGGGGGCTTACCGAAATCTGGAAGCCCCCTTTAACAAGGGGACCCCCAGATCCCTGCCCCCCTGTGTGAATTGGTAATGGGGTACAAATGTACCCCTACCATTTCACAAAAAAAGTGTCAAAAAGATTAAAAAACACAAGAGACGGTTTTTGATAAGTCCTTTATTAATTTCTTCTTCTTTTGGCTTCTTCCATCTTCTTTCTTCTGGTGTTCTTTCGGTGTTCTTCTTCCTCCATCTTCTTCTTCATCTTCTTCTTCTCCATCTTCTGCTTCCTCCAGGCTTCTTCTCCACTCCGTCCGCACGATCCAACTAAGTGGGGGACTTCAGCCGTGTGACGCTTCGCTTCTTCTGACATTTCTTATATAATAGAGGGAGGGGCCACCTGGTGACCCCGCCCCCTCTGACAACACGGGGAAAGCCACAGGGAAGTCCTGTGAATTCCCTGTGCGTCAGAGGATATAAGAAATGTCAGAAGAAGCAAAGCGTCATGCGGCTGAATACTCCTACTGAGGCGGATCGTGTGGAAGGAGCGGAAAAGAAGCTTGGAGGAAGATGTGGGATAAGAAGAGCGGAGGAAGAAGAAGATGGAGAAGAAGAAGATGAAGAAGAAGATGGAGGAAGAAGAAGAACACCGAAGGAACACCAGAAGAAAGAAGATGGAAGAAGAAGCTGAAAGAAAAAGAAATTAAGGACTTGTCAAAAACTGTCTCTTGTGTTTTTTTACCTTTTTGACGCTTTTTTTGTGAAATGGTAGACCATTACCAATTCACACAGGGGGGGCGGGATCTGGGCTCCCCTTGTTAAAGGGGGCTTCCAGATTCCGATAAGCCCCCCCGCCCGCAGACCCCCACAACCACCTGGCAAGGGTTGTCGGGATGAGGCCCTTCTCCCCATCAACATGGGGACAAGGTGCTTTGGGAGGCTACCTCAAAGCACCCTCCCAATGTTGGGGGCATGTGGCCTGGTACTGTTCAGGAGGGGGGGCGCTCTCTTGTCCCCCCTCTTTTCCTGCGGCCTGCCAGGTTGTGTGCTCGGATAAGGGTCTGGTATGGATTTTTGGGGGACCCCACGCCATTTTTTAAAAAAAATTTGGCGCGGGGTTCCCCTTAATAGCCATACCAGATCTAAAGGGCCTGGTATGGAATTTAGGGAGACCCCAACGCCATTTAAAAAAAAAATTTGGCCAGAGTTCCCCTGTGGGGAAATCCCATGCCATTTTTATCAATAAACTATTATGTGTATTGTCGGACCGACAATTCATTATAGCCGCGAGTAGTTTTAAATGACTTTTTTTCCTTTGCAATGTCATTTTGCTGTCAGACTGGGAAACATGCGCCCCTTTACAGGCATACTATAGACACCCCCCATGAAATTTAAAGGAATATTATCGATTCCTTTGACTGAATATGTAGAACATACAGGTATCTATTATTCTGGCCGAGTATTCTCAACGAGGGAAATTTATTGGATAATCTGATGTTCAAGTTGCTATTCCGGGCCATCACTATTAAGCCTGAAGTGACCCCTAGACTGAAAAGCTAAGGGTCTACTACATTTGGTGAGTGGGGACACAGGAGGGGGTGTTGCCATACACCTGAAAACTTTGGAGCACTCTTGCACTTTTGTTGGCTTGGAGCACATCAGTCACTATATATGGACTTTTACTTTTGTTATTAACCACTTAAGGACCAGACCATTATGCTGCTTAAAGCAGAGTTCCACACAAAAATGGAACTTCCGCTTTTCGGAACCCTCCCCCCCTCCGGTGTCACATTTGGCACCTTTCAGGGGGGAGGGGGGTGCAGATACCTGTCTAAGACAGGTATTTGCACCCACTTCCGGCATAGACTCCCATGGGAGTCTATGCCTCTTCCCGTCCCGACCGCGCTGTCTGCTGGGAACACACAGCTCCCAGGAGAGAGCGGGGACCACTAGGGACGCACAGCGCGACTCGCGCATGCACAGTAGGGAACCTGGAAAGGAAGCCGCAATGCTTCACTTCCTGATTACCTCACCTAGGATGGCGGCGTCCCCTGCCGACATCGCTGGACCCTGGGACAGGTAAGTGGCCATGTATTAAAAGTCAGCAGCTGCAGTATTTGTAGCTGCTGGCTTTTAATATTTATTTTTTTTGGCGGCGTGGGTGAACCCCCGCTTTAAGGACCAGAGGACTTTTTCCAATTTGGCACTGCGTCACTTTAACTGCTAATTGCACGGCCATGCAATGCTGTACTCAAACGAAATTTGCGTCCTTTTCTTCCCACAAATAGAGCTTTCTTTTGATGGCATTTGATCACCTCTGCCGTTTTTTTTCTATTTTCTACTGTTTGTTATAAAAAAAATCCAATAAACTCAATTTTAGTCATACATTTAGGCCAAAATGTATTCGGCCACATGTCTTTAGTAAAAAAAATGTCAATAAGCGTATATTTATTGGTTTGTGCAAAAGTTATAGCGTCTGCAAACTAGGGTACATTTTCTGGAATTTACACAGCTTTTAGTTTATGACTGCCTATGTCATTTCTTGAGGTGCTAAAATGGCAGGGCAGTACAAAACCCCCCCCCCCCCAAATGACCCCATTTTGGAAAGTAGACACCCCAAGGAAATTGCTGAGAGGCATGTTGAGCCCATTGAATATTATTTTTTTTGTCCCAAGTGATTGAATAATGACAAATAAAAAAAAAAAAAAAATACAAAAAGTTGTCACTAAATGATATATTGCTCACACAGGCCATGGGCATATGTGGAGTTGCACCCCAAAATATATTCAGCTGCTTCTCCTGAGAACGGGGATACCGGGGATGTGTGGGACTTTTTGGGAGCCTAGCCGCGTACGGGCCCCCCGAAAACCAATCACCGCCTTCAGGATTTCTAAGGGCGTAAATTTTTTATTTTACTCCTCACTCCCTATCACAGTTTTGAAGGCCATGAAAAGCCCAGATGGCATAAACCCCCCCCCCCCAAATGACCCCATTTTGGAAAGAAGACACCCCAAGCTATTTGCTTTGAGGCATGTTGAGTCCATGGAATATTTTATATTTTGACACAAGTTGCGGGAAAGTGACAATTTTTTTTTTTTTTTTGCACAAAGTTGTCACTAAATGATATATTGCTCACACAGGCCGTGGGCATATGTGGAATTGCACCCCAAAATACGTTTAGCTGCTTCTCCTGAGTATGGGGATACCATATTTTTTTTTCTTTTTTCAATTTTCAAAACTTTGTGACAAAAAGTGGGGTCTGCAAAATACTCACTATATCTCTCAGCAAATAGCTTGGGGTGTCTACTTTCCAAAATGGGGTCATTTGGGGGGGGGGGGGGGTTTGTGCCACCTGGGCATTCCATGGCCTCCGAAGCTGTGATAGGCAGCGAAGAGTGAAATCAAAAATGTACGCCCTTAGAAACCGTACGCGGCTAGGCTCCCAAAAAGTCTCACACATGTGGTATCCCCGTACTCAGGAGAAGCAACAGAATACATTTTGGGGTGTAATTTCACATATTCCCATGGCATGTTTGAGCAATATATCATTTAGTGACAACTTTGTGCAAAAAAAAAAAATTTGTCTTTTTCCCGCAACTTGTGTCACAATATAAAATATTCCATGGACTCGACATGCCTCTCAGCAAATAGCTTGGGGTGTCTACTTTTCAAAATGGGGTCATTTGGGGGGGTTTTGAACTGTCCTGGCATTTTTGCACAACATTTAGAAGCTTATGTCACACATCACCCACTCTTCTAACCACTTGAAGACAAAGCCCCTTCTGACACTTTTTGTTTACATAAAAAAATTATTTTTTTTTTGCAAGAAAATTACTTTGAACCCCCAAACATTATATATTTTTTTAAAGCAAATGCCCTACAGATTAAAATGGTGGGTGTTTCATTTTTTTTTCACACAGTATTTGCGCAGCGATTTTTCAAATGCATTTTTGGGGGAAAAAACACACTTTTTAAAATTTTAATGCACTAAAACACACTATATTGCCCAAATGTTTGATGAAATAATAAAGATGATCTTAGGCCGAGTACATGGATACCAAACATGACATGCTTTAAAATTGCGCACAAATGTGCAGTGGCAACAAAATAAATACATTTTTTAAAGCCTTTAAAAGCCTTTACAGGTTACCACTTTAGATTTACAGAGGAGGTTTACTGCTAAACGTACTGCCCTCGATCTGACCTTCGCGGTGATACCTCACATGCATGGTGCAATTGCTGTTTACATTTGACGCCAGACCGACGCTTGCGTTCGCCTTAGCGCGAGAGCAGGGAGGGACAGGGGTGCTTTTTTTTTTTTATTTTTTTTTTTTTGCTTTTTATCTTATTTTTAAACTGTTCCTTTCATTTTTTTAAAATCATTTTTATTGTTATCTCAGGGAATGTAAATATCCCCTATGATAGCAATAGGTAGTGACAGGTACTCTTTTTTGAAAAAATTGGGGTCTATTAGACCCTAGATCTCTCCTCTGCCCTCAAAGCATCTGACCACACCAAGATCGGTGTGATAAAATGCTCTCCCAATTTCCCAATGGCGCTGTTTACATCTGGCGAAATCTAAGTCATAAAATGCTCGTAGCTTCCAGTTTCTTAGGCCATAGAGATGTTTGGAGCCACTCTGGTCTCTGATCAGCTCTATGGTCAGCTGGCTGAATCACCGGCTGCATTCTCAGGTTCCCTGTTGAGACAGGAGAGCCAGAAAAAAACACGGAAGACGGTGGGGGGGGGGGGCATTCCCTCCCACTGCTTGTAAAAGCAGTCTAGAGGCTAATTAGCCGCTAAGATTGCTTTTACATGAAAGCCGACCGCTGGCTGAAAAGAATGATACCAAGATGATACCTAAACCTGCAGGCATCATTCTGGTATAACCACTCAAAGTCGTGAATGGCGTACTTGAAGACAAAAAAATGGTTAACAATAAAATACAGTAAACGGTAAGGTATAAAAAATTGCATACCTGAAAAGCAAACATGATAAAACATAATAACAATAAAACATTGCAGAATAGAATACAGTAAAAAAGAGCAGAACAATAGATAGAGAATAGAGAGAGAGAGAGAAGAATAAAACGATAACCATTATTTTTTTATTTCATATTTTTTTTTTTTACACTGTTTTTGTAACTGTAACTTTTATAACGGTAACCGGTTCCAGGTTCGGGTCTCTCAAAATGCGATGGCATCTTGGGAGACCCTGTGAAAGTGTGTCCTAGTCTGTGCAATGCTGTACCCTACGCTAATACTCAACTAGTACATGGTAGCGTTCAAAACATTCACCAGTGCAAAGACCAGGATTGTCAGGACAGGAGGGACAATAATAGCGGGTGTCACGCCTATATCCTCGCTTGCTGCAGACACGCCATCTTTTTTGGGGGGGTTCGTTGGGTAGGGGTACACGGGAGTACATAAAGAAAATGCCTCTCATGCAGCCGACTGCATTTGGTTGGGGATGTTATTGGGGGAAGTACGGGCGCTGCAGAAGTGGTGGGTTCCCAATTAGGATTGGCGAATGCAGCAGGAAGGGCATTATGGGCACGACGGCCTGTGTTTGACTTCTTGGTGGCAGTGGGACACTACTTGTGCTTGCCACCTTACCAGCTTGAACTGCACTTATGGGACTCGCCACGTCATCAAGTGTTACTGCAGTGCAGTTTGACTACAACCGGGGTGTACTAGGCCACTGGTGCTTGCCAGTTCACCAAAACACTACCAAAAAAACTGTTAGCGATCGCAGGGATCAGGCCTGACTCTGCGAACGCTGCAGTTATGCGTTTAGTGTTTTGTAAGTGTCAGTGATCGATCGATACTGCACTTAGGTGGGCTGGGCTAGGCCGGGCGGAGGGGCAAAACGCAGGTGCTAGCAGGTATCTGGGCTGATCCCGCTAACACTGCGTTTTTGGGAACCCTAAACTGCTGGGGACGCTAGTATAGATCTGATTGGATCAGATATTGATCCATTCAGATACTATACTACTAAGGGAGGTGTATGCTGCGTGCGTGGGTGTTAGCGGTACTGGCGCTAACCTGACGCTGCTTGGGGCTGGTGCTTACCAGTTCACCAAAATGCTACCAAAAAAACTGTTAGCGATCGCAGGGATCAGACCTGACTCTGCGAACGCTGCAGTTATGCGTTTAGTGTTTTGTAAGTGACAGTGATCGATCGATACTGCACTTGAGTGGGCTGGGCTGGACGGAGGGGGCAAAACGCAGGTGCTAGCAGGTATCTGGGCTGATCCCGATAACACTGCGTTTTTGGGAACCCTAAACTGCTGGGGACGCTAGTATAGATCTGATCGGATCAGATATTGATGCGTTCAGATACTCTACCACTAAGGGAGGCGTATGCTGCGTGCGTGGGTGTTAGCGGTACTGGCGCTAATCTGACGCTGTCTGGGGCGACGCATATCACCGCCGGGCGATCAGGGGGCTAAACCTTTATTAGGTAATAAACGGCGGGTGCCCTGACACTATAAAAATTAAACGAACTAACCAGCGTCACCCGTAACGGTTATACGGTGATCAGTGGTGAAAGGGTTAACTAGGGGGCAATCAAGGGGTTAACACATTTATAAGATAGTATATGGGGGTCCCTGTCGCTATAAAACGCTGACGGCGAACCTAAATATTTACATCCCTAACTAGCGTCACCAGTGACACTAATACAGCGATCGGAAAAATGATCGCTTAGTGACACTGGCGACAGGGGGTGATCAAGGGGTTAAAACTTTATTAGGGGGGTTAGGGGGGTACCCTAGACCTACAGGGGGCTAATACTAACTGCCCTACCACAGTAACTGTCACAAACTGACACCATGCAGTAATCAGAAAAAAAAAGAAAAACTGCTTGGTGTCAGTGTGACAGGGGGGAGGGAAGGGGTGATTAGGGGGTGATCTGGGGGGGGGATCGGGGGGTAAAGGGGGGTGTTATGTGTGCCTGGCATGTTCTACTGTGATGTGTGTGTGTTGTGCACTCACATTTCAGTCTTCTCTCCTCGGCGCCGGAACGGAAACTGCCGAGCCGAGGAGAGATGACATCACATCCCCTGCCTCTGTGTACTACACAGAGGCAGGGGAAGAATCTCATTGGCTGGGAGCGATCGCGAGGGAGGGGCCACGATCGGATGGCCTCCCTCTCATCTCTGATCGCTGCCAGACCAAAGGCGACCGCCACAGGCACCGGGGGGGGGGTCCGATCGGACCCCCCGCCCGCGGGAAGGCAATCACGTACCAGGTACGTGATTTTGCCTGCCCGTTCCATTCTGCTGACGTATATCAGCGTGAGGCGGTCGTCAAGTGGTTAAAGTTTTGTTTTTTCCCTTTCATTAATGCTATGTTTGCTAGCGCTGTAATATCTATATTATTATTTTGTTCAAGTGGTTAGCACTTAGTGTACAGCAGCTGCACTTTATCCCTATATTTATTGTTTGTTTTCACTTTAGGTCAATTTTAAAAACATTTGTGACACTCACAGTACCGGTTTATATATTTAGTAATATATTTGTATACATCTTGGACAGGCGGTCTACCACAACAAAGATGGTTGTATTTCCTTTTGAAGTGGGCAGATCAACAATGAAATCCATGGAGATTTCTTTCCACAGTTGCTCTGGTACTGGTAGCAGTTTTAACAGGCACCAGGCTTTAGCCCCCTTGTTGCATTGACAGACCATGCAGGAGCGCACGTATTGTTTGCAGTCCGGTTTAAAAGTAGGCCACCAGAAGGACCATGAAATAAGCGCAGTGGTTTTTGTAACTCCGAAGTGACTGGCTACTTGGTGATCGTAAAAAGACTTCAGGATCTGCAGTCTTGCTTGTTTTGGGACAAAGACCTTGTTTTGATGCCATATGAACCCCTCCTGGCTCCAGAGTAGGAAAGTCTCTGCCTCCCTGCATTGGGATGAAGCTTGCTCAATTGTAGACTGGAGATCCTGCTGAAGCAATAGAAAATTCTGTTCTGATAGAATAGTGTTGGGTGTTGCTTCCTCTTTGGTATCAGGGAACATACGAGAGAGGGCATTAACTTTACCATTTTTAGATCCTGGCTGGTAGGTGATATGAAACTGGAAGCGAGAAAAGAACAGGGCCCAGCGAGTCTGGCGGGGTCTCAACCTTTTGGTGGACCGGAGGTACTCCAGATTTTTGTGATCTGTATAGATCATATTGGGGTGACTGGCTCCCTCCAGAAGGTACCTTCATTCTTCCAGAGCTGTCTTTATGGCAAGAAGCTTCCAAACCCCTACATCGTAGTTCGTTCCCAGAAGGCTCGTCTTACGTGAAGAGAAGGCAATGGGGTGAAATAGTGCCTTGGGCCCCTAGCCTTGTGACAAAATGGCTCCTGTGGCAATTTCAGAGGCATCAACCTCCAAGACATAGGGTAGTGCAGGATCAGGGTGTTGAAGGATCGAAGTAGAAGTAAACAGGGATTTAAGGGTATCGAAGGCGGTCTGTGCCTCAGAGGACCATTGGATGCATGTATGCAAGCGGGTAGTTTAAGTGATGGGGGTGGAGAAGCCCTTAATAAATATCCTATAGAAATTGACGAAGCCAACGAACCTCTACACACCCCTCTTATCCACTGGTCCTGGCCAGTCCACAATAGCTTTGACCTTTTGAGGGTCCATAGCAATCCCCTTGGTAGAGATAATGAGGCCTAGAAACAGGATTGATTCTTTCTTGAATCTCACACTTTTCAGCCTTTGCATATAGACCATGTCTCTTAAGAGTGCCTAGCACCTTCTTTACATGAGACCTATGGAGTTCCAGGGTAGCTGAGAAAATCTGAGATTAAAAAGGATTCCATACAGGTAGACAACAACAAAGTGGTCCAAGAATTCTCGGAAAATGTCGATCACCAGGTGCTGGAAGGTGGCAGGTGTGTTGCAGAGTCTGAAGGGCATGACCAGGTACTCGAAGTGGTCGAACGCTGTTTTCCATTTGTCATCCTCTTGGATGTGCCTGCAGCCATGGGATGCCCAAGATGATCGGAAACATGGGAGAATATAGGATGTCCAATCTGAGAAATTTCTGGTGTGACTTTGACAGGCCCTGACGGTACTGATACCTCAAAGCCGCTTCATTCCAGCCTGTGTCTGCGAACCACTTATGGAAGTCCACCATATAATCTTCCACCAGCTGCCCCCTTGGAGTAGGGTGTGCAGGGCAGTTTCAGCAGCGGCCACCCGCTGCGGATCGTCGTACAATTGCGCCATGGCCTCAAAAAAGGCATCTAGGTAATTAATGATGGGGGGCACTTTTGTTCCAGCAGGCCATGGGCCCAGGCCTGGGGTTCCTCAGACAAGAGCAACATCATGAATGCTATGTTGACGGTCATGAGGGAGAACGTGCACGGTTGCAGGGCCAGGTACAGTAGGCAGGCGTTCTTGAAAGAGCAGAACTTCTTCCAGTCCCTGTAGAAGTGCTCAGGGGTTGGTGCCCGGAGTTCGGATGGTGGAACCACTACTGTATGAGTGGAGGTGGTGCGCTCCGATGCAGAAGCAGCTGCTGCAGTGCCGGCAGAGGGTGAGCCTTGATCTGGCTGGGCAGGTGGCGCTGCCAAGTGCTGTAGATGCCTTTCCAGCTGGAAGTAGTCCTCCTGCAAATGTTGCACTGCCTGTGTAAGGGCGGAGACTTGCTGGCACAGAGCCTCTAAAGGGGACACACCTCCATTGGCCTCTGACATCTTGGCTGGATTATACTCTCAGGAGTCAGGGAAAGAGGCCGATCGTTGAGAGGGAGCCCCTTGCTGCTAAGTGCAGTGATTCCCTGGAAGTGATACAGGGAGAGCAGTGCCCAAAGGTGCACAGTTTGCCAGGTTTTTGCTGGTGATGAGCCGTCCACTTGGAGAGAGCAGAGAGTCGCTGGGACGATCGGTAGGGACAATGAGCACTGGATTCGGGTAGGTATCTCCAGTAGGGCAAACTGGGAACAAAAGGTGAAGACAAGCCAGGTATCAGGAACCATGAATCAGACTGAGACAGAAGTATAGTTAAATCACACTTGTTTATTAATAATAATAATAAGGTAAACAGAGTAAGCGTAGTCAAAACAAGCCAGAGTTCAGTAACCGGATTGAGTGGTCAGCAAAGCAAATGTCAGAGAGCCAGATATAAATGTAGTAGTACAGCAAGCAGGATCAGGAGCCAGAATGAACGTCAGCCGAGCAAGTCTTCAACAGGAACGTAGGAGAAAAACTCTGTGATGTTGACAAAGGCGAAGGCAGAGATCAAGTGTGCTGGACGACTTTAAGTAGGCAGAACTGACGAGCAGAATCAACAACAGCTGGGTAACTGTGGAGAGAGATGGGAGCTGGCAATTAGCCGACAGCTAAGCGGCCAGCTGGGAGAAGGAAGGGCTGAGCCCAGCCCTGACAGTACCCCTGCCTCAACGACCCTTCCCCCTCGGAGGAAGTCCCTCCAGGACTGACGAGCAGAATCAACAACAACTGGGTAACTGTGAAGAGAGATGGGAGCTGGCAATTAGCCGACAGCTGAGCGGCCAGCTCAGAGAAGGAAGGGCTGAGCCCAGCCCTGACACCAAGGGTCGTACAAGTGAGATCAGTCAACAAGTATCAGATGTGAAATACAGGTGAGGGAGCAGACAAGAGCATAGTCAGTGGGGCAAGCCAGGGGTTAATCAGGAGAGGATCCAAAGCAGAAGTCAGAACAAGTCGGGTCAGTAACGGGAATCAGAATCACGAAAACACAGGCGCTCATGAAACACTGGGAAGCTGATGATAATTCAGCAAGGGGCGGCTTCAAAAGCAGGCCTAAATAGACCCAGAAGTACTGCCTACATCAGTCACACTGTGTGCCGTGGTGGCCATAATTGTCTTAGGCGGAATTGCCAGTCCTTCTTCGGCCATTTCCCTGGCAAGTACATTTTTGTACACTAAAATCGAATGGGTTTAGTTAAATTGTAATGCATTATTTAAGCATTTCTCCAGAATTTCCAAACTCGTTATATAAAACTGGAGTAAAAATCTAACAACATGTAGTGGGGATGGGGAAGTAAAAAGGAGTGAGGGAGTGCACAGGGCAGAGAACTGGTCTGGGAAGGCTATTAGTTCACACAGTGCTAAGAACTGCTACCTTGCGTGCAGTGGCATCGGGAGGGGGGGCTGATGGGGGCTGGACCCCCGAGTGTGCCCCAAAAAGGCCCGGGTCTAGATATTCCTAAATGCATTATTAGCCCTGAGCCGTTAACAGGCAGCAGGGAACGATCTCCCGCTTATCCAGCACGGCCAAGTGACGTACAAAAAGTCCCGCCTCCGGGAATTGATTCTAATTTTTATCATAGTTTTCATCGATTGACTAAAATTATATTTTGTTTTCATTTATATTTCGTCACTGAAAACATGCAGTTGATGAACATTATGATGAAAATGTTTCTGTTGATTAAATTAACACTGGATTAAAGCTATCATATAAGTATAAACAGCAGGTAAGTATAAACAGCAGCTAATAAGTTGTGGACATTATAAGTGATAAGTGGATAAGTGGACACAAACCAGTTCATACACAGACAAGCGAATGAAAAGGAACAAAAATGTGAGGGAGGGACGTTTACCCACCTGAACTTCTGCTTTCCACTGAGCTCCGCCTATCTGTTAAAGCCCCACTTAAGTGATAAATGGATAAGTGGACACAAACCAGTTCATACACAGACAAGCCAACCTTGCACAAAAAAGATCAGAGATACAATTAAAGATCTTCCAGGAGGTTGTGGTGCTAAATTTGAAAAGATTTGGGGCTGTTGGCTAGGTAGTCTGAGCATATGATAACTGGACTTCTTTGAGCATTTACTTGCATATGATGTCATAATTCCTAATACACCCTGGGGAGGACTTGCAATATGTTGTTTTATACACCATGGTGTTCTGGAAGGGCTGGGAGATGGCAATGGCTACCACTACTATGATTTAGTTGGGATCAGTTGTTAAAGTGGATGTAAACCCTCACATATACCCAGTGAAGTGAACAGCCTCAGATGATACACAGAGATGAAACAAATCTCCCTACATAAGTCTTACATGTATATCTGCAGTCTTCAACATGCTATTTTCTTTAGGAAGTGCACATAGTGTTAGAAACTTTCTTTTCCTGTTCAGCACTGGGAGTGGATTCTTGGCATACAGCCAAGACAGCTGATTGGAGCAAAGACACACACCCACCCTCCACATAGGCAGAGAATTGCAGGGCTGTGCTGTGACAAGACAAGCTCTCTGCTAATCTATTTATAGCAACCTCCCTCAACACAAATTTCAGGCTGGATTTATCTTGGTTGACAGAGAACTTGTCAGAAGTTATCATGCTGATAACAGAAGAACGGAGTAGCAAAAACACACAGCACTTAATGCTTTGAAGTAATTGACATAGGTTAATTTTGGTCCATGTGCATGGTTTGAGAAAATCTTGCTGCATAGAGGTGCTGTCTTCTCCGCAGTCATGTGTGTACCTACAGTACCATTTGTAAAATACAAAAACATATTTATACAGGAGTTTCAGTAGGATATACAATCTCTGTGAAAGACAAAATTATAGTATGTTAGTGGAGGAAATCAAATAGAGCATTAGAGAAGGAGTAAAGTCAATGCCTGTATTTATTATATTATTGTGAAAGTACTACCTTTCCTTGCTGTCTCTGTGTGTATGTGTTGGTATGTGTCAGCTAAACCACATCTTCCACCGTTAACTGAAATTGGGATCTGCTTGCTGTCTCTGTGTGTATGTGTTGGTATGTGGCCTTCTCTATCTATTGCCCTGTGCACAACCATGACATTATTTGTTGCTCCAGACTGTCTTACCTAAGTTTTATATGTTGATCTTATCTTGGTCTCTGGCCTTTTGCTTTCCTGACTTTAGAAGCAAAAAGTCCACTTTGACTGTTAGGCATTCTTATAGTCACTCATGATTAATTAACGAACTTCAACCCCACCCTTATAACAGTATATATTTGAGCATCCTTAAGGGGTGAGCACATTGCTCGGGGTGCACATTGCAGGGGCTTCTTTCTCTAAGTGATTCTTTCTACAAGTGATATGCACTTCAATCTCTGCACTTCAGCGATTGCACGAAGCAAACAAATACAGCAATCTGCACTGGAAAGCACCTAACAGACTGCAGGTGACCCGTCTCTCTAAAAGGCTCTCCTTCCACTCTGTAACATGCGCTCTCTACCTCTGCTTCTGACACTCCTCTCCTCTCTCCTCAAACTCTCTTACCTTCACCCCCCCTCTCCACCCGCCTGCTTATACATATCACCCTGCCTTCTGTCTTCTCCCTACTACTGCTCCTACCAACTCTTGCTCATTCTACATCCATACACTGATAAAACCTCCAGTACTCTGAGACATGCCCCTTCACACAATCCCACATTACCTCCCTCGCCCTCCTGCTTCTCCTAATCTCTGGTGACATATCCCCAAACCCTGGGCCACCATCATCTGTCTTTGCCCATCGCTCCCATCCCCCTACACCCTCTGGCAGGAGCCGTAACCCACAGAACTTGGTCTTTATTCCTCTTTCCAAAACCAGCCCCTGCTTTTCCTGTGCCCTGTGGAATGCACGTTCTGTCTGCAACAAACTCACCGCCCTTCACGACCTCTTTATCACATATTCCTTTAACCTACTTGCCATTACTGAAACCTGGCTTCATGAATCGGACACTATTTCTCCTGCTTCCCTCTCCCATGGGGGCCTTCTCTGGACTCACTCCCCCAGACCAAGTGGACGGAAGGGAGGTGGAGTGGGAATCCTTCTAGCCCCATGCAGCACCTATCAGGTACTTCACCCACCTCCCTCTCTGACACTCTCCTCTTTTGAGGCACATTGCATTTGTCTATTCTCTCCCATTTCTCCAAGAATTGCTGTCATCTACCGGCCCCCTGGACCAGTATCAGCCTTTCTTGATGACTTTTCTGCCTGGCTACCCTACTTTCTCTCTGCTGAAATCCCCACAATCATTCTTGGGGACTTCAACATCCCTGTTAACACTAACACTACTATTACTTCTAAACTTCTCAGTCTCACTTCATCGCTTGACCTGAAGCAATGGATACAGGCTCCTACCCACTCCAACGGCAACACCCTTGACCTTGCCTTCTCCTATCTGTGCACTCCGTGCAACCTTTCCAACAATCCACTCCCACTCTCTGATCACCACCTTATTAGTTTTGCTCCTCTTCTCCCTCCATCCGCTTAACGGTTACCCGTAGAAACCTTCGCCACCTCAACCCTTCTCTTCTCTACTCTGCTACTGATCACCTCTATGACAAAATCTCACCTCTGTCCTGCCCCAACCAAGCTACTTTCATCTACAACAGCTCACTGTCTTCCTCCCTTGACAAGCTCGCCCCCCTCACTACACGCAGAATTAGGCCCCGACTGCTACAACCCTGGCAAACAGATGACACTAGAAGTCTCAGAAAACGTAGCCGTGCTCTTGAGCGCCTGTGGCATAAGACTAAGACCCAGGAAGACTTCACACAATATAAATCTGCCCTCCTAAAATACTACTCCTGCCTTCACACTGCCAAACAGACCTACTTTATCACACTCATTAACACCTTCTCATCCAGTCCACGTCAACTCTTCTCTACCTTCAATACTCTACTCTGTCCTCCACTGCCTCCACCCACCAACACACTCACTGCCCAGGAGATTGCCAATCACTTCAAAACTAAGATTGATACAATTTATGAGGAGATCACCAATGCGCAAAAACCTCCCCCATGCAACACCCCATGTCCACAGATACTATCATTACTTCCCTCATTCAACCCTGTTACTATTACTGAGGTTGCTAAACTTTTATCTAGCACCCATCTAACCACTTGCCCCCTGGATCCTGTTCCCCCGCAAATGCTACGCTCACCCTCTGACTCGATTCTACACTCTCTAACTCACATTTTCAACCTCTCCCTCTCCTGTGGCATCTTCCCAAACTCTCTAAAACATGCGCTAGTCATCCCCATTCTAAAAAAGCCCTCACTGGATCCCATCAATCTCAACAACTTACGTCCAATCTCCTTACTCTCCTTCTCCTCCAAACTTCTTGAAAGACTGGTCTACATCCGACTAAGCGACCATCTGACCATGAATAAACTTCTAGATCCCCTCCAGTCCGGTTTTCGCCCTCAACACTCCACAGAAACTGCTCTCCTTAAACTCTCAAATGACCTACTAATGGCTAAAGCCAATGGACACTATTCGGTACTACTTCTCCTGGATCTCTCTGCTGCTTTTGTCACAGTGGATCACCCCCTCCTCCTCAAAAAACTCCACTCCTTTGGTCTCCGTGACTGTACTCTTCGCTGGTTCTCATCCTACCTATCATACCGCTCCTTCAGTGTCACTTACAACTCTACTTCCTCCTCTCCTCTTCCTTTTTTCGTTGGGGTCCCCCAAGGTTCTGTTCTTGGACCTCTCCTTTTCTCAATCTACACCACCTCCTTGGGTCAGTTGATTGCCTCCCATGGCTTTCAATATCATCTCTACGCTGATGACACCCAAATCTATCTCTCCACCCCCCAGCTCTCTCCATCTGTCACGTCACGCATTACCAATTTACTAGCAGACATATCAGCCTGGATGTCACATCACTACCTCAAACTCAACCTATCCAAAACCGAGCTCATGATATTTCCTCCCTCAGGTGCCACTTCCCCTGCTTTCCCTGTCAATATCAACGGCTCAACTATCAACCCATCTCCCCACGCCAGGGTCCTAGGTGTAATCCTGGTCTCTGAACTAACCTTTCGACCCCACATTCTATCACTATCCAAAGTTTGCCGCCTCAATCTCCGCAACATCTCCAAGATACGCCCCTTCCTAACCAATGTCACCACAAAGCTTCTAATCCACTCCCTGGTCATCTCCCGCCTCGACTACTGCAACTCCCTCCTCATTGGTTTACCTCTAAATAGGCTATCCCCACTTCAGTCCATCATGAACGCTGCTGCCAGGCTCATCCACCACACAAACCGCTCAGCGTCTGCTACACCCCTCTGCCAATCCCTCCATTGGCTGCCACTCAATCACCGAATTAAATTCAAGATACTAACTATAACTTACAAAGCCATCCACAACCTGGCCCCCAGCTACATCTCTAACCTAGTCACAAAATACCAACCTAATCGTTCTCTTCGCTCCTCCCAAGACCTCCTGCTCTCAAACTCCCTTGTCACCTCATCCCATGCTTACCTTCAGGACTTCTCCAGAGCCTCTCCTATCCTCTGGAATGCTCTACCCCAATCCGTCCGTTTTTCTCCTACTTTATCCACTTTCAGACGATTCCTGAAAACTCATCTCTTCAGAGAAGCCTATCTGGCCCCCACCTAACAACTGTACATTTATCTTCTCAATCAGCACATCACCCACAGTTATTACCTCTTGTATCTTTTGACCTTCCCTCTTAGATTGTAAGCTCTAAGGAGCAGGGCCCTCTGATTCCTACTGTATCAAAGTGTATTGTATTTGTACTGTCTACCCTCAAGTTGTAAAGCGCTACGTAAACTGTTGGCGCTATATAAATCCTGTATAATAATAATAATAATAATAGGCATAGAGACATATATTAGCAGTGATATGGTGGCTAGTCTGGGGGCTATACATTCCTTGCTCAGAATTAGTAGTTAAAATAATGCATTCACAAGAAGGAAAACAAGCCATTGACCATACCTGAGATTCTAATCACTTGTAAGTGTAGCACTACCCCCGAAGGAGCTGCTTTTGTTTGTTCAGTCCGTTACTCTGCCTCTCAACCCTAATAACAGCCTCAGCCACCTCTGGCACACATGGCAATCATGTAAGTGCAATGACCAATGAGAAACACACACATTATGATAAAACACAGAAATGATCTTTATTGCAATATTTCTGTGGAAGAATAACAGACAGTAACAATATATATTCAAGTAATCAACTAAATAGCAATAACTGAGATTTAAGAGCAATATAGCTCTCAATTCTATATTAAAGCTGCTTTCAGAGGATTCCAAACCTGAGAATGTCCCCAAGAGCAGAAGCTCACTTAAATGGTAAATAAAGCACAATATGACACTCTAAATCTGATTGGTTACCTTTACTCAGGTTGGCTCTATGAGTCCAGGCAGGAGGTGAAGAAGAAGAATGACCCTCTTTGTGTCAGGCCTCTCTCTCCTGTGCCCTGACACCACAGGCCCAACTTTAAACACTTTTTTCAAATCAACATGCAATGGCTTAACCTCCTAGATAAGCTGTCCCACACACACCCACTGCATATACAGAGCCCTGAATATGTGTGTGTAGATCCGTATAGCACTAATAGCTTCAGTCCTTTTGAAGAAAAGATAAAACTTTGTGTCTTCAGCTAGCCACTTTTGTTGGGGCACTTAAACTCCTGGA
This sequence comes from Lithobates clamitans, assembly GCA_037952925.1. Taxonomy (NCBI): domain Eukaryota; kingdom Metazoa; phylum Chordata; class Amphibia; order Anura; family Ranidae; genus Lithobates; species Lithobates clamitans. The sequence continues at coordinate 852,454 of JBBGZY010000917.1, forward strand.
TAGCAGAGCCAAACAACACAACTGGTCCAAGGTGAGAGGACAATGATGTCTGTATACAGTGTCCCAGAAATTGATAGCCTTATCCTTTATCCCTGTGACAATATAAGTGTCAGCAAGACGACTACCAGCAACGATGTCTGTATACAGTGTTCAAATAACTCCTTCTGTGATACAGTGTCCCTGTTTCCTGCAAATGGGCCTCCCCCATCCTGCAATCAATGCCCAAACGAACGTCCTGGAACAGGCAGGCTCTCCTGGTGACCCGACTGGTCACCTCACACTGGAACGCTTCCCCGTCAGTGCAGGTGCGCCTGAATGTGCACCTGGGATCCCCCTCTCTCAAGCCGGATGTCCCGACTGGCGGAGGAGGCCTGAATTGTGTGGGGAGATCACCTGAGAGACAGCATCTCTCCCTTAGGTCTGATCTCTTCCTCCGCCTTGTGCTGACTGAATTCTCCTCTAGGAATCAAAATGGAGTCTCTCCTTTCCTGCCAGCAGAGCATGCTGGGATTTGGATTCCTGCCTCTTTAAAAGTCAGTAAAGCCACTCTGTGCTGAGACTTTATATTCCAGAGTCCTTTGCAGCTGCTTCCTGCAGCTTAGAACAGTCCCTCTGATTGGCTCCTGTAACTGTGCCTTTAATTGGCTTCTCTTCAGCCAATAGGCCCACATGGGAGGCTGCAAAGTGAACAGCTCTGTGTGAGCCAGTGAGGAGAGGGAGGGGGGTGAAAAGCCCATTCAGGGACTGACAGGCAGCTCTCTCCTTCTTTCAAGCTGGAAAGCCTGTGTACATCGAGGAGGCCAGCTTGGCAGGTGATTGCAGGTGACAGAATGAGGCATCCGCTACACAAGCATTGTGAGTTTTAAAGTATTTTCCAATTCAAAAGCAAAACTGTCATTTATTGCAGCATTCAAATCCTTAAATGTGATAGCTGCATTCGTTTTCTTTTTTGGATTTGCTTGTCTTTATTTTCTTGGGTGTCTCTGGGTGGCTCCAGTCCATAGAAGAGGAATGGAACCACCCTTGCACAGTAGCATTGTAAACCTGTGGAGAGGGTAGTGTTGATGCACTAGTAGATTAGATGGACTTGACTAGTAAATCAAAGCTGAACTCCAGCTAACCGTTTTAAGCAGTTACTGCAACAGTGTATTTTTTCCTCTTTTGAAATAAAGGTTTGCAAGCAGACAGCTTTTTATTTCACAAGGAATGTGCTCTGTTTTCTATTGAATGTACTCTGAGCTGCTGTTGAGCTACTTTGGTGTTGCATGTGGCCCATGGTTTGTGCACCAAGGAGACAGTCGCCTGGTGTGGCAGTAAATAGCCAGGTTAGAAGGTTGTTTACCAATTTCCATAGGCACCATTACACATACAGTATCAAGGTTGAATTATCAACAAACTGAATTGTTAAGTAACTCTGAATAACAGCCTGCAGAAGACATATGCAATATGTGTTGTAGAAGGGTATGAAGCACTGTGTGGGAGGAATAACAAATAAGAGAAAGAGACAGAGACAAAAAAAAAAGGAGGGGGGAAAAGGGAGAGAAAAGAAAGGAAAAAAATGAGTGAACCCATGTGACAAATATATAAAGCTGTTAACTGATATATCATGCACTGAAACTCTATTCCCTAGAGTCCGAAATTATTTAATGGTATAACATAGTAGTCTTAAATTTGAACCATTTTGCCCATGTCTTAAGGTACTTCCTGGTTAGCCCTTTATTCCTGCAAGTTAATTCTTCCATTAGACAGAGCTCATCAACCCTAAGGCCCCTTTCACACTGGGGCGGTTTGCAGGCGTTATTGCGCTAAAAATAGCGCCTGCAAACCGCCCCTAAACAGCCTCCGCTGTTTGTTCAGTGCGAAAGCCCGAGGGCTTTCACACTGAAGCGGTGCGCTGGCAGGAGAAGAAAAAATCTCCTGTCAGCCGCATCTTTGGAGCAGCGCAGCTATACCACGGTAATACCGCGGCCAAAGCCGCGCTATACGAAGGGTTTTAACCCTTTTTCGGCCGCCAGCGGGGGGTTAAAACCGCACCGCTAGCGGCCGAATACCGCGGTAAAACAGCACTAAAAATAGCGCTGTTTTACCGCCAACGCCCCTTACCGCCCCAGTGTGAAAGGGGCCTTAGTAGCCATTGCGAAATAGTAAGTATAGATCGCTTATCCCAATATAATGGGATAAGAGATTTACCCACATTTAGTAGATGTTGAGTCATAGTCATCTTATATTGACCGATTGATTCATTCGTACAGTGAAATAGGAATGTCGATGGTTCAGGTCTAATTACTCCCCAATGTATAAGGGAGATCTGCCTTGCCACTTCCTCCCAAAACTGGCGGATCTTAGGATAAAACCACCATACGTGCCCGTGTGGCTCGGTGTTCACAGTCTCCAGCACAGGGGTGAGTTTGAAGTGTACATTGCATACAATTCCACTGGTGTATAATGCAACCGAGTAAGGAGCTTAAAATTTACCGCCACCATTCTGCATGAGGTAGCAGACATATAGGAGAGTTGTATAGCCTTATCTTTTTGATTATCTGTAAATTTAATTTGTGAGTCTACTTCCCACCGGCATGTATAATATAAATAACCCAACTTTAGCAAGGTCAGCAAAGCTTTATAAAAAAGTGAAATACAATGCTGTGGTGAGTCCTTAAGTTGCATAATTGCCTCTATCTTCAGTTCTTTTAAAGAGCGGATGGTTACATAGTTGGAGAGGCTGAAAAAAGACAGTTGTCTGTCCAGTTTAAGTGTAGGTGTATGTGTATCAGTGTCTATAATGATTTCCCACATCCCTGTATGTTGTGTCCTTTAAAATGTCCATATATCCATACTCCCCGCAGCCACCGCCAATTGTGGGAGAGAGTTCCACATCCTTATTGCCCTACGCTGTTTAAACCCCCTACGCAGTTTAAAGTTAAACTGCTTCTCCTCCAGTCTCATTGTGTGGCCCTGTGTCCTTTTACACTCCCTATGACTGATTGGTTTATTTCCTATGCTGGGATCCCTATTGAGATATTTGTAGATCGCTATCATGTCCCCTCTTAAGTGTCTCATCTCCAGCAAGAAGACATTTAGTGTTTGCAGTCGTTCCTCGTAATTGAGGTCCTCCAGTCCCCTTAATTGTTTTGTTGCCCTTCTTTGGACTCTCTCCAGTTCTAGCATATCCCTTCAGAGGACTGGTGACTAGAACTGGACAAAAAACTCCAGAAGAGGCATAACCAGAGTTTTATAAAGTGGCAGAATTATAGTTTTGTCTCTGGAGTATAGCCCTTTTTTATGCATGCTAATATTCTGCCTGCTTTTTTAGCTGCAGCTTGGTAATGCATGCTGTTGCTCAATCTGTCATTTATTAGCACCCCCTAGATCCTTCTCCATCCTTGATTCTCCCAGCTGTTCTCCACCTAGTGAATATTTTTTATTTATGTTTTTTTTTACCCCAAGTGCATTACTTTACATTTCTCCACATTAAACCTCATTTGCCATTTTTCTGCCCACTCCTTTATTTTATTCAGGTCATTCTGCAAAATGTGTATGTCCTGATGAGAGTTTATTACGCTTATCTTTGTGTCATCCGCAAAAACTGAGACTGAACTAGTTATCCCATACTCTATATCATTTATGAATATGTTGAATAGAATTGGTCCCAAGACAGTTGTGGGGTACCCCACTTACCACTCCAGACCAGTCTGAGTATATGTTATTTATCACTATCCTTCAGATCCATCCCTGTAAGCAGTTTCTTACCCGAGCACAAACCCTATGGTCCAAGCCTGCAGACCTCAGCTTGTAAATTAAGCATTTATGGGGGACTGTATCAAATGCTTTTGCAAAGTCTAGATACACCACATCCACAGGCCTCCCCCTATCTAGATGGCAGCTCACTTCCTCGTAGAATGTTAGCAGATTGGTCTGGCAGGAATGTCCTCTCATAAACCCATGCTGATTACCACTAATGATATTCTTCTCCTCAGTAAGACTTTGAAAATAGTCCCTAATCATCCCCTCCAATAATTTACCCACTATTGATATGCTGACTGGCCTATAATTCCCAGGAATATGTCTCTACCCTTTTTTGAATATTGGTACCACGTTGGCTTTTCTCCAATCAGCTGGTACCAATCCTGTCATTATGCTGTCCACAAAGATCACGTATATTGGCCTAGCTATAACTTGACTGAGTTCTCTGAGGACTCTCTCACTTAAATATGTTAAGTGAAATAAAGGTTAATTAACATACACACTGATTTACACTACAGGACGAGTTGTGGAACTGACACAATGGACAAACAGACAAATGGGAAGAGTTGTGGAACTGACACAATGGACAAACAGACAAATGGGGAAACAAACAAAAAACACATAACAAGGTCCGGACGCTGAAAAACCATACACACAGAGATCGCCAGTGGAAAAAACACATAAGGGATGGTGCAAAAAAATGCACCCAGAAAAAATCCTATTTAGGCGGACTATGTGTGTATGGCCCCCCAGGGGCTGCAGAAGAGCAAGCAAATGTTGTAAGCGGCTGGATACTGAATGGAAACTAGCAATGATTATAGCTGGCAGTGGAGGATCTCAGTCAACCGTGCAATAAAAGGAGCTGCAAAAAATAACACCTCAAAATAATGCACCGAGCAGACACAGGAAATCAAGTGAAAATATGGCAACTGTCAAATGGGGGAATCCCATGAGGTGGACAGATATATTCCTGTGGCTGTTGACATCAGGTACAAAGGTCCCAAGAGACTGTGGGTGTAATCTGCACTTATGCGGGAATGTAGTTGATGATGAGCATCCTGCTGTGTGCCTTAAGTAGGCTCAGAGTTCATGGACAACATACTATAGTGAGTCACAGCAGGAGAGTATCTACATGTGCATGCTGCATCCACAGAAAGGGTTATCATGTAGCCACTGCAATAATAAGAAATACCATGCCTATGTACAGTGACATGTATTTCCCAAGTCCAGACAAAATGGGATAAAATCCCGATTAGGCAATGTGTAACATGTCAAATGAATGGAATGGGCAGTACAGAAATTGCAGGGATTGTGGTAATTGCTAAGATATTTGCTCTGCAAGTGGTGTAAAGTCACAGACAGGGTCCTACATTACGGAATCCTCAAGGCAGGTGGAGATGAATGAATACCATTTCCTATGGCCGCCACAAATGGAGTCCTCGTTATATGTCTCAGGCCGTTCTTGGCCCATTGAAGAGACGAAGCTGGTACACGCTGGTCGCTAATGCGCTGATGATGTGGAGCACGCTGAGTATACCGCAATGGTACCGAGTGGATTCCTGGCTGGTCCGTAGATGGAGACGATTGTGAAACGGCTTTATGCTCTTTGTATGCCTAGTGGATGGGGGACCAGGTGAACGGCGTCACGTGACCGAGATGACTTTTTTTGCAGCTCCATTTATTGCGTGGTTGACTGAGATCCTCCACTGCCAGCTATAATCAATGCTAGTTTCCATTCAGTATCAAGCCGCCTTATGACATTTTCTTGCTCTTCTGCAGCCCCTGGGGGGCCATACATATACAGTCCGCCTAAATGGGATTTTTTCCGGGTGCATTTTTTGCACCATCCCTTTTCTTCCTGGAATGTTCCTACCTGCTGGTTCGCCCAGGCAGCAGCAACACCTCCCATGGGTGAATGGCACCTGGTCTGTATTCATTTAATTATATGGTGAAGGTGCTATTTACGGATACGTCACCTTTTTGTGTTTTTTTTTTCATTGACTCCGGCCTATGTTAGCCACGTGGGTATGTCATGTGTTGTGTTACTAGCACTACAGTCACTGTTGGTAAACCCTTCTTTTTTCTGCGTAAAAACTGTGGCGAAGAAGGCATTTAGTACAGTTGCCTTCTTTGTGTCATCTGTAACCATCTTCCCATCCTCATCTTTTAAGTGTACAATGTGCTCCGATTTTGTCTTTTTACTGTTAATATATCGAAAGAAAAATGTTGGGTTATTTTTACCCTTTTCCGCTATGTGTCTCTCGTAATCCTTTTTAGCCGTCCTGATTGCGATTTTACATTTCTTATTGCATACCTTGTAGTGCTCTAATGCTGATGGTGATCCATTCCCTTTTTTTTTTTTTAAAGGCCATACTTTTCTACTTGATGAGGCTACTCACTTTACGGTTTAACCGTTTAACCACCCAGGTTTAATTTCCACTCTTCTATATTTATTGCCCATTGGAATGCACAGTTTGATACCTTTGTTTAATTTGCTCCTAAAGCATTCCCATTTCTCTTCTGTGTTCAATGATTCCAGAATTTGGTCCCAATTAATGTCATGTAGCAAGGACCGCAGTTCAGGAAAATTGGCTTGTTTGAAATTTAGTGTTTTCGTACTACGCATATGCCTCCTTTTCCTATGATTTATGCTAAACAGGAGGTTGCGGGAGACTCCGGATAAACTGAAAAAACTATACATATCTCCACTGATCCATGAATGTTGGCTGGTCTGCTCCGCACAAGGACATTAATAGTTTAATCTTTGATTCCTTTATCACTTGATGTAATAGTGGTGTCGACTCTGGAAACCCTGATTCAAAACCTTTGTCTAGAACCCCTGGCATAAAATATTCATGTTTCAGCAAAGGCATTATTGGGGAATTATTTTTCCTCCTCCTACCTTCCTTCTATTCCTTTGAGAGGAAGAGGTTGGAAATTAATCATTTCAATTTATAGGGCATGCGTTTAAAATGAATGAAAGTGGACAAGGAGGGGCGTTACTTGTTAGTAACCTGGGGGAAGATTTGGTAATGATCCTGGTGTATTATGCCCCCAATACAAACCAGGTGGCCTTTTTCCATTCTTTGCTTCGTTCCTTGGCTCTGGAATTCGAGGGAGATGTCATTTTAGCTGGGGACTCTAACTTGTCGCTGGACCACATATTAGATAAGTCCCATCTTTCCCACTTTCAATCCCCTTCTAAACAATGCCGCAAATTTACTCAGCTGTTACACCATCATGACCTTATTGATGCTTGGAGGGAGGCCAATCCTACCACTCGAGACTATTCCCACTTTTCCAGAGCACATAATCGTTATTCACGTATTGATCATGTGTTTCTCCCCTCGGGTCTACTGCCCAAACTGATCTTGACTAAAATAATTTTGAAGCCCTGGTCTGACCACGACCCCGTAATATTGATGTTCACTAATTTATCTATCAGATTGGCTAAGTCCCACTGGCAATTGAATGAATCTGTACTTACTAATGAATCTTACTGTTTAGACATCCTTACCCACCTGAAAACCTATTTTGATATTAATAAGGCAGAGGATACCACCCCTGCCATCAATTGGGTGGCCCATAAGGCCTTCGTACGGGGCTTTTTGATCCAATTGGCATCTAAACTTAAAAAAGCTTGTGATGAAGTATTTCGTACCAAGATTAGGGAATATGAAGACCTAGCAACTCAACACAAACATTCCCCACACCCTGATTTGTTGACTAAACTTGAACAGGCACGTACAGAACTTAATATTTGTCTCACCACAAAGGCAGAGAAACATTTACGCTAAGTTTTTTACTTGGCGGGACCGACCGGGTTTGTTGTTGGCGCGTAAGCTTACCCCTAAACATTTACAGCTCTTCCAAAAATCAGACTTTCAAATGGCAATCTCTCCCAACGTCCCCAAAACGTTCTTCAGGAATTTCAAGATTTTTACACTAAATTATACAACCCATCCCAGGGTAACATTCCTGTTTCCATTAATAGTTTTTTGCACACCTTATCTCTGCCATCTCTCACGGAATCCCATAGAGAACTTATGGACCAATCCATTACCTGTGAGAAAATACATACCACTATTAAGATATTGTCATTACATAAATCACCGGGCCCTGATGGCCTCCCTAATATTTACTGTAGCACTTACCCCCAAAGGAGCTGCTGGTATTTGATTGGGCTTACCATTCTTTTACTGTTTCACCATATCTGTCATAGGGGTCCCATTAAAGACTTCTTTTTAGTAATTTTAGCTCCGACACACAGTCTCTTTCTTCCATGCTTTATTTTAGAAAAACACATGCAATAGAGGGATGAAAGGTTTAGGGGGAATTCAGGTACCTTGAAATTGCAGATCAGGAACACTCTCTTTGATCCAGAGGGCAACAGCTCCACAACTGGATTCAGCAACCACCGGACAGGCCTCTCTCACTGACCTAGCAGCCGATCTGATGCTCAGTCATAGTCTCTGCCACAGACTTTAAGATTTGGTGTAGCTGTTACACAATCCTCTGCCACAGGATTGGGTAATTAATCAACTTGTTGCAATATCAAAGGCTTAATCACATAGTACCGGTTCCCTTCTTCCGAACTTACGGTACTGTGTGGTATGTGACCCGGGATGCATCCTCCAACCGAGTCTCCAGGCTCTTCTAGAGGCACCGGCCTTATTGCGCAGTCCTCTCCTGAAAAGTCCTCCCCTGGATTCTCCAGTCGCTCGGCTTCTTCCCGCAGGCAAGACAGCACAGGACCATCCCTGGATCAAGAGGCCCCAAGACTTTTGGGCCTACCTTCAGTAACGACGCCTCAGGCAAGCCGGCTCGAGACAAACTTGACAGCAGCGACACAACTTAGGCCAGGAGGGCCATCAGGTCGGAACTCCTTCTTTGTCAAGGGGTCTATCCCTCTCCCAGAATGCACAGCAGGCAGACCACACCCACTGACTGTTTCCGGGCAAGTAGGCACTCAATACACCCATATTAGCGCGGTTATTTCTTTTTTATTAGTTATTTTAGTGCACATCTCACTGTTTAACTGCTGCTTTTTGGGGGGATAGTTTCTATAGGTAGCGCAGTATTTTTTTGTTTTTTTGTGTTTACTCAATACACCCAGCTTGTTGCAATTTCCAACCTTGGCCGAAATAATAGGGCACCATCCCTAGGCCAAGGGGAAACCCACACAACCAGCCAAGCTGAAACAGAACCAGAATTTACAATAATTGCAGTCTGAGCTAAACTACAGCTTCAGACAACTAAATTTTTACTTATAGCGTCTGTATTAAAAATACCAGCGCTACATACTCCCCCTGCTGCAATAGACGATATTCTCATCGTCTGGAAAAGAAAAGACTCTCAGACCTGAGAGTCAAGTACCTGAATTCAAAACTTGGATAGGAAAGGGAAAAAAGGTAAAGCGGCAACAAATTGTACATTTACCGGTAATACACACAGGAGAATTATGCCCCGTACACACGGTCGGATTTTCCGATGGAAAATGTCCGATCGGAGCATGTTGTCGGAAATTCCGACCGTGTGTGGGCTCCATCTGACATTTTCCATCGGATTTTCCGACACACAAAGTTGGAGAGCAGGAGATAAAATTTTCCGACAACAATTCCGATCGTGTGTACACAAATCCGGCGGACAAAGTGCCACGCATGCTCAGAATAAATAAAGAGATGAAAGCTATTGGCCACTGCCCCGTTTATAGTCCCGACGTATGTGTTTTACGTCACTGCGTTCAGAACGATCGGATTTTCCGACAACTTTGTGTGACCGTGTGTATGCAAGACAAGTTTGAGCCAACATCCGTATGAAAAAATCCTAGTATTTTGTTGTCGGAATGTCCGAACAAAGTCCGACCGTGTGTACGCCCTGCCTATTACAGTGACATATTTCCCCAGATCTGACTCTCTATCTAAACCACCCACTCTCCAGCAGCTTGACAGAAGATCCAGTTGAACCTGAAACAGAACACAAAAGTCAAAATCCAAGACACACATATCAATATACAACAGAGGAAGCAAAACCATCTCCCAGAAGATGAAGCATTCTTTCCCCAGCATTTTCCGTTTTTTTTTTTGTTTTGTTGTTTAAGTGCAAGAATTTTGACCATAGTTGTACAAACTCCTACCACCTAATGGCAGAAACACATTATAACAAGTCCTTGATGCAGGTACAAGAGCAGGTAGAAAATCTTGACTCGCAGATGGCATTTAACTAACACTACCTAACTATAGTCCCCACAGTCCTCACAGCATAAAGATTTTCTTCTTTCCAGAACTGGCATTAACAGAACAGTCACTGACAGATCACCAATAAAAGCGAGGATCAGGCAATGTCAAAGCTTTTCCTTGTGCATCCACAGTGGTAGTAAAGTATATAACGTCATCCTAGCCCGGCCGGCAGATGACCACTTTATCCGCGTAAATATGTTTCCCGTATCTCCAGTGCAAAAGACATCCGTTAAAACGATCATCCATATCTGAAGAACAACCTGTTTTCCTGAAAGGCTTCGGCACTTTTAAGTAGTCCCAAACATCCTCACGGTACCAGCTCTCTGTGTTTTCCTCAATCTCTCTCATGATCTCTCTGGAAAAATAGGGAAACTCTAGTCCATACTCAGTATCTACTCGTTTGTTCAGCAACTGCTGTGATCGGGCAAGCCTCGGCAGAGATTGAGTGCTTCCCAACCCAGGAGGTACACAGGAAGTTGGCGATTTGTGCACCATACTCACAGGCAATTTCTTTGGCCCAGACAAACTAATATTTTAAGTGACAGTCCCGCTAGCAATTGCAGGGGTTTCCATTCGAGGTGATGTACTCCCCGAGTCCATTGGTATCCAATTAGACAGATTAAAGGCTGAAGCAACATCATCAACATTTGCCCATAGCATCTCCAGAGACATGGTTTCAAACAAGTCATCGTCTCCGGAGACATCTGACAGAGAGTTTATTTCAGATTCCTGTAACTCCTCTGCGGGCACATATTTGCAAACAGTCCCTTTATGTACATTCCCCTGAGATCTCTCACCCGTTCCTGTCGTGGATTCCTCAGGGATAACTTCTTTCGCTCTATCTGGTTCAGGTAGTCTCTGGGGTAGGCCTCGACCATGGCCGCGGGAGGCTTTCACGTATTCCACCTTCTTTTGAGCGGGTGCAGCAGAGTGGGTAGTTGTAGAAGTGACAGCGGTAGTAGTGTCCACTGTTAGTTCTCGTATAGCAGTAAAAGCGCCACCCCCCTCAGGAACGCTTGAGGTAGCAGATTTGGAGAAGATAGTCCCAGCCATAGGAGCAAACGTAGCAGTCTCCTCTATGGCGATGCCCATGGCCCTGTCCATCCTGTAGGCACGGGGTGGCATGGTGGATTGTTCTACGGCAAACAGGTACTCCCCGCAATGTAGACATCGGACAAATGGACGGGGACTTGCAAATAGTCCTTCACACCTGTTGCATAACATACCCAAGGCCTCGAATCTCCCGTTGTGTAGAGTATGAAATGCCCATGCGGCTTCAGGCGAATACCAGTGTCCGTCAGCAACATTCCAGGCAGCCTGACACTTGTAGTGGTACCCCCAGGGAACATTCTGGGTCCCATAGCAGACTGCATTCCTGGCATTGCAACAATCAGATCTCCCTTCTGAAAGTTCAGACACACACGCGGTGTCTCACGCAGCAAGTAAACAGAGGACTTCTCCCACTGGTTCTTCTGGTCACGCAGCTCCCGGGCTTTCTTGACTCCACCCACAGCTCACGCGGCTAGGTAATGACCTTGCAATTAACCCCTTTTTAGAACAATGGCACAGTCCAGAACCCTCTATTGCATAAGTTCCCGGTGAACAGTTTGTTTTAGCTGCAATAGGTAACGGTAAATCCCGGACTTGAGCCCCCAAATGTAGCACTTACCCACGAAGGAGCTGCTGGTATTTGATTGGGCTTACCGTTCCTTTACTGTTTCACCATATCCATCATAGGGGTCCCATTAAAGACTTCTTTTTAGTAATTTCAGCTCCGACACACAGTCACTTTCTTCCTGAAATTGCAGATCAGGAACACTCTCTTTGATCCAGAGGGCAACAGCTCCACAACTGGATTCAGCAACCACCGGACAGGCCTCTCTCACTGACCTAGCAGCCGATGTGATGCTCGGTCATAGTCTCTGCCACAGACTTTAAGATTTGATGTAACTGTTACACAATCCTCTGCCACAGGATTGGGTAATTAATCGACTTGTTGCAATATCAAAGGCTTAATCACATAGTACCGGTTCCCTTCTTCCCAACTTACGGTACTGTGTGGTATGTGACCCGGGATGCATCCTCCAACTGAGTCTCCAGGCTCTTCTAGAGGCACCGGCCTTATTGCGCAGTCCTCTCCTGAAAAGTCCTCCCCTGGATTCTCCAGTCGCTCGGCTTCTTCCCGCACGCAAGACAGCACAGGACCATCCCTGGATCGGTAGGCCCCAAGACTTTAGGGCCTACCTTCAGTAACAACGCCTCGGGCCAGCCAGCCCCGAGACAAACTTGACGGCAGCGACACACCTTAGGCCAGAAGGGCCATCAGATCGGAACTCCTTCCTTGTCACGGGGTCTGTTCCTTAAGTACCCTCTCCCAGAATGCACAGCAAGCAGACCACACTCACTGACTGTTTCCAGGCAAGTAGGCACTCAATACACCCAGCTTGTTGCAGTTTCCAACCTTGGCCGAAATAATAGGGCGCCATCCCTAGGCCAAGGAGAAACCCGCACAACCAGCCAAGCTGAAACAGAACCAGAATTTACAATAATTGCAGTCTGAGCTAAACTACAGCTTCAGACAACTACATTTTTACTTATAGCGTCTGTATTAAAAATACCAGAGCTACATTACTATAAGAAATTTTCTGAACAGTTAGCGCCTCACATGGCTCTCTACTTTAATTTTTTGCGAGATGGTGGAAAAGTCCCTTTAGATGAAAATAGGGCATACATCAGTTTAATTCCCAAACCACACAAAGACTCCACAGACATCCTTAATTACCGTCCTATCTCATTGATTAATTGCGATCTCAAAATCCTAAGAAAACTTTTAGCGTTACGTCTTGATACTTTTTTGGCGCAATACATCCACAAAGATCAATCTGGCTTTATAACTGAACGCCAAACATTGGATCAGATTCGTCGCTCCATAGCGTTGATCTCTGCGGTACATTCTAAATGGGATGCTCCTGTATCGAGGGAACTATTACTTCATTGGACCTTCATAAGGCTTTTGATAGCTTAAACTGGGACTACTTATTTACTATCCTGGAAGCTTTCGGATTTGCCTCTACCTTTATCTTATTGCTTAAACAACTTTTTAGTAACCCGTCGGCCCAGGTTTCCATCAGGGCTTAAAGATCAGCATCGTTTTCTATCCAACGAGGAACAAGACAGGGTTATAATAGTTTTGCATGGCACGTGTGATATACTTTATTGCATCCATTGATTTTTTCAAAGATTAGGGCACATGTCACTTTTATATTCATAATATTGGAAGAGTTGATTGAATTATTTATTTATTAACATATTGCTTTAGATGAAATATAGCACAAGACACTTTGGATAATTTTGCATGTCACGTGTGATGTACTTTATTGTATTTATTGATTTTTTCAATGTTTAGGGCACAAGTCACTTTAATATTTATAGCATTGGAAAAGTTGATTTATTCATTTATTTTATCTCTGGAGAAGTTGATTGATTTATTTATATATCAACATATTTCTTCTGATGAAATATAGCACAAGACACTTTGGATTTAAAATATAATTTTAAATATAATTTTCCACACTTACAATTCATTTAGGAAACCGCTCCTATAAATAAGATTTGGGACGGCGCCACACTCACACATTTTTTCGTTCACAACAAGACAGGGTTGCCCTCTTTCCCCATTGTTATTCGCCCTAGCAATTGAACCCCTAGCTGTAGCAATTTGATCTCATCCTAATATACATGGCATATGTTGTGGGCAATGGGAAACCTAATCTTTTGACCCTGTTCCACCAATTGTCCCAGATTTCAGGGCTCTCTTTAAATACCCAAAAGACGACGGCCCTTAATATTTCTTTACCCCCCTCAATGGTCTCGACCTTACGAAACACCTATAATTTCCAATGGGCACAAAACTCCCTCCCATATTTAGATATCCAACTGACACCCTCGATCGATACTCTCTATCGGCTAATTATCCCCCACCGGCAGGATCGTCTCCGGGAGGATCTTCAATGATGGGCAGACTATCCCTTGTCCTGGTTTGGTAGAATCAATTCTATTAAGATGACTTTTCTACCTAGGTTACTTTATTATTTTAGGACTTTACCGATTGTGGTTCTGAGGGGAGATATACAGCGACTGCAATCGGACGTCCTCCGTTTTATTTGGAACAATAAGAAACCTCAAATGAATAACTTGACACTGTACGTCTCAAAACGGTCTGGTGGCGTTGGCCTCCCTAATCTACAAGCTTATTACAAAGCGGCTCAAATAACCCAGCTTTCTTACACAACGGCCAAATGATCTACACCCCTCTGGGTCTCTATTGAGGCCCTCACGTGCCACCGTTTCACTATAGGTTCTCTAATGTGGCTCCCTAGCCATCTTCTCCCTCCTATTTTGTGCCCTACCCTGTCTCATTCACTAGCAGTCTGGGACAGAGTACGACATCGTAAGCCTCTGTCCTCCCCATATACTCCACTAGCTCCCATATTCTTCAAAGCTGAATTCTCTCCCGGAATGACTCCAATGCTATTCCTATGGTGGCTCAACAAAGGGCTCCTTAGGATAGGAGACTACCTTAATGGGGATCAACCGCACTTAATGCAACATGTTAAAAACACATTTCAGATGCCCTCCGGCGAACTATTTTGATATAATCAGATTATTTCTTTTGTACGATGTAAACTTAACCAGTTGGATGGACCCCTTATACTTACAAAATTTGAATTATCTTGCCAAACGAGGGGCCTTTTACGGGGAAGGATATCTACAATATACACTATCCTTACTGACCCGAAGGCTAAGCTCCATTACATGAATCAATGGGAACGGGACTTGAATACCACGTTGGATCGGATTGGCAAGATATTGCCTATGCTTTATCCAAAATATCAATCAATACAACATTATTTGAAGCAAATTATAAAACACTTCTACGTTGGTATTTGGTCCCGACCAGAGTCGCAAAGATGCACCCATCTGCGTCGCCCACCTGCTTCAGGCATTGTGGCCAGATGGGTACAATGTTTCATATTTGGTGGCAGTGCCCTGTGGTCACTAGATTTTGGATTCGTATATTTAACTGAATATATTCTGTGACGGGGGTTAATATACATAGATACCCGGAACCAGCGCTTTTTCAAAAACTATCTGATGTGGTCCCCAAAAAATCGAAACGAATCACATATATGTTTTTGGCAGCTAGAATTACTATTGCTAAATACTGGAAGCAGTCGATGGTTCCTCTTAATTACGTGAAGAATAAACTTAGCTGGATCATGGTTAATGACAGAATTACCTGTGTCCTTCGCAATTCTACCAAGAAATTAAATGCAACATGGGACCTATGGATACGTTATCTATCTACACCTTAAAGCGCTTCTGGCTGATCCTCTTCTTTCTTTCCTCTCTTTCCTCTCTCTTTTTTTCTTCTTTCCTTTTTTCTTTCTCTCGATTTATTTCCTTTTCTCTCTTTTCTTTTTTTTAAATTTATGTTGATCTGGTTATTGTTGCTAACTATAAGATGCTATGAAAGAACATATACCTCTATGCTGACATGATACTAGTAGAAATGTATACAGGGGGTTCCCTTTTTCCCTCCCCCTCCCTACCCTTCCCAATCCCCCCCCCTCTTTTTTTTTCCTCCCCTCTGTTCCTTACAACATACATTTTTCTCCTTGTGCAAGTCATTCCTAATGCTATAAGTTAAAGTAGCTTGATGGGACAACCTGCAACCGGTCCCTATTCGGTTAGAAATGTATTTTTTGACTCTACAGTGAATGACTTAACAAAAAATAAATAAAGAGGGGAAAAAAATTGTTATTGTGTTACATGGCTATGTTAATTGGCACTCCTGCCACACGCATTTTGCGTTGCGTTTGCTCTGTTTCTTATCCAAAGGTTCTATGTTTATGATTATTTGTAAAGTAGCACTACTTGAGGGTGCTCGATTTTCATTCCTGTTTTTGTCACTTGTGCCTTATACAACATTGTTACTTCAATAAACATATTGAAATAAAATGAATGAAAGTTACATTTCCGATTGGAACATGTTGAAATTTTAACTACATCTGTTGTAGGGAACAATAATAGGAACATATGATTTAAGGGATGTTCCAATGGTATTTATGAGGCCTGACATATACTGTATTGTACTGTTTTCTTAATTGTTTTTCTATTTAAAATAGCAATAAAAATTAAAATAAATAATTACCGTATTTATCGGCGTATAACATGCCGGCGTATAAAACGCACCCCAATTTAGGAGGGAAGTTTCAGGAAAAATACGTTTTTTTTAAAATAAACCACTTTGAAGCAAAATAATGGTCAGTGAGCATCAATGCAGCCTAATCTGTGCCCATCTGCAGCTTCAGTACAGCCTGATCTGTGCCCATCTGCAGCCTAATCTGTGCCCATCTGCAGCTTCAGTGCAGCCTGACCTGTGCCCATCTGCACCCTGATCTTTGCCCATCTCCCCCATTGATGCAGCTCACCATCTCTCCTCGCAGGAAATCACAGAGTCATCAGTCATCATCTGTTTACTCGGCTTTCAGTCGGCAGTCACATACACAGTCCTGACTCCGCCATCGGCATTGGACCAGCTCCTGTGATAGACAGAACACTGGTCCAATGCCGGTGGCGGAGGCGGGACTGTGTCTGTGACGTGCGAGCCAAGTTAGAGCAGAGCAGAGAGCTGAGTGGAGAGAAGTTGATGGCTCGTTGATTTCCGGTGGCACTCGTCCCCCTCCTTCCCCTCCGAGGTACGGTTTCCCCCCTATTTTCAGGGGAAAAAAGTGCGTGTTATACGCCAATAATACGGTAAGCACTGTGTGTAATGCACAGTATAAGGCACTGTGTGTAATAAATGCATAAGGCACTACGAGGGGCACTACATTTAAGAGACAGTTGTAGCACCCTCCTAGGTAGGTGCTAGAAAAGAGTATAGTTTCTGATCTTTCTGCTTACCAGGAAGATTGTCAGGTAAAACTTAGAGTGCTCTCTGCCTACCAGGGAGCAGGATCTATTGGTTAGGTCTGCTCATTGTGCTCAGGTGCAGCTCAGCTTGTTTGACTGTCCCTCACTGGTTCAACAGGGAGGCATATTGAACAGTGAAAGGGGACCTGACAAATGAGTGCACAGGCTTTGTTACAGTCCTGGCAATTGGCAGAGGAGAAATGCTGCATTGCATGCTGGGATACTGTATTAAAGCCCCGGGCACATGTGCTCAGAGCTAGTTGAGCCAGGGAACAGAGTCCAGGAGGGAGGGGGCAGCTGCCCTCTTCTCCACGGAAGTTGTTGTGCAGCCCTGGGCGGTCGACCCAGGGGCCCTAGAGTGAGGGAGAAGCTGAACCCAGAGGTCCTGCAGAGCTGACTGGAAGGGAGACACCAGAACAGATCTGATTCTGCTTACTGTGAGCACAGATCTGTATCTTTGGGGCCTGTCGAATGAGGGCCATCCCCTTCAGCTAGAAGAGTCAGTGGACGGGTGTCAGTAAAGGGGATGCTAGACAGTATCTTAAAAATAACGTAGTTCCTCAAATCTGCTGCTAGTGAGAGCAAGAAAACTAAATCCCTCCATACATGTGGATGTATGGTTAACCTCCCTGGCGGTATGATTATCTCAGATTTTTGCGTCTCAAAGCGGTACAATTATTTTGCATAGAAATTTGGCGTTTTATATTGTAAGCCTGTAATTCTTAGCAATAACACACTTAAATCTGTCCACCAAAAGTCTAGTAGATATCCCGTGTAAGATGAAGTTTGAAACACAAAATCATAAATTATAATATAATAAATAAATATAAATAATTAAAAAAAAAATATATATAATAATAATAAAATACATTTCCCCATGATTCACTATCGCTCAATTCTGCAAGTGTTCTTATTTACTATTGCTGTTTTCTAGCTGGTCTAAAGCCACTTTTGACGTAAAGGGACACTTTTTGGTTGCTATGGACAATCTCAAGATTCCAGGCAGAAAGAACAGTATATATAATATAAAACTGCATGCAGGGCACTGGACAAAGCATTGGGGACAAAAGAGATGTGAAATAATTTAAATAAGATTACAGTACTGTATGTGTTATGATTTTTACATTTTTTTAAATTTGCCACCAGGCTCTGCCCCCGTGCGCAGCGACGCTCGTAGGGAATGGAGCCTGGCACAGAGAGGCTTTGGGTGGAGGACAGAGCCCGCAGACACAGCGGGGGGACATCGCAGGATCCTGGGGACAAGGTAAGTATACTGCTCCAGGATCCTGCAATGCAATCCCAAATGTGGCTCGGGGTTACCACTAATCAGGGCTTTTTTCAGCGGGAACGCGGGGGAACGCAGTTCCGGCACCTTCAGCACTGAATGTATGTAATGGCAAGGGGTGCTGGATTGTGTTACAGTGTCTATTGATGCTGGCTGCTGGGGATCTATTGTTACTGGAGGTGCTATTTTTTTGCAGGGGTTTATTGTTGCTGGGGAGTCTATTGTTGCTGCTGGGGGACCTATTGTGACTGGAAGCAATCTATTTTTGCAGGGGGAATTCTGTTGTTGCTGGCGGGGATCTATTGTTGCTGGTGGGGAATATATTGTTGCTGGGGTGGGTCATTTTGTTGTTGAGGGGATTTACTGTTGAGGGAGCAGTCTATTGTACCTGGCTGCTGGAGGGTCTATTGATGCTGTCTATGGGGGGGATCTGTTGTTGCTGTCGGGGGTCTATTGTTGCTGGAGGGGGTTTTTTTTTGCAGGTGGTCCATTGTTGCTAGGGGGGGAGAAGGGGTCTATTGGTGGCTGCTGGGGATCTTTTTTATACTGCTTTTCTTGTTATCATTAACACATTTCATACAAATTACTTAGTACCACAAATATTACTTGGTTCTGTATTTTCTAAAAGGGGCAGTATTGGGAGGTGGATCGGTGGTAGAACCAAGTAACGGTGCTCGGAGGTGGGTAGGAGCAGAGACAAGGGCTAACTCCGAAAGGCAGAGTTCCTGCACCTATTCGCTGAGAAAAAAAGCCCTGCCGCTAATGGTGCTGAAATTTAACCCCGAACCACACTTGGGAATACCGTCAGGGAGGTATGAAAGAACTATGAAAGAACATATACCTCTATGCTGACATGATACTAGTAGAAATGTATACAGGGGGTTCCCTTTTTCCCTCCCCCTCCCTACCCTTCCCAATCCCCCCCCCTCTTTTTTTTTCCTCCCCTCTGTTCCTTACAACATACATTTTTCTCCTTGTGCAAGTCATTCCTAATGCTATAAGTTAAAGTAGCTTGATGGGACAACCTGCAACCGGTCCCTATTCGGTTAGAAATGTATTTTTTGACTCTACAGTGAATGACTTAACACAAAATAAATAAAGAGGGGAAAAAAATTGTTATTGTGTTACATGGCTATGTTAATTGGCACTCCTGCCACACGCATTTTGCGTTGCGTTTGCTCTGTTTCTTATCCAAAGGTTCTATGTTTATGATTATTTGTAAAGTAGTACTACTTGAGGGTGCTCGATTTTCATTCCTGTTTTTGTCACTTGTGCCTTATACAACATTGTTACTTCAATAAACATATTGAAATAAAATGAATGAAAGTTACATTTCCGATTGGAACATGTTGAAATTTTAACTACATCTGTTGTAGGGAACAATAATAGGAACATATGATTTAAGGGATGTTCCAATGGTATTTATGAGGCCTGACATATACTGTATTGTACTGTTTTCTTAATTGTTTTTCTATTTAAAATAGCAATAAAAATTAAAATAAATAATTACCGTATTTATCGGCGTATAACATGCCGGCGTATAAAACGCACCCCAATTTAGGAGGGAAGTTTCAGGAAAAATACATTTTTTTTAAAATAAACCACTTTGAAGCAAAATAATGGTCAGTGAGCATCAATGCAGCCTAATCTGTGCCCATCTGCAGCTTCAGTACAGCCTGATCTGTGCCCATCTGCAGCCTAATCTGTGCCCATCTACAGCTTCAGTGCAGCCTGACCTGTGCCCATCTGCACCCTGATCTTTGCCCATCTCCCCCATTGATGCAGCTCACCATCTCTCCTCGCAGGAAATCACAGAGTCATCAGTCATCATCTGTTTACTCGGCTTTCAGTCGGCAGTCACATACACAGTCCTGACTCCGCCATCGGCATTGGACCAGCTCCTGTGATAGACAGAACACTGGTCCAATGCCGGTGGCGGAGGCGGGACTGTGTCTGTGACGTGCGAGCCAAGTTAGAGCAGAGCGGAGAGCTGAGTGGAGAGAAGTTGATGGCTCGTTGATTTCCGGCGGCACTCGTCCCCCTCCTTCCCCTCCGAGGTACGGTTTCCCCCCTATTTTCAGGGGAAAAAAGTGCGTGTTATACGCCAATAATACGGTAAGCACTGTGTGTAATGCACAGTATAAGGCACTGTGTGTAATAAATGCATAAGGCACTACGAGGGGCACTACATTTAAGAGACAGTTGTAGCACCCTCCTAGGTAGGTGCTAGAAAAGAGTATAGTTTCTGATCTTTCTGCTTACCAGGAAGATTGTCAGGTAAAACTTAGAGTGCTCTCTGCCTACCAGGGAGCAGGATCTATTGGTTAGGTCTGCTCATTGTGCTCAGGTGCAGCTCAGCTTGTTTGACTGTCCCTCACTGGTTCAACAGGGAGGCATATTGAACAGTGAAAGGGGACCTGACAAATGAGTGCACAGGCTTTGTTACAGTCCTGGCAATTGGCAGAGGAGAAATGCTGCATTGCATGCTGGGATACTGTATTAAAGCCCCGGGCACATGTGCTCAGAGCTAGTTGAGCCAGGGAACAGAGTCCAGGAGGGAGGGGGCAGCTGCCCTCTTCTCCACGGAAGTTGTTGTGCAGCCCTGGGCGGTCGACCCAGGGGCCCTAGAGTGAGGGAGAAGCTGAACCCAGAGGTCCTGCAGAGCTGACTGGAAGGGAGACACCAGAACAGATCTGATTCTGCTTACTGTGAGCACAGATCTGTATCTTTGGGGCCTGTCGAATGAGGGCCATCCCCTTCAGCTAGAAGAGTCAGTGGACGGGTGTCAGTAAAGGGGATGCTAGACAGTATCTTAAAAATAACGTAGTTCCTCAAATCTGCTGCTAGTGAGAGCAAGAAAACTAAATCCCTCCATACATGTGGATGTATGGTTAACCTCCCTGGCGGTATGATTATCTCAGATTTTTGCGTCTCAAAGCGGTACAATTATTTTGCATAGAAATTTGGCGTTTTATATTGTAGGCCTGTAATTCTTAGCAATAACACACTTAAATCTGTCCACCAAAAGTCTAGTAGATATCCCGTGTAAGATGAAGTTTGAAACACAAAATCATAAATTATAATATAATAAATAAATATAAATAATTAAAAAAAATATATATATAATAATAATAAAATAAATTTCCCCATGATTCACTATCGCTCAATTCTGAAAGTTTTCCTTTTTACTATTGCTGTTTTCTAGCTGGTCTAAAGCCACTTTTGACGTAAAGGGACACTTTTTGGTTGCTATGGACAATCTCAAGATTCCAGGCAGAAAGAACAGTATATATAATATAAAACTGCATGCAGGGCACTGGACAAAGCATTGGGGACAAAAGGGATGTGAAATAATTTCATACAGTACTGTAATCTGTAAGATTACAGTACTGTATATGTTATGATTTTTACATTTTTTAAAATTTGCCGCCAGGCTCTGCCCCCGTGCGCAGCGGCGCTCGTAGGGAATGGAGCCTGGCACAGAGAGGCTTTGGGTGGAGGACAGAGCCCGCAGACACAGCGGGGGGACATCGCAGGATCCTGGGGACAAGGTAAGTATACTGCTCCAGGATCCTGCAATGCAATCCCAAATGTGGCTCGGGGTTACCACTAATCAGGGCTTTTTTCAGCGGGAACGCGGGGGAACGCAGTTCCGGCACCTTCAGCACTGAATGTATGTAATGGCAAGGGGTGCTGGATTGTGTTACAGTGTCTATTGATGCTGGCTGCTGGGGATCTATTGTTACTGGAGGTGCTATTTTTTTGCAGGGGTTTATTGTTGCTGGGGAGTCTATTGTTGCTGCTGGGGGACCTATTGTGACTGGAAGCAATCTATTTTTGCAGGGGGAATTCTGTTGTTGCTGGCGGGGATCTATTGTTGCTGGCGGGGAATATATTGTTGCTGGGGTGGGTCATTTTGTTGTTGAGGGGATTTACTGTTGAGGGAGCAGTCTATTGTACCTGGCTGCTGGAGGGTCTATTGATGCTGTCTATGGGGGGGATCTGTTGTTGCTGTCGGGGGTCTATTGTTGCTGGAGGGGGGTTTTTTTTGTAGGTGGTCCATTGTTGCTAGGGGGGGAGAAGGGGTCTATTGGTGGCTGCTGGGGATCTTTTTTATACTGCTTTTCTTGTTATCATTAACACATTTCATACAAATTACTTAGTACCACAAATATTACTTGGTTCTGTATTTTCTAAAAGGGGCAGTATTGGGAGGTGGATCGGTGGTAGAACCAAGTAACGGTGCTCGGAGGTGGGTAGGAGCAGAGACAAGGGCTAACTCCGAAAGGCAGAGTTCCTGCACCTATTCGCTGAGAAAAAAAGCCCTGCCGCTAATGGTGCTGAAATTTAACCCCGAACCACACTTGGGAATACCGTCAGGGAGGTTAAAGCAGTGTGACTGTAAGTAATCCGGTGAGGTCAAGTGAGAGTTGTCCTTATCCATTGTGAATAGTTCCAGTTGAATTATCGTTATCCATTGTGATTAGTTCCAGTTGAATTATCCCACTGATCCTTTCTCCCATTCAAGTTCCAAAATAAAATACAAAAACACAAATACCCTGGACTGGTCATTGAGTAAGGGGAGTGAAGGTGGGACAAGTGGAAACCCCTAGCAAGTAGGAACCCTCAGTACCCAACTGCTGGTAACCAGAGGGAGGCCTAAGACGCCAAGACTCCGCAAGCCCTACAGCGACAGTGCTACACAGATATGATACATCTTTATAAAATAAAAATAGCCTGGTGCTACTAAACTGACATCATATTTGTGAGCCTAACCAAAGGGATTGTGGGATTGGTAGTTCCACCAGATGACTATCCCCCTCCCTACATGACTATACATCCGGAACACATATCCCAGGGATCATTGCTACCATCAGGGAGACTGCTGGGAAAGGCTATAAAAGAAACCAGAAATCCGCCCTAGGCTCTCTTCTTCCCGGGCCTCATGTGTGAGGGATCTCCACATGCAGGGAGAGCAAGAATGTGGCCTACCACGCGGAGTACAACATTCCTGCCCGACCGAGAAGGGGTCCAGCGCTACCTGCTGTTCATCAGACATCTGACCAGCACCAATCTGACCATACAGCAATCCATGCTTCGTGTTCCGCTTTCAGGTGATCATCATAGCCGGGTCCGCAGCCAGGATGTCTACTTGGGAGTCGTTATCTGAAAGTTGCTTGATCGGCCTGGTCGTTGGTGAGAGGGCATTTGCCCACCTTTGCAACAATTTCCTTGGTTGTTTACTGGGACATTGTGCACAGAAAGCTTTACTTTGGGAATACTTCACTGCACTTCTATTCGAACACTTATATAAGCATTCTTAGCTGCAGTAAGCATAAGAGATACTACCACTCTGTTACTACACCTTATTGGATACAGTTAATCAGCTCCGACTGCCGATGAAGACCATCAGATCTGCAACGGCGACATTCTGTCATTGTTACTTAAAGGCCCCTTATACCATCCTTGCTTAGCTTCATCTCTCATTAGGATAAAAGGTTAGAAAGGCCGGCCTGGCTTTCTAGAAGTATTGTCAGAATCTATGCTTAACTTTGCTTATCCTTTCAAGCTATGCTCCAGTGGTAGTTCATTGTATATTCTGTATATATAGTATCCTGTTGTTACCAACTGTCTTAACTGTTTTACTGGGTGAATCATTCTACTGAGCTTGTGCTGTTAACTAAAGCTCAGGTGAACCAAAACCCTTATGGTACAACTATACCCTATCTGAAGCATCCCAGTAAACGTTAACAGACTATAAACAGATTGAGTGTTGTCTTATTACTCAAAGGTGTTGCAAGGAAGTCCTCAAAGGGTTGTGCTACATATGATAAAACTAAAAAGACTGGTTATTGTTGCAAAAGGCATCAATACACACCAGGCAGATCTCTGACGTACACCATTGGTGGATTTAGCCAATTTAGAATATGCTTTATCTATCACTACACTTGTCTTCTATCTTTTAAACAGTCCTTTATCCATTGTAACAAATGGTCCCAAATAAACTGTTGAGTAGAGTGGAACAGGGTATACGTTGCTGCCAGATGAAGCATTTCATTAACAGTGGTGGCTGGTGTTTATTTTTGGGGGGCGGCAACCACCCCCCCGGCAGCACCTTATACCCCCTGCCCCCCGCCCGCTTGCTCGCTGTCTTACCCAATCCAGGTGGCAGGTGGTGGACATCGGTCAACGGCGGACATCAGGCAGCGGCATCAGGTGGCAGGTATCAGGCTGCGGCATCAGGCATCAGGCGGCATGCATTGCGCAGCAGCTCCTGTGTCCTTTCCTCCATAGCTGCGGCGGCCGTGCGACTCCTCCCAGGTGTCCAATAGGATCGCCTGCCCTTTCAGCCAATCGGTTGACGGGTCTCACGACCTGCTTCCTGATTGGCCAGGAGAAGGATCAGGGTTAAAATAGCGAATATTCATTCGCTATTGTAACACACCTGAGTGGGCTCCGTTCGCATTCTCTGCACCCCAAGCCCACCCTATTTTGAAGCCTATTCGAGCCTCTGGCGCTAATTGGTGCTTCAAACCCCCCCCCATTTGAATACTGAAAGGGGCTGGATGCATGGATGAGGGGGAGACACCCGGGATGTCTGCTAGACTCTGTCTGAACCCAGAGTGTCAGGTGGGTTGGAAGGTTCACAGGGTCATGGTGATGCAGATAAGCAGGTAAATCCAAGCAGTTTTCAAGGGGACCGTGCTACACTTGTATAAAAGAGTAAGTCCAGCCATACATGGTTCAAATCTCGGCTAGTTCCTGCTGAACCGGACAAGATTTGTACCATTAATGGACAGGCTGGATTCTCTTGCGATTATCTCAAGCGGTTGCTATAGATGCTGTTTTCTCCCCCCGCCAGAAGGCAATGGCCCAGCAAAAGGGATTCCTGCATCAAATGTCTCTGTAGATGGGGGAATCAAGCAGATTATGGGTTGCAGGAAAGAAATTCACTGTATGTATGGCTGGCCTAAGAGGTTACTTCCCTTATTCCACTCAGTTACAGTGGGAAAGAAAATCGAATATCCTTGAATGGTGCCTGATTGTTTGAAGACATCTCACAGCTTTCTCCTGTATGGATCATTCAGTGTTTATCAAATAGAAAGATACAAAATAGCATTGTTCATCACGTAACATTCATCTGCAGATCAAAGGGATGAATTTCACAGATGAGGTCAGTTAAAAGAGAAGTATGGCTAAAGTGTTTTGGCCGTACTTATCTTCTGGGTCACAGGAGTGCTCTATTTCTGCACTTCTCTGAACCAGATTCAGCCAACTGTGGGCTAAAACCCACTGTCAGCTGACGTCACAGAGCTGAGCCAGGCTCTGCAGGGATCCTGGCAATAATGTCAGGATCCACCCACATGCCTGACTGGCAGCTGACTCAGCTCACTGCTAAGAGCCTGAGCTGGCCGCTCCTGCCCCCTCTCTAGCACTCCAGTGAGCGCTGGAGGGGCAGAGAAGAGAGCTGGTGATTGACAGTCACCTCTTTCTGCTCACTGAAGACTGAAATCTGAGGGATCAGTGGTCATGTCATCACTCAGTTCTTGGAAGGGGATAGATGCAGCACCGGAACAATGCTGCAACCACACAGGTGAGTTTTTGCACTTCTCCTTTAAAGCATCCTGACAAGTGAAAAAAAAGGTTCTTTTAAATAAAATGTGTTTTATATCTAACCCGTAATAACCCTTAGTTTACCTTAAAGAGGAACTGAAGTCTGCTCCCATAATTTGTAATTAAAACATCTTTGCTATTCTGAAGCTTCCCTCCAAGCACTTTGCATATTATTTTATATATACTGTGATTCTGTACTTGCCAAATATGCTGCAGAAATCTCCCTGCACTGATTCTGGCTGCAATCATTTTAACTGTGGGCAGCTGAAGCTGCCGATTCACTTCCTGGATTTACACAGACACACAGAGGCACAGCTCCAGCTCTGCAGCTCTCATTGACCCTCAAATGACTCACCCTCCCTCCCTTCCTTGCAAACTCTTACGAGGGGGAGAGACAGAGCTGTGCATGATGTCAAAAGCCTAGGCTTTTTTCCAGACAAGAAACAGGAAGTGGGCTGTATAAGGTATTTACTGGCAGAAAAAAAACGTTTGACTATCCAAGGTTAAAACAACAGGGGGAGAAAGCTTAATAGATGGAAAGATGAAAAAATTACTGAAGTTCCGCTTTAATCAGTCCAGGTTAATTCTTTCTTCCCTTTCTCCCTTAATTTTTTATTTTCTGCAGTTTTTTTGTTGTTTTTTTCTAATTTATTAACCATTAATAATAAAACTTTGTTCATGGTTACATAATAGGTGAGGTTGAAAAAATACACAAATTCATCAAGTCCAACCTATGTGTGTGATTATATGTCAGTAGGAGTAGGAGGGTATCCTCAGTACCTCAATACTTAAGGGTGGAGGGGTAGGGGGGCTTCCTCAGTGCCTCGATACCTTGGGGCGGAGAGGTAGGAGGGTATCCTCAGTTCCTTAATACCTTGGGGTGAGAGTTGTGGTATTTTTCAGTTTTGTTACTTTTTTTTGTCAAAGGATTGCATAAAAAATATTTTTGCAATACAATATCATGAAAAGAAAGCCTTGTTTGTTCCATAAAAGCAATATACAGTATGTCACAAAAGTGAGTACACCCCTCACATTTTTTGTAAATATTTTATTATATCTGTTCATGTGACTACACTGAAGAAATTACACTTTGCTACAATGTAAAGTAGTGAGTGTACAGCTTGTATTAAAGTGTGAATTTGCTGTCCCCTCAAAATAACTCAGCACACAGCCATTAATGTCTAAACCGCTGGCAACAAAAGTGAGTACATCCTTAGGCCCCTTTCACACTTGTACGACACGTCAGTCGTACGACTGTGGACCCGACTTTGCCCTGTGACTTGAAGTCCGACTTCAATAAACAGGGATCCAAATTTGATCCCCCACAATACTAGGCACTGTCGTGTATGAATCTTTAGGGGGAACTCCACGCCAAATTTAAAAAGAAAAAAAAACCGGCATGGGTTCCCCCTCCAGGAGCATACCAGGCCCTTCGGTCTGGTATGGATTTTAAGGGGAACCCCCCACGCTGAAAAAACTGCGTGGGGATCCCCCCCAAAATCCATACCAGACCCTTATCCGAGCACACAGCCCGGCAGGTCAGGAAAGGGGCTGGGGACAAATGAGCCCCCCCGAACCATAATAGGCCACATGCCCTCAACATGAAGGGGTGGGTGCTTTGAGGCAGGGGGGCCCTGTGCCCCCCCACCTCAAAGCACCTTGTCCCCATGTTGATGAGGACAGGGTCTCTTCCTGACAACCCTGGCCATTGATTGTTGGGGTCTGCGGGCGGGCAGCTTATCGGAATCTGGAAGCCCCCTTTAATAAGGTGGCCCTCAGATCCTGGACCCCCACCCTATGTGAATGAGTATTGGGTACATTGTACTCCTACCCATTCATCTAAAAAAAAAAAAAGTGTCAAAAATAAAACAGTACACAGGCTTTTAAAGTAATTTATTAGGCAGCTCCAGGGTCTTTTCCGACTTCTTCTCCCCTCTCCGGCTCTTCTCCCTCTTCTGGCGACATCTTCTGCCTCCTCCGCTGATGTCCTCTGCCGGTTCTTCTCCCCTCTCCGGGTCTTCTCCGCTCTCCGCTGAGGTCTTCTAGCCCTCTCTGGTTCTTCTCCCTCTGTCCACTGTCGTCTGCCTCTGCCGGGTCTTCTCCGCTGTATTCTCCGCTCTGTTTTTTTTCCGATGTTGACTCAACGCTCTCTCCCACTCTAATGCTGGGTGCGCGGTGTGTCACTACTTATATTGGCACGGGGCGGGGTCACCGGAGGCCCGCCCCTTATGGCATCACCACCCAGGGCATGATGAGATACTGTATGTATTACTTTGTTATCTTAAAGTGGTTGTTAAGCCACTGTCAAATATTTATATAATCCTGTTTGTTTCCTAATTGTGTGGCCCATTCTCTTCTTACGTGACCAGCCGGCTCTCCTCTCTCTGGATCTGACAGCTAGAGGGGCCGAAAACCCCCCGAAAACCCCCCGCTGACATCAGTCGGGAAGAGGAGAGGAGGAGAGAGCCGGCCAGTCATGTGGGTACTGAGCGGCGCACTGAAATCAGGTATAGATGGCATTTTTTTATGTAGCAATATGGACTATAATTGACAGGAACAGCTATTCCCTGCCCTATCTTATATCATGTTATCCCTCTAGTGCCCAGCGTCAGGCTGACATCATATTTGTGAGCCCAACCAAAGGGATTGTGGGATTGGTAGTTCCAACAGACGGCTGTTCCCCTCGTTGACTATGCATCCGGACTACATATCCCAGGGATCTTTGCTACCACCAGGGAGATTGCTGGGAAGAACTAGAAAAGAAACCAGAGACCCGCCTCGAGCTCTCTTCCTCATGGGCCTCGTGTGTAAAGGACCTCTCCACGCATGGAGAGAGAGTTTGGGCCTGCCACAGGCTCCACAGTATTCCTACCTGACCGAGAAGGGATTCAGCATTGCCTGCTGTTTATCGGACTTCTGATCAGCACCGTCTTTACAGTGCAGCTACCCATGCTTCGTGTGCACCGCAATGGGGGATCATCACAAATGGATCTGCAGCCAGAACGTTCATTCGGCAGTCCCTATCTGGAAGGCATTGAATCGGCTTGGTCGTTGGTGAGAGGGCCATTGCCTATCTTTGCAGACCTTTCCTTTGTTTCATTGGGACACTGTGCACAGACAGCTTTACCTTGGGAACACTTCACTGCACCTTTATTTGAACACTGTACATAATTCTTTTTAGATACAGTCATCACAAGATATACTACCACTCTGTTACTACACCCTATTGGATACAATTAATGAGCTCTGACTGCCGGTGAAGACCATCAGATCTGCAACAGAGACATTCTGTCACTGCTAGATAAAGGGCTCTTACACCATCCATGTTTAGCTGCATCTCTCATTAGGATCAGAGGTTAAAAAGGTCGGCCTGGGGTTCTCTTTCTAGAGGTACTGTCAGTATTGCTGCTTAACTTGTTTATCCTTTCAGGTTATGTCCAAGTGGTATTCCACTGTACATAGGTGTATATAAGTATTCTGTTGCTTTCTGTCTCAACTGACATTTCTTAAGTGGTCATTCGGCTGAGTTTGTGCTGCTATCCCAAACTCAGTTGAACCATTACCTCTTTGTACAACCACACCTTAACTGAAGTATTCCAGTAAACGTTTATATTCTATTAACGCATTTAGTGTTGTCTTATTACTTAAAGGTATTGCAATGATGTCTGAACCCAGAATGTCAGGTGGGTTTGAAGGTTCACAGGGTCATGGTAATGCAGATGAGCAGGTAAATCCAAGCAGTCTCCTAGGGGGCTGTGCTACATTTGGGGGCCTGTCCGGGATGCTATCTGTAGCAGGCCCTAGCCAAGAGCCACAATCCGCATGGGAGGCAGCCTCAGAAGCTGTGGATGCTTGGGGCAGAAATCAGAGAGCTCAAATGTAGAATAGACTTGTCCTAGAGCTCTCAGGAAGTGAACACATTGAGAGAAAGATTAGGAGGTGGGTGAGAGCCCTGGCCCCAGAACACTGAGCTTACATTGTAGACACGGAAGTTGAGTATGACTTGGATCAAGTCTGGGTACTACTGGAGTGGCAAGAAGAGATACCTATCTGCTTCCAGAGGGAAGAGGTAGGTCTAGCCAAAGGAGTCCAACTCAAAGTGTGCAGAGAGTCTGATGAGCAGCAGTCCCCACCAAGGGGTCAGGAGAAGGGCCCAGTATCGGGGGGGAGCCAAATCCCAAGGAGTCAACATCCCTCCGCTCTCTTTTTATACAGATATGAGCTGGCTATTTGACAGTTTGGTGAAGAATGGCACTGGAAATACCAACCAGAGCTATCAGAGACTCAGGTTATTCTTGGGGCAGTTACCAACCCCTGTAGGGGAAGATGAGTTTGAAACCTGGATGAGTCAAGCTTACAGGCCATGGGAGAATGGAGTGTTCCAGAGGCTGCGAAACAACAATGGCTCAGTGAGAGTCTCCGGGGTCCGGCGGCTGTTGTGATCCATAATCTGAAGATGGGAAAGAAAACTTGTTTCCCCCCCCCCCTTTTTTTTTTTTCCTTTCCTTCCACATCAGCAAGATTTTAGAGAGATTTTAACTCAGCTGCGTCATTACGCTGCGCCCCCTCTCTTTTTCGCATCATTGTGGCATAGAAAATTTGTAATCCCTTTTTCTCTTTAATACAAAACTTTTAATGAGTTTTTCCTTTCCCTTTTATCCACTGAAGGTACAGATATTTACTTATCTATTTTTCTCCCCCCTTCCCCCCACCCCCAAAAGAAGGAAAAAAAAAAGAAAAGAAAAGAAAGAAAAAAGAACCCCACCATCCTCCTCTTCTCTCTCTCGCTCTCCTCCACGGTCCTCAGGCATCCATAATTGTCATATACCTCTCCGTGTTCCTATACTCAAGCCATCTTGCCAAGGTCCTAATGTATTTATCTCGCAGGCCCCCCATCGAGTATCTTACTTCTTCCATTCCTCTAACCCATTCTATCCTTATTATCCATTCCTTTATCCTTGGGGCTTCCTCCCCCTTCCAATGACATGGCATCAGTGCTTTAGCCGCATTTAGAAGGTATGGAATTGCTGACTTGGTATATTGGGAAATCTCTTTCTCCGTATCATGAAACAGACACGTCCATGGATTTTTATTGACCTACTCCCCCGTTATTTGTTGTATTTCGCCCAAGACTTCCTCCCAATATGCCTGGATTTTAGAACATTCCCACCAGAGATGGGCAAGGGTGCCAATTTTTCCACATCCTCTCCAGCAAGTTGGTGGGGTCTCAGCATCATATTCATGCACCTTCTGGGTCGTCCTATGCCACCTCACTATCGCCTTATAGGCCATTTCATGTGTCCGGGAGTCTCTTGCCGTTAGATAAACCATCTTTAAGATCTTACTTCTGTGTGCCTCACCTTCTAAGCCTCCTATTTCCCTTTCCCACTTCTCCAAGAAAGTGGGGTATCCCCTTAGAACGCTATACAATTTAGAAATACTTCCTTTCACACTAGTGGGGGTGCTTAATAATTTTTCTATAACCCTTAGCTGATCTTTTCCTCTCAGTGGTTGTGGTAGTGATCGTGCAAAGTGCTGTATCTTGGTGTACCTCCACTTGTCCAGTGGTTTGTTCCCCCAGGCCTGTGTGATTTCCGTGTAATGCCCCATACACACGGTCGGATTTTCCGATGGAAAATGTCAGATCGGAGCGTGTTGTCGGAAATCCCGACCGTGTGTGGGCTCCATCGGACATTTTCCATCGGATTTTCCGACACACAAAGTTGGACAGCAGGAGATAAAATTTTCCGACATCAAAATCCGATCGCGTCAATTCCGACCGTGTGTGGCCTGTTCCGACGCACAAAGTGCCACGCATGCTCAGAAGAAATTCCGAGACGGGACAGCTCATTCTGGTAAAATTAGCGTTCGCAATGGATACAGCACTTTCGTCACGCTGCAATGTTCAAAATGGTTTAATACAGCGCACTCTCTTCTTCTTTATAATGTGACAAGAATTAAGTAGTTTTGCTGCTCATATTCACACACACTTCTCACAAACTTCTTTCGTTACTATTTATCGGGATTCCCTCAATATATTTTGATTTCTCACATCTGACAACATAATTTTGTTGTATTTTATTTATTTTTTTTGGCTTTAATGTAGATTCTTTTTTTGTGTTTGTATTTTTTTGAAGGGTGTTTTTTTTTTTTTTGGATTTTTATTTGTACTCCCGAAAATGTTTGAGTGTGTTTTTTGTGACAAGTTCCCACAACACCATTGATATGTTGTTCTATTTAATCTGTAGGAGATTGTTTGGTGTTGTTGTCCCTTGTTAATTTCACATTTTATGTTAGAAATGTACCTGAATCCTCACCAACAAACTGTCCTTTTTGGATGAAAACACACACAGGAGAGTAGAATTTTCCCAAAAAATGTATTAAGGGCTCACAACTAAACAAAGAGGGAGGAAACGCTGGAGAAATTTCAGAAGTGGGTGAAGCCTTGGACCCCCAGGGCAGACATCAATTATTTAAAAGCAAAATTGGTGGCCTGAGGAGTCCATATCTAAGGGAGGGCAGTGTGGTCCAGAAGTCCCATAGATCCGGAAAGCAGCAGATGACATCTGTGTCCCCAGGCTGTGGTCATACGAGAGACTGCAGCTTCTGTCAGACCAGACTGAACCCAGGGCCATCACTCTTTGGTCTTCTTTCCACGCTTCCTTCCACGCGGTGGCTCTGGTGGTGGAGTTGTGGCAGCAGGAGGAGGAGGAGGAGGATCGTCCATCTCAATGACATCCGTCTTGGGTGTTAGTTCCCCACTCACCCCCTTACGTAGAACTTTATAAATAAGGTCCTCAGAGAGCCTGCATTGGCCCTCCTGCATGCCCTGCAATTTGGTGGCAGCCATGCAGGCAAAGGCCTCTTCAGGAGTGGGGAAGGCTCTGAGGGACGCAGAAGCCTCCTGGATCAGCCTGTACGCTGAATCCTGCACGGGACTCGGAGTGACCTTCCTGGCTCGTTTATGTGGCAGGCGGAGGGGAGGGACCTGAGACTCAGTCAGGCTGCGACTGGTCCCAGGCTTCTCTTGGCTGACACTTAGCCCCGCCTCCTCCTGGCTGCCACTAATCCCCGCCTCCTCCTGGCTGCCACATTCCACAACCTCCTCCTGGCTGAGGTCTTCCTGTGTATGAAAAAGGGACATAGTTTTAGTCTTTTATTCATCAATCACACACAATTTTCACCTCCTGACTGCTGCAAATTGAATGTTAACAAATATAACTGACTATCCTTCTGAGCCCAGCATTTTTCATTCTTGTCCCAATTTTGGGTGCCCACTACTGTCTATTCATATGTAAAACACTTTTTTCAATCAGCAAATAGTGATCAATAATAACATCTAGTAAACATCATTTATTTATTGACCAGAAATCTGTAGAACAATGCTATACCTGACTCCAGCTGGGCTCCTCCACTTCTTCCTGGCTGGAAGGCCCAGGTTGGACATCGGAAGCCTCAGCTGGGGTGGAAGGAAGAGTGGAAGGAAGAGTGGAGAGGGATTCCCTGACTTCAGTGTGGTCTGACAGAAATCGCAGTCTCTCGTAGTACCACAGCCTGGGGACATAAACGTCATCTGCTGCAGCTCCGGACCTCTGGGAATCTGTGACCTTCTTGCGCTCCCTAAGATACGTGCTCCTCAGGCCACCAATTTTAGCTTTTAAATAAGGGATGGTTGCTGTGGGGACCACCGGCTTCACCAACTCCAGCAGTTTCTCCAGCGCTGCCTGCCTCTTCTGTTTGTGATTATAGTGGGGGTGTCTCACTTGCCACAGACAGGGCAGCTCCCTGTATTTGTCTATGAACAGGGGCAGGAAATTGTGGTCGTTGAACCCATCCATTTTCTCTGCAAGACACAACACAAGACAAACCCTAATGTAAGGCCAAACTCCCCTAATCTTGTTACAATATAGGCTTCCATTTCGAAGCAGTATAGGCCCAAGTTTAGATCTTACCTTCGTTATCACGATCGGCGTCTCCGATGCTCCTTCCTCCGCTCACAGATCGTACGTAAGACGCACGTGTGTTACGCTTTATACACACTGCGCATGCGTAAAACTCCGCCCGCCCCTGACGTTCTTTCTAGTCTATTCCCTGCCCCTTTTCGTTCGGCGCAGTGGGGGAAGAGCACATGGCGGAGACACAGCAGGTGCGTGCTAATTGTAGCAACGAGGAGGAGGAGGAAAGGCCGGAGCCTGAAACGTCCCGATCCAGAAGGAGATTTAAGGACTCAAATATGTCCTTTGGGGAGATGTTGGAGATGGTGGACATCCTGAAGAAGGCCGACTATGATGGAAAGTATGGGCCTTACCCCAACCCCAATGTCCGAAAGGCCAAGATCATGGCGAAAGTGGTCAGGAGTCTGCACCGGAAATTCGGGGTACGACGATCAAAAGATCAGCTCAGGAAGCGGTGGTCGGACCTGAAATTACGAGAACATGAGCAGTACAGAAAGATCCGGAGAGTGCTGCAAAAAAGTAAGTAGTTGTGCTGTGTTCCTATTCTTTTTGTGTTTATTACGTTCGTGCTGCTCCATGTGCTTTTAGGAACTGTTGTACAGTTTAAAATGGCAACTTTCATGTTCATGGGCACATTATTCGTTCGGATCAAACATTTTTCGTTCCAAATATAAAATACCATTGTTTAGCCCATATGCATTTGGCCACCATTTTGACGCCCTATACTTGTCTTCAAAGAATTGGGTTGTGTAGATGGCTTTGTTACTAGAATGAAATGCAAACTAGATTCTGTGTAAGGAGAGGACACTGAGCAGCTGTTTTCACATCTGGACACTGGAGCACTAGTGTGGGACACAAAAACGCCATTTTTATTAGGGGGGCCACACAGGTGCTCCAGTGTATACTATAGGGGGGTCTCCATCTGTGAAGCTCACACTAAACAGGTAAAGTATTGCAGCTTGACAAAGGGCATTCAAAAAATTACAAAAAATTCAAAAAATTAATTGGAACTCTGCTAAAATTGACAATTGTACCCCACTTCCAAGCAATGTTTCCTATTTATAGTTCTGACATTAAATATATGTATGCAAATTATACCATTTTGTTTCACATAAGAGAGAAAAGACTCGGAGGACACCCCTCATCTGAGGAGACCAGAGCCCCCCCCCCTCTGGAAGAAGGGGAAATCCCCCCCAACACAAGCTGAGCAGGAGGATGAAGACGTGGTGGAACTAGTCACCACAACAGGTGAGTGTCTGCAACCACAGGCTCAGATAAGAGATGGATGGTGGCATTTTTTTAAACCAAATTTATTTTGGGGTTCCTCTCTTTTTAGGTGATCGTGGATGAAGATCCTTTCACATCCGAAAGTGCCCAGATCCTGATCGGGGAGATCATGGGGTGTAATTTACAATTGGAAATCATCAAGCAAAACATCAATGATGTTATTCCAAAATATAAAAACATCATTGATGTTTTGGGGCGAGTTTAAAACCCCTCCAAATCACTTTCTTCTTTTGTGTGCTACAATGTGCTAAACGCTTTTGTGATTTTTCCCAAAGCCAAATTTGGAGGATGCACACAGTGTGTCAACATGTGCTATCTGCCATCACGGGAGATCAATGGACGCGTTTTGGGGGTGCAACCCCTTCCTCAATAATAAAGTAGCGGTGAGGAAGGGCTTGCTCCCCCAAAACACATCCCTTGATCCCCCGTGATGGCAGGTAGCACATGTTGACATTGGGAAATTTGTGTGCATCTTCCAAATTTGGCTTTTCCAGGGGTGATTTCCCCCCATGTAAACGCAATATCAAACACAGTTCCTAAATACTCATGTCTGATATTGCCTTCAGGTTCTACCAAATGTGAACTTTGTAAGATCAAGATTTGTGTCTTTCTTGTTCGTTTTACACAGGCCTGTTTTCTATAAAATGGACATTTTGATTTTGGATAATGCCACCACAAAAATTGGTATACAACAAACATGTGAGTTTGTGTGTCAAACCTTTGGTAAATGCACATGTGAATGTGCAGGTATTAAAAAGATTGTTAATCAAGAATGTGTGGATTATTGTCTCAACGCTACAACACTTTTGGGGTGATGTAATTGCTGTTTTATGAGAAAATGGGGGTTATTTCCTAAGGGCAAATCCACTTTGCACTACAAGTGTAGTTTCAGTGCAGTTGCAAGTGCACTTGTAGTGAAATGTGTTTTTGCATTTAGTAAATAACAGGCAACAGTGCTTTGTATAAGGTTACACAATCACGACATTTTCTGCACTCCAAACATTTCTGTCAGGGTCAGCTAAAACAAACACAAGCAGTCCACAAGGATTTAATTTTTTTTTTTATTATAAAAAGGCTTCACAGATTGTCTGGGCATATTGATGGCCCCCCTACCCGCAAAGAACTCCTGGTATCGTAACCGGACATCACGGGCACTCAGGGAGGGCAAGCCAGGACGGCCGCTTTTAAGCGTCGTCAGTGTGGTTTGATGTATCATTCCGGCCTCAGGCCCAACTGAGCCAGCATAGTTGGCCGAATGTTTCCTTAAAAAGTTATGGAGAACACAGCACGCCAGTATAATATGGTTCAGTTTATACTCCGCCATATGGATGGGTGTCATAAATAGGCGGAAATGGCTGGCCAGGATTCCAAATGTGTTCTCCACCACTCTTCGGGCTCTGGCCAGCCGGTAATTAAAAACCCTCTGTTCCAGGGTGAGGGTCCTCATTGGGAATGGCCGCATCAGGTGGTCCCCCAGCGCAAACGCTTCATCAGCAACGAACACGAATGGGAGTCCTTCCACATTGTCCTCTGGAGCTGGCAAGTCCAAGCTGCCATTCTGGAGACGCCTGTAAAACTCCGTCTGGGCGATGACTCCACCATCGGACATCTGGCCATTCTTCCCCACGTCCACATACAAGAAGTCGTAATTAGCCGACACCACCGCCAACATCACTATACTATTGAACCCCTTGTAATTATAATAGTACGACCCCGAGTTGGGTGGTGGGACGATGTGGACGTGTTTCCCATCAATTGCCCCTCCGCAGTTAGGAAAGTCCCACCGCTGGGCAAAGTGGGGGGCCACAGTCTGCCATTCATGTGGCGTGGAAGGAAACTGTTGAGGAAAAAACAATAAACATTACAATTTTTACTCAGAAACATGGCAAGCAGATTATACATAAACATTATGGGGCAACCTCCAGATAGCATTTATTAAGGGGAATTTAACAACGCCAAAGTATAAGGTACACCTATCATATTCCCCCCCCCCCCCTCTCATGGACCATTTCTAACATTATGGGGTGTGTGGAAATCTTGGACAGGTAACCCTCTTCACTTCATTGAGAGATTAATGCCTAAATAATGGGTATTACTTTGAACAGCCCCTCCTTAGTTACACTATTGGCAGACCACTGGACAGGTAAGTGTCATAATACAAAGATATAAATACACATTGTACACATTTGAGGACATTTGGACATTCTGCTATTACCTATCAAGATAATAATAGGATACAAAAACTTTAAACAGTACCATTGGAAAGTATACAGGCAGGCCCTTGCACTACATGCTTTGGGGAATTCATCCATAAATCTGACCAGTAAAGAGGTGGGTATAGTGTGTATGGGTTTGGCAAAGTCAGCAGATAGATGATTGAGGATAGATAGAGAATTGGGATCAGCTGACTTAGCAGTTGGGGGAGGGAGTGTTACAAAAAATTTTTGGGGGACACCACCAAAAAAAAACTCTGGCACTCTGCCTGAATTTAAATCAAAAATAACATTTCCAAACATTTTAGGGGGTGTTTGGGGTAAAGCACTACTATGGAGCTGATAAAATACATTGTTAAGTGACTACATGAGGTGAATATAGGGCAGGAGACACCATGCTGGGGAGGTTAGTGAAGGGCAAATATGTATGAAGGACCTAAAAAAATAATTACATAAAAAACCAGCATGCATGAGAACAAAGGGGACATTCACAGCATATTACAATCATGGTAATTAGGGAATGAGGAAAGAAATACAATATATTAGCAAACATTCAATACAATAAAATGTGATATTAAAGGATAAAAATCTTACCTTCATATACTCCTTCTGCAGGACCTGGATGATGGCAGAACAGGTCTCTGGGATAATGATCCCCAGAGCCTGGGGGGAGATGCCTGTCGAGAACTTTAAGTCCTGCAGACTTCTCCCTGTGGCCAAATACCGCAAGGTAGCGACCAACCTCTGCTCCGGAGTGATGGCTTGCCTCATGCAGGTATCCTGCCTGCTGATATAGGGGGTCAGCGAAGCCAACAAACGGTGAAACACGGGATCCGTCATCCTGAGAAAGTTCCTGAAATCATCAGGATTATTCTCACAGATCTCGCGGAGCAAAGGCATATGACAGAGCTGGTCACGCTGAAGCAACCAATTCTTGAACCATGAACTCCTCCCCACCCTGTTCATGGACTGGATTTGTGTCAAGGTCAGGACCCCAACACCAAGCCCCCGCACAGCACGAACTCTACGAGGAGTACGCATACGAAACATGGCTAGAAAACGGTCGGCTGCTCAGAACGAAGTAACAGAACGCACTGAAGAACAGCAAGGCCTGTGAAGAGCGACCTGAAAAACAGTAACGAACGAACAAGAATACAATGACTACCTAAAGTCACGCGGAACTTGCTGCACGCACTGAAGAGCAGATACAAACCCACAAGCACAAACTGAACGGCAGAAAACGATCTGAAAGCCACGAGTCTGAAAAAGCGCAAATCGTCTCTCACCAAACTTTTACTAACACGAGATTAGCAAAAGGAGCCCAAAGGGTGCCGCGCTTGGTTCTGAACCGGCCTTTTCTAGTCTCATTGTACGTGGTGTACGTGACCGCGTGGTTGGCGATCGGAAATTTCGACAACGTTGTGCGACCGTGTGTAGGCAAAACAAGTTTGAGCCAACATCCGTCGGAAAAAATCCTAGGATTTTGTTGTCGGAATGTCTGTAATTGTATTACATCTTTTTTTGCCCATCTCGTGAAATATAGGTGCTCCTCCTTCCCTGGTAAAAAAGAATCCGTATTCAATAGTGATAACAGTGGTGAAATAAATTCCCAATGAAAACTCTTACTTACCCTATCCCAAATTCTAAAAGTGTTCCTAGTCAAAAAATTAGCTCTATTTCCCAACTCCCTATATTGTGGAGGAATCCATATTAATTTTTCTATGTCTGCCCCACTCAGTGCTATTTCTATGTTCACCCAGCTTTTCTCCCGTTTACTGTATAACCAGTCAACTATCCTGGAGATAACAACCGACTGGTAATACTTTTTAAAGTCCGATACACCCAACCCTCCCAATTTTTTCTGGGAGCCCCCTGGGTCTTGTACTCTATACTACTTCCTGGATCTCCCTATATAAACGTGTCAACTTTCCCCCCCCTCTCTTTTTTTTTCCCCGTTCCAATAGCAATCCAAATACCTCTTATATAGGTTTTATGTGCTTCCCAAAGGGTGGCCCTGGATATGTCCTCTGTATCATTAGTCTCAAAGTAACTTTTCAATTCCTGCTCTATTTTCACAACTACGTCTGGATCCTGGGTGAGGGAGTCGTTAAGTTTCCAATTTATCCTAGGCCGATCCACCCCAGCGATCTCTACTTGAATTTTCACCGGTGCGTGATCGGACAGGGTAATAGCTTTAATTTCCGCTACCTTCAGAAAAGGGACCAACTGATGTTCTATTAAAATGTAATCTAACCTCGAGAATGATCTGTGGACAGAGGAGAAGAAAGTATAATCACGATCTTTTAAGTGGCTTATCCTCCACGCATCCATTAACTGAAGGCGCTTTAACATTTTTTTGAGTGTCCCGCCCTGTGTAACCGATTTTAACTCGCCCCTTGACGTGTCCACCTCAGGGTCCATATACAAGTTCAAGTCCCCTGCGACTATTAGTTTGCCTTTTTTAAAGGATTCTAGTTTAATCAAGATTCTCTTTAGGAAGTTCTCCGGGTTTCTATTAGGGGCATAAATATTCGCAATTGTAATCCAAGTATCGAACATTTTCCCCTTCACAAAAAGGAACCTGCCTCCTGGATCGGCCAGTCGCTCCTCTTCTTCGAACATCATTGTTCTATCGAACCCTATAGCTACTCCCCCTGAATGTGCTGATCCTGCATCCCCATAGAGCCACTTTGGGAACAAATGCGATGTCAGTCCCCTTCCTGAATGCGTCACATAGGTTTCTTGCAGAAACACCACTATTGCACCAAAAAGCTGCAGTTCCTGATTGATTTTATACCTTTTTTTTCCTGTATTCAGTCCCCTTACATTATATGTAACAAAGTTTACTACTCCCATTTTTCATCTCAGGAAGGAGCATCTGGCCAGTCCCATGAGGCACAACAGGAGAGAGAGAGAGGAAGAGAAAAAAAAAAAAAGGGGGAAACACCCCCCCCTCTGCCCCCACCCTCCCTTCCTACCCCCCCTCCCTCCAACCCCCACCCCCCCCCGTCTGGAACAGATCGCCTGTTTCTGGTGGGGCAGACTCCTCTGTTCATAATATGGATTGGGTGGTCTCCCTCAATCTGATGCCACCCTGCACCCATATTCCCTGTAGGGCTCATGTCGTGGGAACCTCCCGCACCGCCTCGGCGCCCTCCCCCCACCCCGCCCATATCGGCACTGCGCTCCTTCCCCTAACTATACTTCTTGAGTACTAGCTTGCATTAACCATTGTGCCCCTTCCCTCCCTCCGCCCTGTTGTATCTCGCGCTGGCACTACATTCTCTTCAACACCCCAACCAGGGATCGATGGGGGGGCAATGTCCAACTTGCAACAAAAGTCCTCGAAATCTTCTGGGAATCTAAGCACTGCCGTTCGCCCATTCCTTTTTCCAATCAAGCAGGCCGGGAACCCCCATTGATAAGATATTTCTGTCGTTTTCAATGGGCCTGTCAGCGGTTTCAACAGCCTCCTTCTTGCGAGGGTCTCTGCCGAGTAAACCTGTATTTCTGCCCCTTCAAGGCTTAAGCCTGGCCGCTGTCGCAGTTTTCCCATGATTTTATCTTTTTCATCCTCATAATGAAACTTCACTATCACATCTCTTGGATTCTCTGATGTGTTTCGGGGATATCGTGCGATCCTATGGGCTCTATCTAGTTTCAGAGGGGCAGTTATTTCTCTATCCAGCAATGGGTTTAGCAGTTGCTGTAATACCGGCACCAAATCTTCCTTCCCGTGTTTCTCTGGGAGACCCTTGATTCGCAGGTTTTTGCGTCGGCTGCGGTTCTCCTGATCTTCTAATTTATAAAGGAGACTTCTGTTTGCCTTTTGTTTGATCTCTTATTTGCTTACTCATACCATGTAGCCTCCGCTCATGTTCTTCCAGTCTGTCCTCCGTCTCCTCCACCCTTTTCAATACATGCCCGATATCTACTCTTACAGTTGCAATGTCTTTTTTAGGGAGATCTCCAGTTTCAGTAGCAACTCAGCAAGCATTTCTTTAATATGTGGAACTTCCTCCTGTGTAAGCTGCAGTGGGGGTTTATTCCCCATTACATGATCTTCATCTTCATCCTCAGTTGTCCCATGAGGGCCTTCCTGGGCCTAGGAGCCGTACATCTGCTGGCTTCCGCTGATCCTTGATCTTACGCTTTTACCTCTGTTCTCCTCTGATGCCCCTTTCTGTTTGTTTGTTCCTGGGCGTGAGGATGCTCCCAATCTGGGGCTTCCTTGAGATTCTTCCAATATGCTAGCTTCGGTCGACATGTATCGCTGGATCCCACCTGGGCTTGGTGCGGCTATAGTTCCTTTATTACCTTTAGTTGCCTTCCCCCTCATCTCGATGGGAAAGAAAACTTGTTTTGCTATGGACTACATAGACACCCTGTATGCTGTATTTGGAAGAGTGGAGACTATCGCAGACTTGAAGTACAAATTCAATCACATCCACCAGCAGAGAGGGTAGAGCCTGTCTGAATATATATATATATATACAGAATGCTGCATCAAATCATCCTCAAGAGGGGTATTGTCAGTGTGAGGAACGTCACCGGTCACCTGATTAGTCTGCGGCCTTGGATGGTGATTGGGAAAGTGAGTGCTGCCACCCCAGTGACAGGGAATGATCTAGTTCAGAAAGGAGATGGAAGAGAGACCACTGTCTACTGCTCAAATCTACCATCAGGATGGGAGGGGAAGATTAAAGCCTAATTAGCCTGATGGGAGAAGATGTTCTCCAAAGATGACTTTGATGTGGGCTGCGCCAGGAGTGCCCAACATCGAATTTGGCTAACTGAAGACAAGCCTTTTCGTAAAAGGGCCAGGCTGATCCCTTTGTGTGACTGGGAGGACCTAAGAGAACTGCTGGCTGAGCTGAAGAAGTCTGGGGTCATTAAAGAAGCCAGGAGCCCTTATGCATCCCCGGTTGTGGTAGTGAGAAAGAAGAATGGGTCCCACTGAATGTGTATTGACTACTGAACCTTGAACCGAAGGACTATCCCAGACTAGTACACAACCCCCCGCATAGAAGAGGCCCTGCAATGTCTATCGGGGGCCAAGTGGTTCAGTGTGCTGGATCTAAAAAGCGGATACTACCAGATACCCATGCATCCGCATGACCGAGAAAAAACGGCCTTCATCAGCCCTCTAGGACTTTTCGAATTTGACCGAATGCCACAAGGACTGATGGAGAACGTTGTGGGAGATATGTACTTGGTGGAAGTGCTAGTGTACCTTGATGATATCATCGTGTTTGGGAGAACGTTGGAGGAGCATGAAGCTCGGTTGGAGAAAGTTTTCCACAGGTTACACACATAGGGACTGAAGCTGTCGCTAGAAAAATGCCAGTTCTACCAGACCTTGGTTACGTATCTTGGGCACGTAGTTTCAGCTGAGGGGATAGCTACTGGCCCTCGGAAGTTGGAGGCCATTACTTTTTGGCCTCGGCCGAGCACCGTCACTGAATTGAGGTTGTTTCTGGGGTTCTGCTCCTACTATAGTATATTTGTGAAGAGCTTCTCACAGATTGCTAGACCGTTGGACGAATTCTTACAGAAACAGACGGAAGGGGATCTGCAGAAAACCCAGAAGGGAGGGCCCAGGAGGCCACGGGAATCCATCCAGGAACAATGGACGGTGAAGTGTGAAAAGGCTTTTGAACGACTGAAGGGGAGTCTTGTGGAAGCACCAGTGCTGGCCTACACTGACCCATCCAAACCTTATGAGTTGCACGTGGATGCCAGCAGAGATGGCTTTGGGGGGGTGCTATATCAAGAGTTGGAGGGAAGACTCTGTCTGGTAGCTTATGTGTGTCGCAGGCTCACGTCCCCTGAGAAGAACTATCCTGTACACAAATTGGGGTTCTTGGCCCTCAAGTGGGCAGTGGTAGATAAGCTAGGTGACTATCTGTACGGGGCCACTTTTGTGGTGAAGACAGATAATAACCCTTTGACTT
The DNA here is from genome assembly GCA_037952925.1 of Lithobates clamitans. Taxonomy (NCBI): domain Eukaryota; kingdom Metazoa; phylum Chordata; class Amphibia; order Anura; family Ranidae; genus Lithobates; species Lithobates clamitans. Next base: position 895,720 of record JBBGZY010000917.1, read on the forward strand.
ACCTATTAACCACTGCCAAGCTGGATGCCACTGGACATCAGTGGTTGGCCGCTCTGTCTGAGTTTCCGTTCAGTCTGAAGTACTGACCAGGAGTGGGAAATCGGGACGCTGATACTCTTTCCCGAAGACCCCATACCACAAATGTTGGCCAAAAGAGTTTGGTCCATTTACCTCTGGAAGGAGTATTGGCTGTATGTCAAGAAGTCGAGCATAAGCACAAAGGAGCAGTAGGAGCTGAAGCTGTAGGAGTCAGTCCTTCTGGAGTGCCCAGATATTATTGTGATTTGACACAAGTGCACAGTCAAGAATTGTCTGACAAGAGAAGATATGAGGTGGGACCAACTGGAAGATCTATTGGGAAAGATTTTGAAGAAGTCCCTATCCATAGTTCAATTGAGGGAGCAAAAGTAGTCCATAGAGAGTGGGAACTAATGCAATTAGAGGATGGAGTCATATACCGGAGAGCCCCTTCTGAAGAGCCAGAGGGTGTTTGTCAATTGTTCCTCTCAGAGAAACACCAGCTAAAGGTATTGACTGCCCTTCATGATGATCCTGGTCATTTAGGCTTGGACATAACCTTCAGTCAGGGACTGATTCTATTGGCCATCCATAAGAGCTGAGGTGGAAAGCTATTGCCGCTCTTGCATCAGCTGCGGATGACAGATAGGCACGTAAACTGACCATGGTGTCAGGGCTCAGCAGCCATAATAAACCATGATCAATTTACAGGGGGTGGGCAGAACCAGGCAGCATCAGCCAGGTATTGCAAGTGATACAGGGGGCCAAATTACACAGCACAAGCACTGTGCTGTATAACATGCTTTAAAGGAGCAGGATCCATTTTTTTTAGGGTGACAAACACTGTAAGTAATGAGGATGAGTTAATGCCAAATAAACAGGTTCATAGAAGAAATGTAAAAAAATGTCTTTAGTCCGTGCTTTAGTCCATAGTCTAATATGTAAATAAGAGGTAGACTGGGCCATGAAGCAGGGGGCATCAGTTGATTTATGGAAAAAAATTGTCTGAAAAACTGCAACAGATGTAATAAATAAATCATGGTTTGAATGTTCTAAGGTTACGAATAAAGTAAAACCTTGGATTGTGAGCATAATTCATTCCAGAAACATGCTTGTAATCCAAAGCACTTGTATATCAAGGTGAATTTCCACATCCATTTATTCATAAGTCCTTTAGTCTATAGTCCATATAAAAAGATTATAGCAATGTGATAGGTTGTGTAACCATAAAATGTCCATCCACAAATGGAAGCCTCCACAAGGAGATTAGAAGCAAAATCCAGCAGAAGAGAGACACCTCTAAGTATAGCAAAAAGGTTACATTAATTGAAGGTGTAACAGTTATGCCGCGTACACACGGTCGGACTTTGCAGCTACAAAAGTCGGACAGTCTGTCCGACATACTTCCGGCGTACCTTCGGCGGACTTGGGGCAGACTTTCTTACGAACGGACTTGCACACACACGACCACACAAAAGTACGCCAGTTTAGTACGCTGTGACGTACACCAAGTCCGACGAGACTATAAAACGGAAGTTCAATAGCCCGTACGACACCCTTTGGGCTCCTTCTGCTAATCTCGTGTTTATCTCGTGTTAGTAGAAGTTTGGTGAGAGACGATTCGCGCTTGTGAGACTCGTATTTTTCAGTTCGTTTTAACTGGTGTTCAGTCTGTGCTTGTGAGGTTTGTATCTGCTTTTCAGTGCGTTTGGTCAGTTGGCATTGAGAAATCTTTGTTTTATTGGCCGCTCGTTCCTGATTTTCAGGTCGTTCTTCACAGGCCTTGCTGTTCTTCAGTGCGTTCTGTTTAGTGCGTTCTGACCAGCCGACCGTTTTGAAGCCATGTTACCTGTACGTACTCGTCGTAGAGCTCGTGCATTGTATGTGCTTGGTGCTGTAGTTTATTCTTCAGCCCAAGACCAGTCCATGAACAGGGCGAGGAGGAGTTCATGGACCAAGAATTGGTTGCTTCAGCGTGACCAGTTCTGTCACATGCCTTTGCTCCGTGAGATCCGTGAGAATAATCCTGAGGATTTCAGGAACTTTCTCCGGATGACGGACCCCGTTTTTGATCGTTTGGTGGCTTTGCTGACCCCCTATATCAGCAGGCAGGATACCTGCATGAGGCAAGCCATCACTCCGGAGCAGAGGCTGGTCGCTACCTTGCGGTATTTGGCCACAGGGAGAAGCCTGCAGGACCTTAAGTTCTCGACAGGCATCTCCCCCCAGGCTCTGGGGATCATTATCCCAGAGACCTGTTCTGCCATCATACAGGTCCTGCAGAAGGACTATATTAAGGTAAGCTATTTTTAGTTTATTAGCATCACATGTTCTTTTATGTAATCTTTGATAAAGTAATGTATTTCTTGCTTCAAACACTACTTCCCATCATTGCAATATAGTGTGAATGTCCCCTTTTTATCCTCACACATGCTGGGATTTTTTCCTGTTATTTTTTGTCATGCATGTATAGTTTCCTTCAATAACCTTCCCAGCATGAAGTGATGGGAACATATCCACCTAGTCTACTCATTTTGAATGTATTTTGTTGGAGTGTATTTAGTGTGCTTAGAATTAGCAATTAGCTAGATTTCACAACCCCCCCCCCCCACCTGAACTCACTCCAAATAGTGTGCTGCTAATTAGCAATTAGCTAGATTTCACAACCCCCCCCCCACCTGAACTCACTCCAAATAGTGTGCTGCTAATTAGCAATTAGCTAGATTTCACAACCCCCCCCCCCACCTGAACTCACTCCAAATAGTGTGCTGCTAATTAGCAATTAGCTAGATTTCACAACCCCCCCCCCCCACCTGAACTCACTCCAAATAGTGTGCTGCTAATTAGCAATTAGCTAGATTTCACAACCCCCCCCCCCCACCTGAACTCACTCCAAATAGTGTGCTGCTAATTAGCAATTAGCTAGATTTCACAACCCCCCCCCCCCCACCTGAACTCACTCCAAATAGTGTGCTGCTAATTAGCAATTAGCTAGATTTCACAACCCCCCCCCCCCCCACCTGAACTCACTCCAAATAGTGTGCTGCTAATTAGCAATTAGCTAGATTTCACAACCCCCCCCCCCCCCACCTGAACTCACTCCAAATAGTGTGCTGCTAATTAGCAATTAGCTAGATTTCACAACCCCCCCACCCCCACCCTCGTTAAAATTTGCTTGAATGTTCTGTGGTGTTGATTTGTCTAAAGCAAATCTATGTTGTACTTTGCAAAATGCATGTGCACTCTACAAGTGCATTTGTTCCAGTGCTTTAGTAAATGAGCAGAAGCTCTGCTGATTTCCATCATCAAATCATATGCAAGCCTCAAAGTGTTTTCATTAATTGCCCTTGCATGTGATTGTGTACTGTTTGCAACATGAATGCCTTTTGACATTACCTCATTTACTGTAAGCTGGTTTGCAACTGCACCTGCAGAGTGCGACAACTGCAGTCTTGTAGCCTTTGTTATCCCTAAATTCCTGCGTGTTGTTAAAGTAATTTTTTTTGGGGATTTCACAACCCCCTAAAATGTAATCAATGTTCTATCAGAGGGGGTGAGCAATCTGATAAGTGTGCCTTTTTCCATATTAGTTATTCCAGAAGAATTAAATTATTGAATGTTATACTGATGCTGGGGAATAATGTTTTTAATTGTCTAATTTTCTTGCAATGTTAGCTTCCAAATTAATTGATTTTTGTTTTCTTGTTTGATTCCCCAGTTTCCTTCAACGCCACAGGAATGGCAGACTGTGGCATCCCATTTTGCAAGCCGTTGGGACTTTCCCAATTGTGGAGGGGCTATAGATGGGAAACATGTCCACATTGTGCCACCACCCCATTCGGGGTCATATTATTTTAATTATAAGGGGTTCCACAGTATTGTTTTAATGGCGGTGGTGTCGGCACACTATGATTTTTTATATGTGGACGTGGGGAAGAATGGCCGGATGTCGGATGGAGGAGTATTTGCCCAGACGGAGTTCTGCCAGCGTCTCCAGAGTGGTGGCCTGGGATTGCCACCTGATGAGGATAACGTGGAAGGACTCCCCTTTGTCTTCATTGCCGATGAAGCCTTCGCTCTGAGCAAGCACCTCATGAGGCCATTCCCCCAAAGAACCCTCACCCCGGAGAGGAGGGTTTTTAATTACCGGCTGGCCAGAGCTAGAAGAGTGGTTGAGAATGCGTTTGGAATTCTGGCCAGCCGGTTCCGCCTGTTTCAAACAGCCATTAATTTGGCGGAATACAAACTTAATTTTATAATTTTATCATGCTGCATTCTGCACAACTTTTTAAATAAGCATTCTGCCAATTATATAGGCACAGTTGGGCCTGAGGCCGGACAAATAGAAGCCAACCTTACAGGCCTGGATACTGTCCGTACTGGCTTGGCCCCCCAAAGTTCCCGTCAGGTTAGACAGCAATATGTTGATTATTTTATGGGTAGGGGGGCCATTGCAATGGGCCAGGATATATAATTTTTTTTACAATAAAAAAAATATTGCTGAAATCTGGCATTATATTTATTGCTTGCCTTTCTTTTGGGCTGTCTCCTAGGTTATGGTCGAGCAGTTGTAGTGCCAACAACTGTATTAGAATTTTAAAAATGTATAAATAAGCTCCATTGCCACTGTAAACAACTTTTTGACAATTATAACCAAACTGATACTGAGCCTTGAAATAACAAACCACACATTTGTTAAAATCCTATAAAAGGAGATGTTTTTATTAATGGTTGGTATGCATTCAGTTCTGCATTTAGTATAAAATGTTCCGAGACAAAAATATAATGGTATCTTAATGATGTAGCAAAATATAATTATATTGAAATATTTCTACCTAATCCACAAAAAAATATTTTGGGCTTTTGGATTTTCAAAAACAGGCTTTGTTTTTGGAAAATCAAGTTTTGTTTTTTTTTAAAAGCAAGTTTTTTTTATTTTTTTTTTGTTTTTGAAAATCAATTTTTTTTTTTTTTTGGGTTTTTTAACATTAATTTTCTTAATTTTTTTGGTGTTTTCAAAGCAATTTTTTTTACTTTTTTTGGTTTTTTAACATTAATTATTTATTCGATTTTTTGGTGTTTTAAAATCAATTTTTTAAGTTTTTTTGGTTTTTTAACATTAATTTTTTGAATTTTTTTTGGGTTTTTTAAAATCAATTTTTTTTTTTTTTTGGGTTTTTTAAAATCACTTTTTTTTTTTTTTGGGGTTTTTTAAAATCACTTTTTTTTTTTTTTTTGGGTTATTTAAAATCACTTTTTTTTTTTTTTTTGGGTTTTTTAAAATCACTTTTTTTTTTTTTTTTTGGGTTTTTTAAAATCACTTTTTTTTTTTTTTTGGGTTATTTAAAATCACTTTTTTTTTTTTTTTGGGTTTTTTAAAATCACTTTTTTTTTTTTTTTTGGTTGTTTTTTAGAAAATCAATTTTTATTTTTTTGTGGATTTTTGACAGCCCTCCTTTTTGACATTAGGTTAAACAGCCATTTATGTTAGGCCAAAAAAACAAAGAGAAGGCCCAGAATGGGGTCAGCAAAACAGGAAATGAAGGACATGATTGATGTTTTGGGGTTTAAAAAAGGGCATTTAGATTCGACCCAAAACATCAATCATGTCCTTCATTTCCTGCTGCATACGATCCAGCCTATTACGCATTTGATCCATGTCTTGATTCCAGCCCATTATTTGACCAATTAGACGTTGGGCACTTTCCGAGGTGAAATGGTCACTTCTTGTTGTTCCTAAAGTGGAATGAAACCAAAAAATGTCTTTACAAATATGCACACATACATAGTTTACCTTACCAGAAATAAAGCTGTTGTCTCAGACACTGACCTGGTGGGGTGGCCATGTAGCCTAATTCCTCCACATCCTCGGGGGTGTCACTGTTGCTTGAATGAAGCAGATCCCCTAAAATAGAGTAGACAAATTCAATTAAACAAAAGGCAGCCATGCATAGATTAACGTAAGCTGGTGTGTCAGACACTCACCTGGTGGGGTGCCCATGTCGCCCACCTCTCCTTCCTCCACATCGTCAATGGGACTTGGACTGATTGCCCAATCCTGTTTTGCTTGGGGTGGACTGTGTTCTTTTGGTTGGCTGAGTGATTTTTCCCCTATGTGAAACAAAAAATGAGTAATCTAATTAGCACACAGATATTTTAGGACATAATAATTTTCCAACATTTGTAGTGAAGTGGTTTGTGTAGAGTTCCTATTTTAGTTCAATATTTAAAATTATAAAGACATACCGGATAGATAGATATCAATATCTCAAAATATAGTTAATAATCTTTTGATCTCTCTCTATATCTGTAACAAAATCTCTAAATATCTAACTAAATGTAAATCCAAAAAATTAAGAGAATTTCAAATAGATATATATATATATATATATATATATATATATATATATATATATATATATATATATATATATATATATATATATATATATATATATATTTATATTTTTATATTTATATTTATATTTTTATATATTTATATTTATATATTTAGATATAGATATAGATATATATATATAGATATAGATTATATATATCTATATCTATATCTATATTAGATAGATATATATATATATATATATATATATATATATATATATATATAGATATAGATATAGATATAGATATAGATATATATATATAGATATAGATATAGATATAGATATATATATATATATATATAGATATATATATATAGATATATATATATATATATAGATATATATATATAGATATATATATATATAGATATATATATAGATATATATATATATATAGATATATATATATATAGATATATATAGATATATATAGATATATATAGATATATATAGATATATATATATATATATATATAGATATATATAGATATATATATATATATATATATAGATATATATAGATATATATAGATATATATATATATATATATATATATATAGATATATATATATATATATATATATATATAGATATATATATATATATATATATATATATAGATATATATAGATATATATATATATATATATATATATATATAGATATATATATATATATATATATATATATATAGATATATATATATATATATATATATATATATATATATATATATATATATATATATATATAGATATATATATATAGATATATATATATATATATATATATAGATATATATAGATATATATAGATATATATAGATATATATAGATATATATATAGATATAGATATAGATATAGATATAGATATAGATATAGATATAGATATAGATATAGATATAGATATAGATATATAGATATAGATAGATAGATAGATAGATAGATAGATAGATAGATAGATATATAGATATGGATATGAAACGAGGTTTCTTCAAAGATCGTTTAGAACGATGAACAAAAATCGTATAGAAAGGAAAAGCACATGGAGCAGTATACAAGGTAATAAACACAAGAGAAAAACACGACAAGTACTTACTTTTTTTAAGAACTTTCCGGATACGTCGGTATTGATCCGGCTCCCTGATTTTCAGGTCAGACCATCTTTTGCGCAATTGATCCTTGGAGCGCTGGACCCCAAATGATGCCTGCAAAGTGTCCACGACCTTTGCCATGATTTTGGCCTTGCGCAAATTTGGCCGTGCGTACGGCCCATAATTGCCATCATAGTCGTCTTTGCGAAGAATGGCCACCATCTCCACCATCTCTTTGAAACTCATATTAGAGGCCTTAAATCTAGGCCTCACAGATTTGGTTGACGTTCCAGACGTTCCAGCCTGCGGGCTGTCTCCACTACCTGAGGTCGTCAACATTTCAGGTGTCTCCGCCATTCTTTAACTCCACTACGCGCCGTAACAAAAAAGGGGCGGAGAACATGAGTTCATTTCGAACGTCAGGGGCGGGCGACGCAGGCGGAGTTTCACACATGCGTAGTGTATAAAGGAGGGCCTTTCGCGCGTGTCGTACGTACGTTCTGTGCGTCAAATTAGGGGGCGGAGAACATGAGTTCATTTCGAACGTCAGGGGCGGGCGACGCAGGCGGAGTTTCACACATGCGTAGTGTATAAAGGAGGGCCTTTCGCGCGTGTCGTACGTACGTTCTGTGCGTCAAATTAGGGGGCGGAGAACATGAGTTCATTTCGAACGTCAGGGGCGGGCGACGCAGGCGGAGTTTCACACATGCGTAGTGTATAAAGGAGGGCCTTTCGCGCGTGTCGTACGTACGTTCTGTGCGTAGGTGATAGTGGACCAGGACGTTCCAAAACGAAGGTAATTTGAGATATATATATTTTTTTTTTTGGGGGGGGTTTATGGTCATGACTTTGTAGCAAGCAGCCTATATGGCTTGATAGATTGATGAGGCCTACATAGGGAGAAGATGATGAGGGGTTAGCAGAAACATATAATAAGTTTTTTTGGTCTTGTGACTTTCTCTTTTCCAGATATAATGAATCCCCTATTGAAGGATCCAGAGTTCCTTACTTCTTTTATTTCAAAGTATCGAGAGATGAGGAATTTGTGGGAGGTGAAACACCCTCAGTATTATAACAAGCATGTGAGGAAGTCAACGCTGGAGAGACTTCTGTCCTTTGTCCAGGAGACCATCCCTGGAGCAACAATGGAGACAGTGTACAAGAAAATTGGGGTCTTGAGGAACATGTATAAAAGGGAGCATAGGAAGATCCAGGAATCAAGGAGATCAGGAGCATCAGCAGATGATGTTTATGTACCCAGGCTGTGGTACTACAAACAACTCCGTTTTCTTGATGACCAGAATGAAGCCAGGGCATCACTTTCAACCCTTCCCTCCACCCTTCCCTCCACCCTTCCCTCCACCCCAGCAGAGGCTGATGAGGAGCAAGCTGGGTCTTCCATCCTGGATGAACCGGATATGACCATCTGGAGTCAGGTAAATTATTTTAACAAAGATTTACTGTACTAATATTAATGATGTTAACTGGATGTTATAATTGTCTCAAATAATTTAGCACTCCAAATTGTGTATACATATCAAATGATAGTAGTGACTAAATATGTTTGGCACCTGCTTGAAATAATTAGGGTGTCTGATTAGACTCTTTTATTAAAGAGATGTATTCACATTGAATTTGCTAGTCATGAGAAGCAAACTGTGTGTCATTGATGAACCCAAAAAAAGAAACTAAAACTATTGTCCTTTTTTTATACACAGGATGAGTCCATCCAGGAGGAATGTGGGGAAAGTGGCAGGCAGGAGGAGACCGGGCCCATGGACAGCCTGGAGGAGGCCGGATTCACCATCATCCTGGAGGAGGCTGGGCCCAGTGTCAGGCAGGAGGTGGCTGCTCCCAGTGAGGTGGCTGGGCCAAGTGAGGTGGCTGGGCCAAGTGAGGTGGCTGGGCCAAGTGAGGTGGCTGGGCCAAGTGAGGTGGCTGGGCCCAGTAGGAGCCTCACCCAATCCCAAGTGCCTCCCCTCCACCTTCCCAAAAAAAGGGCCAGGAAGGGGATGGTCACACAGGACGCGTCCCTGCGCCTCATGCAACAGGCCACCCGTTTTTTAACAAGCCCCCCCGAAGCGGAAGAAGCCTATGGCTGCTACTTAGCCAGCAGGCTTCTTCAGATGGATTGGGAGCAGCGCCTCATTTGTGAGCGCCTATTTGGGGAAACAATCCATAAGGGGCTGCAGGGCACGCTAACCAAAAACACCCAACTACATGAGGCAGCCCCCCCCCCTCCTCCTCCTCCTCCTCCTCCTCCTCCTCCTCCTCCTCCTGCCACAACTGAAACACCAGAGCCACAGCCTCAAAAGAAGGCTACAGGGAAGGCTACAGGGAAGGCTGCAGGGAAGGCTGCAGGGAAGGCTGCAGGGCAGCGTGGAGGAAAGGCTGCAGGGAAGAGAAGAAAGTGATGACCTGGGTTCAGTCTGGTCTGACAGAAGACGCAGGCTGTTGTAGTACCACAGTCTGGGGACATCTAGATCATCTGCTGGTGCTGTTGATCTCTGGGATTCTTGGACCAGATTGTGCTCCCTCTTATATGGACTCCTCAAGATCCCAATTTTCTTGTACACCGACTTTTTCCAGCGTTGACTTCCTCTTTATTTTATTTTGACCATGAATAAATGGATCTTTTTTGAGTTTAGCAAAAGACTTTTATGTGTTTTCTTTTAAATCATTGATTTTACACACAATGTTAAATAAACAAGGGACAACAATCTCATTGAGTTTTAAAAAAACACACCAAAAATACATTACTAATGTTAAGAATGTTCAAGTGGTAAGTCTTGAAAAAAAAATATATACATAAACAAAAACGGTGCTTTGGGTTAACTTTATCTAAAAATTAAAAAATAATCACTAGAAAAAAAAAAAAAAAGAATAATGGGTTCTTTGTGGTAACTTTACAAACCTAAAAAAAAAAAAAAATAAAAGGGAAAAAGTATTATTAGTATGGAAACATTGTTTATAAAAAGCATACTATATCATTCATGAGATCAAAGAGAAAAAGAATTCAGAAATCAGTTTGGGAGAACTCTGATTATGAACAGCAAAACACCTTCGTTCTTTAGAGCATTCGTAAAGAAGAAATAAAATGCGCTGCATTCAACGATCACAGATTTTGCAGCGTGATGAATGTGCTACCTACAATACGAACACTAGTTTTACTAGACCGAGTGCTTCCGTTTAGTTTTTGCTTATGAGCATGCGTCGTTTTTTTGTCCGTAGGACTAGCATACAGACGAGCGGACTTCGGGGTCCGTCGTAGTTACGACGTAAAGATTTGAAGCATGTTTCAAATCTAAAGTACGTCGGATTTGAGGCTAAAAAAGTACGTTGAAAGTCCGAAGCAGCCCACACACGATCGGATTACCAGCCAGCTTTAGTCCGTCAGCGTCCGTTGGACTTTTGTAGACGAAAAGTCCGACCGTGTGTACGCGGCATTAGAAACTCACATGGTTGATGATTAAAAGAGACACATCTAAGTATGCAGGCATCCGGGGTAAAGCTGTCCACATAGACCATCCTCCACACCGTCGGCTCTCACCATTGTCAGTCTGCAATCGTGACAGGGAAGACTACCCTGAAAGCAAAGCTTGAACTGCTCGTGGACAGCTTTATCCTGAATGCCTGCCTGTTTTAATCATCAACCATGTGAGTTTAATGTTGTACCTTCAATAAATGTAACCATATTTCTACACTTAGAGGCGCCTCTCTTCTCTTTTATACACAGTTGTGACATGACGCTACGTGCATATCAAGACATTGCTTGTATATAAAGTCAAAATTTATTAAAAAACTTTGCTTGTCTTGCAAAACTCTCTCAAAGCAAGGTTTTACTGTCATGTATTCCAAGGTTCATTTTTAGGAATATGGCTCCTAAACTTGCTTCTAAGCCATACAGCGGTTCGTTTTTGGGTGCTTATATTATGTATGCAACATACAACCTTGGGGGTTAGAGGAGTTAATTGGGTAAATACCAATGACAAAAATCTAGTCCTATTAGATCATTTATGAAAAAACAGATAACCAGGGGGAGATATAGATGTAAGATGGATCTTCCATATAAAGTAGAAGCACAGTTTATTTTTTAATATGCATTTCACTAGTTCACAAAAACAATGTTCTAAAACTGGAAGAAATGCAGAGAGGGCCAGCTAAATTAGTAAGGATGTCAGTTATAAAGAAAGGCTAGAAAACACTAATTAGTTCACATAAAATAGAGGTATCTGGAAGCTATTTGATTACAGTGCATATAGAAAATATAAATGAAAAGATGACTACAAAAGATGGTGCAGCCAGTCCATTCTGGTGTGCAAATAATTTGTTTTGTCCAAGCTGGCCCAAAAAAATATTTAGAGTGCCAGCAAGCCTGGAATTCTCAAAAATGAAGGATGAAAAAAAATAAACCCGTTTTGTTAATAGACACAGAGGGTTTAATTTACAATTATCTTCCATTTTTAATGAATGATTATTTTTATTCAAGGAAAGCTCAGAATGTTGTAAGACTAAGGGGTCAATTCACTAACGTTTACCGCATGCGATAACGCAGTCACGTGACTCATTTACAAAATTTATTGCATGCCGTAAATGAAGTCCAATTCATAAAAAAAAAAAATAAATAAAAAAAAGAGGATTATGCGGTATTTGCCGATAAATATCGCAAATGGACCAGAGAGTAAAAAAGCATGCAATATTTACCCCCAGGATTTTGCTGCGTGGTATCACATGCAGTATTTGTCAAAAAACAGCGTGGGGGTTGAGGGGCCGAAAGGCCTGGTATGCATTGGGGGAGGGGGGAGCATGCTGTTTCTTTTCATATTTTTTAAATGTTGGCTTTTTTTTTTATATTCAGCTGTCATTGGGGAACCCACTGACTGCTAATGAGTCATCCATTGTTAAGGATGCGGTGGCCGGCTTCCCGGCCTGGTCCTTAGCAACCAGCTCAATGGGGTAAATTACCGGATCAAATAATGCGATAATTACCGTTAATTCGAACAAATACCGCATTAGGTATTTAATGCAAAATTCTTAATGAATTGAACACTTGCACAATTGTTACCGCGTGCAGTATTTTACCGCATTTTATTAGCCACTTTTAACTCTTGACTCTTGAATTGACCCCTAATTAACATATGAGGGAGTCAGTATCTGTGAAATGTGTAATGTCCTGTACACACGATTGCACATTCTGACAACAAAATCCATCGGATTTTTTCAGACTGTTGTTGGCTCAAACTTGTCTTGCATACACATGGTCACACAAAGTTGGTCGGAAATTCCGAACGTCAAGAACACGGTGACGTACAACACGTAGGACGAGCCGAGAAAAATGAAGTTCTATAGCCAGTGCGGCTCTTCTGCTTGATTCTGAGCATGCGTGGCAGTTTTTGCGTCGGAATTGTCTACACACAATCGGAATTTACGTAAACGGATTTTGTCGTCGGAAAATTTTGTATGTGAGAAATTCCGATGGTAAAAGTCCGATGGAGCCTACACACGGTCGGAATTTCTGACAATAAGCACATTATGACAATAAGTCCGATTGTGTGTACAGGGCATAAGATGGTGTTGTATTTTTGCACGGAGGCTACCACACTGCATTTTTTTTTCAGGCTGCTTGCATAGGTTGCATTTGATGGCGATACCATGCAATCCTAACGTATAGGATAGATCCTTGTCAACTATGTGTCAGTGCTAACCAGACATGTAACAATATGCATCTATAACAACCAAGGTTTTTGTATATATTCCAAAAAATATTGAAGTTCACTGTAAGATACTTCATGCATTTAATACTCATTACTTATAGAATGGAAGACAGACGATAGACCTATAGATAGAAGCCACAAAGGATGATTTCCAGGCAGCTGCGAAATCAACTCTTCTTCTGTAAGAACATAACTGAATAATGTTTCTTGCTGTGTTGTTTGATTAGGAGAAGTTTTAACTTAGGACACACATAATCAGGTTGGGATGAAAAAAAAAAAGCAAAAAGCAGTAAATTCGCTAAACTGCAGATCTTGGAATAAAGCATGCACTGTGTGTTTCACAACCCTTACACACCCATTCACAAAGAAACTATAACAAACCAAAAGTTCAGCACTCCTAACTAAAAAAGACACAAGTAATCTCATCTCAAAATCACTATATGTGCATTATACGAAATGTCCCTATTTATCCAAGGAACACAACCCTTTGTTGGAAATAGAGAAATGAATGAAGCTTGCGTGAAAAACTGCATGAAAAACTGGATAATCCTCTTTTCAGAGTGACACAAAAAATGCCTTATTGTGCCAGAAATATCAGGCAGAACTAAAGATGTGGTGTAATCTACTTTCTGCTCCAGATTCCCTCCAACAGCATGATTAAATATGTTTGGTCAAGAGCTGTCATTGTATTATACCACTTCATTAGGACTATACTGTATACCTGTAATATTTGTCATATTTAGGGGATATGTTTTGATTTTGGAGTTTGGAACACCAGCCATATGTGTTGGTGTAGCTCTGGCCCCTAGGGGACTGCTTGAAATTACCTGCTCATCTGCACTGCTATGACCTGGTGAACATTCCAACCCACCTGACACTCTGGATTCAGACATCCTCATACCGCTGCAAAGTAATGAATCAAACAACTCAGTGTATTTAGATTCTGATAGTATTTACTTGAATCAACTGAAAAGGGAGGTACACAACAACAAGGAGAGAAAAAAGCTGCTGAGCTTTTAGCCGACAGTGCCAGCTCTACAAAATAATTCCTCCGAAAAGTCAAAACAAGGTAATAACACATATGCAAAACATTAAGAAACTTCCTTTAAAAATTTAATACTTTCCCCCTGTTGATGAATGTAACCAAATGGACTAGACTGGCTCACTAAAAGAGGTGACCTGGTGGAACTACAATGGCTCTAGCAATGAAAGCTCAGGCCTGGAGGTGATAGTACAAGGGCCCTTGTGTAACTGTACCTTCAATGTTCTCGTTGCAGATCTGATGTTCTTCACCAGTATGTCGGAGCTCGTTATTTGTAATCCAATTAAGTGTAGGGAGATGTACTAGGTTCCTTGTAGAAAGTGAGGTTAAGGCATTTAAACACTGCGTGTAGTTAACTTCATGAAAGTGCAAGTAAAGTGGATGTGTCTGATGCAATGTGTCCCAGTGATACGGTGACAAGAGTGCAGATAAAAGATGGGCAATTAGCCTTCTCACCGATAACCAGATAGATGTAATGTAACAGCTTCTGGCTTAGCGATACTTCTACAGCAAATCCGGGGCTTTGATTTTTTTTATGGAGCTTCACACACCAACTGGCTGGTCACTGGACTGGTGCGGTAAGGATGTCTGATGGCAACCCACTGAGCTAAAACCCTTCTGGCGCGGGTGGCAAATGTTACACCACGTGGTAGGCCACGACCTCTCTCTCTCCACACGGAGAGATCTGTCTTGTGTCAGGCCCAGGAGGAAGAGAGCGACAGGTGTGTCACTAGCTTTATTTATTGCTCCTCCCAGCAATCCCTCTGAAGGTAACAAAGATCGCTGGGATATGTGGTCCAGATGCATTGACAGGCAGAACAGTTATCATTCTGGTAAACTACCCATCCCATAGTTCCCTTGACTGGGCTCACAAATATGATGTCATTTAATAGCACTGGGCAATAAGGGACATGCAATGCATAAAGACACCGGAGGATTGCCATACTTTGCAATTGTAGTCCACAGTGCTACATTGGTAAAAGCAAAGCAGTCTTTTATTTTTCAAACAGTAAATTAAAAGTTTGACTTAAAATGATGCATTTTGGAGCAAGGCTGTACCATAATAAAATATAGAAAAAGCGAAGCGCTGTGAATACTTACAGTATGCACTGTAAGCAGTGGCGTCGCTAGGGGGTGGCTATTGAGGCTATAGCTCCAAATCTGGGGCCCATAGCCCTGAGTCTCTTGCCGCAGAGGTCCCTTTCTAACCAGTGGCCCCTGGTCTCTCTGCAGCCAGGCCGCAGGTGGGCGGGCTGCATGAGAGAGCCAGGCAGGCGGATAACAGAAGCGAGCAGGCAGGCGAGAAGAGATGACATCTCTCTCCGCCCGCCCCGCATCACCACTCTTCCACCCTCACAGCGCAGGCCTCATCAATGTCGGAGGTGCGGCGGAGAGCAGCGAGATGACATCATCTCTCACTGCCCGCCCTGCATCACCGCACTCATGCCTTTACTCAGAACTAAATGGACCAGTGCTGCCAGCCTGCCACCAATGCAGCGACAATGCACATTTGGTGGCACTGGTGACAAGTGACGTGGCAAGTGAAGTCCACATCTGGTGGCAGGTGACGTGGCAAGTAACAATCCACATCTGGTGGCAGGTGATGTGGCAATCTGTAAATGGTAGCAGGTGACGTGGCAAGTGACAATCCACATCAGGTGCCAGGCGACAGTGGCAAGTGACAATCCACATCTGGTGCCAGGTGACGGTGGCAAGTAACAAGCTGCACCTGATGACAGGCGAGGAACAATACACATCAGGTGGCAAGCGACGGTGGCAAGTGACAATCCACACCTAGTGCCAGGCGACAGTGGCAAGGGATAATCCACATCTGGTGGCAGGTGAGGGTGGCAAGTAACAAGCTGCACCTGATGACAGGCGATGGTGGCAAGTGACAAGCTGCATCTGTGGCAGGAGATGTGGTAATTGACACGCCCAGGGCTCCCACTGATTCTGCATTATGGCGAGTTGAACCATGTCATTATATATTACAATGTAATAATAGAAATAATGCGCTTTAAACACCCTGACACCATATAAACCATGGTGCCGTGATGATTGAGACGCCAACACCAGCCATTGCCCATGAAAAATTGCTTACCACCCGTGTGGTCTATTCGCATGGGCATGCTGGGCAGTTGCCTGGGGGCCCCACTTGCCTGGGAGGGCCCCACCTGCCCAGCGACCCCAGCCAAGCATCATTCAGATGTCACAAAGTTCGCTGCCAGTGCTGTGTGGTGTGACTCCCTCACAGAAACAGAGTACCGCCCGATCAGTCCCGATATCAGTCAGCGACTCAGTGGTGCAATGTGCAGTGTGAGTCAGCTGTCACTGTGAAGAACGGAGCCGATGCTTTCTGTGTAGTTCTGGCTCTTCTCAGATGGAGTAATATGAAATGTACAGATTCAGGAAGCATCAGCTCTGATCTCTACTGCAGCCGCATGCTGCAGCTTCCTGTCACACTTCCACGTCTCAGAGGAGCCAGGCAGCAGTATACATGCCAGCATTAATACCCACCTGCACCAGCAGTATCTACACCAGCATTGTTACCCACCAGGCAACACCAGCAGCACCAGAGTGTGAGTGTGTACATTTATATATAGTTATTTAGTTCATGTGCATGATGGTGACCAACTGTGCAGGAGAGCGTTCATTCTCAAGATTAAAACTGATAAAAAATGAGCTTCGCAGCACAATGGGGCAGCAGCGTTTGAACTGGCTTTCACTCATGTGTATAGAAAATGACATCCTAAATACCATTGACTTCAAGCCAATTATAAAGGAATTCTCTACAAAGAAGTATCGCAAATTTAATAAATAATTAGTGTTTTTGTACTGTCCCATTTCAGTCTGTAATTGCTTGTTTTTCAATTTCTTGCTTTTCAAGCTCGTGTTATATTGTCCAAACGTTGTGTTAAGGTTTAAACACTGATTTTGTTGGAAGTACCAATAAGTATAGCCTTATTGATAATTTGCACTTTTATTCTCGTGCATGATTGTGTAGACAGGGCCCCAGTGCACTGTATCGGCCGGGGGCCTATAATGCTCTTAAGATGGCACTGCCTCACTGTATCTAAAAACCATAAGTAAAACAACAAACCATATCAAATTAGGAGTAGTTGTGCAACTTCTGCTCATAACAGTGTATGTTATGAGCGCACAACCTAGAAAGGCACAGGCTGCACAGGGTCCATTAACATTGTGTAGTGACAGGACAGAATTGAGAAGTGCTGTATGTGATAATGGTCCTAAATTAGCAGTAGTGTATCCACGTGGGGTGACCCACTTACACACAAGGGGTATACCAAACAAAAAATATATGGGATAAACCCTTCAAATAGTAAAATGTGGCCTAAAAAACACACATGCTAACTAAATCATGAAAATCAAATGTTGGAGCCTCTTGTGTTCGTATCTAGAGATGAGAGGGAGGTCAGAATAGCTTGTCTGTAAAGTAGGATATCTGCTCATCAGAGCCTGTAGTGCAACTAGAGAGAGTGCATAGGTATGATACGAGAGGTATATTAATAGTAGAGGATAGGGGATCTTCCTTCCGATGGTCCGCGAGTGACTCCAACATTCATATAGGCATATCTCCCAACTTTTTGAGATGGGAATGAGGGACACCTATCAGCAAAAGCATGCAGGCATAGGACACACCCCCTGCCACGCCCCCTTAAAGGAGAATTGTACAAAAAAACAAGATTGGTTAAACACACAAGTGCTTTTTTTTTACCACTACTATTCCTTTATATTGGCTTTTGGATTTTACAAATGCAGCAATTTAGAAATCAGATGAAAGGTTTAGCACCGGGAAACACTTTTTGATAGATAAAAAGTGCATTTTATATACATCTATATAAATCATATCAAAATGAGGGACAAATGAGGAGAAATGAGGGACAGAGGGACATTGCTGGAAATCAGGGACAGTCCCTCGAAATCAGGGACAGTTGGGAGTTATGATATAGGTGCTGTCAGATTACAGCACAATCAGGTACCCTGTTGTCATATGTATAGGGGAAAAAAAGATTTAAGGTATAAAGTAGTCACATGAGCTGAGTCTGCTGTTTCGCACAACAAGAACACATTCTAGAAAGGCACAGAATGTGTAAGGGCTAAGAGTGTCATATGGTGCTAGGATCCCATAAGTAACATTGTATGAGATCGTAGACCTAGGTTGTCAGATAGTTAGCAGTATAAAATATACCCCCCCCCCTCCCAAAACAGAAGAAAAATCTAAATCAAATCAATATTCTGTGTTACTACCCTTTGACTTCAAACCAGCATCAGTTCTTACACACACACACTTTGTACACTTGTACAAAGTCAGGGATTTTGTAGGATTAGAGTCAGGTGTATGATTAAACAGTTACACCAGCAGATGCTAATGATCATCAATTTCATATTGAAACACAGTGATTAACTGAAACAAAAACTGATGGCAAGACTGAGCACAGCAACAAGACACAAGGTAGTTATGCTGCATCAGCAAGGTTCCTCCCAAACAATGATATCAAAGCAGACTGGAGTTTCAAGATTTGCTATTTAAGCTCTTTTAAAGAAGCACAAAGAAATGGGCAACCTTGAGGACCGTAGACGCAGTGGTCAGTAAAAGAAACTTAATGCAGCAGATGAAAGACACATCATGCTTTCTTCCCTTCCATCAGCACAGAATTGGCAGAAACCAGTGGGACCCAGGTACACCCATCTACTGTCCAGAGAAGTCTGGCCAGAAGTTGTCTTCATGAAAGAACTGCGGCCAAAAAGCCATACTTCCGATGTGGAAACAAGGTTTAAGGGACTCAACTATGCGTGAAAACATTGGAACTGGGGCGCAGAAATATGCCAGCAGGTGCTCTGGACTGATGACTCAAAATTTGAAAGTTGGCTGTAGCAGGAGGCAGTATGTTCACTGAAGAGCTTGAGAGCTGTACAATGATGAGTGCTTGCAGGCAACAGTGAAGCATGGTGGAGTTTTCTTGCAAGTTTGGGGCTGCATTTCTGCAAATGGAGTTGAAGATTTGGTCAGGATCAATGGTGTCCTCAATGCTAAGAAATACAGGTAGATATTCATCAAGCATGCCATACCATCAGGAAAGCGTGTGATTGGCCCCAAATTTATTCTGCAGCAGGACATTGACCCAAAACGTACAGCCAATGTCATTAAGAAGTATCTTCAGCATAAAGAAGAATACAGAGTCCTGGAAGTGATGGTTTGGCCCCCACAGAGCCATAATCTCAACATCACTGAGTCTGTCTGGAATTACACGAAGAGACAGAAGGATTTGAGGCAGCATACATCCACAGAAGATCTGTGGTTAGTTCTCCAAAATGTTTGGAACAACCTACCTGCCCAGTTGCTTCAAAAACTGGTTGCAGGTGTACCGATAAGAACTAAAGAAAGGGGGGGGGATAACCGCGCTAGATTTGATAGGAGTAAAGGAAAATACAATGGATAGCAGCAACTCTAGTGCGAGATATTATCACATAAACAGTAGTAGTATAGAACAGTCGCGCTAATATAACACATATAAACAATGTGAGAAGTCCACTTGAATATCAATAGATGAGGTGGTGTCGCCGGATGTTGGTTGGGGCAGACGTGTCTGTGAAGAGCTCCTGACGTCTTGAGTCACATCAGGGATTTTCTACTCCACAGCAGCCCTGCTTTGTTCTCTCTTCACACTCCAGAGTCCCCCAGGCTGTAGAAGCACCGCCTGGGGCCGTTAGCACAGCGCTCCTCTCTGTTCCAGCCGCCTGAAGGACAGTCCGTGGCTCTGGCCTGAGCACGGGGAGCGGCGGCCATCTTGCTCCACCCGCTTCTGCAAGCCAGCCAGAAGGAGCATTAAAGATTCAGCAAGTAAGTGGCGGCCATCTTGATACAATTCGGCAGATGCTCGCGGCCTCCCTGTCTCTTCGGTACCTGATCAGGCCCCATTTTGCCACCGGAGCACCGAAGCCCAATAGATCGCGGCTCCAGACAGGGATTGTAGGGGGTACCCCCCTGCATTTGTGGTGTGGTTAGCGGCCGCAGCCCTGAACCCAGAGCCACATGTGGCGGCCATCTTGCTCCACCTGGCCGCAGTGCTTCTGGTGGTCTCTCTACCCCTCTATACCTGAATCGCTCCCTGCACTACCACCAGAACTGCCTAGCCTAATAGACTGCCACCTGCAGCCCCCATCATCTCCTCTGCTTCCACAGCAGCCTGAAGAACAGTTATCAGCACCAGTCCTGTGAGTAGCGGCCATCTTACTACACCCCAACAACTTATTTTTGGCCTCCCTGATTCCTCTGTGCCTGACCCTTGCTCCATCAGGGCACCGCAGCTCCCTCACCTGACAGTCTGTCACCCCACAATAATATGGCAACGCGTCTATGTCTAAATATGGAGGTGACGAGATGAGCCAAGGCCACGTTCCTAGCTAAGGGGGGGAGGGGGAGCATGCGCGGCGCGATGCAGGTCAGAAGCTCTATGTAGTAGCTCTATCGGATCAGTGGAGTTTTAACGCATACCGCAGGGAAAAACCATTGCAAATCACCCCAATTTCCATCACTGCCCCTGCAGGATTCAGCAATGCCTGCCGTCGGGTAAGAAGGCATAGAAGAAAATGGCTCAAAATGGCTACGGATCTCCACAGTCTGTACAGTTTACTACAACAGCGTTCGATCCTCTGCATGAGTTTGCTACCACACAAATTAACAGTGAGTACTCCTCTCACCTCACAAAAGCTGATATGGATGCCAGCCTAACTAAGATTTATGAAAAACTTGCTGTTAAGATACAGTATCAGCTCCGAAAAACAACAAGCACACTCACACAAGAAATAGCAACCCTGGGGGGACGCACAGATGTTCTAGAAACCAAGCATGATGAGCTATAACTTGCACATAATGATCTTAGAAAAGACTTTGAACTTCTAGCTGAGAACTACTCATATTTACAATCACACGTGGAAGATTTAGATAATCAAAACCGCAGGAACAACCTAAGGATATGTGGCATCCCAGAATCAATTTCTGACCTGATGCCTGCAGTATCTAAACTTTTCCACAATCTCCTTCCTGAGTCACCTACATTGTCATTTGGATGTGACAGAATCCATAGGGCCCTGTGTCCTAAACCACCTCCAGAAAAAACCTCTACGGAACATTATTCTGTGCATGAAGGACTTCATCACAAAAGAAAGCATATTAAGAGCATCTAGAAACATGCACACCATTGAATTGGATGGCAAAAAAATCCAAATTTTTCCTGACATCTCCCAAGCTACCCTTTAAAGGAGATGCAAAATGAAGGAAATAACTTCTGTATTACAATCTGCTCACATTAGATATCGGTGGGGATTTCCATTCAAAATAACAGTACCGCTCAATGGCACTGTTTACACAGTCTACAATGCCTCGAAGGGATAGGATCTCCTGGTGAAATTGGGACTTTTGGATTCAGTTGCAGAAGCAAGACCTCCTACTACTCCCCGTACTAAACCTATATGGGCTACCCCCATATAGGGTAGATGGCGACAATCTTTCAGAAATATGGATGCATAAAGAAATAGATGTCTCATTCCTTTGGCTAACATGGTTTTCCCTCTTCAAAAATAAAATCACGGAAAAGATAGGAATTAAAAGGAAACATTGAACAAAGATTTTGAAAGTTTGCAAGTTTCAATGACAGCTCAAAGAAAATAGTTGATCTACTCCATTAAATGGACTCTAGTTGGTATATCATGTCACCTTTTATACAAAGTTATATATTTTTCTTTTTCCCCTTTTTAATATATGATATATAGCATGCACATACTTTTTTGTTTTATAGAATCTTCGCTGGTGCTGATTTCTCTGCCTCCGTTAGTTTGTTTCCCAGCTCACAATGGGTTCTCAAAACATGGTTCAGTTTGCAGCGATTTTTATGCGACTGATCACATTATCTATTGTTTTAATAGAAAGGGATCCTTATGTGAATTGTGGACATTATTGTTCACACCAAAATGGTTCTTGGTCAGATGGTGTTCTACATCCTGACTCCCAATCTATATATATTATTTAAAAAACAAACAGAATCTTGCGAGCTACCATGTGAAAATCCAAATGATAATTAGAGATGATTAAAGGACAGCTGCTAGCATTGATCACGTGTCCCATATACTCGTGCCAAAAAGTTTTATACCAATATAATGCTTCGCAATCCAAATGTAAGCATACGGTAACCGTATTGAATCATAATATTACTGGTTGCAGTTAAATAGTGGTGATGAGATATTCTATTCCTATATAAGTAATCTAGTAAATATAATAATGCAATCTTATGTGATTATAAGTTGCAATCATGAACAATTAAAAATTGCAATCCTACGCGATCCTCCCAATTTCAACCTGTATAGCATACACATCTCTATATACACATGTAGCATTCATATGCAATAGAGAAATTTGCAACCCTGTGCGATAATTGTAATAATTGCAGTGAAAACCTGTAATTCACATAAATCTATATAAAAGTGCATCAATATACAATAATCAATATAGAAAATAAAGTGAACTGTGTTTAAAGTGCTCTTGTGACAAACTACCGTATATACTCGAGTATAAGTCGTTCCGAGTATAAGTCGAGGCCCTAATTTACCACAAGAAAATGGGAAAAACGTATTGACCCGAGTATAAGACGAGGGTGAGAAATGCACAGCTACTGTAAGTGGTAAAGAGGGTCAACAATGGCCATTTGCAGCCTCACTGTGCCCATTTGCATGCCTCACTGTGCCCATTTGCAGCCATAGGTCCCCCGAACTTCAAACTTGGTAGTTAAGTGTTCCTAGATGCCCCCTAGCTGCAGCCAAAATTTGGGGTCTCTGAACCCAAAGTGTCCCGAAATGACATTGCTGCAGATGGACATAGTTGACCGACTTTGGGGCCATGTATCTCGGGGCCAATTAGTGCCCCAAATTTGGTGTGCATACCCAGTGGAACTATCACCATAAAATATCCAAAGCTGGGATTTCTAGCACCAAGTGGCCCCGAGATACAGGGCCCCAAAAATCGGTCCAGAAAATGTCAAGCACTTTTCTGCAGCAGAGAATGACATTTTCCGAACCTATTTTGGGGCACCGTTTCTCAGGGCCACTTAGTGCTAGGAACCCCAGCTTTGGATATGTTATGATACCAGGTCCACTGTGTTTGTACACTAAATTTGGGGTTCCTAACACCAAGTGGCCCTGAGATACGGGGCCCCAAAGTCGGTTCAGAAAATGTCAAGCACTTTTCTGCAGCAGAAAATGACATTTTCCGAACTGATTTTGGGGCCCCGTATCTTGGGGCCACTTGGTGCTAGGAACCCCAGTTTTGGATATGTTGTGGTACCAGTTCCATTGGGTTTGCACACCAAATGTGGGGTTCCTAGCACCAAGTGGCCCTGAGATACGGGGCCCCAAAATCAGTTCGGAAAATGAAATTTTTTGCTGCAGAAAAGTGCTTGACTCTAGTATAAGTCGAGGGGGGTACTTTCAGCACAAAAAAATGTGCTGAAAAACTCGACTTATACTCGAGTATATACGGTAATTCATGCATTAATCTGTGTCCATAAAATCGCAGCATAAAGTCCATTCATAACTACTCCATTCTTCTGTTGCTCATTGCAGATGATAAAACAGATGATATAACAGTAAAGTGCTCGTGTCCACTCTGGTGCTCCCCCTTTGGTGTATGCGCTCACCTTAGAGCGCGTGACCTTGCACCCTCCCAATGTTGAGGGCATGTGGCCTGGTACGGTTCAGGAGGGGGGGGGCGCTAAGCTCGGGCAAAGCACGCTTTTAAACCACCTCTGGTTTTATGGTCAGCATTTAGATCCTTGAATGGTTGCTTGCAGCAATAGTCATATGGAAAACAGAGGAAACTGGATAGTGTATTACCATTTTAAAAGTTTTATTTAAAATGACAATATTCCCTATATTAGGGTACTAACATTTAATAGGTGCTATGAGCCCACCACTCTGTATCAACCCAAACAAATATAAAGACGCTGTGCTGATGTGTCCTCTCCCACTCTGAGAACACTCCACTGTCTCACAAACCGTCCTGTCCCCTCCCCAACATGTGTTGATACCGGGAAATGTTGTATCTTCCCCAGGGGGAAAACGACACATGTTGGGGAGGGGACAGGATGGTTTGTGAAACACTGTATACTGTATAACTATTTTTTGTATACAGAAGTTTCGGTTCCGATTAATGGTAAAACACCCTATTGAGTAGGCACCACATCCCTGAAAATGGTCATAAATGGCAAGGAAAATTAAGGGATTTTAACGGTGCACATAAACTAAACATAAATAATTTTTTTTTTTTAAAAAGACTAAATTTTAATTAAACCATTAAAAAACATACAATTTGTACATAATTCATAAAATCTCAATATTGATGTAGTTACAGTGGTCAAGTGGGATATGAGTGTACATTTATTTTGAAAGATGTTATAGTTGCATACTAGCCCGACATGTTTCGCAGTGTCGCTTTTTCAAGGGATATGCAAACTGAAAGGTGATATCATCCAACACTCCTATAATTTCTAGAAAGATAGAAAATTACAAAATGACATTTATTGTAAGTTACAGAAAATACAAATATACATAATTGTTAAACAAAAACAAGCGCAATGTCTTCTCTGAAACAGCACTGATAAGGTGCTTACCCCTATATATGACCCACGGCTCGGTCAGTCCCCGCATACACCAACCAACCGACCGGGATCTGGGAGTCCCCTTTGTTAAAGGGGGCTTCCAGATTTCGATAAGCCCCCCCGTCCGCAGACCCCCACAACCACTGGGCAAGGGTTGTGGGGATGAGGCCCTTCTCCCCATCAACATGGGGACAAGGTGCTTTGGAGGGGCTACCCCAAAGCACCCTCCCAATGTTGAGGGCATGTGGCCTGGTACGGTTCAGGAGGGGGGGGCGCTCTCTCGTCCCCCCCTCTTTTCCTGCAGCCTGCCAGGTTGTGTGCTTGGATAAGGGTCTGGTGTGGAATTTTGGGGGACCCCCACGCATTTTATTTTTTTATTTTTCAATGACTTTCAATGACTTTTATGTGTATTGTCGGGACCGAAAATTCATTAATAGCCGACACTAGCGCTAGCACTTTTGAATGACTTTTTTTTCCTTTAGAGATGTCATTTTGCTCTCAGACTGTTATAAACACGGGAAACATGCACTACTTTACAAGCATACTACAGACACCTTCCAGGTACGAAATTTAAAGGAATATTTCACTTTTATTGTTTCACTTTAAGCATTATTAAAATCACTGCTCCCGAAAAAACTGACATTTTTAAAACTTTTTTTTGCATTGATACATGTCCCCTGGGGCAGGACCCAGGTCCCCAAACACTTTATATGACAATAACTTGCACATTAGCCTTTAAAATTAGCACTTTTGATTTTTTACGTTCGAGTCCCATAGACTTTAACGGTGTTCGAACAAATTTTTTGCCTGTTCGCATGTTCCGGATGCGAACCGAACCTGGGGGGTGTTCGGCCCATCCCTACTCCAGACATACCTTCCACCACTTTATGGACAGCACATAAGGCAGTTATGAGAGGTCACCTAATGAATACTGCTTCAGCCAAAAATGAATCAAAATGAATGGATATTAATACCCTAACTAAAGAATTAGACAAACTATCTTACAAATATTTCCAATCCCCATCTGCAGATTTATATAATCAAATCCAAGATAAAAGAAGAACCCTTGACACATTGTTGTCTACTAACACAGAAAAGGCCTTGAGATGTTCCAAAGCAAAATTCCTACTATATAGCAACTCTGCCTCCACCATGTTCGCTAAAAAGCTAAAACAATCTACTAACCCCCCTGCATGTCTATAAATTAAGAAATTCTAATGGAAATTTAGTCTCTCACCCTAAAGAAGTTATGGAGATTTTCTCTGATTTCTACAAGAATTTGCTATCTGCTCCTCATTCTTCACCAAGGCATTCTTCTTTGAATTGGCTTGGAGATGTTTTGCTTCCCACTCTGTCCAGCAAATTGAAAAACTGAACTTCCCTTGTACCGCTATTGAAATAAGTAAGATTATTAAGTCCCTGAAAACTTCCACAGCACCTGGTCCAGACGGGTATTCTACCTTATAACATTTTTTCCCATATTTTGGCCCCTCATTTAACCAAACTATACAATTATATTTTACAAGGCATAAAGTCTAAAAATGCTAATGTGCGCAATAATCAAATACGCTGGAAAGGAGCTGCCTACATAAAAAAGTGTACTCACATAACTCAAACAAATAAAAACAAAATATGTGGCGCTCACTAACCCTGAGTGAAATGAACAAATAAACAACCAGGTGCAATAATGATAAATAAACAATCCATAAATTCTAAATCACAATAGAAGTCAAAAAGGCAATAAAAACCTAGAAGTACAATCAAGTGCAATAGTGATACACATTAAATCCATAAATTCAATAGCATAATATAAGGCAATAAGAACCAAACATAAAGCACAATAGCGAATAATAAAAAGTGCAATAAGAAATGCGGAATGAAGCTAGTAGCTCATTCAGAATGAGTGCAAAAATAATATGGGATAATGAGATAGCGATGTGCAAAACAAAAAGAAAACGTGACACACTAATGTGTATGATGAATGTCCCAAACGCACTGTCAAGTGACCATAAAAAATAATAATAAGTGCAATCCAATAAGCAGTATAGTGCAACTCCCAATATCAGCGGGATCTGATCTTCTGATAATGATGATAAAGGGAAGTGAAAATGCAAAAGGACAGTCACTGTGATGAAAAGTGTCTCGGATAGACAAAGATCATCCAATCATAGTCTGGAGTGCGACACCTGTTTCCCCCAGCCTCTCACCTGTAGCAGTGGGCCAATGGGCCGAATCGAGCATGAACCAGCAAGGGAAGTTCTCCACAGAGGATCCGGTTGTAGAGACAGCACACGGGGACACTCGATATCCAATTCACAATTGCACTCTTCCACACTCAATGAGTGCCATCGGATAGATAGTAAAAGAAAAAAGGTGGCTCCATAGTGCAGTATTTAAAATGTATTTGCAACAAAAACAAGCAGTAACTTACATTCAAAAATAGATGATAGCAGCAGTGGAAAATGGATGCTTCCGGGTTTGGCCGAAACCCGGAAACAGTGGCACTTGGCTCCTCCCTGATGCGTTGCGTCACTAACACGTGACTTTCTCAAAGGGTCAAGGAGTCAGGTGTCGAACAGCCAGTTTAAATAGTCCCGTCCGCTGTCATGACAACAGCGGATAAGCATACAAATAAAATCTTCCTTGATAATAGCAGTAAAAGCATCAAATGCAGCATGAATAGTAGATACATAACATAAATACAGATTAAAAAACAATGACAGAGTGAATATCATAATTATAATAGATCTATCAAACGCACAGACGCCATCTGGTGGTAAAAAAGAGAGATAAATACAGCCCATAGTTCAAAATTCGCTAATGACATCTAGTGGAAAAAACATACATAGGAATCTACCAAATATATAGAGACGCCATCTAGTGGTAGAAAATGCGAAAGAAATATATTACGTAATCCATAACTCTCTAGTGACATCTAGTGAGTAAAACGCATAGAACACTTAAGAATAACTAGGGAGGAATAACCCAAAGCTCCCAACCCCACTAGTGACATCTAGTGGAAGTGAAGCATAATAGCATTAAAAAAGCAAACAAATGACCTCCAACACACAATAATAGATAATGTGCAAAAAACATTCAAATCGGGATAGATGGTGGATAAGTCCAATTCAATAAAATATTAGAGAATGTGCAAAAAACATTCAAATCGGAATAGATGGCGAATAAGTCCAATTCAATCAAAATATAGAATTCTTAATACCTATAACACTAATAATAGCAATAGCATCTTCCACCAGGGGACACTAATGACCATATTTAAAATTAAATCAATAAATAAGTAAAAACGGAAATCAATAAATAAATTAAAAATTAGAGATAAAACAATTAAGGTCGAATTCCACATTATGCCCTAGTGGCGATAAAGTGCATAATTCATAGATTCAGCTTGACTGATCTTTATAACTTTATTATCACCCCTCCAATGGGGTTTATATTTTTCTATTCCACAGACTTTTTATGACGAGGGATCACTGTTATGATATTTTGCGTAATGTCTTCATAAACTATGTTTATCAAAACTTTTTTTGATGTTCTGCACGTTCCCTCAACCTCTTCCATAGTGCTCTCTTCGTTCTGCCAATATATTGGATTTGGCAAGGGCACTCCAATAGGTACACCACCCCTTCACTACAGCATGATATAAAATCTTCTATAATATAGTTTTTAGATGTCACAGTTGGGGTAAAGTTACATTTCTTTTTCTTGCTTTCTTTTGTGTGTCAACACGTATAGCAACTTTTACACAGAAAATACCCCTTACCCTCGAAGAACGAAAACTTTTTTCTATTCGGGGGTCCAGGACATTTTTTGCCAAATGATCCCTCAAGGTAAGAGCTCTTTTATAAACGAATTTAGGTCTTTCCGGAAGGATAGTCCCCAAATGACAATCTGTTCTAATAATGTCCCAATATTTTTAAAAAATTCTCTCAATTTGCTTGTGTTGGATATTGAAATCCATAATAATGGGTACGTTATCTTGATTAGCTATGTCCTTCGTACTATCTTGTATTAATTTTTCTCTTTCGAGTGATTTAACATCCTGTATTTTTTCTTTGATGAACTCAGCTCGATAATCTTTTTGGACAAATCTCTCTCCAATCATTTTTGCTTGTTCAAAGAACACTTCTTTTGTGGTACAGTTCTGCCTTAATCTGATTAACTGGCCCTTTGGTATATTATCTAACCATAGGGAATGATGACAGCTATCAAGGGGCAGATAGCTGTTCCTATCGACAGTTTTGAAATACGTATGGGTCATTAATCTGCTTCCTTCTTTTTCTATTACTAAATCTAAGAAATTGATTTTATCATCACTTATTTCCCAAGTGAGTTTTATATTTTTGTCATTAGTGTTAAGGTTGAAACAGAAATCAATGAGGCTCTCTCTATTCCCACTCCAAACTATAATAATGTCATCTATATAACGTTTGAACAGTGTAAGCTGATATGGTACATTGTTATATAGTACTTCCTCCTCCCATTCTGACATATTCAGATTGGCAACACTGGGCGCATACTTTGCGCCCATCGCAATACCACAAATTTGCTTATAATAATTATTATTGTGCCAAAAATAGTTGGAATCTAGGCTGTATCTTAGACAGTCTAGGAGAAACCTCCTTTGTTTACATTTTAAGTCACTTAGACTTCTAAGGGCCTATTTAGTCACTTGAATGGCCTCATCGTGATTGATAATTGTATAAAGGGATGCGACATCAGCCGTTGCCAAATATATAGGTCCATCCATCAAGGTAATGTCATTTAGTAGTTGAATAAGATGTTTTGTGTCTCTCAAATAAGATCTAGTTTTCTTTACCACGGGTTGCAAAAACCAATCAATATATTCTCCAATTCGCCCATCAACCGAGTTAATCCCATTCACTATGGGCCAACCCGGAGGTTTTAACTTATCCTTGTGGATCTTGGGTAATGTATAAATAACAGGTACCCTACATGTTTTTGGCTGTAAATATACAGTTTCTTTTTTATTCAATAGGCCGTTTTCAGATCCCTTCTGAACAACCTTGGCCAATTCTTTCCTATATCTCATCGTAGGATTATTTGGTAGTATCTGATAGGTTTCAGCATCATTCAATTGTCCATTTAGTTCTTCATTGTAGTCAACTTTTGATTGTATGACTATAGCCCCTCCTTTATCCACTTGTCTTATCATGATAAATTTTCTTGTTTCCAATTTTTTTATACCACTCTTTATATCTCCTGGGTCAAACACTTTTTTATTGTTAAATCCTGTATGTCCTTCAGAACCATTTTTTAAAGACATCAACATGTCCATCCGTCCCTATGAGTGGATTGAAGAGAGATTTGTTACGAAGATTACTGAATAAAATGCCATTATTATCTGGTACATTCCTTCCTCTTCCTTCTCCTGGATTGCTAAGCATGTATTTTTTGATATTAAGACTTCCAATGAATTTATTAATATCTACATAGGTGTTAAATTTATTAAGATTCTTTTTTGGGGCAAATTTTAATCCTTTATCCAACACTTTTATTTCCTCTTCGTTTTTTCCATTTTTTCTCTCTGTGGATCTTCTTGGAGTTTTTCTCTGGTGTTCCTCCCTGTCTTGGTATCTCTGTCCTTCCTGTTTCTTCTCTTCCCTTCTTTTTGTTCTTCTGTCTGGGCTGGGATCAGGAGTCCGTCTGTCGTATCTTCGCACAGGATCTTCTCGATAATGACGTCTTGGGGATTCCCGATATCTTTGTTCTAAAAAAACGGTATGGTGTTCTTTCACGTTCTTGTCTACCTTGTTGACGTTTTTGATACCAAGGCGATCTCCCTCATCATATCTTCGTAGTTGTTAAAATCTATTCTGAACTGGAATTGCATAACCGTTATTACGTGGGGGGGGGGATCTGCCTCTTCTATCCTCATATTCAAGGTATCTATCATCTCTAATTGGTCCTTCATCTCTTCTTGATCTGTCTGAATAATTATTTCTCTCTCTATTGCCCTCATAGTTCCTCCAGGCGTTAAAAGGAGATCTTCTATCATGAGGGGACTGTTGATAAGGTTTTCCTTGATAATTGTTATTTTGTCCATTATTCCTCCAAAACGTTTTTTTTCAATTATTCCCTTTCCACCTCTGTTTTTGGTTAGGAGTATTGTACGTATTGTGGTTTCCCTGTATCCTATTCATGGGCAATGTTCCTCCAATTTTTCTTTCATTTAAATTATCATTCATTCTTACTTCCTTTACAGGAGAACTATTATTAGAGTTGATAACCGTCTCTTCTATTTCATTCTGCCAATCAACCACTTGCCGACCGGGCCATAGCCGAAAGACGGCTGCAGCGCGGTCGGCTAGTTCTGGGTGGACGTCCGTGGGACGTCCTCCCAGAATACTGCTCTCGCGCGCCCCCGAGAACTTCCGTGACCGCCGGGTCCAGAGGACCTGGCGCATCACGGATCACGGCCGCTAATCGCGGCCGTTTACCATGTGATCGCTCCGTCAAATGACGGAGCGATCACATGTCAACAGACCGGCGTCATGTCATGACGCCGGTTCCTCCCTCCCCTCTGTGTACCGATCGGTACAGTGCGAGGGGAGAGGGGGAGGGATCGGATGGCAGCACCGCTGTGGGCTGCATGTGTAGTGTCCACAGCGGTGCTCAGTGACAATTGCTGTCACATCCATCCTGCAATACTCTGCATAATACCCCGCAATACTCTGCATAATACCCTGCAATACTCTGCATAATACCCCACAATACTCTGCATTATACCCCGCAATACTCTGCATTATACCCTGCAATACTCTGCATTATACCCCGCAATACTCTGCATTATACCCCGCAATACTCTGCATAATACCCCACAATACTCTGCATAATACCCCACAATACTCTGCATTATACCCCGCAATACTCTGCATTATACCCCGCAATACTCTGCAATATACCCGGCACTACTCTGCAATATACCCCAAAATACTCTGCAATATGCCCAGCAATACTCTGCAATATACCCAGCAATATACCCTGCAATATACCCTGCACTACTCTGCAATACCCCGCAATACTCCGCAATTTTTAACCAGTTCCCACCCACAGTCATATGACATCCTTGCTTTGTGCGGGGATATCTGAATGATGGTTGCAGCTACAGGCATCATTCAGATATCAGCTTTTTCAGCCGGCGATTTCCTACACCATAAGAATGATCATAGTGGCTGTTCCACTGCTTGATCGTTCTTATGGGAGGCGAGAGGGGACGCCCCCCCTTCCCGCCACCCTCCGGTGCTTCTACCGACTCACCGCTACGATCGAAGCGGTGATCGTTTTTTTTTTTTTTTTTAAATTTCAGGCTTCCCAGCCTAGAGGTGAGATGTGGGGTCTTATTGACCCCATATCTCACTGTAAAGAGGACCTGTCATGCCATATTCCTATTACAAGGATGTTTACATTCCTTGTAATAGAAATAAAAGTGATCAAAAATTTTTTTGGGGGGGAAAAAGTGTCAAACTAAAATAAATAAAGTAAAATAAACAATAAAAAAAAAAATTTTTTTTAAAGTGCCCATGTCTGTGTGCTCGCATGCAGAAGCGAACACATACGTAAGTCCCGCCCACATATGAAAACGGTGTTCAAACCACACATGTGAGGTATCGCTGCAATCAGTAGAGCGAGAGCAATAATTATGGCCCTAGATCTCCTCTGTAACTCAAAACATGTAACCAGTAAAAAAATTTAAAGCGTCACCTATGGAGATTTTTAAGTAGTGACGTTTGGCACCATTCCACGAGAGTGTGTCATTTTAAAGGGTGACATGTTAGGTATCTATTTACTCTGCGTAACTTCATCTTTCACATTATGCAAAAACATTGGGCTAACTTTACTGTTTTGTTTTTTTTTAAAGCACAAAACTGTTTTTTTCCCCAAAAAAACGTGTTTGAAAAATTGCTGCGCAAATACCATGCGAGATAAAAAAGGGATGCGACATCAGCCGTTGCCAAATATATAGGTCCATCCATCAAGGTAATGTCATTTAGGAGTTGAATAAGATGTTTTGTGTCTCTCAAAAAAAAGGCGTTTGAAAAATTGCTGCGCAAATACCATGCGAGATAAAAAGTTGCAACAACCGCCATTGTATTCTCTAGGGTCTTTGCTAAAAAAAATATATATATATAATGTTTTGGGGTTCTATGTAATTTTCTAGCAAATAAATTATTATTTTCACATGTAGGAGAGAAATATAAGAGTTGGCCTGGGTGCTCCAGAATGCCTGGAGGTGCTCCCTGCATGTTGGGCCTCTGTATGTGGCCACGCTGTGTAAAAGTCTCACACATGTGGTATCGCCATACTCGGGAGTAATAGCAGAATGTGTTTTTTGGTGTAATTTGTTGTATGCATATGCTGTGTGTGAGAAATAACCTTCTAATATGACAATTTTGTGAAAAAAAAAAAAGAAAAAAAAAATCTTGATATTGCAAAGAATTGTGGGAAAAGATGACAATTTCAAAAAAACTCACCATGCATCTTTCTAAATACCTTGGAATGTCTTCTTTCCAAATAGGGGTCATTTGGGGGGTATTTGTACTTTTCTGGCATGTTAGGGTCTCAAGAAATTAGATAGGCCGTCAGTACTTCAGGTGTGATAAATTTTCAGATATTGGCACCATAGCTTTTGGACTCTCTAACATTCACAAAGACCAAATAATATACACCAAGTTGTACTTATTTTTACCAAAGATATGTAGCAGTATAAATTTTGGCCAAAATTTACAAAGAAAAATTACTAATTTGCAAAATTTTATAACAGAAACAAAGAAAAATTTTTTTTTAAACAAATTTTCAGTCTTTTTTCTTTTATAGCGCAAAAAATAAAAAACCCAACGGTGATTAAATACCACCAAAAGAAAGCTCTATTTGTGAAAAAAAAAGGACAAAAATTTCATATGGGTAAAGTGTTGTATGACTGAGTAATTGTCATTCAAAGTGTGAGAGCACCGAAAGCTGAAAATTGGTCTGGTTAGGAAGGGGGTTTAAGTGCCCAGTGGTCAAGTGGTTAAAGAGGAGGTCTTCTTCAGAGTCTTTTACATATTTTTTCCTTTTTCTTGCAGCTGTTTCTTTATCCTTTTGTTCCATATCACGATTTAATTGTTTAGACAGCGTAATGAATTCCGGCAATTCTTTAGAAGGCTCCAAAGTAGCCTTTATTTCTCTAATGGTTTTATCCAACAATCTAATCTTCTTTTGTTTTCTTTTGATAAGGAAGTCAAGTAATTCTAGACCTCTATCATTAAAGAAATGGAACCTTTCGTCTGTAGATTCTTTATCTACTAAGCCATCATTTATGGGCACATCCCATCTGAGTCTTCTAGGTACTAATTTTATTTATATTTTTCATGTGTTGCTATATCCCGCCATGCATTGATTTTCTTCTCCATTAGATGGCCTATTTTTCTAAAACAATTTTCAATATATCCCACATGATTGGACTCCTGTTTTTCAAAAATGTCATCTATATCTAGAGTTCTATTATCCAAAAACTGAAATACTTCCATGGTATGCAGCACTAGTAAAAGTGAGATGAAAAAATTAAACAAGTCTAAAAATGCTAATGCGCAAAACCACAATAATCAAATACGCTGAAAAGGAGCTGCCTACATAAAAACGTGTACTCACATAACTCAAACAAATAAAAACAAAATATGTGGCGCTCAGTTTAGATACTACCAAATAATCCTACACTGAGATATAGGAAAGAATTGGCCAAAGTTATTCAGAAGAGATCGGAAAAGGGCCTACTGAATAAAAAAGAAACTGTATAATTATAATTATAATTATTATAAGCAAATTTTTGGTATTGCGATGGGCGCAAAGTATGCGCCCAGTGTTGCCAATCTGTATATGTCAGAATGGGAAGAGGAAGCAATATAACAATGTACCATATCAGCTTACACTGTTCAAACGTTATATAGATGACATTATTATAGTTTGGAGTGGGAATAGAGAGAGCCTCATTGATTTCTGCTTCAACCTTAACACTAATGACAAAATATAAAACTCATTTGGGAAATAAGTGATGATAAAATTAATTTCTTAGATTTAGTAATAGAAAAAGAAGGAAGCAGATTAACGACCCATATGTATTTCAAAACTGTCGATAGGAACAGCTATCTGCCCCTTGATAGCTGTCATCATTCCCTATGGTTAGATAATATATAATATAATATATATATATAAGGGCCAGTTAATCAGATTAAGGCGGAACTGTACCACAAAAGAAGTGTTCTTTGAACAAGCAAAAATGATTGGAGAGAGATTTGTCCAAAAAGGATATTGAGCTGAGTTCATCTAAGAAAAAATACAGGATGTTGCATCACTCGATAGAGAAAAATTAATACAAGATAGTATTATACTTCACTTTCACTAGATGTCACTGGTGGGGTTGGGAGCTTTGGGTTATTCCTCTCTAGTTATTCTTAAGTGTTCTATGTGTTTTACTCACTAGATGTCACTAGAGAGTTGTGTATTACGTAATATATGTCTTTTGCATTTTCTACCACTAGATGGCGTCTCTATATATTTGGTAGATTCCTATGTATGTTTTTTCCACTAGATGTCATTAGCGAATTTTGAACTATGGGCTGTATCTCTCTTTTTTACCACCAGATGGCGTCTGTGTATTTAATAGATCTATTATCTTTATGATATTTACTCCATCATTGTTTTTTTAATCTGTATTTATTTTATGTATCTACTATTCATGATACATTTGATGCTTTTACTGCTATTATCTAGGAAGATTTTATTTGTATGCTTATCCGCTGTTGTCATGACAGTGGACGGGACTATTTAAACTGGCTGTTCGACACCTGACTCCTTGACCCTTTGAGAAAGTAACGTGTTAGTGACGCAACGCGTCAGTGAGGAGCCAGGTACCGCTGTTTCCGGGTATGGCCGAACCCGGAAGCATCCATTTTCCACTGCTGCTATCATCTATTTTTGAATGTAAGTTACTGCTTGTTTTTGTTGCAAATAAATTTTAAATACTGCACTATGGAGCCACCTTTTTTCTTTTACTATCTATCTGATGGCACTCATTGAGTGTGGAAGAGTGCAATTGTGAATTGGATATCGAGTGTCCCCATGTGCTGTGACTACAACTGGATCCTCTGTGGAGCACTTCACTTGCTGGTTCATGCTCGATTCGGCCCATTGGGGGCCGCTGCTACAGGTGAGAGGCTGGGGGAAACAGGTGTCGCACTCCGGACTATAATTGGATGATCTTTATCTATTCGAGACACTTTTAATCACAGTGACTGTACTTTTGCACTTTCACTTCCCTTTATCATCATTATCAGAAGATCGGATCCCGCTGATATTGGGAGTTGAATTATACTGCTTATTGGATTGCACTTATTATTATTTTTTATGGTCACTTGACAGTGCGTTTGGGACATTGATCATACACATTAGTGTGTCATGTTTTCTTTTTGTTTTGCACATCGCTATCTCATTATCCCATATTATTTTTGCACTCATTCTGAATGAGCTACTAGCTTCATTCCGCATTTCTTATTGCACTTTTTATTATTCACTATAATATAACTTATGTTTGGTTCTTATTGCCTTATATTATGCTCTTGAATTTATGGATTTAATGTGTATCACTATTGCACTTGATTGCACTTTATGATACGTTTTTATTGCCTTTTTGACTTCTATTGTGATTTAGAATTTATGGATTGTTTATTTATCATTATTGCACCTGATTGTTTATTTGTTCATTTCACTCAGGGTTAGTGAGCGCCACATATTTTGTTTTTAAATTTCCAGAGGAAATGCTTCTAGCCAATATGTGTCTATTATCTAAACCCCATAAAGATCATACCTCACCACAGAACTACCACCCAATATCAGTTATAAATAATGACCTAAATATTTTTGCCCGCTTGTTGGCAAACAGAATGGTTGCAGTCATCATCTCATCAATCCACCCAAATGGGTTTTATTCCAGGCAGACAGATTACAGACAATTTAAGGCTTGTCACAAATATAATACAGGATGCTAACCTTCATGCAAACCCAGTAGTTATACTTAGCCTTGATATTCACAAGGCCTTTGATAGTGTCAGTTGGTCGTACCTGGAACTATTACTCCCCAAATACGATCTTTGCAATGAATTCATGCATGGTTTTAGAGCTTTATATCAAAACCCCCAAACTAGAATTAGACTTCCAGGTGAACTCTGAGTTCTTTGCATTAGGTAGAGGAACTAGACAGGGTTGCCCCCTTTCCCCTCTACTTTTTGCCCTGGCCCTTGAACCCTTCCCTTGTACCATCTGAAATAATGTTAACATTAAAGGCTATATCAAAGGCATAAAAGACTTTAAAATTAGCCTATACGCCGATTACGTTTTGTTGTTCCTTTCAGACCCCTTAATATCCCTTCCAAACCTTATCAAGGAAATAGAAACATTCCAAGATCTCACCGGCCTATGGGTTAACCTATCCTAATGTACTGCAATGCCTATAAATATTCCACCATTTTTAACGACATCCTTGCAGGAGAGATTTTTTTCTCATGGACTTCACACTCTTTTAAATGTTTGGGTATCCTCCTTACCCCATCTTATAAAACTCTTTTTTCAAACCCATTATTCACCATTATTCACAAATATTAAAACAATACTAAAATTATGGTCTAATTATCACATCTCCTTTTTGGAGAGAATAACTGCTAGCAAAATGGTGATTTTACCTAAGCTACTTTTTTATTTTAGAGCTTTACCCATACTGATCCCTAAAAGCACTATAGACTACCTTCAAAGAGAAATTACCACATTTATATGGCACAACAAAAAGCAGAGATTTCATTACTATCTCATGCATAGATCTCAATTAAATGGAGGTTTATGCCTTCCTAATGTATGGTGTTATTACCTAGCAGCAAGATTTACACAGTTAGCTCAATGGTTTTCTTATTCAAATCAAGTTCCCTGGTTACATTTTGAAGAACAATGAATTATACCATTCCATCTTCAAGGTATTTTATGGTCCAGGTCAATTCAACCCAGAGAGAGATCTTTCCCTTAAATATGGCAGTGGCTCACTCATTTAAATTATGGCACAGACACAAAGATAAATTTGACTTGATTTCTTCCCTCCCCCCAGCATCTTTTATAGGAGACCACCGTTTCTCCGGCTATTCGATATAGCAACACTTTCTATATATGGAAATTATACAACCACTACCTTGAAATCCCTATCCCTAAATAATAAATTTTGAACTTTTATAGATCTATGTGAAATATACAATCTCCCAGTATCAGAATTACCAAATTAGACTCAAATTGAAATTTTTTACAAAAAATACTACTCTCTAACATTACAACCCCCTTATTCCCAGTTTGGACAAATCTGTATCTCCTCACCAAGGGATAGGGATTTGATCTCTCATATTTACCGTTGCATAAATGAATTTTCCATCACAGAAAATTTAAAACCAATGCTTCAATGGGAAATTGACTTGGACCAATCTTTTGCACTACCAGAATGGACCACTATGATCCAAAACTTACTGAAATGTACTCGCTCAATTTTGGTGAGAGAAACAGTCATCAAGTTACACACAAGATGGTACCTAACCCCATATAAAATAAACTCATTTTATCAATCGGTATCTCCCACATACTTCAGGGGATGCCCAGATCAAGGTACCATTTTACATACCTTCTGGAAATGCAAAATTTTGAAAACTATATGGCTACAAGCAGCTGCTAAGACTGAGCATATTATAGCCAAAAATTTTCCCTCATCCCTCAGGTGTGTCTATTGTTTGCATCTATGCATAATGTACCCATACATAATATTAGACTAATACACACACTGTTTAACTCAATTCATTGGATGATAGCTTTTATTTGGCATTCATCAACAGTTCCTTGGCCCCAGGTGTTGAGTAGAATGGAACAAATAAAACTCAGAGGGTATCCACCATACACTCTTTGACACCATGCACATTTTTCAAAAAAAGTGTTCCCCTTGAGACATACCACCACCCTAAATATCACCTTTATATAGCCTTATTACACATATCATTATAGAACAAAAATGTGCTCTGAACTATACAACCTTAACGGAAAAATTATACTCATATCTCATCCTTATTGCTCTATTGTTGTATTGCTATGTTTTTCTATTTTTTTTTTTGTATACCATACACCTTATATTAAGTTCATATTTGATATACTTGATGTACCTTTGTTTCTTTTACACATTTGTACTAAACTATGACCTTTTACAATAAAAAAAATCATTTGTAAACAAAGAATTTCAATAGATGAAAAATGCAGTCCCCTTGATAAAGGGAAGGTATGGTTGTACATAAAGAAAAAGGAAGAATGAGAGGAGCTCTGTAGAGTATTCAACACGTGGATCCTAGTTCCAGTGACACACATATGAACTGACTCCAGATAGTGACTGGACACCACAAAGAGCACCAAAGATAAAAATGTCTGCTTACCAACAGTACTGGGCCTTGCAAGGGGCCAGTAAAACCTGTGGCTGATTATCCCACCAGGGCCTTGGATGGTATTCCACCTTATGATCGATGGACCTGTAGGCAAATCTTCACTTTACAATGTCCCGACAATCCCACTCCTCTGTTGCTTCTTCCAGCAATGTCTCCTCTCTTATCTTTGGTGGTGCTCTTAGTCTTTGTGGTGTCCAGTCACTATCTGGAGTCAGCACGATTGTGTGTCACTGGAACCAAGATCCACGCGTGGAATACTCTGCAGAACTCTTCTCATTCTTCCTTTTTCTTTTTGCACAACCATACCTTCCTATATCAAGGGGACTGCATTTTTCATCTATTGATACTCAAGTGGACTGCTCACATTGTTCATATGTGTTATATTAGGGCAACTCTGTTCTATACTACTTCAGAGAAGAATTGATGCTTTTTTTTTGTTTACAAACTATTTTATTCAGAGTGAAATGGTTCTACATGTAAATACAGATCAACAAACAAAATGCATTAATGCGTTACATTACAGTCTTGTATATTTGGATCTTCTCTTCTGTTCATTTACTTTCCATTTTGTTAATTGATCAAAATAAAAAAATAACACATGCAGCATTCTTAATTTACAGCATTTTTCACACTTGCCTAAAACTTTTGTGCAGTAGTGTATGTTTTGGGTTTTTAATATAAAGCCACCTACCTATATAAAACCTTAATTGTGTAAAGTAACTATCACATTCCATTGCTGTGTCTTTGTGAATTACCAGTTAGATATTGACTGTCAGGATATTTGTGACATTTGAAAAGCTGATAATGAACAATCACCCTGAAAAAAAAGATGTGTGGAAACAAATTGATTCTGTCACCAAAACAAACTATAGGGGTGAAAAGTTTATATTGTTCATGATACAGCAAGATACAATCAACACAAGATGTTATTTCTAGGCTAAGTGCTCTCATGCATGTTACCAAATGAGCTAGTGTGATGGCTCCTATAACAGTGACCCAGTCACTGGATATACAGTAAGTGTTACTGCTGAACCTCTTACCCCTGTTGCTAAGTGCCAACATTCAACGTGTACCTGTTTTGAAACTAGTAGATGCAATTACACACGACTATGAAAGATGAACTGCATCTTCTTTGTGGCTTGCTGAAGGAATCCTTACTAAATTGTCTCTATTAAAGTGAACCTGTAGTGCTATTTAAACTTGCAAAAGTGCCTAAGAACAGACACCCCAAGATCCCTACTATTAATTGTGTTATAGAAAAACTTCAGTCCCACTCCCTGATTTGGTTTCATCTTGTTGTAGTGCCTGGAATTTACTTGGTTCCATTGCTAAGCTCTGGCATCTGGCAATCCACTATCCAATGAGACTAACCCATTGGCCAGTACAGGCACTGTCTTTTATGATGGAATGGCAGTTGTTGGAAATAAGTATAAAAATGGCATCTTGTGGTGTCTATCCTTAGGAAAAGGTTTATTTAAAAAGTTTACAATGGTGCACAGATTCACTTTTAATATAGGCTTTTGCACAAACATAATTCACATAGGTCAAATATTTGTGTTTTCTTTAAAAAAATCTTTCTAATTGTTGTTAACTGTGATAGAACTATGCAGTGTCAGTAATTTATTGGTGTTTGGTAAAAAATGCATTGGGAGCGATAGTCACAGTATTTGCAGTGTTTAGATTTCTCTGAAGGTAGCGCTGAGGAACAGTGACATCACCAGCACCTACAGAAATTGGCTAGAAGTTGGGGTTCTAGGTACATATCTTTACTTTATTCCTCTAATTGTTTAGGTGTTTGTCATTTCTGTTTTTGGGAGTGTGAGGCTTAGTAATATGGTATATAAGGTCATTACTACAAGGTTTATAATAAATTTAGAGTGTTAAAGGGGATTTATACTTTTTCAATAATTTTTGCAGCAGTGATCTATGGCAACCAATCTATGGAATATTTATTACTAAGCATTTTTGTTGCAAGGAAAGACACTATTTGAAGTAAATGAAATCAGTATTCCATAACATTTCAGGTATATTTGTATATTAACAATTACAAATGTATCGAGCTGATTAAAGAACTTTTGAGTATCTGTTCATATTAACTAATGTATTTGCTAATGCTGATACCAAATTATTGATTGGTGTTGCAGCAGGACAGCAGGAAGTGAGGCAGACCATTAAACCTGCCGCCAATTGGGTGCTTGGGAAAAGGCAGTTGACTGCTTTTAGTGTTAAAGCAACGGTTTTCATGAAGATACATTTTTCAGGTTCCTGGAACATCTTCAAGCAACCTGACCCATCGTTCAATGTTCTCATTGAAAAGAGGGAAGGAAGTAGTGAATCACAGATAAGCCATTAAAGGCCCCAGTGTGGTGGAGGACAGTCTCAGGATTACTTCTGGATTTGAGGTTGACAGGCACGGCATTTTGGGTTACAACCCTTTAAGAGTCTGCTCATCCACAGTCTTTCCGGTCTATAGAAGTACCCATGAGCTGTGCATAATAGCGCTAATAGTTATTACTCATCTGTGGGGCTGTAACCACTATAAAAGCAAAATAAATAATGTATTCCCTTACATGTAATCACTAAAATGTTATTACACATAAGGGAATATATATATATATATATATATATATATATATATATATATATATATATATATATATATATATCCCAAGTAGGAAGGTCTGACACAGTTTTCAGCAGACTAGCACAAAGGGGGAAGGCTGGTCTGTAAAAGCAGCCTGAAACAAAAATGGGCAGTACACCAAGAGGAGCAGATCTCATTTCTTTACTGAGATGATTGGTTTAAATTTCAACTTAAATGAAAGAAATTAATCTGAGTCTCTTTTAGCAATCTAGCAGCCATGGTGGTTACACTTCCCTGTTCTACAAGAACCTGGTCAAAGGGTGTGAATAAGCACCTTACTAGAAGGGTGTCCACTTACCCACTGAAATAAAACCCTTTATTACTTATTATTTGCCAAGCTGAGAAATAGAGAACCTGGCTCAACCACTAGATTACTAGTTATCTGCCTAAGGAAGGCAAACACATCAATGTTTAATAACCTTAGCAGAAATAAACAATGGTGAACTTTATCTTTGATCTTTTGGAACATCGATGGTAAGAGAAACTGTCAGTGAGAGGTGATACCAACCCATCTCAATCTGCTAAAGTGATACTTTCCTTTTTAACTATAAGTATAAAACACAGCTGATACACACATTATTAGTTAAAATTCTTTAGAAGTATATAATATATTGCAGCCTATTGTGCATGAAGTGGATTATGAAAGAAATGGGAAAAATATCAGCAGATGCCTGTGTTAAGTTGACATGGTTCTCTTCATTGAAGTGATATTCACACACTTACAGAACATAATGTACAGTATATTGTTATACTGTTAAACATTTGCATTGCTATTATTATCCATAAGCTACCAGAGCTGTTTTTGCATTTTTTTTTACACATCTAAAAAATAATTTTAGGCCTGAAGATTACTTTAAACCCCCCAAACATTATATATTTTCTAAAAGAGAATAAAATGGTAATAGTTATACATTTTATGATCACTTGATATTAACGCAAGTGCAAATTTTCAGTAAAAAAATACACTGAAGTTAATTTTAGGGTGCAATATTACCACATTTTTCAGTAAAAAGATATGTCAAGCCTTAAAAATGTGTGCATTCATGAAACAATAAACTTCAGTACCCTAAATTTTCCATAGTAAATGCTTAAAAGTCCCTACAGGTCACAACTTTAGAGGTAATCATAAATAATGGCCCTAGAATTATTGCTCTGTCATGCACAGCGATGTGTAATATGTTTAGCGTGATCAACATTTTTGTACATATGCGGGGGTGGGGGCTCGAAATTTTCTGGGGTGTTTTAAGTGCTTGGATGTAACTTTATTTTTTACACTTTTTTTAAGTAAACTTTATTTTTATCACATAGGGGACAAAAAGTCCCCTATGTGATTTAATTTTAGCATGACAGGTTTTTAACCACTTCAGCCCCGGAAGATTTGGCTGCTCAATGACCAGAGCATTTTTTGCGATACGGCACCGCGTCGCTTTAACTGACAATTGCGCGGTTGTGCAATGCTGTACCCAAACAAAATTGATGTCCTTTTTTTCCCCACAAATAGAGCTTTCTTTTGGGGGTATTTGATCATCTCTGCAGGTTTTATTTTTTGCGCTATAAACAAAAAAACAAAACAAAACAAAAAAAAGGTGACAATTTTGAAAAAACAAAAATAAAACACAACACACAATATTCTGTACTTTTTGCTATAATAAATATCCCCAATTTAAAAAAAAGCAAATGTTTCTCAATTTAGGCCTATATGTATTCTTCTACATATTTTTGGTAATAAAAATCGCAATAAGCGTGTATTGATTGGTTTGCGCAAAAGTTATAGCGTCAACAAAATAGGGGACAGATTTATGGCATTTTTATTATTATTTTTTTTTTACTAGTAATGGCAGCGATCTGCGATTTTTATCGTGACTGCGACATTATGGCGAACACATCGGACACTTTTGACAAATTTTTGGGACAATTGACAATTATGCAGCGATCAGTGCTATAAAAATGCACTGATTACTGTATAAATGTCACTGGCAGGGAAGAGGTTAACACCAGAGGGCGATCAAGGGGTTAACTGTGTTCCCTGACTGTGTGTTCTAACTGCAGGAGGAGGGGACTGACTAGAGGGGATGACAGATCGTGGTTTCTAGCTATTAGGAACTCAGGATCTGTCTCTCCTCACAGAACAGGGATTTGTGTGTTTACACACACACGTCCCTGTTCTGCCTCTCGTGGCCGCGATCGCTCGTGGCTGGCGGTCTTCGTGAGGAACGTGCCGACCTGCCGCTGTATATTGACGGTGGCTGGTCGGCAAGTGTTTAAGTAATGCACCAGGTCTTTTAGACTCATGATGGCTCACCTGTCTTCCCGTGAAGTTAATGGAGCACAGAGCATGCTACGTTATCTTTTCCCCACAGAGGCTGAGGAAAGTGACATTCGAGTCTGGAAGTGATGTAATTCACACTACTTTCGGGTTCTTACTTGGCAGATGAGGATAGTAAACAGACATGCTCTGTTCTTCCCTCTACCTGGCACCACCTGGGGGACGAGAGGGTTTAGAATGTATAGCCACCCGATTGCTTCTACC
The DNA here is from genome assembly GCA_037952925.1 of Lithobates clamitans. Lineage (NCBI taxonomy): Eukaryota > Metazoa > Chordata > Amphibia > Anura > Ranidae > Lithobates > Lithobates clamitans. Next base: position 940,359 of record JBBGZY010000917.1, read on the forward strand.
TGACAGCCAACCATATGCTATACCTCTGTGGTAGTGAAAGGGTTAAACTCTGTTTTTATCTATCACAACTTTGTTGAATAGCTCTCAATATGTACTTGCCCAACATAGACTGTGAAAACAGCAGCATACTTTTGTTGGTGCAGATAACATGGTACCAGGTAGTTGGGTTCTTGGGGATGAGGTTTGGGTTCCCAGCTACCATGGGATAGTGGCTAATCCCCAGGATTCCTGAAGTGTGCAAATGTTGGCTGAAGAGTTTGCAGGTTTGTTGCCTGAAATAAGGACCAAGTAATAATGCTGTCCATATGCTTTTCCCTGGTGAGCTGGGTCTCAAGACCCAATAATTTGAAGGAAAAAAACAGCCCCCTTTCTATTTAAGGGTGGACTCACAAACGCCATATTCTCAGTGTGTGTTGGATATGTTAGGGAGAGCTGACAATTCTGTATAAAAAGAGATATTGTTTCAATTTTTTTATTTTAGGTAAGTACAGTCAAAGATGGTACCAGGGCATAGTTCAAAGGTACAAATACAGAGAGAGAATGTTGGGGGAGGGGGTAATAGGGGAGGGAAGGCAATAATGTCACTATTGTAATGATTTTGTATCTTTTTTAAATTTTGATCGATATAAATAAATTGATTTTTTTAACTTTCAATCCATATTTCATTGCCTTAAAAATCCCCTTAGAGGTTTCAAAAATGTCAAAATAATGTACGCCATAGAACTGGGGTAAAGCTCCCAGAGATCATGGCTGCAGTGCATTGGGTGGGGAATAGCTCGCACCTTCCAAGCCAAAATGATGGTCTGTTTTGCTGCTAAGAATGAATGTTGCCAGGTTACGCTGGTGTTTATGTAGGTCCCTTATCTGATCATTGAGTAGGGCAGCGCAGCCAAAGCACATTGGTCTAGAGGGTAGTAACAAACAGGCACATTCACCAGATATATTTGTATCACCAACCTCAATGCATTCCCTTAATGCTTGTGTTAGATGCTGAAGAATGTCGGTGACCCTAAACCTAAAGGAAGGTGATCCTCCTTGGTTTTGATAGCTGGAAAAGCTGATAGCTGCAGTACTTGTTGATGTAGAAGTGGACTTTGGGAAGGACAGGGCATTGAGATTGGCATATGAAGTAGAGATCAGTTTGGGTGCGCATGAATCAGCCAGCACATGAATTCAAACTAAGTGAGAATGTTTGTAACAAAGCAGAACTTCACTCTGTCAATCTGTCAATCAACATTGACTAATTTTAATACTTAAGATGCTAAGTTTAGTAAAAAGATAGGAAAATATATCATATTTACTTGTATTAAATGTTGTTTAACATTTTTTCAGTTACTTCCTGGTTTCCAGGCCCAGGCAGATGATGTCATACATCCCAGGAGTCTTCTGGAGGGGGGGGGGGGTTACTCGCTAAGCACACCCTTCTGCTTGCATGCAGGAGCTAAGGACAGATGGATTCCAGGAAGTAAATGCTAAATCATCTGCCCTTACTCAAGATTGGCATGGGCAAAAATGCTAGGGGGTGTTTTTCTCAGCAAAATAAAGCATTGAGATATGGACAGATGAGTGAGTTTGCTTTGAGTATTCAAAATTAATTTATAAATACATTTTTGGTGCTCAGATGCAGTGTAGTTACACTTTAAATGGCCCGGAGATGAGGTATCTGAAGCAGTGTTGTATTTTTATATATCAAAAGGTATCCTTAGAATGGGTTTGATATCTCCTATCTTATCTCTTAAGGTCTCTTAAGAGACTTCGAAGGACAGAAGATTGGATTGGACTGGATTGAGTTACAGGTAAGCGTACTGAGATTGGTGAAGTAGAACATTTGAGGGAGTTACACTTACACTTATACTTACATGCCAGCTTTCCTGGAGATGTGGGAAAGTTTTGGAATCCATGTAATGGACACGGCATGGTTTTGCATTGCTTTAAAGCATAACTAAATGCAAAATGTCTTTTTTTTAAAACTTTTGGAGAGAGTAGAGAGAGATTAGAATAACTGACAGTTATTATTGCTGTCTGTGCCTCCGTTAGGGAGAGTCACTCTTTACTTGCCCTGTGTACCATTCTCACGTGAAAGTAAAAGAAAATCCAAAATATTGAGTGGACATCAGAACAGTAATAGAGGGGAAATCTTCCAATGGAGACAATCATTTTGGAGACCCCAGCGACACCCTGGGATTTTGTCACTTTGGAGGAATTTCCTCTCACTTCCTGTTTTAAAGTGAGGGGAAATCTCCCTATGGAGCCACAGATGGCAAAAAACTGGCAAAGGTTATAACCCTCCCTTACACTATCCAAAAATGAAGAAAACGTTTTACCTTTAGTAACACTTTAGGTACGAAGGAGGAAATGGGGGCCGGGAACGTGTAGAATATATATGAAAGTTTGGATAGTAGAGGGATTAAATAGAGTGAATATGGCCAATCCAAGAGATAGGGAGGAAATTCCAGGAGGCCAACATATGTTTGCATTTCTGGAATAAGGGACAGTATTTGGCAAGGTATAAGGCTAAGATATAAGGCTGGGTGTAGCTTTTATACCCATGTAGTCAAAGGATTTTGGGGCCCAATTGAAAGGATAATTGGTTTTCCGAGATCCCATTATTTCAGGGAGGAGTATGATTTTTAGAGATGTTGATTTTGATTGGTAGATGAGTAATCTCAAGATAATCACACTCAATCATGCACTCCCAGCATTGAGACTGAGCTGTCACTGACAGTTCTAGGCCTTGAACTAACAATGGGGAATTGAGTTAGACAATCACAGTAATTACTAATTTCAGAACCCTCTCCTGCATTTCTTTCCCATCTGCAAGGAAAAAATTATACATTGTGAAAAAAGTTAAAACACTAAGATCAAGGCTTTATCTATGCAAGTGTAAAGCTGGCCATGCATGGGTCAGTTTTTTTCGTTCAGGCAGGGGTTTGAATGAAAAAAACTGACTTAAATCCTCCATCCACACATTCGATGTGGATGCGGGAATCCTCTCTGCTGTGTCATTGTATTCTGACAGAAGGACTCCCCCTGAATGGATACATAGAGCAGCAGCTTGGCTTGGATGCCCCCATAGCAAGCTGCTTGCTGTGGGGGACACTCAACAAGAGGTAGGGGCCAGGAGCTCCAGACAGGGACCTGAGAAAAAGAGGATCTGGGCTGCCCTGTGCAAAACCACAGCACAGAGCAGGTAAATATAACATGTTTGTTATTTTAACTCTGTCTCTGCCAGGCCATGTGCTCCATTTTGTACACTCGGGTGGCCAGACCATTTTTGCAATTTTTCCATTGCTTTTTTATTTTTCACTTATAGCTTGAAAAGTTTGTAAAAGACCCCCCAAACCATATATTTTCTGAAAGCGCATGATCAGTAGTATAAAAAGAAGGTGCTACCGATTTCTAAGGTCCCACGATATTTGTGCAAATGTTTATCAAACCAATATTTTTGTTAAAAATCCACTAAAATCATGATTAGCAGATAAATACACAGCGAATTTTACAAAATTCCTACTAAATATAAAAGCTTAACCTGTATTGAGTTAATTAATAAGAAATATTTGTAACTTTTAAATTGCGTCTTTTTGCAAAAAGGTGAACATTTAACAGATGCAAAAATGTAAATATCCAAATTTCTCAAAAAAAATAAATCAGAAGGTCTTTCTTTTTCCCTTATAGCTTTTAGAATTTGTGAAAGACCCCCAAAACCATATATTTTCTATATGACCTATAGAATAAAAATAAGGTGCTACTGATTTTTATGACCCTGCAGTATTTGCGCAAATATTTATCAAACCAATATTTTCGCTAAAAATACACTAAAATCAATAATAGTGCTCATAAACACAACATAACTTACAAACTTCCTGCTAAATTGCTACTAAAGCATCGTTCTCATGTGGCATACTAAAGTGTATGCCCATGGAGGGCCATGTTTACCCGCATAGGAGTGCACAGGTGTCCCATGCATCCCCGTACAGGCAGTCCCATTTATGTCAATTGGGATGCAACGGCTGCACAGGCATAGCTGCTGTTCCCAATCTGACATCCGTGTGGGTGTGGGTACACCACCCCGAACACAGACAGTGGGAGCTCAGGGACATGCATGTGGACCTGCATGGATATAAAATTGGGACAATGGCTCTGTTCCTGCAGTTGCTACATCCCAAATGACATCAATGGGACTGCCTGCACAGAACACCAGTGCATCCCTGTAAAGGTACACCGTGTATGCCCTGTTTGAACAAGGCCTTAGACCCCTTTCACACAAGCACACCGATCGGGTCTGCCTGTTCATTTTTCAGGCGGGCCCAATCGAACCACCCATTGATCTCTATGGAGAAGCTGATGTAAATGGACATGTATCCATATACACCTACCTGCATCCGATCCAGTCCAGTCCACTAAAAACAGAGGGATGGGGATCCCATACCCCATCCATCTAGCAGATCGGATTGTATCTGATCGAACTGGACAGTCGGTCCGTTTCCATCCGACTGCCCCATAGAGAACAGCAGGCTGTGTCTGTGACCTCTTTGCATCAGTGGAGTGAACAAGGACCCGTCAATCGCCTGCTCAGTGGGGATCAGCAGACAGATCCCCCGCTGAGCAGGCAGATCTGCTTGACAGAGCCCGCTCCATGTGAAAGGGTTCTTACCAGGAACGGCTGGACCATTAGGGACGCCGACCCTGCAGGGCACTAAACTCATACGTTTGCATGAGTTTTTTTTTTTCAAGCCACATGATTAGAACCTGAGGCTCTAATTGGCTTGAAAAAGGTTGGGCTCGGGCGCAGAGCACTGCATCCCAAACACACCTACTTGTGACAATAGCGAAAAAAATTTATCACACTTGAGCATATCCCACCTAATTTCCGAGGGGGAAGAAATGACCAAAAATTATTACAACTGGAATCTCGTTGGATACATATGCTCAAGGCAACTACTTTTCCCGGTCTACTAACCATTTTTATAGCTTTGATGATTTTCCCAAGTTCACAATTCTCTGGTTATTTATCTGTTTATTTATTTGGTTGTTTGTTTTGCTTGATTGTTTGTGAGTTGTTTGTTTATTTGTCCTTCTTGTCCTTTTTGTCGTCTTTATCATTTGTCTGATGGTTAGCTGTCTGTCTATTTGTGAGTCTTGTCTGACCCCTCCTCATTTGGCTCTACCAATATTTCTCTTTGTGCCTTAAAACAGATGTTTAAAAATTTCTCTTTTAACTTCCCCCCTTTTAGGTTTAGTTCTTTAGGAATATTAGAGATGATATATTATTTACAGATGTATTGTCATTTTCATATTTACTGGACTTGTATCTAACTAGTTGTGCATATATTATCTACCAAGCTTGAGCAATTGGGTGCCTGGGGGTATTTGCCAGGTACTGTTGCCCCTGATGCTATCCCGGTTTTTCATGCTGCCTTGTGCCTTCCTGTTCTTTGGACCTGTTCCTTGGTCCTATTCCCTCTTCAAGTTCTACCTACTCCTCTTACAGGGCGTTCAATACCAGCATTTATCGCCCTGGGTAATGCTTTCCTCTTGAGATGCAGTCCTCCCACCCCCAGGTGGTGTCCATCCTACTCCGTGGGTCCTAGAGCACTAGGACCTTGCGGTTTCGAGGCGATTGAGGTATATGTCCGCATCTGGCCGTGATTCACGTCGGCCGGGTGGGAGGCATATAATGGCTGACATTCCGGTGTTCTGCTGAGAAAGCTCCCCTCGGCGGATAATGACCCCCCTGTAGTGCGCAGGCACAGCGCTTGCGCAGTGGAAACAACAAGGGAGCCGTCGAAAAGAGCCGAAGCTGAACACCTGAGTCAGCTGTACACAGCACCTGCGTGCCAAGACAATAGTAAAGAAAAAGACTTTGTAACAGGCCCCTCGTGGGCTCCCTACGCTCGCCACGCTTTAGGCACGGCTTCGCTACGCTCGGCATTTTAATATTTTAACTCTATGTCCACTTGGATGGTGGGGCTTTAACGTGGACTTAGGTTAGAATGTAGTGCGCAGGCGCCGTATACAGCTGACGATCAGCTGTTCTTCTTCGGCAATTTTCGGTGCCTTCGTAGTCGTTTGTACTGCGCAAGCGCAGCGCATGCTCAGTACAGGGGGGTTCTTATCCGCCGGGGGAACTTTCTCGGCAAGACACCGGCTTACAAGTTGCCGGAGACATGCGGGGACATATGCAGTCTACAGGATTTGATGCAGGTTGTTTTTTTTATTTTTCCTTTCTGGTGAACTAAACTGTTAATTAATCTATACGATCACCCTCTGTGTCATGAGTTGACACGGATGATCTGATGCTTAGTAATTTAAGCAAAGTGTATTCTCTTTTGTCTTTATTCTCAGTTTAACACCTGAACAAACCTACTCTGTGGCTTCTGCCCCCGCTGTCATTTACTTACACAGTGTAAGTGTAAGTGTGTTTATCTTTTCTTCCCCCCGTTTTTTGAAATGAGAAGTGCTAGTTTGCACATAAACATTGGTACGATTTATTGGTATTGGTTTTGGATATATTTTTAGTCTGGTCCCTGTCTGCCTCCTGTGGCCACCTGCAGCTCTGCAGTGGATTTAGCACTTCAGCATTTATTAAATACATTTCTGATCATTTTTCTAAGTGGTATCTCAGGAATACAGAGTAAGCATATTGGATGGCTGATATTTGCATATATATACATAAAGTTCAATTAAATGTAAATTGAATATATAAAAAAAGTTGTTATGCAATAATTATGGTATGCTATTTGCATGTTTTTGTTTTGTTTTGAGAAAGCCCAGCACTAGGGAGAAACATGATGGGATTCAAGCTTATGCTGCTCTAAACAGCTCTTGGACCAGATTTATGGGTTTTAGGTCTATGTTTTTTAAACATGACTTTAGATAATTTTGGTAATAAATTTTGAAGATTTTTTATAATGTTTCTTTGGTCTGATTTTGTCTGCACCGCTATAGTCCAATCCAAGTTGTTATATCTATTTCATAGTTACATAGTAGGTGAGGGTAAGTAAAGACAATAGTCCACCCAGTTTAACCTGTGTAGGTGTATGTTGTGTCAGTGTCGATAATCATTTCTCATATCCCTGTATGTAATGTGTAGTTAGTAGTAAACAGTCCAAGGTTCCAGAGCTGGAGACCATGGGGCAAGTCTGGTTACGTTTGCATCAATGCACACCTGTTGATATCCAGTGCAGTTTCCAGCACACAGTGAAAAGGATTGATTAAAGGTCACTACTCACAAGTCCCCAGGATAGCTGCCTCCTTCCAGCTTCCGCAAGACATGGTCTAGTGAAGTGAGATAACACCTCTCAGAACTCGATCCCTGGTGGCGTGACTCTGCATTCAGCTACGAGCAAAGTCCATGCAAACCTTTAGCCCTTGCACTTCTGAGGCCTCTTAGAGAAGCTGTTCAGGTCATGGGCTGTCTGGAGGCAGCAGCCCCTGCACCTCTGGAACCCTCCTGGGGAACCCTGCTCTCCAGTGTTTCAAACCTTTTATCGACATTCCAGCCTCCTACTGGATACTTCCCCTCAGGAGATTGGTTTGAACCTGACAAATATTCAGACTGGTCAATTTGAACCTCCTGCCCTAAGCAGGAGGCAGGAGGAGGCAAACAAACTCCTAGCCTGTGAGACTCTGAACAGGCCAGTACAAACAATTACTGCACTCTTGATTACAGAAGGAGCCTGTGACAGACTCACCCGGAACAGAGGCTTTTGTAGGGACTGAATGCTAGCCTCTTGCCTACTACTATGGGCCCTGGCATTTGAGGGAGCTACAAGCATTTAGGAAGATGTCCTGTGATGTAATGCCAAAGGATATTTTTAACCACTTAAAGACCAGCTGTCAGGAAATGTTCCATCCGCTGGTAATACCTGTTATTTGGCATGCAGTACTGAGGTCCACCAGCATGTGTCTCCTGGCAGTTTGGAACTGTCAGGAGAGCTTTTCCCTGTTAATATATCATCTTTGGGCCGCAGTACTGGCGTCCACCAGCGGATGGATCCTGGCAGTGTGGAGCAGACAGTACCTCCTACAATCAGGTGTCACTTGAGGCCAATCACAGGCCTATAAATACCCGGCAAGCATTCACATGTTTGCCTTGATTTCTTCATTGCCTCCTGACCTGCTAGTGATCTGATCCTGTGCTCTGAACCTGATCCTGTCTCCCTGTCCAGATCCCTATCCTGCCCCACCTGTTACCTTGCATCCCTGCCTGCAGTCTGACCCATCCATCCTCTCCCTGTGTTCAACCCCATCTGCTGACCTCCCTGTGTATGACCTTGGCCTGGCTTACGTTTATGTCTCTGGAACATCCTCTGTCCATCTGCTGATCTGCTGTGTATAACCCTGGCCTGGCTATTGTTTATGATCCTGGTATTTTCCATTTATTGCACTTATCTGTCTGTTGTTATTTGTGGGTCTCTGTCTGTGGTTGGTTTTTGCACTGTGTCATATTAGAGTCGGTTGTACAATATTATTCACTTTCTTTAATAAATTATTATATTTTCACTTATATACGTTGGGTGTCCTCTGTCGCAGATCACACGGTTCTGGTCACACCTGTTCATGACAGTAAATCAAGGCCATCTCTGCTTAGAAGTGACTGCACGGAGGAACCATTGTAGTGCTATTAAAATGCAGTCAGAAACAGTTGTTCTCCTTGCCTCACTGGTGTTGGAGGATAACAATTACTGTCGTCTGGTATTGAAAGAGTGGGCCAGGGATCAGCTCCTGGAGTGTATCCGTCTGGCCCATTCTCTGGTTGATCAGGGTAGATTACTGTTTGAAAATGTTCAGCCCCTGATACAGGTGTGTGCTGAGCTAGCCTTGTCTAGCAGTCCTAAAGGAAGTGATGATTTTTCTCCCCCCTTCAGTAGTGATCAGGTGGAGTCTCTGGTATGGCTGTTGGAGGATGATGCTGTATACTTTCTGGAGCATTATTCAGCTTGTCCCAAACAGGTGCCAGTGGATTGTATAGATTCGGTGCAGTCCCTGGTTAGACAGGCAGTATGTGAACCCACGTTTGTTCTACCTGTACTACAGGCATGGTCAGACTTATTATTTCCAGCTTCGGTCAGCTCTTCACAACCCAGACCTGCTATTAGACACCTGCCTGCCCAGGAGTCTTTTTCCCCTTCATCCTTGGCAACCTCCCTTTCAGCCCAATATACTCTGCTTCCCACCAAATATCAATACCCTGTCCCTACCCGCTGTACCTATCCTGCATTCAACCCACCTGCCTCTTCTCTGCTGTCCACAAACCCACAGGAACTTCCTCCAGCTACTGTTACCTCTTCTCTGCCATATCTGAATCCTCCTTTCCAGTCTGCTGCACCCCTCACCTACAGAGCTTCAGTGGCTAAGAAAAAGAAAAAACAAAAGTTTTTTCCAACCAAGATGATCCTGCCAGTAACCCAACCTGCCTCCGCACCAGCTAATCCAACCCAGTCTGACATTCCGGTGCCTGCCTTCCAGCCTGACGTCTCTGTGCCTGCCTTCCAGCCTGACGTCTCTGTGCCTGCCTTCCAGCCTGACGTCTCTGTGCCTGCCTTCCAGCCTGACGTCTCTGTGCCTGCCTTCCAGCCTGACGTCTCTGTGCCTGCCTTCCAGTTTGACATCTCGGTGCCAGCCCTCCAGCCCGATGTTTCGGTGCCAGCCCTCCAGCCTGATGTGCCAGTGTTCCAGCTTGAGGTGCCCATGCCTGCTGCCCAGCTTGAGGTGCCCATGCCTGCTGCCAAGCCTGATGTGCCACCTTCTGCCAAGCCTGTTGTGCCACCGCCTGCTGCCCAGCCTGTTGTGCCACCGTCTGCTTCCCAGCCTATTGTGCCACGTCTGTTGTTCTGCTTGATGCCATAGACTATGGACAATTACAACCAATTGGAGCGTCCGGAGGCCGCTCCTTTGAGGGGGGGTACTGTCAGGAAATGTTCCATCTGCTGGTAATACCTGTTATTTGGCATGCAGTACTGAGGTCCACCAGCAGGTGCCTCCTGGCAGTTTGGAACTGTCAGGAGAGCTTTTCCCTGTTAATATATCATCTTTGGGCCGCAGTACTGGCGTCCACCAGTGGATGGATCCTGGCAGTGTGGAGCAGACAGTACCTCCTACAATCAGGTGTCACTTGAGGCCAATCACAGGCCTATAAATACCCGGCAAGCATTCATATGTTTGCCTTGATTTCTTCATTGCCTCCTGACCTGCTAGCGATCTGATCCTGTGCTCTGAACCTGATCCTGTCTCCCTGTCCAGATCCCTATCCTGCCACACCTGTTACCTTGCATCCCTGCCTGCAGTCTGACCCATCCATCCTCTCCCTGTGTTCAACCCCATCTGCTGACCTCCCTGTGTATGACCTTGGCCTGGCTTACGTTTATGTCTCTGGAACATCCTCTGTCCATCTGCTGATCTGCTGTGTATGACCCTGGCCTGGCTATTGTTTATGATCCTGGTATTTCCCATTTATTGCACTTATCTGTCTGTTGTTATTTGTGGGTCTCTGTCTGTGGTTGGTTTTTGCACTGTGTCATATCGGTTGTACAATATTATTCACTTTCTTTAATAAATTATTATATTTTCACTTATATACGTTTGGGTGTCCTCTGTCGCAGATCACACGGTTCTGGTCACACCTGTTCATGACACCAGCCTCGTTTTGGATTTTAGGTGTTTACATGTTTAAAACGGGTTTTTTTGCTAGATAATTACTTAGACCCCCAAACATTATATATTGTTTTTTTTCTAACACCCTAGAGAATAAAATGGCTGTCATTGCAATACTTTTTTTTGCACCATATTTGCGCAGCGTTCTTATAAGCGCACTTTTTTTGGAAAAAATTCACTTTTTTGAATAAGTAAAGTTAGCCCAATTTTTTTTTTTTATATGAGAAATATAATGAAATATAATGTTATGCCAAGTAAATTGACACCCAACATGTCACGCTTCAAAATTGCGCCTGCTTGTGGAATGGCGTCCAAATTTTACCCTTAAAAATCGCCATATCTACCGGTCGCGGCGACACCTCACATGTGTGGTTAGACCACTGTTTTCATATGCGGGCGCTACTCACTTATGTGTTTGCTTTTGAGCGCGAGCTCGTCGGGACAGGGCGCTTTGAAAAAATGTTTTTTTCTTATTTATTTTACTTTATTTTTTCACTGTTTTTTTAAAAAAAAAATTTGGATCACTTTTATTCCTATTACAAGGAATGTAAAAATCCCTTGTAATAGAAAAAAGCATGACAGATCCTCTTAAATATGAGATCTGGGGTCAAAAAGTCCTCAGATCTCATATTTAGACTTTAATGTAAAAAAAAAAAAGAAAAAAAAAAAGTCGTTTAAAAAAAATTGTGCCTTTAAGACAAGTGGGCGGAGCTGACGTAATGATGTCGCTTCAGCTGTCCTATGGTATGGAGACGGGTGGGGGCCATCTTAGCCTCACTCGTCTCCATACTGAGGGAGTGAAAGGACCCGATCGACCCTCCACCGCTATCGACGGCGGCGGATGGCACGGGAGAGCGGCGGCAGGGGGGGGGTGGCACCTCTCCCACCGCCGATAACGGTGATCTTGAGGTGAACCCACCACAGAGACCACCAGTATCGTGTATAGAACCGCTGGCCCTAAAGATGGATACCTCGGTTGTGGCAGCAGCTGCTGCCGTTACCGAGATATCCATCTTCAAAGTAATGACGTGTATATATACAGTGGCCGGTCGGTAAGTGGTGATGGTCTCTGCCAGCTTGGAACTCAGTGAACAGACATATGTGAAAAGTAAGCTGGTTAATGAGATCTGGACTGAGGGTCTCCTGCTGTCTACTAGTCTGAGGTGGGGTGAGATCATTGTTGGTGCTGTTAATTACGCTATTTAACTCACCTATTGTCTGCTAGCGAACCACTGTGGGGATGTGTCTATACATGTAATAATGTGTATTGTACTTTGTGAGCTTGATTCCGGCAAATCTGACATGGAATGAGACCTCTGAGTTACCCAGGTGGCTAGTTGTTTAATCAACTTAATGTTTTTAGTATATGTTGGCTAATTTGACTAACTCTTGGAGGATCCTCTATGATAGTATTAGCCATGAGTCAGCTCTACCTTGTTACATAAACCATGGTGTGATGTTTTGGGTAAACATTTGGTTTTATTGTTCATGTGGTGAGTGACCTACTTTTCAAGTGTATAAAAAGCCTGTATTTCTTTTCAGTAAACAGTCTTTCTTTTGGATATTACCTCACATCTTGTCTGTGTTCGATGTTAGGAGTAAAAAGGGCTGGTATTAGCTCTCGATCTGCTCCAAACGGTTTGGAGCGCAGGAAGCGCTGGTTGGCGGAAGGAAGCATCTAGTCGGGGTACCTAAGTGGTTCTGTCACAGAACCAAAGCTAAATTTGTCTAGCAACCTATGCTAGGAGGGTGCTACTTGGGCACTATTGTTTCTGAGCCCTGCTATGAGTAGAAACGAATAGTGCATAGGTACTGTATGTGGTATCCCCACAGCAGTAGGAGAATTGTATTTTTTTTTTTTTTTGGGTTGTTTTTTTGGTGACAGGTCATAATACCTGTAAGAAATATACAACTAAAATAAAAAAATAAATAAAAATGGAACTAGTTTAATTGATAATAATAAAAACAGTCAGGAGATATCCATTACATTTACCACCAAACAAAAGCCCAATTTGCTTGAATAAAACAAGGTAATAATAAATCCAATCACAGCCCTGAGTACTGTGTTTACAAACAAAGAGCAGTGATCTGACTGTTAAAAACAGCCAGATCTCTTAGTAAAAGCAGCACATATTACACACATTACACTTGTTAGGCACACAGTTAACTCCTAGAGCGCCTATTGTTGTTAACCCCTTCCCAGCCAGTGTCATTAGTATAGTGTACAGTATTAGAGCTGATCACTGTATTAGGGTCACTATTGATGTCAATTAGTGTACCTCCCAGTAAGGGTCTGTTAGTGCCAGGTTGCCCGCCCACACTATCACAGTCCCACTATAAGTTGCTGATCACTGCCACTACCAATATTGCGTCACAGCTGCGAAAATTGCAGGATATATACTATCATTTGTAGACTCTATAACTTTTACACAAACCAATTAATATACACTTATTGGGATTTTTTTTACCAAAGTAGTACAATACATTTTGGCCTAAATTTATGAAGAAATTAGATTGTTTTGATGTTTTATAACAGAAAGTAGAAAGTATTGTTTTTTTCAAAATTGTTGGTCTTTTTCCGTTTATATAATAAAAAATTTAGAAAAACCAGGATCAAACCAAAAGCTCTGTGTGAAATTCTTTTTTTTACAGTGATGCATGGCTGAGCAATTGCCATTATAAGAGTGCACCATGGCTGTGTGTTCGAAAGCTGCAGGGCTTGTAAATGAACTACAAGCACCCTCGCAGTTCATTCAGAACTATAAGCCATCTGCCGCAGCTGATGACAGTACTTGTAGTTCATTCATTCACAGGAAACTGTGAATAAATGATGCGGCTGTGTGGGCAGAGCCCTGCACGGCCATGCTGTTTTTGAATTGTGACAGATGGTACAGGGAAAAGAACCCTGCCCACTGTCACACTGAGGGCGGGATCAGGGGACAAGGCTGCAGGAACCAGAAAATGTTACATGTTTCATGCTAAATGCGGGTGAAACGCATACCTTATGCAGGGCTTTTTTTCTCAAACAATAGGTGCTGGAACTCAACCACGACCCCTCAAAACCCCTCCCCCTACACACACCCTCCAAATTACATCAAATAGTGGGTGTTTTCAGTCAAATTTCACGAACAGTAGGAGGGTCTTAAAGGGGCATTAAATACCAGGATTGCATTACATACAGAGTGCAGAGTTCAGGGGGGTTACACACAGAGTGCAGAGCTGTCGGTTGTAAACACAGAAACCGGACTTCTGTGTTTACAAGTGATTGTGGTGAGCAGCCCCCCCCCCCCCCCCAAGGGTCTGAGCCAGAGGTGGTGGAACCAAGTTCCCCCTGAAAAAAAAGCCCTGAACTTATGTATTCCAAATGGTGAACTTAGCCTTTAAAGCCCATTGCAAAATGGCAAAATTTCAAAATATTTTTAATTCTTTGGGGAAAATTTTGTGGAAATTATATCTCGTAATTCTCCTCATCTTTACTGCAAAAAATAATTAGTTACTGATTACACATAAATGATTTGGTTGATGTAATGCTCAATATAGGACATTTCAATGTTTAATAAATGTAAAGATTTGCATCATTTGTCTATTAAGGCTCCATGTACACTAGCAGCTCATAAACTTGAGTTTAGGAGCTTTTGGCGTTTTTTTTTTTTGCCAAAGCTCCTAAACTCAACTCCATAAAAGCCTATGGGGGTTATTTACTAAAGGCAAATCCACTGTACACTTCCAAGTGCACTGCACTGCATGATTGAACGATAAAATCAGCAGAGATTCCCCTCATTTCAGATCTTCCCCTCAGATCTACAGCGACTGCACTTCCAAGTACACTTGCAGTGCAGAGTGGATTTGTCTTTAGTAAATCAACCCCACTGTGTCCATGTACACAGGAGGTTCAACCTCCTCTAACTGAACGCAGAAGAATCACGTTCAAGATAGGAACGTTTTGACCACTGGCCGCAAAACCGTGGTAAAATCACTCCACAATTTTGCCACGTTTTACTTTTTCCCACAGTTAAGCTTGGTGGTTGGAGTGTCATGGTCTAGGGATGCATGAGTGCTGCTGACACTGCGGAGCTACAGTTCATTGAGGAAACCATGAATGCTAACATGTACTGTGACACACTGTAGCAGAACATGATCCCCTCCCTTCGGAGACTGGGCCACAGGGCAGTATTCCAACATGATAACGACCCCAAGCACACCTCCAAGACGACCACTGCCTTGCTAAAGAAGCTGAGGGTAAAGGTGATGGACTGGCCAAGCATATCTCCAGACCTAAACCCTATTGAGCATCTGTGGGGCATCCTGAAATGAAGAGTGGCGGAGCGCAAGGTCTCTAACATCCACCAGCTCCATGATGTCGTCCTGTGAAGCTCTGGTGAACTTCATGCCCAAGAGGGTTAAGGCAGTGCTGGAAAATAAAGGTGGCCACACAAAATATTGACACTTTGGGCCCAATTTGGCCATTTTCACCTAGGGGGTGTACTCACTTTTGTTGCCAGCGGTTTAGACATTGATGGCTGTGTGTTGAGTTATTTTGAGGGGACAGCAAATTTACACTGTTATAGAAGCTGTACACTACTTTACATTGTAAAAAAGTGTAATTTCTTCAGTGTTGTCACATGTAAATATATAATAAAATATTTACAAAAATGTGAGGGGTGTACCCACTTTTGTGATATATTGTATCTTATTTTGTCATTGAAATACCCAGACATTTTAAAAGGAGAAGACCAACCTGAACCACATGCCAAAACGCACCAATGTGAACCAGGGCTCAAATTGGTAAGCAATATTTCTTTTTTTTAAATCAGGAAAATATGAAACTACGTAATAATATTTTTGCATTTTAATTTGCAGCCATCAGGCAGAGCTCTAGTTTGCATTCCACATGCTGTCCATTAAAGCCTTGTTGAAACAAGCTTGTTTACAGATCTCAATGGGCAAAACTGAAATTTACATACACAAGTAAATGAGTCAGAACAGTGTCATATCCCTCCCAATCTCCTTCTAACCAGCTCATCCGGGGGGGGCAGTCTAATCTGGCAAAACGGTGGACCTCGGGTAATATCCGGCTCCAGAGCATGCCCGGCACGCCTATCCACCTGACAGTGCCCACCTCCCTGGATAGTCCCAACTGCCTGCCATTTGGATGCATGTCAGCCCTCCTGGCCCCCAGAACACATACGAATGCCCCACAATCCAGATGAGGCATCCTGGTAGACCTGAAATGAAAACAGAAAAAGAGACAGACCAACAAACAGAGTTCAGATAAGATGAGGACGGATGTATAACTAGTACCTATCCGACTTCCACCTACTGATGCGTTTAGTAAAACCTGCATCCAACCCCCAAAATGACGCCTCGGTGGCTGCACCAATGTGAAAAGAATGGGAAGAATTTTCTTCAGATTGAAACCAGATGCCAGGAGGCATTTTCAAAAGACCCCAACAAATTGGAATTTGGACAGCAAGGCGCCGTCCCTGTGCAGCAGCAAAGGACCATCCACCTACAGCCAAACCTTTATGAATTCCTCCAAGACCGTGCATAGACCAGGGCAATTTCAACTAAATAATACTACCCGCATACCCCTACCTCCTTGGTCCATCTTGGACCATCAGATCACAAGCTGAACTGAATCATCCCCGCGAGCCGTGTCTTCTGTCAACAAGCCCCCGGGCACCGTCTTTGGAGGACTCACCAATTCACTGATTCGCAGCGCTCCTCAAAAAAGGCGACCAAAAAGGCTGCCCAGAACAAAAGAACATCATAAGTAGACGAACACAGACAAGGCAACTGCCCCAGAACCGAGCGTAACACCGAAAAAGAGACTGGCCTGCGCGTGTCGCTAGCACGGCGGCCCTTACGGTAACCCTTGAGCGCTTGACGTTTTTGGCCATAATTCCAACAGATATGTTTGGTGCAAAAACAACAGTCCACATCACCAAAGGAACCAAAAGAACACCATACCCACAGGGAAGCATGGTGGTGGCAGCATCATGCTTTGGGGCTGTTTTTCTTCAGCTGGAACAGGGGCCTTAGTTGAGGTAGAGGGAATTATGAACAGTTCCAAATACCAGTCAATATTGGCACAAAACCTTCAGGCTTCTGCTAGAAAGCTGAACATGAAGAGGAACTTCATCTTTCAGCATGACAACGACCCAAAGCATACATCCATATCAACAAAGAAATGGCTTCACCAAAAAAAGATTAAAGTTTTCGAATGGCCAGTCAGAATCCAAACCTGAATACGATTGAAAAACTGTGCAAGAGGGCTGTGCACAGGAGAAGCCCTCGCAAGCTGACAGATTTGGAGTGTTTTTAAAAAGAAGAGTGGGCAAACATTGCCAAGTGAAAAGGTGTCATGCTGATAGACTCATACCCAAAAAGACTGTAATAAAATCAAAAAGTGCTTTAACAAAGTATTCGTTTAAAGAGGAGGTCTGCCCAAAAATAAAAATAAATAAAAACCAGCAGCTACACATACTTCAGCTGCTGGCTTTTAATAATAGGACACTTACCTGTTCTGGAGTCCAGCGATGTCGGTATCGCAGCTGATGTTTCCATCAGCTGTCGGGTGTTGCCGCCACCATTGCGAGTAAGGGTATCCAGCAGTGTAGCCTTTTGGCTTCACGCCAGGAACCCTACTACACATACGCAAGGCCCCCTCCTCTCTCTTACTGGCCCGGCAACAGGGGAAGGAGGAAGGAGGAGGAGGGAGCCCCAGCTGTGACGTAAATAGCCGTGGCTGAGGCTCCCAGAAGTGGGAAAGGATACCTGTCAAAGACAGGTATCCTGTCCACCCTCCCCCCCCCCCCCCCGAAAGGTGCCAATTGTGGCACCGGAGGGGGGGAGGAATCAGATGAGCGGAAGTTCCACTTTTAGGTGGAACTTCGCTTTAAGGGTGTGCATGCTTATGCAACCATATTATTTTCGTTTTTTATTTGTACTTCCTTCCACCTAAAAGATTTTAGTTTGTTGTTCAACTGAATTGTACAGTTTATAGGTCACATTAAAGGTGGAAAAAGTTCTGAAATTATTTATCTTTGTCTCATTTTTTTACATCACAAAAACCTGACATTTTAACAGGGGTGTGTAGAGTTTTTATATTCACTATATGTGACAGATCACTATATTAATTCTGTGGCAATCTTGTTCATAGCATGTGTGAAAAATGGCAAAAATTTGTAGATTAATCACAGACATTCAGAAACAGAAATTTGCGTGACACTCGCAAATGTTCAGCCGCTAAATGTAGAACAGGAACTATGAATGCTTTGCACACATTCGCATGGTGTGACATTCGGAAATAGGGTGTAACTGCGTTCATAAATCTTCTTCACAATGTCTGAAAAGAAACCTGCTGACCCTTTTTTTAAAACAAAATCCTTCTGTTCTGGAAATCTTGTGTCCTGTACGCACCCTGTATTAAATGTTTATTTTTGACTGTAGGACTGTAATAAAGTAAAAAAAGAAATGATAAAAAATATGTTAAAATCGTCAATCAATCGCTCCAGTCTCTTCTCCCACTCCATCAGTGAGATGTTGGACCCATTGAAATTGGGCACCAGAGCTAAGGTCACTCCCAGTGGCACCATGGTGGCCCCTGTTTCTACATCTGTGCCAGCTGCTGAATGGGGCATACCCTGTTGACTTACGCCAAGTGGAGGTGTGGCCCTGGCTCACTGCCTGCAGGGGAAGAGAACTCAGATGAGACTGGTTGATGCAGCAATGTATATTAACATGGTAATGTTAACAGAGAACAGTAAACTCTGCAGAGACAGCCACACCAGACAGGAATACTTACAATGAATCAGGCAAGGAGTAACGGTGCATGCTGTAGACACCTGACAGCTTCTAACAGAGAAGTCGGCTAGAAGGCAGACTGGCAACAGGGCCTCTTAATCAGGAAGGCTACTACTCGAGACATACCAACAGTCCCTACTCTGTCCCTCCTCAAGAGGAACCTGACCCCATGCTAATCCGACTGTCTCTAACCAGCGGGAGATCTGTCCCTGACGTACCCACTTTGCAGAATGCATGCCAACCCGAAGGGGACAGTACTTTTTTAGAAGCATTGCCCACATCAAAGATGGCCACCAGATCAGTCAGGGCTGAAGTGTCCAATCCTACGAAGTCCAATCCAGCAGTGTCCTACGGAGACCTTGGTTTTTCCCTTGTCCTCCACCCTCCTTGGTGCTGAACACAGTCACCTTTGCAGGTAGACTAAACCACATATGCCTACGAGGGGAATTTGGAAGGGAAGTGGATTTGTACTAGAAGGGGGATTTAGGGTGGGAAGGAGTATTTGTGCTGGAGGGAAAGAGGATTTTTGCTGGGAGAGGGGATTGTAGGGAAGAGCATTTGTGCTGGGATTTGGGATGGGGGAGAGTATTCGTTCTGTGAGGGGGAATTTACAGGAAGGAGGATTTGTTCTGGGGGGGGGAGTGGAAGTTGCAAGGAAAGTAAATTTGTACTTGAAGGGGGATTTGGGGTGGGGGATTTGTGCTGAGAGACATAACACACACAGAGTGTCTTGTCCCCACTCCCCGCTCTCTGCTTGCAGGATTTGATTAACAGCAGCAGGAACTAATGGCTCCCTCTGCTGCCTCTCTGATCTGTGAATCCAGGGATAGAGGAGAGAGCCTCTAGAGACAGGCACAGCGCTGGATCAAGTGAGGACTCAGGTAAGTATAAGGGGGGAGAGGGGGCAATTCAAATACTGGGACATTTTTTACCTTAATACAGGGCCTGCATTATGGTAAAAAATGTCCTGGCTTTAGAACCACTTTAAACATATCACTGTGTTTTCTAACATCTGGGAAGCCCATGACTGTTCTTCATTCATGGACATTGTGACTTGTAAATCCAGAGCGAAGTGCAAGCTCTTCCTTAACATCTACACATAGCCCAGTCTAGAGTTTTATTAAGAAATGAGGCATCACAGTATTTTCTAATGTCTCGGAAGTCCATGCCTGTTCTTCATTCAAGGATAGTGCAATTTCAATTACAAGATACAACAGTCATAAAAGCTTTTACATGTATTGCATAGATCTAAGTGCACTCAGATTCTCTGGGCAGTATCATCTGCAAGGATAACATTACTAAGCATCCTAGAACAACAAAGAAGCAATACCTTCAAATAGTGAACACATTTACAAAAAGACAAAAGAAACACAAGGGAGAAGGGGAGGGGTAATAGATCTGTTCTAGTAAATGAGTCACCTGTTATGCTATGGTCTTTGTTCAGTGGGCCTTCTTGTATCTGTGTCGGTAAGTATATAACATAACACGTTCTAATGTAAAATAAGATCTGAGACTGACCCTAAGAGGATGATTTACTGAAATCTGAATTCTAAAAATGTAGCTAGCTCATTAAAGTGTTGTGATGGGTTATATTTTATATATATATATATATATATATATATATATATATATATATATATATATATATATATAAAATATATAAATATATATATATATATGTATATATATATATATATATATATATATATATATATATATATATACACACACACACACACATATACACAGTATCTCACAAAAGTGAGTACACCCCTCACATTTTTGTAAATATTTTGTTCTATCTTTTCATGTGCCAACACTGAGGAAATGACACTTTGCTTCAATGTAAATTAGTAAGTGTACAGCTTGTATAACAGTGTAAATTTGCTGTCCCCTCAAAATAACTCAACACACAGCCATTAATGTCTAAACTGCTGGCAACAAAAGTGTGTACACCCCTAAGTGAAAATGTTCAAATTGGACCCAAAGTGTCAATATTTTGTGTGGCCACCATTATTTTCCACCACTGCCTTAACCCTCTTGGACATGGAGTTCACCAGAGCTTCAGAGGTTGCCACTGGAGTCCTCTTCAACTCCTCCATGATGACAACACGGAACTGGTGGATGTTAGAGACCTTGCGCTCCTCCACCTTCCGTTTGAGGATGCCCCACAAATTCTCAATAGGGGTTAGGTCTGAAGACACACTTGGCCAGTACATCACCTTTACCTTCAGCTTCTTTAGCAAAGCAGTGATCGTCTTGGAGGTGTGTTTGGGGCTGTTATCATGTTGGAATACTGCCCTGCGGCCTAGTCTCCGAAGGGAGGGGATCATGTTCTGCTTCAGTGTGTCACAGTACATGTTAGCATTCATGGTTTCCTCAATGAACTGTAGCTCCCCAGTGCCGGCAGCACTTATGCAGCCCCAGTCCATGACACTCCCACCACCATGCTTGACTGTAGGCAAGACACACTTGTCTTTGTAGTCTTCACCTGGTTGCCGCCACACACACTTGACACCATCTGAACCATATAAGTTTATCTTGGTCTCAGACCATAGGACATGGTTCCAGTAATCCATGTCCTTAGTCTGCTTGTCTTCAGCAAACTGTTTGTGGACTTTTTTGTGCATCATCTTTAGAAGAGGCTTCCTTCTGGGACGACAGCCATGCAGACCAATTTGATGCAGTGTGCGGCTTATGGTCTGAGCACTGACTGGCTGACCCCCCACCCTTCAACCTCTGCAGCAATGCTGGCAGCACTCATACGTCTATTTCCCACAGACAACCTCTGGAAATGATGCTGAACACGTGCACTCAACTTCTTTGGTTGACCATGGCGAGGCCTGTTCTGAGTGGAACCTGTCCTGGTAAACTGCTGTATGGTCTTGGCCATGGTGCTGCAGCTCAGTTTCAGGGTGTTGGCAAGCTTCTTATAGCCTAGGCCATCTTTATGTAGAGCAACAATTCTTTTTTAAGATCCTCAGAGAGTTCTTTGCCATGTTGAACTTCCAGTGACCAGTATGAGAGAGAGTGATAACACCAAATTTAACACACCTGCTCCCCATTCACACCTGAGACCTTGTAACACTAATGAGTCACATGACACCGGGGAGGGAAAATGGCTAATTGGGCCCAAATTGGACATTTTCACTTAGGGTTGTACTCACTTTTGTTACCAGCAGTTTAGACATTAATGGCTGTGTGTTGAGTTATTTTGAGGGGACAGCAAATTTACACTGTTATACAAGCTGTACACTCACTACTTTACATTGTAGCAAAGTGTAATTTCTACAGTGCTGTCACATGAAAAGATTTAAATAATAAAATATTTACAAAAACGTGAGGGGTATACTCACTTTTGTGAGATACAATATAAATATATATATCTCTATATATATATCTCTATATATATATATATATATATATATATATAGATATCTATATATCTATATATAAATATATCTCTATATAGATATATATATATATATATATCTCTCTCTCTCTCTCTCTCTCTCTCTCTCTCTCTCTCTCTCTCTCTATATATATATATATATCTATATCTATATACACACATACACACACACACACACACACACACAGCAGGTAAAACGGAAAATTGTATACTTACCTGATGGTAATTTTCCTTTCCTGATGCAAAGCATGACAGCATACACGAATGGGACAGGCTCTGCCTCTCGCCCAATCAGGACTGGTTATACTATATTTAAATAAGTCACCTCTCCCTAGGCGGCATTCTCGTAAATATACTCAAATGCAAAACCCATAAAGGAGGGACCTGTATGCTGTCATGCTTTGCATTAGGAAAGGAAAATTACCATCAGGCAAGTATACAATTTTCCATTTTCCTGACACAAAGCATGACAGCATACACAAATGGGATGTAGCACGCCCACTAAACCTATAAGGGAGGGCCATGCTGAAGCGTTTGAATCAACATATCATTAGATTAGTTTAGAACTGAAGTCAATTCCCCTGCTTCCAATGTTGCCTGATTGATTTTGCAATAGGCAAAAAATGGTTTGTAGTATATAAACCTGGTTGGTATCCTGTAAAATTCTGGACCTCTGAATCTTGCCCATGAGCATACCACCCCTCTGATAAATTCATCAATCTAGTGCAGAGCTCACTTTATCTTCCTTCTATAAGCCCCTTAGGCTACTCTGACCCGAGATAATGCTATTGTGAGAGTCTTCTTCTGATACTGCCAGGCCTGAAGAGGCCACTGTCTGACCTTCTAGAGAAGGACCACTTCCATGTATTTCTTCCACATAGAGTCCATTACTGACGCTGACATTTTGGTTTGGACATGATGGAAGGGTGATGTCTTGCGCAGAAGCAAAGATGCCCTCGTCTGGTGCTAGTGAAGAAGAAACCAGAGCCATTTTGTTTGATTATGGTAGCAATAAGGTAGTTTACTGCTTGACGCTTGGATCTCTGAAAGGATTCTCAAAGACGTGATATCCTTAAGAAATACTACTTTAGTGTCACTGAACCTATTGAGTTAGTCTTGTTCAGAAGAATGACCCTGGTTGCAGTCGTGAGCAGAGGATTCATCCTGAAATTCTGCGAGAATTTGTTCTAGTATACCTGGAGTTTGCCGCAGGTTCCCCCGGCTTCCACAAGGTTTCAAATAATGAAGGTGAGATCCCGCAATGAGCCTTTCTAACTTGGTCTCCCAGTTGCTAGATGTAATGCGGCTGAATTTGGATACACTTGGCTCTGCTGTGTAAAGTCTGAGATCTCAGGAAGAATAAAATAGGAGGAACTTGGGCCAAAGACTGTACTGTCGGACACCATAGCCTGCAAGGCCACCAGATCATTGCCCTTATCCAAGCTGTATGACTACGGATCCTGGTTGAACTAGACGAACTTGTGTCCTATTTCAACCTGCCCAACCATGCACTATGATCCTGATGAGGAGTCTGATGGCTCTACAGGCTAACCTGCTGACCCAGCTGGATGTTAGTAGATCCAATGCTTCTACTTCTGGGAAGCTCCTCTTGCAGGAATGACTTCCCTTCCTGACCATTGAGTTTACTGCCAAGTTGAGATTCATTGAACCGCTTGTTGGTCTAGTGACTCACCCTTGACATCCAAGGCTTCGTATTTTACCGTATCTGACAGGAAGTTCTGGGACACCAGAACACAGAGCGATGAGATGAGACAGTTTTTACCGTTGGCAAACCTGAATAGGAGATGCCTCTTGCCACGGCGATAGGAGATTACCTATAGCCGTCTGTTTGGAGCATACCTGAGGCCTCCTAGGCTGTGTTGCCCAAACGACTTCCCCACTTGGGAATCACTGTACCCCTGCTGTTAGACACTACATCCTCCACTGGCCTATGTCATGGACTTGAGCTAGGAGATCACCGAGGTGAATTGACTTTGATTGTTACGTCTGGAAGTTTATTAAAATTGATAAGATTAACTATCCTTAGCCACCATCAACGGGACTAGTCTCATATGTGGGGTAATCTTCCCTGGAATAGGAAGCAGAATCTTTCATTACTTTAGAAGGCCAGTTTATGATGTTCTCAATCTTCTTGACCATTTTGAGACCATGGGATACAAACAGATGGGATAGAGCTAGGACTTGCCTCCACATAAGTCCTAATACTGTCACCCTCCATGTGGGCAAATCTACAGTATTCTCCTGAACGGCTAAAATGTCATTATTATAATGAGATTAATTGGCATTCCCTCTAAATCAGGGTTTGCCAGGACCTGGAGGATGTTGAGCCACCCGCATCTGTTGTCCACATAAAGGAACCTGAAGCCCTTGCTTCTGCAAGACGGCCACTACTGGAAGCAATGTTCCGTAAAATGTGGAAATATCAATGGTTGCTGAACGAGCCCGAAATGAAATTCTCACAAGCCTGCGTGTACCAAAGTGCGCATGTACACATCAGCTAGATCCAGAGAAACTGTAGCTGTTTTATCTGATAGTTTGAGTGATTGTTCTCAATGACTCCATATGACGTTTTGGATCTTGATCCTCTGTTACATATCTTGCCTGAATCTGTTTTCCGACTGACAACAATGGACCGATTGTTCCTGTTGGACAAGATTTGATAACATTTCCTTAAAGCCTTGATTGCTCTAAAGAACCATAGTGGGAATTAGAGGAGTTGAAAGAGTGGGAAGAAATTCTATTGACTTCCTTACTGCACAAAGTACAACTCGCCAGCACACCTGGAATCTTCCGTTGTCCCAAGGTTTTGTTGCAGACAGATCACAACACAAAGACAAGTGCTGCACAGGCTCCACTGATCCTGAGCCTCCTGCTCAAATTTGCATTAAAGGCGATTAAAGATGATTATGGATCTTCCAATCTTTTCTCTAGCTCTTCTCAGGCCCTGTCACCAATTTTTTGTTCTGGGCCTAGATGACTAGCCTAAAGGATTAGTCCCTGATTCCATCTTGAATCATATTCCATTCGACTTAGAGAAGGTATACACCATCAGTGGGTTAAGCCATAGGGCTTGACTAACCCCACAGAATAGTAGGAGGGACAGCCTGCTGCATCCATAGTGATTGCACTGCCTCACTGGTCACTCTAATTTCACCCATGGACCAAACACCACAGAGACATATTACTGGCCAAGTTTGCCCTCAACTTGTCTGCTGAGAACCAAATAGCCTTGGCTACTGAAGTGAACTCCAACACAGGCCATACCATACTCCTTAATGGTAGTATAAATCTTCATTTCCAAATCTATATTGCTGTTTCCATGTCTCTGTGAAGACTATTGCATCATCCGCTGGCAGACTGGCACTTCTGGCTGGTCTGATGAAGATTACTTGGGTTGGCCAACTACCTCTGCAGTAGGGGTTGGGCTTTACAGAGGGGATCTTGCATCCTCTGCTAGCATGAAGAAACATCTGGCCAATCTGTTGAACACTCTTTGGCCTGCTGTTTTTTGAGGCAGGAGGTACCCTTTAAACAGATTCAGCTGTTTGATTAGCTTAGTACCTGAGTCTTAGCGACTAGAGATCCACCCAGTCAGTTTTCACTTGAGTGAACACAACTGCCGTTGTGTTTTACTGCCGCCTGATATGCAACTTGGCATAGCATCTTGATGGGCACGTCAGCTAACCACACTCCCCATGATGGTCCTTATTATGATTTCTTTTAGCCTGCCCCTTCTGGCAGCACTTTGAATGTATCCCAGTTTTAGAGCCAAACAGGACCTGTCACTGTTGGAAGAACAAGTTGCCACTTTTCCTTTGGGGAGTGGTGCTGGTATTTAAGGGCTGGAGAGTTTTACAATCCATACTGCCCACGCACTCTTTTGGAAGAACAAGTTTCCACTTTTCCTTTGGGGAGTGGTGCTGGTATTTAAGGGCTGGAGAGTTTTACAATCCATACTGCCCATGCACTCTTTGTTATATATGAAAGCATACCTACCTGACCCTCACCTTATAGATCATGGCTGGTTTCTGGGTAAGCTTATGGCTCAAGATATGAGCTGCAGGTTTGTGGTCATAATTAAGGATGAGCTCAGGCGTGTTCACATGCTGCACGTGCCGAGCCCGCCAGGAACTCGGCACTGTACAGCGCTAATCACAAGCAGTGAGACATTTCCCGATGTGCGGCTGCAGAGATCGGGAAATGTCTCACTGCCTGTGATTAGCACAGTGCATCAGTGCAGCGCAATGCCGACACGCCGGAGCTCATCCTTAGTCATAATAAATACCTGGAAGTACTGGCTAGGACATAGCCTTAATACAATATCAGTGGCCATCCACACACCCATTTGCAGACATTGAAGCAGCAAATGGATCTATACGTTGTGAGCAAGGGTTAAACCCTTTGACAGAAGCAATTACAGATAGTAGTGTACTAAACCAAATACGGTACTTAAAGCACTGTAACCTAAGCAGAACACTGAAATTTTGCATTTAGACATAACAAATAGGTTAATGCATAGCAATCATTAAACACATTGCACCCAAAAGCAGACCTCACAACGCATAGCAGCAACACAATGCATAGCAGTGGCATCCATACTGAAGCATCATTTTGTCATCATAAGCAGTGCAATGAAGGGTCAATATAACTGGCAGGATCACCTACACTAGGGAACTGCCCTGTAAAGGTTAAAAACAGCAAATCCAAGCATTAGAGTATTGCAAAGCCAGGTTAATAGGAAAGACTCAACTTTGCAGCAAACACCTGATATATCAGTTCATGCCAGGGGCGGATCCAGGGGGGGCAATGGGGCAATTGCCCCCTCTGAGAATGCGGGTGACAGTGCAAGCGGCTCCGAGAGTGACAGTGCGGGTGGCTCCAAGAGTGACAGTGCAGGCAGCTCCGAGAGTGACAGTGCGGGCGGCTTCGAGAGTGACAGTGCAGGCGGCTCTGAGGATGACAGTGCGGGTGGCTCTGAGGGTGACAGTGTGGGCGGCTCCGAGGATGACACCGCACATTACTTGATTGGCATAGGGCCCTTTGGCCACACTACAATCCTTAGCTTTGTCAAATTGGGAGTTTTTTGGCACCCCTGTACCTGCGTTTTTCTATTTTTTGTAATTATTGAGGCTATGTTAGCCCACAACACTGCACTATGTTTTGCCCATTATTACTTATTGCTTTCTTTTTCCTTTCCTTATTTGCTTCTAGCATGGCCCCTGTATGCCCCCTGTAGCCACTTGTTTACGGCGTCCTTCCTACTGTTGCTGGATTGCTTTGGTGCACGCCCTGTGTGTGTGGGGGTATCTCTAGGTAGGTGGGACTGGTGACTGCTGGGTGGGAAATATTACGAGCCATGTCACACGATCATTTTGCTCCATTTCTTTTGTGTTTTTGTATACTATGCAATTTCAATACTAATCTGCTGTGCCAATTATTAAAATGTTGTTTTTGTATTTATTGTTATTATAGCCATTGTCGAATAGTGGCAATTACACATCCCCCGAAGAAGCCAATGTTTGGCGAAACATGTAGGGATCGCTATCAGTAATTACCATAGGCATATGGATACTCTGGCCAGTATTAGCAATCACATGTTTACTCAGTTTTTTTATGCACCTATGATTGTCTCCTCCAGCACATCACGTGATTCCCCAGGAACAACTAACACTATTTCTTGGTTAGGCCCGACACTGACTCAGCCAGGTCCCAGCAAATGCCCTTTGCAGGCTGGACTGCGGGGCCCAAATGGTGTAACAGAAAAGTCCTTGTGCTAGCTGCCCTAACTATGGTTACTGATCCCAGTTAGCCCTGTTCAAGCCCTTCCAGCCCTCCTGACTGCAGTTGCCTTTCTCCACTGCCCCTTTCACCACCGTCCACTCTTCTGGTTCTGCTCTCATCTCAGACTGCATGCTAAAATGTCATTATTATAATGAGATTAATTGGCAATTCCCTCTAAATCAGGGTTTGCCAGGACCTGGAGGATGTTGAGCCACCCGCATCTGTTGTCCACATAAAGGAACCTGAAGCCCTTGCTTCTGCAAGACGGCCACTACTGGAAGCAATGTTCCGTAAAATGTGGAAATATCAATGGTTGCTGAACGAGCCCGAAGTTAAATTCTCAGAAGCCTGCGTGTACCAAAGTGCGCATGTACACATCAGCTAGATCCAGAGAAACTGTAGCTGTTTATCTGATAGTTTGACTGATTGTTCTCAATGACTCCATATGACGTTTTGGATCTTGATCTGTAAATCTTGCCTGAATCTGTTTTCCGACTGACAACAATGGACCGATTGTTCCTGTTGGACAAGATTTGATAACATTTCCTTAAAGCCTTGATTGCTCTAAAGAACCATAGTGGGAATTAGAGGAGTTGAAAGAGTGGGAAGAAATTCTATTGACTTCCTTACTGCACAAAGTACAACTCGCCAGCACACCTGGAATCTTTCGTTGTCCCAAGGTTTTGTTGCAGACAGATCACAACACAAAGACAAGTGCTGCACAGGCTCCACTGATCCTGAGCCTCCTGCTCAAATTTGCATTAAGTTTCTGCAATATAACACATACTGGGCACATTTGAGTGAAAAGGAACTTTGCTGCTCCTTGAGAGGAGCAGACTTGAGCTTAGGCGATTAAAGACGATTATGGATCTTCCAATCTTTTCTCTAGCTCTTCTCAGGCCCTGTCATTTTTTGTTCTGGGCCTAGATGACTAGCCTAAGGGATTAGTCCCTGATTCCATCTTGAATCATATTCCATTCGACTTAGAGAAGGTATACACCATCAGTGGGTTAAGCCATAGGGCTTGACTAACCCCACAGAATAGTAGGAGGGACAGCCTGCTGCATCCATAGTGATTGCACTGCCTCACTGGTCACTCTAATTTCACCCATGGACCAAACACCACAGAGACATATTACTGGCCAAGTTTGCCCTCAACTTGTCTGCTGAGAACCAAAAAGCCTTGGCTACTGAAGTGAACTCCAACACAGGCCATACCATACTCCTTAATGGTAGTATAAATCTTCATTTCCAAATCTATATTGCTGTTTCCATGTCTCTGCGAAGACTATTGCATCATCCGCTGGCAGACTGGCACTTCTGGCTGGTCTGATGAAGATTACTTGGGTTGGCCAACTGCCTCTGCAGTAGGGGTTGGGCTTTACAGAGGGGATCTTGCATCCTCTGCTAGCATGAAGACACATCTGGCCAATCTGTTGAACACTCTTTGGCCTGCTGTTTTTTGAGGCAGGAGGTACCCTTTAAACAGACTCAGCTGTTTGATTAGCTTAGTACCTGAGTCTTAGTGCCGGTTCACATAGGGGCGACTTGTCAGGCGACCTAGTCGCCTGACAAGTCGCCTCCCGTTCTGTGCTACGGAACCGTTCTAATAGGAGCGACGCAAGTCGCTCCGACTTAGAAAAAGGTTCCTGTACTACTTTGGGGGCGACTTGCATAGACTTCTATGCAGAAGTCGTTTTGCAAGTCGCCTCAGAAGTAGTTTGCAGGTCGCCTCGCTGAGGCGACCTGCAAGTCGTGCCGCCCCTGTGTGAACCGGGGCTCAGTGACTAGCGATCCACCCAGTCAGTTTTCACTTGAGTGAACACATCTGCCGTTGTGTTTTACTGCCGCCTGATATGCAACTTGGCATAGCACCTTGGCGGGCATGTCAGCTAACCACACTCCCCATGATGGTCCTTATTATGATTTCTTTTAGCCTGCCCCTTCTGGCAGCACTTTGAATGTATCCCAGTTTTAGAGCCAAACAGGACCTGTCACTGTTGGAAGAACAAGTTGCCACTTTTCCTTTGGGGAGTGGTGCTGGTATTTAGGGGGTTGGAGAGTTTTACAATCCATACTGCCCATGCACTCTTTGTTATATATGAAAGCATACCTACCTGACCCTCACCTTATAGATCATGGCTGGTCTCTGGGTAAGCTTATGGCTCAAGATATGAGCTGCAGGTTTGTGGTCATAATTAAGGATGAGCTCAGGCGTGTTCACATGCTGCACGTGCCGAGCCCGCCAGGAACTCGGCACTGTACAGTGCTAATCACAAGCAGTGAGACATTTCCCGATGTGCGGCTGCAGAGATCGGGAAATGTCTCACTGCCTGTGATTAGCGCAGCGCATCAGCGCAGCGCAATGCCAACACGCCGGAGCTCATCCTTAGTCATAATAAATACCTGGAAGTACTGGCTAGGACAGAGCCTTAATACAATATCAGTGGCCATTCACACACCCATTTGCAGACATTGAAGCAGCAAATGGATCTATACGCTGTGAGCAAGGGTTAAATCCTTTGACAGAAGCAATTACAGATAGTAGTGTACTAAACCAATTACTTAAAGCACTGTAACCTAAGCAGAACACTGAAATTTTGTATTTAGACATAACAAATAGGTTAATGCATAGCAATCATTAAACACATTGCACCCAAAAGCAGACCTCACAATGCATAGCAGCAACACAATGCATAGCAGTGGCATCCATACTGAAGCATCATTTTGTCGTCATAAGCAGCGCAATGAAGGGTTAATATAACTGGCAGGATCACCTACACTAGGGAACTGCCCTGTAAAGGTTAAAAACAGCAAATCCAAGCATTAGAGCATTGCAAAGCCAGGTTAATAGGAAAGACTCAACTTTGCAGCAAACACCTGATATATCAGTTCATGCCAGGGGCGGATCCAGGGGGGGCAACGGGGCAATTGCCCCCTCCGAGAATTCGGGTGACATTGCGGGCGGCTCCGAGAGTGACAGTGCGGGTGGCTCCAAGAGTGACAGTGCGGGCGGCTCCGAGAGTGACAGTGCGGGCGGCTCCGAGAGTGACAGTGGGGGCGGCTCCGAGAGTGACAGTGCGGGCGGCTTCGAGAGTGACAGTGCAGGCGGCTCTGAGGATGACAGTGCGGGTGGCTCTGAGGATGACAGTGCGGGCGGCTCTGAGGGTGACAGTGCGGGGGGCTCCGAGGATGACACCGCACATTACTTGATTGGCATAGGGCCCTTTGGCCACACTACAATCCTTAGCTTTGTCAAATTGGGAGTTTTTTGGCACCCCTGTACCTGCGTTTTTCAATTTTTTGTAATTATTGAGGCTATGTTAGCCCACAACACTGGACTATGTTTTGTCCATTATTACATATTGCTTTCTTTTTCCTTTCCCTATTTGCTTCTAGCATGGCCCCTGTATGCCCCCTGTAGCCACTCGTTTACGGAGTCCTTCCTGCTGTTGCTGGATTGCTTTGGTGCACGCCCAGTGTGTGGGGGTATCTCTAGGTAGGTGGGACTGGTGACTGCTGGGTGGGAAATATTACGAGCCATGTCACACGATCATTTTGCTCCATGTCTTTTGTGGTTTTGTATACTATGCAATTTCAATTTTAATCTGCTGTGCCAATTATTAAAATGTTATTTTTGTATTTATTGTTATTATAGCCATTGTCGAATAGTGGCAATTACACGTCGAAGAAGCCAATGTTTGGCGAAACATGTAGGGATCGCTATCAGTAATTACCATAGGCATATGGATACTCTGGCCAGTATTAGCAATCACATGTTTACTCAGTTTTTTTATGCACCTATGATTGTCTTCTCCAGCACATCACGTGATTCCCCAGGAACAATTAACACTGTCTGTTAGGCCCGACACTAACTCAGCCAGGTCCCAGCAAATGCCCTTTGCAGGCTGGACTGCGGGGCCCAAATGGTGTAACAGAAAAGTCCTTGTACTAGCTGCCCTATCTATGGTTACTGATCCCAGTTAGCCCTGTTCAAGACCTTCCAGCCCTCCTGACTGCAGCTGCCTTTCTCCACTGCCCCTTTCACTACAGTCCACTCTTCTGGTTCTGCTCTCATCTCAGACTGCATGCTCCCAGTCCTCTCAGGCGTGCCTCCCCAGTCCTCCCAACCGTGCCTCACTCACCAGCCTGCCCCCTGCCAATCCAGATTGGGGATTGGTCAAGGCTCCTCGAACACCCCAGGTGGCACCACCTCCCCTCCCACCTCTCTTTTCAGAAAGCACCAGAAGATTCTGGAAAGAAATGGGAGGTCCTACTGATGCCACCTGTGAGTCACCCACTACTACCCTGAGCTCAGAATGAAAACAAACAGGCCTAGCAACCAGCCAGGCCTGCTTAAATTTACCTATCCTCTCTAGCACACTTCTAGAGGGTGCCACACTCACCCCCCTCTAAAATCCAGCTGGTCCCTCAGCTGGGAAAATAAAAAATAGCTCCTGGGCCCAGGTGCAAAGGCATCCCATGAATTAAATAGGAGGGGTAAAAGGGAATAAACTTCGATGGGGTACATATATACAAAAAAAAAACATCGAAATTATAGAAGATTATTTTGTTCAGTATTTACAGCATATACATTGCATTCCTAATTACAAGTTCCTACCACTAGCCAATTATTCAAATAAAATAGACTAGAACATCTCCCCCTCAAGGGAAACCCTTCGTCCGCAGGATCCATAAAGCCAACCGGAGATAGAACAACAAAAAGCATCCTATTCTACCAGCTACCTGTACACTTTACAAATTTTCTGTTAGAAGGGGGTTATAAACCCACTGACAGAAAGAACAAAAACAATCAAAGCACTCAAATCACTTCAAATACACTTTCACCTAGAGTTCTGTCAGGAGGGGGCTATGGCCTGCTGACTAAAGGAGAAAAGACACAGCATAAAGAAACAGTCCTCTTTGGATTTCCTGATGGGAGGGGCTCCTCCCCGAACAAACAGGCTCCTTAAAGGGTTAGTTCAAGGAACAGACCTCACCCTAAGTGTCCTTGCAACAGGAAAAGGGCCCATCCATTGGGCACAACAGGGTGGCAGATCCTGAAAAGTCAGGGAAGAAGAAACACATTCACACTGCAACCCTCCAGCAGTCCATGTGACCACTTTTATGATGGCTGTACCTCCAACAGTTCTCTCAAGCATAAAAGTGCGGGTCAGGCAATGTTTTCCTGCCGCCCTCTTCCTCCCTGATGGAGACAGAGTGACTCTTCGTAGGCCGTCCCACCTTGGCAGCCATTACTCTGTCCTTGTAGAGGGACCTCCCCAGCCTCCATTCCTTACGAATCGCCTCAAAGTGAGCCGAGGTCTCCTCACATTCTGGCACCCGCAATGGCTTGGGGATGTGTAGATACTCCCAGACCAGGTCATCTTCCCACTCTCCCCGTGAGTTCTCGATGTTGTCCATGGTTGCAGGAGGAAAGGATAGTCCAGACCCCACTCCAGAGCAACTCTACGCTGAACTTCCCGCTGGAACTGGGAAAATATGGGCAGCTCCCTTGGTTTTCCTTTCCCAGGCAGGACACAGGCATCAGGGGACCTCTGCACCCACTGCCAGTATTCAGCTGCTCTGGTCTGGGTGGTGGTTGGTCTGTTCATGAAGATTTGTCTGTAACTGATGGGGGTTCCTGCAGCATCTTCAGGTATCCTAGCAGTATAGGGGGGGGTGTGACCAGATGGAGCACTGTTGAGAGTGGGAGTGAGGAGTGAGGCATGTGTGTCTCCTCCCGTCCACCCGGTGCCTGCCGATGGTTGCCGCGGATAGCCCCGATCATCCAGCGCTGAACCCCGGCTGGGGAAATTATCTGATTGGCAGCCGGGCAGCGTGATTCTTCCCTTCCTTGGCTGGCTGACTGGCTGCACGCAGCAGAGTGAAAGCTGCTGACCTCACAAACATTGTTTACGAGCGGAGAGGCGGGAATCAGAGGAGAGCTTTGAGCCACAAGACACCCTGTACTACCCGGAAGTGGCTGACGGAGGTGGACGAATGGGAAGGCAGTGATTCCTGCGCTGAGCCCCATGCCCTGAGAAAGCTGCAAGACTGGTACTCCGTATCTAGCACTATTAGAGGGTCAGAGGAATCCCCCCTGTGGACACGTGAGTAAAAGACAACTCTGGAGCCATGTACCCTCTAAACTCTCTGAAGGACGCGTGAGAAAAGGGGTGAGGTAGCAGGACATGTTATATGCTGGGTTAGAGACTGTGTATATTGGTAAGCTTAAGTCTAGATCCATACAGGCTGGGCTGGAACAGTGGCAATAGTCTGAAATACATGTGTAATAAAACTAGGACTGAGGATTGCCATACATGCCCGTTATAGAAGTTCTGAAGTATCCTCCCTCTACGCTGATCTAATTTTATATATTTAATTCTGGACTAAAATAAAAAAGGGTTAATATCTCATAGACCCTTAGCAATCCATTGTGACTTTTGCGTGCTTGAAGTCGCAGACATCAACTTCCTTTATTTGAGGTTGATCTGTTGGAGGATAATAACTAAAGGCAGATAGCCTAACTAGGGGTCCAGTAATCCCTGTGATATCAGGGGATTCCCGGTACCCCTTCCCCTTTTTTTCTTTTTTTCTCTTTTTTTTTTTAGGAGAGAGTTACAACATATCCGGACGGTATTTCGTTAACTGCGGAATACAGAATGCAACACCTACACTCCTCAAAGGAGAAAAATCCTCAACAGATGGCAGCGGCAGCAAAATTGGAGCAATATGCCCATGCCCCGGGCCAGACACCACCAAAAAAGGGGGCACAGGCTAAAGCACAACAGGGGGCTACAACAGATAGAAAAAGTCAGGGCCAGTCAACAGCTACAGCTTCGTCGGCCATGACAACAAAAACATTGAGTAATAAGAGTCCAGAACCGGCTGAGCAAAATGAAGATGTAATAACCAACCCTTGCTTACCCCTAGAGAAAGAACCAACATTGAAGGATGTCTTTTTGGCAGTGAGTGCATGCAAGGGCTCGCTAAAGGAACTTTGTGACCAAATGAAAGGTGTAAAGGAGGATTTGATATTGGTCAGACAGGACCTACAAAAAACAGCGGAAAGAACAACAGCCCTGGAGGGGAGGACAAGCCAACTAGAAGATGATTTATTCCCACTAATAAAAGAAGTGAAAAGTATGAAAGAACAGATGACTAGATATACGTCAAAAATGGACGAGATGGAAAATAGGCTCCGAAGGGATAATGTGAGGATGGTGGGGTTGCCAGAAAAGAGTGAGGGTCCTAACCCTATAGAGTTCCTGGAAAATGGTTTGTTGAATTTCTTGGAAGAGAGACATTCTCAATAATGTTCTCTATTGAAAAAGCACATAGAGTCCCTTTTAGGGCCCCGCCAGCAGGAGGATATCCCAGGCCACTTTTGATGAAGTTTCTTAACTATAAGGATAAAGTGACACTGCTGCGGAAAGCAAGGGAGGTGGGAAATATTTTTTTTAATGGCACCAAGATATCACTATACTCTGACTTTTCGCCAGAACTTCAGAGGCGTAAAGCAGAGTTCATACAGATCAAGCGTACTTTACAGAAATTTAAGCTGCCGTAAGCCCTTCTCTACCCAGCTAGGCTACGTGTAACGGCATTGGGGGGAACCCAGATTTTTGACTCCCCGGCAAGTGTGGAGAGGTGGCTGGAAGAGAACAAGGAGAAACTGTAGATAACCTAAAGGAAGGAGGGAGGTGGAGAAGGGTTTTAGTTGCTTTGTTTGAAATGATTGTTCTCATACATCTTTTTTTTTCCTCTCTTTTTTTTTTTTTTGTGTTTGATACACTTTTTGGATTTTCTTTTTTGGTACTACCTTGCCCTTTCTTCATCTCTTTTTTAAATTGAAGAAATGGGCGGAGGGGGGACAGCTACACACAAATGATGTATGGGGAGTGATGGATGAGAGTGAATTTGAGGAACAAGTGGGGTGGGGAACGGTCACTATAAGGCCCCTTAGGGTACACCTAGATAGGTGGTGGGGGGAGGGAGGGTGGAGGCAAGACAGGAAATGATCGATTTATTAACACAGGGGAAGTGTGTATTAAATGAGAGTCAAAGAGTCAGGGGTACACCACAAAAGAATTCTATAGGAAAATATGGCTGTTCTTTGTAAGATAATACACAAAGTAATAATTTTTGGCACAGGAAAATATTGTTTGAAACTCACATGATACTATTTTGGAAGGTGAATTTACTTTTATTAGTTGTGTTGTTTAAAATTATAAAAGGTATTGCAAAAGAGTTATGTGCATGGGGATCTCAACACAAAACAAATGATATTAGAGTAGAGATTAGATATGAATTTAATAAAAACGTATTTTTGAATAGGAACCGACGACAGCTTTTTATATATCTCCCGCCTTTATATGCAAGCTAAAACACTCAATATGGGATCCTGGAATGTCAGGGGGTTGGGGACACCGGCCAAAAAAGCAGCAGTATTCTCCATGTTGGAGAGATACGGAGCAGAACTGGTATGCCTGCAGGAAACACACCTAACTAAATATACAGCCCAGCAACTACAGAGTAGGAAATACCAACTTCAGTATCATTCGGTATATTCTTCTTACTGTAGGGGGGTAAGTGTTATGGTGAGATCTGGGGTGGCTTTTTCCTGCAGTCACACTAGCATAGATGAGAACGGCGGATATATCTTTTTCTACTGCTCAATTGAAAACAGAATGTATATTGTGGCAAATATTTATATTCCTCCGCCATTTAAAATTGTTGTTATGCTCAGACTAAACAAATTCTTGTTAGATAAAGAAGAAGCACCGGTCATGGTAGTAGAAGACTTCAATGAGGTCCTAGACAAAAATTTGGATAGGTTTCCCATACGGATACACTCAGAACCGGGAGGGGCCGAATGAGTCAATTTTTGGACGAAGTAGGGTTGATGGATATTTGGAGGGCGCGGAATCCAGGAGTCCAATAATACTCCTGCTATTCAACCTCATACTCCATGCTCTCCAGGATAGACATGGCATTGGGTAACGACAGAGCACTCCAGATTACAGAAAAGATTGTATATATGCCAAGAGGAATATCGGATCACTCCCCAATGGTTCTTACATTGAAATTAGGGGGGAAAAGGGCCCAGAGTGGGTGGAAAATAAACCCATATTGGTTTTAACTAATTAAAAAAACAGATGGGGTCCTGCCTCAACTGAGAGAATTTGTAGAATGTAATGAAGACACGGCTGCGGCTGGGATATTGTGGGATATGCCTGAAGGCATATCTCAGGGGTGTACTGATCCAGCAGGTAGCCAAATTTAATAAAGATGCTAGGGTATTGGAAGAAAATATCAGAAGAGAGGTACTAGAGGCTGAAAATAATTATGTAATAGATCCATCATCCGAGAGGGAAAAAATATGGTTGGATAAACAACAAGATTATAAGATAGAACTAATGCGAAAGGTTGAGACCAGACGACTCTTTTTGCGGCAGTCTTCCTTCGCAGAGGGCGAAAGCATGGGAAAGATGTTAGCGCAGCTGGTGAAGTCCAACTCCCCACCTTCCACTGTCCCTACTATTAGGACTCTAGGAGGAGAGATTTTATCTGATACCACAAAGATAGTGCAGACATTCAGGGCTTATTATAAAAATCTCTATACAGCCCAGAAGGTGGGAGTAGAGGGCGTAATGGAGGACTTCCTGGGTAACTTGGAAATACCCAAGACAAGAGGAAAGAGAAGAGTTGAAATCTCCAATAACTTTAGTAGAACTCCAGCAGGCAGTAGCTAGTATGGCAAACCAAAAGTCCCCTGGCCCAGATGGTCTCCCGACTGAGGCATATAAATACTATGGAGAAATATTACTCCCGGAGCTTTTAAAAGCACTGGGGGGAGTGGCCAGGGAGGGAAGACTGCCTGCTTCAATGCTAGAAGCAACTATTATACTTATACAAAAAGAAGGGAAGGACCATTTAGATGTAGCGGCATATAGACCAATTTCTCTTTTATGCTCCAACGCTAAAATTCTAGCCAAGGTCCTGACAGCGAGGCTGAACAGATTTATTTCAAAGCTGATCCATCCAGACCAGGCGGGATTTATAGCTAATAGATCCACAAGTATGAATATCAGAAGGACAATCCTAAATTTACAGACTCCAACGGATAACGAAGGATCAAGAGCCGTGTTGTCACTTGACGTGACTAAAGCTTTTGACAGCATGGAGTGGGGATATATCTGGAGAGTACTGGGGAAATTTGGACTTGGTCCTTCCTTCATCGGTTGGATAAAGATGCTTTATTACAGACCCAGTGCTAGGCTTTGAATTAATAACGAACTCTCGGATAAGATTGAGCTTGAGAGGGGGACAAGACAGGGGTGCCCTTTGTCACCCCTGCTATTCGCCCTAACAATGGAACCTCTTGCCATTGCTCAAGCTCTGAGATAACTGGGTTTCAGAGGAAGACGGGAGATGAAAGAATCGCGTTATACGTGGACGATATCCTTCTCTACCTGGGAGACACGGGGCAATCCTTGACAAAAGTAATGAGTATAGGTGAGGAATTTGGTAGCTTCACAGGGTAAGAGATAAATTGGGAGAAATCCGAACTTCTACCACTGGATCCCATTACTGAGTTAACAACATAGGCGTGCGCACAGGGTGTGCCGGGTGTGCCCAGGCACACCCTAATTACCCCATGTACATTAGTGTTATCGCTCTGTGTAGCAACAGGAACATGGAAAAGATCTCCCTCTTACCGGTTCTGCCATAAGAGAAGTGTTTATGCTCTTCTCTTTCACTGTGCCAGCAGGGAGATCAATGTGCCGGGGTCATATATATGTAGATACATACACATGCATGTGTGTTTGAGCTTAAGGGTGCACACCCTAATGCATTAGGCTGCGCACACCTATGGTTAACAATACCAGGAATGCCTCAGCTGGTAGTAGTGGATACATTGAAATACTTGGGGATAGCCCTGACGAAAGACCCTAATCAATTTATAAGTAAAAATCTTATACCATTGCTGGCTAAATTTAAACAGAAAATTGGCATCTGGAAACGGTTTCCATTGTCAGTGGGTGGCAGATGTAGCCTTATAAAGATGATTTGAATGCCCCAATTGTTGTACCTGCTGCATAATTCTCCAGTTTGGGTATGTAAGAAATGGTTCAACAAAATTGAGACCCTTTTCAGGGAACTAATATGGAAAGGGGGACAAGCCAGGCTCCGACTACGAACGTTACAGCTACCAGCAGGAGAAGGAGGTCTGGCATTACCTCACCCTGAGCTTTATTATCTATTGTCGCAGCCGCAGCACTTAATGGGATGTAACACTCCAGGAGGAGGTACCCCTAAATGGGAAAATAATATTCACTGGTGCTCTACTAGGAATGAGCCGAACACCCCCCTGTTCGGTTCGCACCAGAACATGCAAACAGGCAATAGATTTGTTCGAACACCGTTAAAGTCTATGAGACACGAACATGAATAATCAAAAGTGCTAATTTTAAAGGCTTATATGCAAGTTATTGTCATAAAAAGTGTTTGGGGACCTGGGTCCTGCCCCAGGGGACATGGATCAATGCAAAAAAAGTTTTAAAAATGCCCATTTTTTCAGGAGCAGTGATTTTAATAATGCTTAAAGTGAATCAATAAAAGTGTAATATTCCTTTAAATTTCGTACCTTGGGGGTTGTCTATAGCATGCCTGTAAAGGGGCGCATGTTTTTTCCGTGTTTAGAACAGTCTGACAGCAAAATGACATTTCAAAGGAAAAAAAGTCATTTAAAACTACTCGCGGCTATTAATGAATTGCCGGCCCGACAATACACATAAAAGTTCATTGATAAAAACGGCATAGGAATTCCCCACAGGGGAACCCCGAACCAAAATTTAAAAAAAAAATGACATGGGGGTCCCCCTAAATTCCATACCAGGCCCTTCAGGTCTGGTATGGATATTAAGGGGAACCCCTGGCCAATTTTTTTTTTTAAAAATGGCGTGGGGTCCCCCTCAAAATCTATACCAGACCCTTCAGGTCTGGTATAGATTTTAAGGGGAACCCCGTGCCAAAGTTTTTTAAAAAAATGGCGTGGGGTACCCCCAAAAATCCATACCAGACCCTTATCCGAGCACACAACCTGGCTGGCCGTAGGAAAAGAGGGGGGGACGAGAGAGCGCCCCCCCTCCTGAACCATACCAGGCCACATGCCCTCAACATTGGGAGGGTGCTTTGGGGTAGCCCCCCAAAACACCTTGTCCCCATGTTGATGGGGACAAGGGCCTCATCCCCACAACCCTTGCCCGGTGGTTGTGGGGGTCTGCGGGTGGGGGGCTTATCAGAATCTGGAAGCCCCCTTTAACAAGGGGACCCCCAGATCCCGGCCCTCCCCCCCTGTGTGAAATGGTAAGGGGGTAAAAAAGTACCCCTACCATTTCACAAAAAAAGTGTCAAAAATGTTAAAAATGACAAGAGACAGTTTTTGACAATTCCTTTATTTAAATGCTTCTTCTATCTTCTATCTCCTTTCTTCTATCTTCTATCTTCCTTCGATTTCTTCCTCCATCTTCTTCTTCTTCTGGTTCTTCCTCCAGTGTTCTCGTCCGGCATCTTCCTCCACGGCGTCTTCTTCCCTTCGTCTTCTGGGCCGCTCCGCATCCAGCATGATGGGAGGCCCCCGCTGTGTGATGCTTCTCCTCTTCTGACGGTTCTTAAATAACGGAGGGCGGGGCCACCCGGTGAGCCCATTACGTAACGGGTGACCCCGCCCCCTCTGACATCACGGGGAATGCCACAGGGAAGTCCCCGTCAAGTCCCCGTGCGTCAGAGGGGGCAGGGTCACCAGGTGGCCCCGCCCTCCATTATTTAAGAACCGTCAGAAGGGAAGAAGATAGAAGATAGAAAAAAGAAGAAGCATTTAAATAAAGGAATTGTCAAAAACTGTGTCTTGTCATTTTTAACATTTTCAACACTTTTTTTTGTGAAATGGTAGGGGTACTTTTCCCCCCCTTACCATTTCACACAGGGGGGAGGGCTGGGATCTATGGGTCCCCTTGTTAAAGGGGGCTTCCAGATTCCGATAAGCTCCCCCGCCTGCAGACCCCCACAACCATCGGGCAAGGGTTGTGGGGATGAGGCTACCCCAAAGCACCCTCCCAATGTTGAGGGCATGTGGCCTGGTATGGTTCAGGAGGGGGGGCGCTCTCTCGTCCCCCCCTCTTTTCCTGCCAGGTTGTGTGCTCGGATAAGGGTCTGGTATGGATTTTTGGGGGTACCCCACGCCATTTTTTTTAAAAAACTTTGGCACGGGGTTCCCCTTAAAATCTATACCAGACCTGAAGGGTCTGGTATAGATTTTGAGGGGGACCCCACGCGTCTGTAGAACTGCCCCTCACCGAGCATGCTGCTGTAACCCCTTGTTGGATGGACTTAAGTTTGCAGGCATGCTGTGACTAGCATGTTGCTCAGCACCGACTGTGCCCAAACAACTAA
The DNA here is from genome assembly GCA_037952925.1 of Lithobates clamitans. Classification (NCBI taxonomy): domain Eukaryota; kingdom Metazoa; phylum Chordata; class Amphibia; order Anura; family Ranidae; genus Lithobates; species Lithobates clamitans. The sequence goes on from JBBGZY010000917.1 coordinate 981,496, forward strand.
AAGCAGATGGCCGCTGACTTCTCTGGTGATTGCCGGTAGTAACAAAAAAAATTAGTAGCCCATGTCGTACTGAAAGGAACATTCTTACCACAGTCCCACCCACAGGCACCCGCAGGCTTACCCCGATCACCCCAGGCAACAGTAGACAATTCCAGGCACATTTTACTGTAACAAGCAGGAATTAGAAGCAAGAGTTTAGAATGTCCAGCATTAGCAGAACGTTGGACATATTTATAAACCATAGGTACGATCGTCCGCCATGGTTGCAACGGGTGACAGTATATAATAGAACAGTTCCTGAGTTGCGGGATAGGCACAAGTGTCCACCCCAGCCAGGGTTGGGGCGACTGGGTGAGCAGGCAGCAATAATTGACAGTTGGCTCCCGCTGTTTGCTATGGGCAATGGCACTTGATACTATAGTACTGAATGCAGGCAAAGCATATTAGTCCTTCCCCAAGTTCAATTCCTCAATTAGTGGAACAAAGTGCAGTTCCCTGGCTCGGTCAACTTCGGTTGCTAGGGTTAACGGCTTGCAGGTTAGCTGTGAACAGACATGCCGGACGAGCCCCCAAATGTATTGGTACCCCCCGCAGGGGCTGCTGAGAATTGCGGTTTGTCTGTCACCCTGTCCAGTCCTGCATTCACTCTCAGGCACTCCGAGACATAAAGCAGTCAGTGAATTTTGTTTTTTGTTTTATTGAGGGGTAAAACTTGGATTGGTATTGGAGATATGGGATGCCCAACTTGGATAAATAGAAACGGCAATTGGTTTTGGGACAACTATGTACACTCCTTGTACATACTTCGTCAGCTTCCTCATGCACAAACTTTCTTGAAACTTATCACTCCTCCAGTGCATCACTTGCTGCAGACTGTTACTCATAGTCTCCTCCAGCACCTCACTTGATTACCCAGAAACAGCTAGCATTATTTGTTGGTTAGGCCTGACACTGACTCAGGCTTCAGCAGATGCCCTTTGTAGGCTGGGACCGCGGGCCCCAAATGGTGTAGCAGAAAAGTCCTTGTGCATGCTTCTTTAACTATGGCTACTGATCCCAGTTAGCCATCTTCAGGCCCTGCCAGCCCTCCTGGCTGCAGCTGCCGCTCTCCGCTGCCCCTTCCACCACAGTCCACTCTTCTGGTTCTGCTCCAATCTCAGACTGCATGCTCCCAGTCCCCTCAGGCGTGCCTTCCCAGTCCTCCCAACTGTGCCTCACTCACCAGCCCTCATGCCTGCGACCAGTTGTCTTCCTGGAGTCTCTTAGCAGTGCTCTCTCCTGCTGTCCTCTCCTTGCTCTCTCTTATGCCTCCGGTCCAGGACCATTTCATGTGTTCCTGAAGGTGGTCCCGACTGCATCCGAGCCCAGGCCCAAGGTCACTCCCCCCCAGACCAGGGAGCTCCCTCAAAGGCTCCCTCAAAGCCTCTGCACTCTCTCACTCCAGCTCTTCCACCCGACAACTCCTCCCCGCCTGGACTGACCCTGGGTATTTAAGGAGAACTGTCCCCTGCCAATCAGGATTGGGGATTTGTCAAGGCTCCTCAAACACCCCAGGTAGCTCCACCTCCTCTCCCACCTCTCTTTTCAGAAAGCACCAGAAGATTCTGGAAAGAAGTGGGAGGTCCTGATGAGTAACCCAGTACTACCCTGAGCCACTCCCAACCCAGAATGAAAACAAACAGGCCTAGCAACCAGCCAGACCTGCTTACATTTACCTATTCTCTATAGCACACTACTAGAGGTTGCTACATTATTTAGTATGTAGAAAAGTTATAGAGTCCACAAACTATGGTATACTATACAGTGCCTTGAAAAAGTATTCATACACCTTAAAATTTTCCACATTTTGTCTTGTTACAACCAAAAATGTAAATGTATTTTATTGGGACTTTATGTGATAGACCAACACAAAGTGGCACATAATTGTGAAGTGGAAGGAAAAAATAAATTATAAATGGTTTTCAAATGTTTTTACAAATAAATATCTAAAACATGTGGGGTGCATTTATATTCAGCCCCCTTTTCTCTAATACCTCTAACTAAAATCTAGTGGAGCTAATTGTCTTCAGAAGTCACCTAATTAGTAAATAGAGTCCACCTGTATGTAATTTAATCTCAGTATAAATACAGCTATTCTGTGAAGCCCTCAGAGGTTTGTTAGAGAACCTTAGTGAACAAACAGCATCATGAAGGGCAAGGAACACACCAGACAGGTCAGGGATAAAGTTGTGGAGAAGTTTAAAGCAGGGTTAGGTTATAAAATAATATCCCAAGCTTTGAACATCTCACGGAGCACTGTTCAATCCATCACCTGCAAACCTACCAAGACATGGCCGTCCACCTAAACTGACAAGCCGGGCATGGCGAGCATTAATCAGAGCAGTAGAGATCCACAGCTGAGGTGGGAGAATCTGTCCACAGGACAACTATTAGTTGTGCACACCACAAATCAAGTCTTTATGAAAGAGTAGCAAGAAAAAAGCCATTGTTAAAACAAAGCCATAAGAAGTCCCTTTAGCAGTTTGCGATAAGCCATGTGGGAGACACAGCAAACATGTGGAAGAAGGTGCTCTGGTCAGATGAGACCAAAATGCAACTTTTTGGCCTAAAAGCAACGCTATGTGTGGAGAAAACTAACACTGCACATCACCCTGAACACACCATCCCCACCGTGATACATGGTGGTGGCAGCATCATGTTGTGGGAATGCTTTTCTTCATCCTGGACAGGGAAGCCGGTCAGAGTTGATGGGAAGATGGATGGAGCCAAATACAGGGCAATCTTAGAAGAAAACCTGTTAGTTTGCAAAAGACTTGAGACTGGGGCGGAGGTTCACGTTCCAGCATGGCAACCACCCTAAACATATAGCCAGAGCTACAATGGAATGGTTTAGATCAAAGCATATTCATGTGTTAAAATGGCCCAGTCAAAATCTAGACCTAAATCCAATTGAGAATCTTTGGCAAGACTTGACAATTGCTGTTCACAGACGCTCTCCATCCAATCTGAAAGAGCTTGAGTTATTTTGCAAAGAAGAATGGGCAACAATTTCGCTCTCTAGATATGCAAAGCTGGTAGAGACATCCTGAAAAAGACTTGCAGCTGGTGGTTCTACAGAGTATTGACTCAGGGGGGCTGAATATAAATGCACACCACACTTTTCGGATATTTATTTGTAAAAACATTTAAAAACAATTTATTATTTTATTTCCACTTCACAATTATGTGCCACTTTGTGTTGGTCTATCACATAAAATCCCCATAAAATACATTTACGTTTTTGGTTGTAACATGACAACATGTGGAAAATTTCAAGGGGTATGAATACTTTTTCAAGGCACTATATATATATATATATATATATATATATATATATATATATAAATACTGTATCTTAAACTCGATCAATCCTGATGTACTGACTGCCGATCTCATTACTTGAAGCCCGAAAATGTCAGGACAGTACAAGATCCCCTTTTTGGAAAGTGGACAGTCCAAGGTATTAAGTAAGAGGCATGGTGATTTTTTGAAGTCATTTTTGTACCAATTCTAGAGACACTGACTGGTGACAGTATGTAAAAAAAAATAATTTCTTGATTACATTTTTTCCTTTTTTTTCCCACTTTTCTTTTTTAAATACTGTGACCAGAGTAATACAGTGTTACCATAGTAACACTGTACTAATATGGGGAGGTGGTCAGGTTTTGTTTATGCACACTATGATTGCATAACAGTGAATATCACTGTTATAAACAACCATTTTTTACTGAATGAAATCCATTCATTCAGTGTGTACTATTGGGATTAGCTGTGTTTGGCCTATATATATGTGACACAGAGCCACAGATTGTGCCACAGAGCGGCCCGTGGGGTGTGCGTGAGGTGTCATTCTGGGAAGACGTCATATGACATCCACCCAGAATGGACAAAAAATAGAAAAAAAGGGACACTTCTATGGCCACATCCGTATAAATTGTATGTCATAAGAAAAAAGAAGGGGGTTTAACAAGGACCCCCTGAACGGACTTTAGAGGCACAACAAACCTGAGAAAGCATAATCAAAATAACAATATAATCAATTTTATTCAATATAAATACATACAATACAAAGACATTGACAAAAGATAGTAAAAAATCATCTATATAAAAAAATATACATGATACAGGCCCCGATGTGTCTACGCGTTTCGTATAGAACTTCTTCAGGACTCATTCAGGTTTCAGTTAATACACAAGAGGGTTCCACTTGTAAAGAGGCTTTCACAAGTTCAAAAACGGTAGTTCAAATTTATTCAAATATAGACGTCAAGGTCTTAGCAATAGAGGTGGATGACCATCAACTGTTTCCATTTACAACCAATCTCGGGGTTCAGTTCCAACGAGGAAGGGACAGTAAATAGCCAATAATAAATAGTAGCACTGCAGCAAACATGGGGGGGCACCAAAGAGCCCATAAACCGTGTCTGCTCAATGGTCCATGTGGAACTGTGCAAATGCACTGGGGGAGCTTAAGGTAGAATTGGATGTAGATCCCCAGGAGGATACAGAGATGTTCCTTATTTTTTTTATATAGATGATTTTTTACCATCGTTTGTCAATGTCTTTGTATTGTATGTATTTATATTGAATAAAATTGATTATATTGTTATTTTGATTATGCTTTCTCAGGTTTGTTGTGCCTCTAAAGTCCGTTCAGGGGGTCCTTGTTGAACCCCCTTCTTTTTTCTTATGACATCCACCCAGAATGGGAGAGCTCCCACCCGACCTATAGACAAATGACAGATAATTATAAGTGTATGTCCAGACACATTAGAATATTCGTACGATAATTTGTTCATAAATTCTTTATACATTCAATGACTGGATGGATGTCAATCGAAAGTAGTTCAAAATTTTGCTTGATTTAAACATTCGATTTTAAAATGAATGTTGTTTCCCTAATGAAAACCACATATACTTTCAGAAATATTGACCCCACTAACGATTATAAAATCAAATGAAAGTTCTAAAAAATTAATAATTTCAAAGCAAATTCTGCTAGTGTAAAGCCAACTTAAAGTGGTTGTAAACCTTTACATATACCCAGTGAAGTGACTGGCCTCAGGAAATATACAGAGATTAAACAAATCTTCCTACATAAGTTGTACCTGTTTATCTGCAGTTTTCTCTACATCAGTTCAAAGTCCAGAATTTATAAGCTTGTCTCAGCTGTCAGACAACAGGGGGCGGAGAGCTGAAGTTACACTCTGCAGAGTTCAGTGAAGAGAACTTTGATAGCTGGTTGGAGGGAAGCGACACACCCCCCTCCACACGGCACACAGGAACAGAGCTGAGGCTTTCAATCGGCTGGAGCTCCCTCCCCTGTCACCTTTTTTCTCTTGGTGTCAGCAAAACTTGTCAGAAGTGATTCATTCTGAAAGCAAAGGAATGAAGCAGCAGACAGAAATCACACTTAGAGCTCATAATTGAGACAAGTACGCACTATAGAGAGCAGGGGCGGATCCAGGGGGGGCAACAGGGCAATTGCCCCCCCCCTGAGAAATTAGTGATGGGCCAGCGGGTGAGCAGGCAGGCCAATCAGTGGGTGAGTGAGCGGGTGGGTGAGCGGGCCAGTCAGCGGGTGAGTGAGTGGGCGGGTTGCCGGGTGAGTGAGCGGGTTGGCCAGTCGGCAGGTGAGCAGACGGGCTGGCCAGTCAGTGAGCCAACGGGTGGGGGAGCACAGAGATGACATCATCTCTCACCGCCCGCCCTGCATCACTGCAGTTCTGCCCTCACTTTGCAGCCTGGGGCAGCAAAGAGAATACATCATCTCTCTGCTGCCTGTCTTCACTCTGGCAAGTGGCAATCTGCACCTTAGCAGGCAAGTGACAATCTGCACCTTAGCAGGCAAGTGACTATCGTGTGGTAGGTGACATGGCAAGTGAAAATCAGCAACGTGTGTCAGGTGACATGGCAAGTGACAATCTGCAACGTGTGGCAGGTGACGTGGCAAGTGACAATCTGCAATGTGGCAGGTCACGTGGCAAGTGACAATCCGCAATGTGTGGCAGGTGACGTGGCAAGTGACAATCCGCAATGTGTGGCAGGTGACGTTGCAAGTGACAGTCTGCAATGTGTGGCAGGTGACGTGGCAAGTGACAATCAGCAATGTGTGGCAAGTGACAATCAGCAACATGTGACAAGTGATAATCCGCAACGTGTGGCAGGTGATATGGCAAGTGACAATCAGCAACATATGGCAAGTGACAATCTGCATCTGGTGGCAGGAGACGTGGCAAGTGACAATCCGCATCTGGTGGCAGGCAAGTGACAATCCGCAAGTTGTGGCAGGGACGTGGCAAGTGACAACCAACATCTGAAGGAAGATGACATGGCAAGTGATACACTTGGGGCTCTCACTGATTCTGCATTATGGTGAGTTGAACTGATTTTATATAACAATGTAATAATAGAAATAATGTGCTTCAATCATCCTGACCCCATATCAACCATGGTGTCATGATGATGGAAGTGCTAACACCAGCCATTGCCCCGATAAATTGACCGCAAAATTTTTCTGGCAGTGCCCCTCCCGAGACTAGACTCTGCATCCGCCCCTGCAAAGTACACAGTCAATTTGCCTTTTAGTAAATCAACCCCATTGTGTTTTTATTTGTGTATTCTCTTGTTTCATTTTCTGTTGGATTTCCTAATTCCAAATGTATCACACTGGTAGATGCATGGCATTGTACTGCATGATGTGAATCAAACAGTTCACCTGTGATTTTTCAACATGCTATTCCAAGGTCCTATTGCATATTGTTTTGTTAAATTACACTTTAATGGATAGGATCATTAGATGAAAATATTTTTATACATACTGTCTCAAACTGCTATGCTGAGCTGCCAATGATCTGCTCCATATCATGGTCTGTTACTTTCAGTATATACTAATGGGTGTTTGGCCATTCATTGGAAATAATTCCATTACTCCATCCACCCAAAATACAAATCTGGGAAAGAAGCTATAGTCAGTCACAAGCATATCAGAAGCTGCAACACACAGGTACTGTGCCCTCTAGTTTTAAAAATATAGGAGCCCATTTCCTCACATATATCATCTTAGATTGTCAACTGCATTACTTCTTTAACCTCTTCATGTGCCATCCTAACTATAGCAGTAGGCTTGTTAGCCCTGTTTAGCCATCTGACTTTGTGGGCTAGTTGGCTCCCTAGACTTTAAAGGTGCCAGGAGCGGCAAATAATACTTGAGGCTGGGTTTACATATGCTGTGCCCGCCGTTCACAGCATGGGTCCCGTGCATCCTTGTTCACCGATTCAGGTCCGAATTTTTGCCTGAATTTGCACTTGAATCGGAACCAAAGACGCACAGGACTCTTTTTAAATGGGGACAGCGGGCACCCCAGAACTGTGTGAAAGAGCTCCATTGAGAGCCGGTCACACTCTCCTGTAATGCAAATTGAATGCGGGGAAACCCGCATTCAATTTCCATATGTTTGAACCCGGCCTGACTATCATCTACATTTAGGCAAGTCAATGCTGGAAAAGAAACAGAAGGATACACAAATCTGCTTCCTAATGAAACACCTCACTTGTTGCCTGCTGGTGGGGAGTATGACAAATCGAATGATTTAATGGTGGTGGAGTGGTGCACAGGATGAGTGGTCCACATTAAGAATATAAGCAGAATATTGATACAAATGGGCAGAATGGTAAAGTAAGATTTTACACCTTACTGCTTTTCCTCCTTTATTGAAATACATATACCATTGACTATAATGATTTTGCTATGGGCTGTAATAGGCTTTTCTGGTGTACACCACCATAGACACCAGGTCACTGACAGTGCATCTACTATATCTCAAATGTGAGTCAATTGTGCACTTAGAAAAGCCTTCTAAAGATTATTTGGTGCTTGAACTACAGACTTTACTATTAAATTTGCTCAAATAACAGGGACTAGTTATTGTTGAAATGGAACAAATCTTGTAAGTCTTTTGTGAGAAATAGAGCATCCAACTAGGACACAGTCTCTCAAAAAATGGCTGTTGGAGTCCATGATTGTGGACATGTTTCTGCTCAGTAATTTTAGATGATAGCTTACCTAAAAATGTCCAGAGGTCTGTTTGTTTGGATCCTGGGTCCTAACGGGACATAGCAATGTCACTGATACATTGCAGCCACAATTTGTGCAGATGGCAGCTGGTAACACAAAACCTGTATTGTTATGACAAAGAGCTGTGAAAATGTATAAACTTCCCAGACTATAGACTATAAAATGAAAAATACTTGATGTATCGTTCGTTGATTTAAAATCAGATTGAAACCTGCCCTAAAACATATAGTTACATAGTTAGTAAGGTTGAATAAAGACACCAGTCCATCTAGTTCAACCTGAGTGAGTGTGCGTGTCTACAATTATCCCTATTTTTATTTAAGGTACCCATAGTAGAGCCGTCAATTTTACGCATCGCTCCACACATACATCGCACACTCACGATCCCTACCCTCAAGGATTCCACAATCCAAGGTCCCCAAACTCACATTCATATATTAGGGCCAATTTTGGACAGAAACCAATTAACCTACCAGCATGTCTTTGGATATCTAAACCCCGAAGAACCAACATTTAATTTATTGCAGACTGACAGTCCTTGGATGTGGTGGCTGCATTCGTTTTATTATTTAAGGCTAATGCCGTGTAAGCACGAGCGGACTTTTCGACCGGACTGGTCCAACGGATCGAGTCCGTTGGACAATTCGACCGTGTGTGGGCTTCATTGGACCTGCAGCGGCCTTTTTCGGTTGAAAATCTGACAGACTTTAGATTTGGAACATGTTTCAAATCTTTACATCGGAACTCCGCCGGACCCAGTTCCTATCGAAAGTCCGCTCGTCTGTATGCTAGTCTAACGGACGAAAACCGACGCTAGGGCAGCTATTGGCTACTGGCTATCAACTACCTTATTTTAGTCTGGTCGTACGTCATCCTGTACGAATCCGTCGGACTTTGGTGTGATCATGTGTAGGCAAGTCCGTTTCTTCGGAAAGTCCGTTTCTTCGGAAAGTCCGTCGGAAGTCCACCGAAAGTCCGTCAGATAGACCGTCAGACCAGTCCGGACGAAAAGTCAGTTCGTGTGCACGCGGCATAAGAATATTTTCAACACGTACAAAAAAAAAAACCTGTTGAATTTGCCAATAATGTAAAGAGAAAAACAAATCAGCGCAATAAAATTACCCCAATATATATAAAAGCTGCTGAACACCAAGCGTCAAAATTCAAATCCCTAAGATAAAATGTACAAAACAGAGTGCAGCGCTAAACAGTCCATAAATCAAATATAAATGTCCATAGATCAAATATAAAAGACAATCCGTGAGGTCTTCTGTGATGAACTACAGATACAATCATGCAAGTGACTTTGTGGGAAAACGAACCTCCACCAATAGTAAGAATGGCAGCTCACCTCACAGAGTGGACCCTTTGATTATAGAGAGTCAAACACACTTTCCCACTCAGGGTATATATCAGCAAGCAAATCCAAGATAATCCCTTCCTATGGTCGGTTTTGCAATCGGTAGTTACAGCTCCCAAGCCACAATTGGTAGTTACACCTCCCAAGTCATGCAAAAAAAGGGAATACATAGTGCTCTCCGTAGAAATGGAATTTAATGAATATAAAACAGATTAAAAACTCACAAAAGTGGCACTTCAAACCAAGTGCCTGGTATGAACAGTGTGTGTAACAAGGTCAGCGATGGCCACAGGTGACGTCACGTGACTTCCGTCCGTCTGTACGCGCTACGTCCCTGTGGGCGAGACTTCATCAGCGGATACGGAAGTGACGTGAACACCCGCTTTAAATAGTGTACAGTAGATCTTGCCAATAATCCAGTGTCCTTGTCACTTCCTGTGAATCCAAAAGAAAGCACAAACACCCTTATCTTTCTGGTGTAAACTATTAGTCCCATCAATGCACCATGTAATGGAGATGAACAATTGCAAACGTATTTGAAGTCCAGAGTTTGTGACAACTATGACTTATTCCATAGATACAGTGGAGATATGAGTGTAGCCACGAAGGGCGATAAGGTAAAAAAAAAAAAACTGAACAAGAAAACTAATGCAGCACGACAGCTATATGCCAGTCATTCATTCATAATTTAATAAGTATAAATGTCTAACATACTCTATCTCGTTAAATGTGGTTTCCCTAGTAGGGCCCTTTATCAATATACCCCCATTTGTTTAGGTGCACAGAAACAGTATAACTTGAAATTCAAAAAAGCCAAAAAACAATGGCTGCAATCCACGACGAATAATGCACAAAAAGTTCCAAAACTCATATAAAACACAATTCTCACCAGTGTATAGAATTCAAGCACTTCTTCAATCTTTCTTAATCCTCCTAGAAGAACTCTAAGAACAGCTAATTCCTTATATCTAATGATAGATAAGTAGAATACATTCAGATGGAACTACAAGTGCAAGTAGCAAACAGAAGCATACAAATGCAATGAAATCAAAATTTGATTATGAATTAAACAACTCAGTGTATGGCATCCTTTTCATACAACCACTCAACCTTAGTCTCTTATTTTGGAATGACAAACCTGATAGTGTTTGTGTTCTTATTACATATTTACCTGATTCAGTTGCTCACCTGTAAAGTAAATATCAGTTTCCATCACCCATTTAAGGAATTCCTTCAAGGGGCAGTAACAGTCCCAGGGGTTTGAGCTAAGGCCTAGTGTTCGTAGGCTAGGCAATTCACTGACTGTAGTGACGTCCAGATAAGTCAGTGCTGTGCGACTGAGATCCAGCTGTCGAAGGCCTGTATTATTGGCAAATGCATCCTTCTCAATCTCCTCCAAGTTAGGATTGTCTGATAACTTCAAAACAACTAAACTTGTCAAAAGGTAGAAAGTGGCAGATGTGATCTTGGTGATATTATTATAGCTCAAATCCAGATAAACCAATGACATAGCAATGAACGTGGCTTCCAAGGAACTTCCCAGAATATTGTGGCTGCAGTCCAGGTACACAAGGTCAATCAGAAGATTGAGATCCACTGATGGCAAATAGGTTAGATTGTTGTGAGTTAGGATTAGTTGTCTGGTATCCATTGGGATTCCAGAGGGAAATTCTTCAAGCTGTCTGTCAGTGCAGTTCACTAAAAGGTGTTCACAAGTGCATTCCTTTGGGCAGCATATGCCAAGCTCTACAAGACTACAAACTACACTTAAAAGTAAAATACTTTTCGCTTCCCTGAGAGAATAATGTCTTTGGTTATCCATGAAACTGATGTGTTCTGTAGGTTTTCTGCAGAGAAGGGTAACCATCTGAACAAGGGTAAGACCTATTTGTACAATGTCTTTTTGCAGCAGATGATAACAAGTCAGCGGTCATGTCAAGCAACATGCACATTTTCCTTACCATGTATACTGATGTCTACTGTAACAATTCTCTGCTTATTCAGAGGCTCACGTTGCTCTCATTCTTCAAGTCTCATTGACAGTCTATTTTCACTGCCTGGCTGTGAAAGTGCTGCTGCTTACATGAAGCCACTTTGAACTTGAAATTGAGGACAGTTAAATAGCTGGCTTGGACATACAAGAGCACACATCTCTCTCAGTCACACCGGTTGCCAATTGACACCTTCATGACGTCAGCTGCTAATCAAAGGCAGCTCTGCTTTTGCTGAAGCAGAACAGTAGGGCATTGCTGAATGCTTGGGAAAGCACCACACATACACTCTTCTCGTTTCTGCAAGGTCACAATGCTTACTTCCTAATAGGACATTGAATGTAGAGCTATGGGTCATAACTTTTTTCATTCGCTGCTTCTTTGGCATGTAGGATACAAGAGGTTTCCCACAAGCATGTTTTTTTTTTTTATAAATTAATAGTTGTATTGATGTCTTTTCTAATATAGCTTAATGATTTGCTTATTATATTTCTCTCTGTTTTACAGTTGTTACTATATATATATATATCTATATATATATCTATATATATATATATATATATATATATATATATATATATATATATATATATATATATATATATATATATATATCTATATCTATATCTATATATATATATATATATATATATATATATATATATATATATATATATATATATATAGTACTAGACAGTTCCAAGCAGGTATGGAGAAATGCTGTAAAGTAAGAATGTTTGTAAAAATATAAATTTTAAAAGTTTTTTTTATCAATGTAAAAAATGCAAGGTGAGCAAACAGAATAAAAATTGAACAAAGCTCAAAATAAAATGTGTTATAGAATATAAATGTATCTTTAATATATATACACACACACGCACACACACTACTGTACAAATCTTTTAGGCAGGTGTAAAAAAGATGCTGTAAATTAAGAATGCTTTCAGAAATAGAAATGTTAAGAGTTTATTTGTTATCAATAAATGTAAATGAACAGAAGAGAAATCAAAATAAAGTCAATATTTGCAGTGATCACCCTTTGCCTTCAAAACAGCATTAATTCTTCTAGGTAAACTTGCACACAGTTTTTGAAAGAACTCGGCAGGTAGGTTGTTCCAACTTCCAACTTCCATCTTAAAGAAATAACCACAGATGTTCTGTGGATGCAAGCTGCCTGAAATCCTTCTGTTTCTTAATGTAATCCCAGACAGACTCAATGATGTTGAGATCTGTGGGGGCCAAACCATCATTTCTAGGACTCTTTGGTCGTAGTCCTGCTGCAAAATAAATTTGGTGCCAATCACACTCCTCCCTGATGATATTGCATGGAGGATAAGTATATGCCTATATTATTCTCAGCATTGAGGACACCTTTGATCCTGACCAAATCTCGAACTCCATTTGCAGAAATGCAACCCCAAACAACTCCCAAACATACCGCCAATGTCATTAACTACTTCAATACAGAGCACTTTCACTCTCTTCCTGCCTAGGCCATTTTTTAGCTTTCAGCGATGTCGCACTTTAAATGACAATTGCGTGGTCGTCCAACACTGTACCAAAATACATTTTTTATCATTTTCTTCACACAAATATAGCTTTCTTTTGGTGGTATTTAATCACTGCTGGGTTTTTTTATCTTTTGTTAAAAAAAGAAAAAAAATACCAATAATACCAAAACACTGCCAGGAACACAGTGCGCCCCTGTGGGTGCGCAATCGCGGCTATACCGTCATATGACGTCGTCCCGGAATGAGAGCCGCATCACTCTGTGGTCATTTGACGGTGGGCAGGCAGCTAGTGGTTAAGAACTATTTTCAGCATAAAGAAAAAACAAGAAGTTCTGGAAGTGATGGCTTGGCCCCCACAGAGCTCTGATCTCAAAATCATTGTGTCTGTCTGGGATTACATAAGAAGGATTTGAGGCAGCCTACATCCACAGAACATCTGTGGTTAGTTCACCAAGATGTTTGGAACAGCCTATCTGCTGCGTACCTTCAAAAACTGTGTCCAAGTGTACCTAGAAGAATGGATGCTGTTTTGAAGGCAACGGTTGATCACACCAAATATTGATTTGATTTTGATTTCTCTCCTGTATGTTTTCTTCCCACTTTGTTAATTGATACAGTTAAACTATTAACACTTCTACAGTATTTCTAAAAACAATCTTAATTTCCAGCATTTTTTCACACCTGCCTAAACTTTATATATAAACCATATATATATATATATCTCACAAAAGTGAGTACACCCCACACCCCTCTTGTAAATATTTTATTTAACATTTTTATGTGACAACACTGAAGAAATTACACTTTGCTACAATGTAAAGTAGTGAGTGTACAGCTTGTATGACAGTGTCAATTTGCTGTCCCCTCAAATTAACTCAACACACAGACATTAATATCTAAACCGCTGGCAACAAAACTGTGTACACCCCTAAGTGAAAATGTCCAAATTGGGCCCAAAGTTTCAAAATTTTGTGTGGCCACCATTATTTTCCAGCACTGGCTTAACCCTCTTGGGCATGGAGTTCACCAGAGCTTCACAGGTTGCCACTGGAGTCTTCTTCCACTCCTCCATGACGACATCACGGAGCTGGTGGATGTTCAGTTTGAGGCTGCCCCACAGATGCTCAATAGGGTTTAGGTCTGGAGACATGCTTGGCCAGTCCATCACCTTTACCCTCAGCTTCTTTAGCAAGGCAGTGGTCATCTTGGAGGTGTGTTTGGGGTCATTATGTTGGAATACTGCCCTGCATGGAGTTCCCCAGAGCTTCACAGGTTGCCACTGGAGTCTTCTTCCACTCCTCCATGACGACATCACGGAGCTGGTGGATGTTCAGTTTGAGGCTGCCCCACAGATGCTCAATAGGGTTTAGGTCTGAAGACATGCTTGGCCAGTCCATCACCTTTACCCTCAGCTTCTTTAGCAAGGCAGTGGTCATCTTGGAGGTGTGTTTGGGGTCATTATGTTGGAATACTGCCCTGCGGCCCAGTCTCCAAAGGGAAGGGATCATGCTCTGCTTCAGTATGTAACAGTATATGCTAGCATTCATAGTTCTCTCAATGAACTGTAGCTCTCCAGTGCCGGCAGCACTTATGCAGCTCCAGACCATGACACTCCCACCACCATGCTTGACTGTAGGCAAGACACACTTGTCTTTGTACTCCTCACCTGGTTTCCGCGACACACGCTTGATACCATCTGAACCAAATAGCTCCTCCAGTGCCTATGCATTCAGCCCACCACATTTTTGGATCTCACTTCATGGTAGTATCACTAGATCGGAGCCTATTCCCTTCATTGGCACCACACATTGGTTAACATTCACATATTATGCTCCTTGTTTTTCTATCGGACCCTGTTCCACAGCTTCCGGACCAGGCATTCTCTACGGCCCATGCTCAGCAAAATGTATTCATTATGCAGCTGCCCCTGAAGATTGGACACATTCCATGAAACGTGTCGGTATTATACAAATGCAGAACGCTTTATTCATAAGTTCTTTGGATTAGGCTGTTATTTCAACAATACTGATTTTCAGTTATTTCTATCATGGAGGACATTTATTTTGTCCATGTACAACAGTTATGGTTTTTAACATGCTACTTATTCTTATACATGGTATGTAATATGATGTATCTCTGTTATGCATCTACTGTTTGTCATGTAACTACGCAATCATAACAAACAAATTATTTCATAAATACATGTTTTTATATTTGACCCATTTTGACTACCCACAATATGTACCTCATTTCAAAGTCCCAACCCTTTCTTTTGACACTATCTGAACCAAATAAGTTTATCTTGGTCTCATCAGACCACAAGACAGGGTTCCAGTAATTCATGTCCTTAGTTTGCTTGTCTTCAGCAAACTGTAGGCTTTCTTGTGCATCATCTTTAGAAGAGGCTTCCTTCTGGGACGACAGCCATGCAGACCAATTTGATGCAGTGTGTGGCGTATGGTCTGAGCACTGACAGTCTGACCCCCCACCCCTTCAACCCCTGCAGCAATGCTGGCAGCACTTATATGCCTATTTCCTAAAGAAAACCTCTGGATATGACGTTAAGCATATGCACTCAACTTCTTTGGTCGACCATGGCGAGGCCTGTTCTGAATGGAACCTGTCCTGTTATACCGCTGTATGGTCTTGGCCACCATGCTGCAGCTCAGTTTCAGGGTCTTGGCAATCTTCTTATAGCCTAGGCCAACAATTCTTTTTTTCAGATCCTTAGAGAGTTCTTTGCCATGAGTTGCCATGTTGAACTTCCAGTGATCAGTATGAGAGAGTATGAGAGAGTGAGAGCAATAACACCATATTTAACACACCTGCTCCCCATTCACACCTGAGACCTTGTAACACTAACGAGTCACATGACACTGGGGAGGGAAAATAGCTAATTGGGCCCAATGTGGACATTTTCACTTAAGGGTGTACTCACTTTTGTTGCCAGCGGCTTAGACATTAATGGCTGTGTGTTGAGCTATTTTGAGGGGACAGCAAATTTACCCTGTTATACAAGCTGTACACTCACTACTGTACATTGTAGCAAAGTGTCATTTCTTCAGTGTTTTCAATATCAAAAGATTTAAAGCGGAGGGCCACCGAAAAAAAAATATTAAAAGCCAGCAGCTACAAATACTGCAGCTGCTGACTTTTAATATATGGACACTTACCTGTCCAGAGAGCCCGCGATGTCGGCAGCCGAAGCCGATCTGTCCGTTGGCTCTTGGCTGCTGCCGCTGCCATCCTCGGTAAGGGAATAAGGAAGTGAAGCCGTGCAGGCTTCACTTCCTGGTTCCCTACTGCGCATGCATGAGTCGCGCTGCGTGTCCTCTCTGGTCCCTGCTGTGTTCTGGGACCTGTGTGTCTCCCAGAATACAGCGGGAGAGGACAGAGTAGGCGCTGGAAGTGGCGTAGGTCACCGCAAGCGCCGCGGTGATCTATGCCAGGAAGTGGGAGCAAATACCTGTATTAGACAGGTATCTGCTCCCTCCTCCCCCCTGAAAGGTGCCAAATGTGAAACCGGAGGGGGGAGGAATCCAAAAAGTGGAAGTTCCATTTTTGGGTGGAATTCCACTTTAATAAAATATTTACAAAAATATGAGGGGTGTGCTCACTTTTGTGAGATACTGTATATATATATATATATATATATATATATATATATATATATATATATATATATATATGTATATATATATATATATATATATGTATCTATATATATAGATATATATCTATATAGATATATCTATATAGATATATATATACAGTGCTGTGAAAAAGTATTTGCCCCCTTCCTGATTTTTTTTTTTGCCTATTTCTTACACTTAAATGATTCAGATCATCAAACAAATTTTAATATTACACAAAGATAACCCGAGTAAATCCAAGATGCAGTTTTTAAATTATTATTTCATTTAATAAGGGAAAAAAGCTGTTCAAACCTGCCTGACCCTATGTGAAAAAAGTAAATGACCCCTCCCATGCTGAATCGTGAATAAACTGCGATTACCCACAATTTTTTGGAAAGCTGAGTTAAATTTCACTTTCCACACCCAGGCCTGATTACTGCCAGACCTGTTGAATCAAGAAATCACATAAATAGAAGCTGTCTGACAAAGTGAAGCACGCTAACAGATCACAAAAAGCCACACATCATGCCACAATCTAAAAAAATACAAGAGCAGATTAGAAACAAACATGTATCGGTCTAGTTTCAAAGCCATTTCTAAGGCTTTAGAACTTCAGTGAACCACTGGGAGAGCCATTATCCACAAATGGAGATAACTTGGAACAGTGGTGAACCTTGCTAGGAGTGGCCGGCCTACAAAAATTACTCATCCAGGAGGTCATGAAAGAACCCAGAACAACATCTAAAGAACTACAGGCCTCGCTTGCCTCAGGTAAGATCAGTGTTCATGATTCAACAATAAGAAAGAGACTGGGCAAAAATGGCATCAATGGGAGAGTTCCAAGGCCAAAGCCACTGCTGACCAAAAAGAATACAAAAGCTCATCTCACATTTACCAAAAAACATCTTGATTATCCCCAAGACTTTTAAGGAAAATATTCTGTGGACTGATGAGACAAAAATTTAATCTTTTGGAAGGTGTACGTCCCGTTACATCTGGCATAAAACGAATACAGCATTTCATAACAAGGACATCTCATCAACAGTCAGGCATGGTTGTATTAGCGTGATAGTCTGCGGCTGCTTTGCAGCTTCAGGACCTGGACGAGTTACCATAATTGATGGAACCATGAATTCTGAGCTAGACCAGAAAACCCTAAAGGATAATATCTGGCCATCAGTTTGTGACCTCAAGCTTACGTGCACTTGGGTTATGCAGCAGGACATTGACCGGAAACACAACAGCACATCCACCTCCAAATGGTTCTGACAAAGCAAAATTTAGGTTTTGGAGTGGCATAGTCAAAGCCTGGACTTAAATCCAATTGAGATGCTTTATCGTTACACAGGCTGTTCATGCTGGAAAACCCTCCAATGTGGCTGAATTAAAACAATTCTGCAAAGAGGAGTGGGCCATAATTGCTCCACAGCAATGTGAAAGACTCATTGCCAGTTATCGCAAATGCTTGATTGCAGTTGTTGCTGCCAAGGGTGGCACAACTAGTTATTAGGTTTAGGGGGCAATTACTTTTTCACATAAAGCCAGGCAGGTTTGGACAGCTTTTTTGTGTAAATGAAACCATCATTTAAAAACTGCATTTTGTATGTAGCACCCTGGTGTTTGGGCAGGGTTGCTCCTAAATTTACCTGCCAGGTATAGCTGCCTTGGCTAATTGTTGAGGATATATATACAGTATCTCACAGAAGTGAGTACACCCCTCACATTTTTGTAAATATTTCATTATATCTTTTTATGTGACAACACTGAAGAAATTACCCTTTGTTACAATGTAAAGTAGTGAGTGTACAGCTTGTATAACAGTGTCAATTTGCTGTCCCCTCCAAATAACTCAACACACAGCCAATAATGTCTAAACCGCTGGCAACAAAAGTGTGTACACCCCTAAGTGAAAATGTCCAAATTGGGCCCAAAGTGTCAATATTTTGTATGGCCATCAATATTTTCCAGCACTGCCTTAACCCTCTTGGTCATGGAATTCACCAGGTTGCCACTGGAGTCCTCTTCCACTCCTCCATGACGACATGACAGAGCTGGTGGATGTTAGAGACCTTGCACCAGGCGGAGTATTTTTGTTTTTTTTCCTATTTTCGGGTCCGTCAGGCAGCGTGATTGACGATGGATGTACATTGTGGGTCTTTTTTTTTCTTTTGTGGTTTTTACTTTTTGACTCAATACCCATTCACATGGGGGGGGGGGGGGCGGGATCTAGGGGCCCCCTTGTTAAAGGGGGCTTCCAGATTCCGATAAGCCCCCCCGCCCACAGACCCCCACAATCAATGGCCACGGTTGTGGGGACCCCAAAGCACCCTCCCTGTGTTGAGGGCATGTGGTCTGGTATGGTTCGGGGGGGGGGGGCGCTCGCTCGCCCCCCCTTATCCTGTTCTCCAGGCTGCATGCTTGGATAAGTATCTAGTATGGATTTTAGAGGGACCCCACACCATTTTTTTTTAATTTTGTTGTTTCAAAAACTTTTTTTTGCATTGATACATGTCCCCTGGGGCAGTACCCGGGTCCCCATACACTTTTTATGGCAATAACTTGTATATAAGCCTTTAAAATTAGCACTTTTGATTTTTCATGTTCGTGTCCCATACACTTTAATAGGGTTCGCATGTTTACACAAATTTTTTGCCTGTTCGCATGTCCTGGTGCAAATCGAACTGGGGGTGTTCGGTCCATCCCTATTGGTGGCATTAGATACGAGAAGGGCAATGCAAGGTCAGATTATGGGTATATGGGGCATCTCAGCTAATGGGCAGGGGTTTTCTTGAATCCCTTCGCCTGCTGGGAGAACCTATATATTTGGGTGGAGTCAAGTGTACGAGGTTCTGTGCCACCTGGACAGCTGTCTGGGTGGATGTGTGTTGTATTGCCCGGGCTGCTAGGCCAAAGTTTGGACCTATCCCGGGCACATCTGGCTGCTAGGCTGTTGGAGGGCCTATCCAGAAGCAAGAGAGCAGCATAGGGTTGGGATTGCGGCTTGCAGTCCAACCAGAAGTGACGGTTCTGCCGGCTGGAGAACCTGTCATGGTCGGAGGTAGAGGGGAAGCTGTCGCCACTAAAGGACCATCCACCTTATTACCAGGGACCACAGTGAGTAGCTGAAGCAAGTACTGGAGCAGTATTCTCACCAACCGGGGACGGTGAAGAATTGGGAAACTTCAGTGGATTTCAAGCCAGGGACCCAGCCAGTGGAGGTGACGCTTGCAATGCAGCCTTGTGTGTCAAGTCAGGGACCGAGCAGGCCAGTGGGGTGAAGCTTGAAAAGTATCTTGAGTGCCAAGCTAGGGACCCGGCAGTGGGGCAGGGGTGACACTTGAGGAAGATACTACCATGAAGATTGGAGGAGCTAGTCTAGTGAGAGAGACTGGGAGCTCAGTGGAAGAAGAACTAAAAGAAGTGATTGTAGTGGAAGACGAGGAACTTTTACACTTTGTGTTAGGGACTGTTAAGGACTGTTACCATAGGAGACAGCATTCCTACACATGCAGATGTGGTGTCCTGCAAAGTTACCTGCAGGAAAAAACGAATAATGATGATATAATTTTTACAAGATAAAAAAAAAAGTTTTGACAATTAAAAAACCTTTGTGAGATTCTTTTTTTTAATTCAACAAAATTAAAGATATATTTTACACATAAATGAGCACATCTAATTTTTTTTTTCATATCACAAATCCAAACCATATTGTGAAAAAGATACCTATGCTTGCACTTATAACCACTTTGGTTCTACAGCACCCTGAACATTCTGTGTCACCTTAGAGTGCCTATTACTCACAGAGGTTGAAAGAGTGACACAGGATGATCAGTGCCTCAAGGGTCATGGGGGACACATGATAATCAGGGAACTCAGGAACCAAAGGGGACACAGGATGATCAGGGGCTTGGGATTCAAAGGATGATTAGAGTCTCAAGAATCACATGATGATCAGGGGTCACGAGGGACACAGGAAGATTAGGGAACTTGGGGGTCACAGGGAACACAGGATGATCAGGGGCTCAGGGGCCACAGTGGACACGGGATGATTAGGGGTGCAGGATGATCAGGGGTTACAGTGGACACAGGAAGATTGGGGTACAGAGGTCAAAGGATGATTAGGGGTTGCAGAGGACACAGCATGATTAGGGGTTACAAAGGACACAGGATGATAAGGGGTTACAGAGGACACAGGATGATTAGGAGCACAGGGGTCACAGGAGACAAAGGATGATTAGGAAATTTGGGGGTCACGGAGGACACAGGATGATTAGGAAATTTGGGGGTCACAGAGGACACAGGATGATTAGGAAATTTGGGGGTCACAGAGGACACAGGATGATTAGAGGCACAAGGGTCACAGGATGATCGTCGTCACAGGGCACACAGGATAAATGGGATTCAAAGGTCACAGTGGACACAGGATGATTAGGGAACGTGGGAGTCACAGGGGCAAAGGATGTTCAGGGGCTCAGAGGTCACAGGGAACATAGGATGATTAGAGGATAATTAGAGGCACAGGGGACACAGGATGATCAGGGAACTCAGAAATCACAGGGACACAGGATAATCAGGGGCTCGGGGGTCACAGGATGATCAGCGTCTTGGGGGTCACAGGATGATCAGGGGTCACAGGATAATCAGGGAACTCAGGAGTCACAGGGGACACATGATGATTTTGGGTCACAGGAAGATTAGGTGTCACGGGGAACACAGGATGATCAGGAGTTACAGGGGACACCTAATTATTAGGGACTCAGGGGTTACAGGATGATCAGGGCTCACAGGGACACAGAATGATTGGGAGTCAGGGGTCACAGTGGACACTGCATGATTAGGGAACTTTGGGATCACAGGGCAAACAGGATGATCAGGGGCTCTGGGGTAACAGGGGTTACCCTCTCTCTTTTTCTCTCTCATTCTCCTCTCATTCTTCTTCTCATGTTTCTCTCTCTCTCTCGCTCTCTCTCTCGCTCTCTCTCTCGCTCTCTCTCGCGCTCTCTCTCTCTCTCTCTATCTCGCTCTCTCCCTCTCCTTTATCTTTTTCTCTCTTTCTCCCTCTCCCTTTCACTCTCTCTTTTTTTCCCTCTCTTATTTTCTCTCTCCCTTCTCTCTCTCATTCCCTCTCTTTAAAAATACATAAAACATATGTAAACCTTCAAAAATATTAGGTCAAATACCAATAAAAATCAACATTAGAAATATAAGGATTAGTGACAACTATTCCATCTTCCACTGAGAGCATTGCTACAGCAGCAGTAGCAAAGTCACATACCTTGTGCTTACTCTGTTTTGCATAGCACACGCCCAGCTATTGATTGACATATAGGCGTGTGTTATGTAGAGCATGAAAGAAGGCACGAGGAGTCATGGGAACTGTAGTTCCCTGTGCGAGATGCAATTGCTAGCACAGTGGAAGGAAATGACATGCCAAATCTGCAGAACTCCTCCCATCATCACTAGCAATATCCAGCAGAGGAGGAATGGTGGAGGGATTAGAGACCCCAAATGCAGCTATATGGTAGGAAAATAATAATTTCAGTTATTATGTTTATTACCATGTGTAACTTTCAGTTATTTATATGAGGATTAACTAAAATGTGTATGTTGCCTTTAGTTGTACTTTTAATGATTCAGATCATCAAACAAATTTTAATATTACACAAAGATAACCCGAATAAATACAAAATGCAGTTTTTAAACAATGATTTTGTTTATTAAGGGAAAAAAACTGTCCAAACCTACCTAGCCCTGTGTGAAAAAGTAACTGCCTCCCCTTACTAAATCATGAATGAACTGTGATTAACCACATTTTTTGGAAAGCTGAGGTAAATTTCACTTGCCACGCCCAGGCCTGATTACTGCCAGGCCTGTTGAATCAAGAAATCACTTAAATAGAAGGTGTCTGACAAAGTGAAGCATGCTAAAAGATCTAATGCTGCAATCTAAAGAAATTCAAGAACAGATGAGAAACAAAGTAACTGATATGTATCAGTTTGGAAAGGGTTATAAAGCCATTTCTAAGCTTTGGGACTCTAGCAAACCACAATGAGAGCCATTATCCACAAATGGAGAAAACTTGGAACTGTGGTGAACCTTCCCAGTGGCCAGCCTACCAACTCATCCAGGAGGTCATAAAAGAACCCAGAACAAAATCTAAAGAACTGCAGGCCTCACTTGCCTTAGTTAAAGTCAGTGTTCGGGATTCAACAATAAGAAAGAGACTGAGCAAAATAGCATCCACTAGAGAGTTCTAAGGCGAAAGCCACTGCTGACCAAAAAGAACACAAAGGCTTATCTCACATTTGCCAAAAAACATTTTGATTATCCCCAAGAATTTTGGGCAAATTATCCATGAACTGACGGGATAAAAGTTTAACTTTTTGGAATGTATTCCTCGCGTTATATCTGGCGTAAAATGAACACAGCATTTCATAAAAAGAATATGATACCAACAGTCAAACATGGCGGTGGTAATATGATGGTCTGGGGCTGCTTTGCAGCTTCAGGACCTGGACGACTTGCTATAATTGATGGAACCATGAATTCTGCGCTCTACCAGAAAATCCTGAAAGAGAATATGCGGCCATCAGTTCGTAGCGCACTTGGGTTATGCAGCAGGACAATGATCCGAAACACTCTAGCAAGTCCACCTCTGAATGGCTAAAAAAAACAAAATGAAGGTTTTGGAGTGGCCTAGTCAAAGTCCGTCTTTAAATCTGATTAAAATGCTGTGGCAGGACGTTAAACAGGGCATTCATGCTCGCAAACCCTCCAATGTGGCTGAATTAAAACAATTCTGCAAAGAAGAGTGGGCCGACATTTATCCACAGGGATGTGAAAGACTCATTGCCAGTTATCGCAAACACTTGATTGCAGTTTTTGATACCAAGGGTGGCACAACCAGTTATTAGGTTTAGGGGCAATTACTTTTTCACATAGCACCAGGCATGTTTGGACATTTTTTTCCTTTAATAAAATAAATCATCATTTAAAAACTGCATTTCGTATTTACTTAGGTTATCTTTGTGTACTTTAAAATGTGATCTGAATCATTTAAGTGTGACAAATACGCATTAAAAAAAAAGGAAGGGGGAGAAATATTTTTTTCATAGCACTGTATATAAAGAGCTGGGGCTAGGGCTGGTAAGCCCATATAATCCAATGACAGTCCATTCACATAGGTGATTAGCACACCTTACAAATTCCTGCAGCAAGAACATGCGGTTTCCTGCATCTGGAATGGCAGGTGTATGCAGGGAGCTGTGGCCACTCAGCCAATATGTAGAGCTCACTTCTGGAGGGGCTGCTGAGAATAACACAGGTTCTTCGACAATAGTACAGAGGTTGCCATCCACAGGCACATTTCCATGCACACCGACAACACAAGCTCAGTCTAGGGTATGTGTTTTTAGTATTTATTGCTGAATAACCTGAAACAAGAGAAGGGGTTCAAGGGTTTCAGGATACTTCAAAACAATCAGTAGGAGGACAAACTTCTAGCACAAATCCTTATAGTAGCAGGCACACATTCAAGTCCCAACCAGGTCTTACTCACAATGTTCTTGGAACTGTCTGCCACCCAGATTCCACAGAAAGATCCACAGTGATTAAAATCTTGCACCAGACTAGGACTTAAGAAAAGTGCCCACCAGCAAAAAATTCTTTATCGATCTTCTTCAGTCCCTCAGCCCAGCTTCTACTGAGGCTCAGACTGCAATTCTTGTCTCTCTCTAGCTGCCTGCAAGGGGCAGCAGCCCCAGGAGAACTGTAATGCCCTGTACACACGACCGGTTTTGCCGTCGGAATAAACTCTGAAGGTTTTTCTGACGGAATTCCGACGGAATTCCGCTCAAGCTATCTTGCATACACACGGTCACACCAAATTCCGACCGTCAAAAATGTGGTGACGTACAACACGTACGACGGCACTAGAAAAAGGAAGTTCAATAGTCAGTGCGCCACCCTTTGGGCTCCTTCTGCTAATCTCGTCGGAACAGCATACAGACGAGCGGTTTTTCCGATAGTAATTTGTTTGGTCGGAAAAATATAGAACAGGTTCTTTATCTAAGTCCGTCTGAATTTTCCACGGAAATTGATAAATGGTCGGAATATACGATGAAAAACTCCCATCTGACTTTTTCTGATGGAAATTCCGACCGTGGGTACGCGGCATAACTCTCCTAGCAGAGAAAGAACACTTTTGAAAGACCCCTCAAACATTTATCACCTCCCTAGTCACTTTCTGGATGCCTCCTTAAATATTTAAACTGAATATTTGACTCTTCCCGCTCTATATTCTGGAAGCTTCCTCCAGAATCAGGTAGGAGTAATCAAACACCCAGTTTAAAAATCCCTGACACACACCTGTCATTCCAGACGCATAGCTTGTCACCCGTGTGAATTAAAGTAAAATATGCCTTTATTCCCAGCATAGGGTAGCGTGTAAAGGACCTAGATTGGACAGCACCTCACACACTAGGCTGGCCCAGGTCCCACCCTGCTTCTTCTGCAGATGGGATAGTCACATACCTGTCTTTATAGAGAAACTCTACCATATCCAACTCTACCAGCCTCTTCACATATTTCCAGCTGAAGGCCTATTATCCAGAATAAAGAATGTTCACTCATTAAGCTCTTCAATGGTTTACTGAAGAACACTGGCATAGCATTGCAATCCATAACCCAAATTCCTGAAAAGTGTCTTTATAGTGCAGAACATAGTACCGCCGTTACATGACCTCCTGAACAGTAGTCTCTACAGTGTGGAGCACTATACTGCAGCTATCATGAACACATTAAGACCAGTCTCCCTTCACTGTCCTGTGAGTCCCCCAAAGACAAGGTGTCTCTTAGGCTTCATGTACACTGCTGCTGGTAAACAGACGTTTAGGAGAAGTTGGGTGTTTTTTTCAGCTGCCCCTGAACTCTCCTCGATGTTATCCTATCAGTACATGTACACAGGGTCGTTTATAGCCGTTTCTAGGCAGTTGAGTTTAGAAGCATTTTTTTGGAAATCAAAAAGAATGTGTTCAGGACGAATGTTCATAGGCATTTGAAACGCCAAATGCCTGTAACAGCTTGTAAACGCGATAACTCATGTTTAGCCACTTTTTGTTTACAGGACTCTTTAATGGAGATACATTTTTGACTATTTAAAAAAAAAAAAAACGCTTCTATATGCAGATGTGGCTAAACGTGGCTAAACACGGCTTGTAAATATGGCAAAACGAACATTTTTAAACATCTGTTACTATCTGGCAAGTTAAATCGTTCAAGAGAGGTTTTAAAATGTGCCGTGTACATTAAGCCTTAATGAAGAAAAGGAATCTGGACAGCCGCACTCCAATATAAGCCTTTATTGTAGCAGATAGTCAAAGTACAGTTAAATCACACTTGTTTAATAATAAAAGTAAATAGAACAAACGTAGTCAAAACATAGCCAAAGTTCGATAACTGGAATGGATAGTCAGACAAGCCAGAAAGTCAGAAAGCCAGGGATCAGCGTAATAGGACAGCAAGCAGGATCTGGAGCCAGAAGGAATGTCAGCCAAGCAAGTCTTTAACAGGAACGCAGGAGTCTCTGTGATGTTGACCAAGGCGAAAGCAGAGATCATCTGGGCTGGACGGCTTAAGTAGGCAGGACTGATGAGCAGGATATCATCAACAGGTGAGTCACTATGGAAAGATAGGAGCTGGCAATTAGCCAACAGCTGAGCGGCCAGCTCAGAGAAGGAAGGGCTGAGCCCAGCCCTGACAACCTGTTATTTCCACACTGTGGAGGGCGTCACTCTCAATTCATTACCTGGAGAGGTTCAACCTCTTCTTTTGTCCTGGACTTTTACATTAAGCCTTAGTCCTAAGCCCCAAGGTTATCCTAAACCAATAAGCACAAGTATAAGGGTAAATGGCGCTACCCATATAACAAAAGGCGACAAACCCTGATCACTTGTTAGGTACTATGTGCCTCTGTTGTGACTAATACATGTGCATATACCAATGGTGCAATACCTAATAAATAAATTAACAATGTGCATATACCAGTGGTGCAAAACCTCACTAAATTACCAAATAAATATGAACTGTGATAATAATGCAAAATATTTAAAAAGTGATACATAAAACGTGATGCTCCAATAACATAGATGCAGGTGAAAATAAAAATAAAATTACTGTATTTATTGGCGTATAACACTCACTTTTTCACCATGAAAATTGGGTGCAAATATTGTGTGCGTGTTATACGCCAATATTTCAATTTTAGCTGCCTTGTAGGGGACAGGGAGGGGGGCGGGACGAGCGCCATCAGATTATATACAGTGAGAATCTCCTGTTTACTTGGCGGCCTCTGTAATGGGAAGTCCCGTCTCCTGGGCCGCCATTGGACCACTGTTCTGTCTATCATAGGAGATTCTCACTGTATGTAATCTGTCGGCGCTCCCCCCCCCCCCTCTATGCTGCAGATGGGCATCGATTAGGCTGCACTGATGGAAATGGGGAGGCTGCTGCATTGAAGGCAATGGTGAGGCTGCATTGATGTGGACTGATGAGGCTGCATTGATGACAATGGTGAGGCTGCAGATGGGCACTGACCCTTATTTTGCTTCAAAGTTCCTTAGTTAAAATTTAGTTTTTTTCCTGAAACTTCCCTCTTAAAATGAATGTGCGTGTTATACGCCTGTGCGTGTTATATGCCGATAAATACGGTAAATACAAATAAAAATGAAAGTAAAAATATAAATAGAAAAGGCCAATCCCAAATGTGTATGAGAAATATTAGATAATAAAAAATTCTTTAAATAAAAATTTAAAAAATATATATATAAAACGAACCCCAAAAAAATAAGTCCAAAAAATACATGAAGAAATCAATCCAAACAAAGTCTTTTGTGATATTTAAGTGCTTGGTGATGTTAAACACAGGAACAAATCCAGGTGACTTTTAGGTGCTCCCCCTCTTGGGTCTCCACTCACCAGCTTCAATAACCCCTACAGGGGTGTCTCGCTTAGCAGATAAGCTTGATGTACCGATGCTGTTTCCAAAGATAGATCATGCAGCCAGGCTCCAACCTTTCCAACCAGTATCCAGCTCCTTATGGACCTCCCAAGGCTATCCCGCAGCTGGATCGAATTATGTATGCAAAAAATCTCTCCAAGCCCAGATCAACCAGCTGTACTCCTCTCCTAATACTCTCTCCGATATCCAGTATAGGTAAGGTTTTCATTCATTAGGTATTGCACCATTGGTATATGCACATGTATTATTCACAACAGAGGCACATAGTACCTAACAAGTGATCAGGGTTTGTCGCCTTTTATTATATAGATAGCGCCATTTACCCTTATACTTTTACTTATTATCATTCTAGTCCCCTAGCAGGGTGGGCTGCACACCTAATACCCATTTGGCCTAAGCGCGGATACATTATTTTATTTATCCTAAACCAAGCCACAGACCTTCTATGTAAAGATCAGAGGTAACAAGGTTCCTCCCCCTCTGCCAGGAGGATTAAATATAGGTGTCCATATCTAATCCTCCTGGCAGTCCTGCCCTGCAGAGGGTTCTCTCTCACTTGTACACAGGACACAGACCTACATGGTGTTGGTCAGGGGTGACCATACCCATGCCCAAACTGCCAGGCCCCATCCAGAACAGTTAATAAAAGGGGACAACAATTCCATGCACTAAGATCACTAGGGAAGGGCATTCCTGTCTCTGCATCACCCACCTCTTCTCTGCTGACCTCATCATCCTCCTCCATGGTGGAAGAATACCACTCCGCCCAGGTATTGGGCACTTTCCGATATCTGAATCTTTCCTTAGACCCTGCACACACTAGTGCACTCGCCATTATGCTCAGCAATTCCTCCAATTTGCACTCCACAGGGCATCCCACAACATCCCCAGCCAGTCTGCCGCCATTGCGGCACTCTTTACTGGGGACTCCTTTTTCCCCACTGGACCTGGAGGATCCAAAGACTGTGGATCTTGCTCCTGCACCGTGGGTGCCACCACCATGCAGGACTCAGCTGCCACCTAACTGCTGGCATCACTGGATATCAACTGGTCATATGCTAAATACAATGCCACCAACTCCCAGTTCTCCTCTTTGGGCTCACTACGGACAGGCTAAAACCCTGTCACTGTCCTTGGAGAAATCCTGGTGCCGACTCTCCTCCGCACACAGCACTCAGCCTAGGGAGCAAGGATGTCAAAACAAAAGATAGAGCCAGCAACTCTGAATTCCATATCAATATCTTTAATGCTTACATGAAATTGAGTATAAAAATCACATTTCAGCAAACAGCCTTGATCACAGCACATTGCAAAACTAAAACTAAAAAACGAGATTTTATATATATATATATATATATATATATATATATATATATAGTACAAAACTCCAGCCCTATGTTAATCAATAAAACAATTATGCAATTAAGATCAAAATACAGGTGTAGCAATGAGAAAGTAGCATTAAAACAATGGCACAAAATATCTAGTAAAGAGCAAAGCTCAAGTAAATGGGTAGAAAATGGGGACCGATCTGTACTACAGCATATGTTGTTCCAAAACGATAGGAACCAAAAAGATCAATAAAAATATACGATTGTGCCATTGACCTAGTCCCAGGTTCTTGCATCCCTAGAGCCTGAGTATATCCCCTCAGTCCCCCAGAGACCAAAGCCATGAGATCTTCTGAGACCTCCTCTATGTCTGTGTAATAGTCTATCTGGATGACATTCTCTTTTTTTCCCAAGATTTGCCTACGCACAGACTTCATATCCGTACAGGTCTGCAACACCTTTGTGAGAATATGCTTTCTGCTAAGGCAGAAAAATGCCTCTTTGAGAAATCTTAAGTACCTTTTCTGGGCTACAGTGAGGAAGTGGATTCCTATGGGGGCACTTGATGAAGAAGAGGAGCCAGGAGCACTGGCGGGGGACCCATGAAGAGGAGGTTCAGGGACGCTCTGTGAAATTCCTTTGCTCAGAGCAGGTAAGTATTGTTATTTTATTTTAAATGGCTTTACAATCACTTTAAAGTCCTTGCAGTGCTTCACACCACAAGTTCTACATAATTACAGGTTGAGAAGATGTCTAGCAGGCTTATTTTACAAAGGTTTGTGATATATAACAGGAAATCACGTGCTTTAAAAAGCCTGTGTTGCAAAGTGACTATTCACATGATATATATTTTGTCTTTAGTTACAGTTGCCAACTAACATAAACTGTATTTTATCTTGGTATGAGCAAATCTGCCTGGGTTCATTTCAGGAACAGTTTCTAAAATTGTGCTTGAATTTCCAAGTTTGCAAACTTTGCAGCAATCTTCATTGAAGTCTATGAGGGGCAAAACTTGTTATCTTGTCCTGGCCATCTAGAGGGCTAATAAGCCAGCTATCATCAAACATTAGGCATGAGAAGCTGGTACTGCCATGGGGATGTATGCTAGTGCCAAAATTAACCACTTACTTCCTGGGACATGTTTTTAGTTTTTTGCATACATGTTAAAATCTGCATTTTGTGCTAGAAATTATTGCAAACAACACAAAAGTATACATTTTCTGAAAGCAAAGACCCTGGAGAAAAAAATGGTGGTAGTTGCATTGAAAAACAATGAATAGGTTCCCCAATCCACTTAGACTGCTGTCCTATGAGCTGGAAAATTCCTATGAATTCCTTATGAGGTATAAGTGTATAATGTGATATCACATGTAGTGCTACCCTCGAAGGAGCCGCTAAAGTTTCAGATTACACTGAAACAGTGACTGCTTACATCAAAAAGTGCATAGATGATGTGACAGTCACCAAGATTATCACCACATGTGCCAACCAGAAGCCATGGATGACAGCAGAGTTTCGTGGGCTGCTAAACACCAGAGATGAGGTATTCAGATCAGGGGATAAAGCAGCTCTCAAAACAGCAAGAGCCAATCTGTCTCATGGCATCAAGAAGGCAAAACAACAATATTCTCAAAAAATCAAGGCAAAACAACAATATGCTCAAAAAATCAATAAACACTAGCGACAGCAAAGAAATATGGTCCCTGTGGAAAGCCTTCCAGACCATCACTGACTACAAGCCCCTGCCAAAGGCCAATGACAATGACACTTCCCTCCCGGATGCACTTAACTACTTTTATGCCCGGTTTGAAATGCAGAACCAAGCACCTTCACAAAAACTACCCACATCCTCAAACGACAGGCACTCTGCTTTTTTCCAGCCAACATAAGGAAGACCCTGTCCGGGATCATCCGACAGAAGGCTGCTGACCCTGATGACATACCTGGATGTCTACTGAGAGATTGTGCTGTACAGCTGACAGATGTCCTTACAGATATCCTAAACATTTCGCTGAGCCAGGCGGTCGTCCCTACATGTCTTAAATCCACCACCATAATTGCAGTGCCAAAGAAGACATGTTCTGTTTGAATGACTATCGTCCCAAAGCACTAACTCCAATAATGATGAAGTGCTTTGAGAGGTTAATCATACATTATATTAAGTCCAGTCTTCCATACACTCTGGACCCATATCAGGCTGGATGTCCCCGACCGGCCATGGATGGCTGACAAGAAGCGGTGGTCTTACCTGGAAGGCAACACCTCTCCCCTGGATCCAGTATCTTCTCCTGCCTCGTAGTAACTGACTTCTCCATAAGCCGACAAGATCCTCACTCTCCTCTGTGCAGAGAGTGCTGGATCTTGTAGTCCTGCCCCCATACAAGGCTATAGGGCCAGAATGCTTTGCTGCTGCTGGAGTCCCTCCTCTCCTCCCTGCCAATGAGAATGCAGGGAAGGGAGCAGAGTGAGCAGCAGTGTGTGCGAGTGCCGCTCACATTATCTGAAGTCAGTGAGGAGGAGAGGGATTGGGAGAAATTCCCAGCAGGAGCTGACAGGCATGCTCTCTCTTCAGTGAGAGCCTCGATCAGCTTGGCATGGCCACGGGAGATGCAAGCCTCAGTCAGCTTGGCATGGCTGTGGGAGATGCAAGCTTTGGTCAGCTTGGCATGGCCACAGGAGATGCGGGGCACTTGCTACACACATATATTTGCCAGCACATGGAATCATTTTTAATTCTAACTTTTTTTACAGTATTATAATTGTTTTGGTAGCTCTACATCTCCCGAGGCCATGCCAACTTGACCGAGGCCCGAATCTTCCGCGACCATGCCAAGTTGGCCAAGGCTCTCAATGAGGGAGAGTGTGCCTGTCAGCCCCTGCGGGGGCTTTCTCCCCCCTTCCTCTTCTCACTGACACTGACACCATTTGTTCTGCACCTTCCCCTGCATCCTCATTGGCAGGGGGGAGGGAGCCAATCATCAGCAGCCACAAAGCTTTCTGGGTCATATAGTCCCCACCAAAAACGGCCCCATAACCTTGTATGGGGACAGGACTACATACCCCAGGATTCTCTGGCAAGGAAAAAATCAGGGACACCATCTTTTCTGCTGGGGAGGAGTTAGTTGCCACGAGACAGGAGAAGAGCTGGACCTAGGGGAGAAGTTTTGTCTCCCAGGTCAGTCCACTGCTTCTTTCCAGCCATTCACGGCCAGTCAGGGACTTCCAGCCTTAGAGAGGTGGATCCTAGGTGCATATCCAGGTGCACCTGCACCAATGGCGTGAAGTGTTCCAGAGTTAGGTGACCAGTCAGGTTACCAGAAGAGCCTGCCTGTTCCAGGAGGTTCATTTTGGGATTGGACCACAGGATTGATGAGAGGGCACTTGCCCATTTGCAGGAAACAAGGACACTGCACACAGACAGAGTTACTTCACTTTGCCCACACTTGCCAGAACCTGGGTCTCATTGAAGCCCTGTTAAGCAGTCACTGTGTCCGCCTTGCTATCCGGATACTGTCAGGTCAGCATACCACAGTTACATATTGTCAAGCAGGAGATCTAAGTGCACCAACTAAAGTGGCTAGCCAAAGATACAAGGCCTCATCCTTCTTCTAAGGGACTGAAGTTACTGGTGCCATATGGGAATGCACACACACATTCAGGGCTCTGTATATGTAGTGTAACTGCGGGATAGTCTGAGTTAAGCCAATGAACACTGAATTAGGTACAGTGTTTGTAGTCGGATATAAGAAAGGGAAATTTCTCTGCTCTTCTCTTGCCTGGACTTGTAAAGCCAATTTAAGTAAAGGTAACCAATCCAATATAAAGTTACCATCTTGTGATTTGCTGTTATTGAAGTGTTTCCTCTGCTTTTGCAGTTGTGGAATCCCCTGAAAGCAGCCTGATATAATATATTGAGTTATATTGCTCTTAATCTCAGTTATTGCTCTTCAGCTAATTCATTCAAGAATATACTGTTACTCTCTGTTACTTTTACACAGAAACCTTATAGCAAAGACATTTCTGTGTTTTATCGTAATGTGTGTGTTTTCACTGGTCCTTGCACCTTACACTATTGCCAGGTGTGCCAGACGGGCTGAGACTGTTTTTGGGGTTGAGAGGCAGAGTAGGGGACCAATTATACTTTAGCGCTACATATTATTCACCTTGGATTTAGTGTGTTTATAGTGTGAATATTTCTGACAGTTGTGCAGCACTACATAGGTATTGAACTGCTTAGAGCATTAATGCTTAAGTAACTAATCCTGCACTAAAGGACTGTAACCACCTACAGCATTCATGCCTGGTCTGGCAGAGTACAAGAGCATGAGCAAAAAAAATCTGAGCTTTGTGTGCCAAGCAACAATGACTGAAATGTATGGCAAAACAAAGGAGGGCAAGATTCATAAGTTGCATGAAGCAGATATCCAGGCAGAGTAGACCCTGGTAAAACCTACAGCAGAAGAGCTTTGATCTGTTTCAGGTACAAGGGGTTCTGACACTGCCCACTGTACCGACTAATGCAACCAATGGCCCACAGAGTGAGCATGTGAGCGCTAGACTGAAGTTCAACAGTTTATGTCGGAGCATTAGGGGCACAGGGGCTCCGCCCCCCTAATCCATGCACCTGGCCCCTAATCTACATGCAGAGCTCCAGGGAAACACAGATTTTAATGTCTTTTTTTTTAAAGCACATGATTAGAGCCTGAGGCTCTAATTAGCTTCAAAAAAGGGTGGGCTCTGGGCGCAGAGCACTGCGCCCTGAACCCACCCAGTTGTGTGACATTAACTAATTAATATTCGCTAATGTCTTCCTCCTTCTCCTCCAAGCCAATCAGGAAGGGGGTCCTGAGACCAAATTGACCAGGGAGTCTTATGACCCCCGGCCAATCTGGTCTTGGGACCCCCTCCCTGTTTGGCTGGGAGGAGAAGCAACTGCCCCGGCTCTTCCCTCGGCAAGCTGGAGCAAGGAGCAGCAGGTGGAGAGGCAGCAACAGCCTCTTCCAGCTTCCAGGAGCCCTACCCCGGATCCAGTACCACATCGTCATGGGCCTCCTAAGGTAAGGCCATTGAGCGCCTACTTCCCGTCCACCCCATAGGGAGGGGGGGGTGGTAGTGCGAGTGAGGGGGCCAGGATTGTTTGCCACCCCTTTCCAAAATATTGAGCACCAACCGCCACTGTGTTGGAGTCTGAATCTGCCAAAACAGCAGCAGAACTGGCAGATACCTACGTTAACACTTGAGTATAGGACCAGCGCACTGCTCTTACTAGAGGCTTGATAGAGACCTGCACAAAAGCCACATTAATCCACCCTGAGCTGGTGGATGAAAAGGACATCATTCTGGAGAAGTTCCTTATACACAATGAGGTTGGGGGAACCTGAACACATGTACTCCATGCATGGGTTTTCATCAGTAGGGGGGTGGGTAGTAATAAGAGTGAGATCTGAGTCCTGGACAAGATTTCCACACTGGTTCTGCTGTATAGGGTAGATCTTACCACTGAAGGCAGTGAGAATAGTTTGGAGACAGCTCATTATAACCAGCCAATTTAGACAACACTTGTTAAAGGTGGCACATGAAATTCCCCTAGCAGGCCACTTGGGAATGATCAAGACAAGGGCCTGAGTAATCCAGAATGATTTCTGACCTAACATGCTTACAGACACAGCCAACTACTATGTCAACTGCCAGGGGGTTCGCAGGACAGGAGATGTTCACAGATGTTCCACTACAACCTTTCCCTGTAATTGACAAACTTTTTAATAGGGTGGCAATAGATATTTTTGGGCCACTAGCCATCTTCTAGGCAAACATTATATCCTGAGAACAGTAAATACACCACCTAGTTCACACAGGCTGTAGCACTATCCTCCCTCAGGGTGGACAAGGTCACAGATGCTCTTCTGGGAATATTTATGATAATTGGATTCCCTGCAGAACTCCTTAGTGATCAAGGCCCACTGTTTGTGTTTGACGTGATGCAGGCTCTCTGTCAGAAAATACAGATGATGTATCCTAGTCCCTACCACTACAACTGAATGGCTTATGTGAGTATTTTCATGGGACCTTAAACAGATTTGAAGTATATTTGTGAAGTCACAGGGGAGGAACTGGGTACGTTATTTGCCTCACCTGCAGTTTGCCGAAATAGATGTGCCCCAAGAGTCCAAAGGCTTTTAATCATTTGAACTTCCACATGGAAAGCAAGAGAGGGGACCCTAATGCCCCATACACACGGTCGGACATTGGTCAGACATTCCGACAACAAAATCCTAGGATTTTTTCCGACGCATGTTGGCTCATACTAGTCTTGCATACACACGGTCACATAAAGTTGTCGGAAAATCTGATCATTCTGAACGCGGTGACGTAAAACACGTACGTCGGGACTATAAACGGGGCAGTAGCCAATAGCTTTCATATCTTTATTTATTCTGAGCATGCTTGGCACATTGTGCATCGGATTTGTGTACACACGATCGGAAATTCCGACAACGGATTTTGTTGTCGGAAAATTTTATAGCCTGCTCTCAAACTTTGTGTGTCGGAAAATCCGATGGAAAATGTGTGAGGGAGCCTACACACGGTCGGAATTTCCGACAACAAGGTCCTATCACACATTTTCCGTTGGAAAATCCGACCGTGTGTACGGGGCATTAGACTTATTCCAAGAGACTTGGCAGGGCAAGATTACTGGCCTCAAGGTTTCTGTTTTGCAGTATGTCCTAAGGTTCTGGGAGTAAAAGGGAGACACTGGTTGGGATGGTGCAGAAGAACATTACACAGTTTCAGGCCAAAAACAGACAATGGTAGGCTGTTATGCTAGACAGAGAATTTAGAACATTGGTCAGAAGATGTATGTTCTACGCTATATGCAGCAGAACAAACTACAGGCAGCATGGGAGGGGCCATGTCCCATAACAAAGTGAAGAAAGTAGATGACAGAAAGCTTTCTATGTGAACATGCTCAAAACATGTCATATATAATGCCAGTTTGCAGCAGGCCTGAGAAGGAAAAGACAGATCTACAGTTAGACTTGACCAGTGCAGATCAGGTGTCCCCAACCTTCTTTGATGTCTGCCTGACCATTAGTACTCAGCCTACCCCTTAACATCTATTATTATTATTATTATATTATTATACAGGATTTATATAGCGCCGACAGTTTACGCAGCGCTTTACAACATTAGAACATCTATCCACTAACATGCTCCTTCTTCTCTTCCTTCTCACATTGGTGTCTTCAATCCTCAAATTATCCCTACTTTACCCCTCCTCTCTACCCTGCAGCATGCACATATCACCCTCACTCCTACCCTCTCTCTACTACTGCACCCATCATCTCCTGCATTTGCTGCACCCACATGCTGACATAAACACCAGGGCCACTAGACATGTGCATTCATGCACATCTCACTCCCATTTTGCCTTCCTCGCCCTCCTCCTTCTCCTAGTCTCAGGTGACATTTCTCCTAATCCTGGTTGACCATTTTCCAACTGCAAGCCACATATCCAATACCCCTCCTCCTCTGGCAACCACCGCAATCCACTCAGTTTAATTTCTATCCCCCTGCTTCCTCAAAGCAGCCCACCAATCTCATGTGCCCTTTGGAACGCCTGCTCCATCTGTAACAAGCTAACATCTGTACATGCCCTCTTCATCTCTCATGGCTTTAACATACTCGCCATAACCGAAACCAGGCTTGAAAATTTTGACTCAGCTTCTCCTGCTGCCCTCTCCTATGGTGGCCTCCATTGGACTCACTCCCCCAGACCCAACAGACAGAAAGGAGGTGGACCTCCCTCTCTACTTTTGAGATGCATTGTATTTGTCTGTTTTCTCCCATTTCTCTGAGGATTGCAGCAATTTATCAGCCTCCTGGACCAGTATTGCGCTTTCTTGATGACTTTGCTGCCTGGCTACCCTACTTTCTCTCCTCTGAAATACCCACTATTTTTGGTGACTTCAACATTCCTGTCAATGTTAACAGCCCAGCTACAGCTAAACATCTCGACTTAACCTCATCTTTTGACCTAACCCAATGGACACATACTTCCACTCACTCCAATGGTAATACCCTTGACCTTGTATTCACCCATCTCTGCAAACCTGGCAACCTCACCAACACCCCCTATCCTCTCTCTGATCACAACCTCATTAGTTTCACTGTATCCTTGCCTCCAACCACCCATCCCTCCAAGCAGCAAACAATTACTTGTAGAAACTTTCGCCACTTTAACCCTTCTCTTCTCTATTCTGCTACTGACCACCTATATGACATAATCTCTCCCCTGTCCTGTCCTGACTTGGCCACCTCTGTCTACAACAGTTCACTCTCATCATCACTAGATGCACTTTCTCCTCTAGCCGCACGCAGAATCAGGCCCCGACTGTTACAACCCTGACAAACTGACAACACTAGAAATCTCAGGAGACATCGCCGTGCTCTTGAACGACTGTGGCATAAAACCAAATGCCTGCAAGACTTCACCCTATATAAATCTGCCCTTCTAAAATACATTTCCTGCCTCCATGATGCCAAACAAACCTACTTTGTCTCTTTTATTAATACCTTGACATCCAGTCCCCGTCGGCTCTTCTCAACCTTTAACTCTCTGCTTCATCCCCCAACCCCTCTACCCACTAACTCACTCACTGCCCAAGACATTGCCAATCACTTCAAAGACAAGATTGATGCATTTTGTGAGGACACTTCCACTGTGTGTACATCTTCCCCACCCAACATATCTTGCGTAACAGCACATTCAACACTCTTCTCTTTTGAATTGGCTACTACTGAAGAAGTTACAAAACTTTTCTCAGATGCTCACCTAACCAATTGTCCCTTGGATCCTGTTCCCTCACAACTACTACGGTCACCCTCTTCTTCTATCCTATACTCCTTCACTCACATGTTCAATCTCTCCCTCTCTAGTGGCACCTTCCCCTCCCCTCTAAAACATGCGCAGATCACGCCCATACTTAAAAAGCCCTCACTGGACCCCACCAACCTGAACAACTTATGGCCCATCTCATTGCTCTCATTCACCTCTAAACATCTAGAACGCCTAGTCAACAACTGTCTTAGCTCCTACCTCAGTGAAAATAACCTTCTTGACCCCTTACAGTCTGTCTTTCACTCGCAGCACTCCACGGAAATTGCCTTACTAAAACTCACTAACGATTTACTAACTGCTAAACCCAACAGCCAGTACTCCATACTCCTACTACTTGACCTCTCTGCGGCCTTTGATACTGTTGACCACCCCCCCCTTCTCAATAAACTACATTCCCTTGGCCTCTGAGATTCTGCTCTATCCTGGTTCTCTGCCAATCTATCCTTTAGTGTCACCTACAACTCTGTCTCCTCTTCTCCATTTCTCCTTTCTGTGGGGGTCCCCCAAGTCTCTGTTCTTGGACCCCTTCTCTTCTCTATCTACACCTCCTCCCTTGGTCACTTGATAACCACAACGGCTTCCAATACCACTTATACGCCGATGACACCCAAATCTATCTGCCTACTCCTCACCTCACTCCTTCAGTCTCCCATTACTAACCTACTAACTGACATATCAGCATTGATGTCACACCACTTCCTTAAACTAAATCTCTCTAAAACTGAGCTATTAATATTCCCCCTGCCCGTGCCCCCCTCCATGACTTTTCTTTCAAAATCAACAATGCAACTATCAGTCCCTCCCTATATAAATCCTGTATAATAATAATAATATTACCTAAATTAATAAGACCACACCTGAAATGGAGTACAAATGGCCATAGCAGCCTTTTATTAACAAAACAACTTATTTAAATTAACATTATTTTCACATCAACACCTGAACAAACAAAATCACAGTCCTCAGCCTGTTGGTCGTTTGACAGCACCCAGAATTCCAACCTATTCCACTTATACACTGCGGGACCTTTTACCATAATAGGCCTCCAGCCATGACACACCAGCTCAGAGACAACCCACTACCCACAGTGCAACCATTACCATATTCCAGCTAACTTAGTTAACTGGAATCCACCAGAGGGGCACATACCATCAATGAGTCCCCAACACTTCCATCTCTAAAGTATTTTCTTACACTGTCAAAAGACCAACCACCAACACCGCCCTCAAAAGTGACAACTTACCCTTGAAGGCCCCTCCACACCCGCAATGTCCATTGAATTCCATCCTGTAACCCAAGGGACCATAAATCTATGCCCACAGCAGATAAATGGACACCATCCCCCCTCAGGTACAGTATCTGACTTCAATTCTAAATGTCGGATGACGTGCCCCCATTCTGAATAAAAAATCATCCAACCTCTTTATTGACTTTTATGCGAGTTTTGTTGATTCTGGCAACTGACCTCACCATGCACCAAGTCGTCTGAGCCACCATGTCGGACCACAAGACCATCATATTGGGGAAGGCTGTACAGAGCCGCAGGTAATTGAATTTGATGTCCATAACGAGCTCCCTACTGGAACGAACCCCCAGATCGTTCCCACCGACATGGAGCCCTAGAATGTCAGGTGGCCTGTCAAGGAATGCAAAACGATGCACCTCAGGCACAAGCCTGCTCCACATCATCCCCGGTACCCCTAACCAGCGGACGCACGCCTCCCTCCTGCAAATACCCAGCTGCCTGCCATCTGGCCTAACGTCAGCTCGCCTGGCCCCCCAAAAAACATATGAGTGGCCCATGATCCAGACGAGGCATAGCTGCACTCCATCTGAAAGAAAAGAACAAAACCACTGGATAACAAGATAGCGCCAAGTAGCAGCGTGAAGCTGTGAGCTCCCATCCGTTACCCCAAGCGAATATGCTAGAAGCTGCCAGAAAGCCTAAACTCTCTTAATGAAGCCGATCTATGCTCCTGTTTCAGTATTTACATACTGCTTGATGCCTATCTGACCTGGGCCTCAAGATATCCCTTGGCTACTTGTCCTCCCTTGTCTTTCCTTGTTCCTGGCTGGACTCCCCCCACAGCAGGTCGCACATCAGGTCGGCGTCAGTGAGAGGAGAAGAGGGATCAGAGCTGCCAAGACACCTCTGGATGCCTACCTGTCTCCCTGCCTGTGAGAGAAATTAAGGGACGGGTGTGCTTGCGAGCGGAGGTCAGAGTGGTGGCTGAAGCCGAAGCCAGAGCTGGACGGGAATTGCGAGACACTTGTGGATGTCTATGGATGTCTGTTCATCTCCTGCTGGTGAGAGAGGTTAGGGGGCGGGAGTGCCTGCGAGCAGAGGTCAGAGCGGCGGCTGAAGCCGAAGCTGGACGGGAACCATAGAGAGGCAGTCGGCCTTCCGGCAGCTGCCCAGAGGACCGATTGCCGAGGATTTATTGTAAGAGTTCGGGTTGGATAGAAGAGACGGTCAGAGGGCTTGTAGCGTAGATGGGCCAGTTGAACTGGCAGATTGAAGACTGAAGATCGGGTAGGAATTACTGGTAAAAAAACCCCAAAAAAACACAGAGCTTAAATGTTTTAAGGCGGTGGATGATAAGTTGTAGGACTTTTGTGTGTAAGCAGCAGGGGGTAACCTGTCAGGATATCTCTTATATCTCTGTGGACTGTCTGCACTTGCCCCTCCAGAAGCTTAAAATATATATAATATACTGATTGCATATATTTGCACAGGACCGTTTCTATATCTGCTTTCTATATCTGTTTCGCCAGCTGGTGTCTATCTGCATAGCTATTTACCAGCCAAATAACTATATGCAACGTGATTTGTGTATCTGAAGGTACTTGAATAATAACCTGAATAACAACCACAAATTATCTACATATCCACTTGCATCCCTACTTCCATCCCTGCCTGCATTTCTACCTACATACCTATCCGCATACCCCTGCATATTTTTCTGCACATTGACTTGCATACCTACTCGCATTTTTACCCGCATTTCTACCTGCAAATTCATCCGCATACTCCATCTGTGAATCTGAGTGAAATGCTCATATGATGATCTAATTATTTTGCATATTTAAGTGTAAATCAGTGTGCATAAATGTATGGACTGCTAGCAGCGCTATCTGCACATTTATCTGTGACTGAAAGGGTTAATTACCAACTGGTCCGGTTTTCTATAGGTTTATCTTTGTAGTACAATTACCTGCACTAATCTCTGCATAAGGTGTTTGCATACATGTATGAACTATCTGTATATTTATGCGCAGACCCCTCGGTATAATTATTTGCCCTTTAATCTACAAGAATGGCTAAAATAAGTGAGGTACGGTTTACATACCACTGGCAGTTGTTTACATAAAAAGTATGCAAAATTATTAGTCCCCCCCTTTTTAAAAAAAAAGAATCTGCGCAGTGGCCTGCATGACCTGGCAATAAGTTTATTTGCAAGATAGTGAATATGCAGAGGGAATAAAAATAAGAGATGAAGTTCCACTTAGAACGCATGATTAAAGGACAACTGGATACTACTAGAATGGACATACAGAATGTATTACAAAGGGTAGAAGAATCCGAAGTACATTTAGATGAACATAAAACAGAGATTATGGATTTGTGGGAGAGGGCTGAGCTGGATTGGCTAGAAATGAGAAATATTCGATACAGGCTTGAAGATCAAGAAAACCGAAAAAGACGGAATAACTTAAGGATTCGCGGACTACCAGAGTCCATAAAAAATACTGACCTAGAAAAAACGGTTCACGAGGTGTTCAATAAAATATTGAAAAAAGAAGCAATATCTCCTATACGCTTTGAAAGAGTTCACAGAATACAAAAAAAACTACGTCATCAACAGATACTGCGAGAGATAGCGAGATTCTCTCACTACGAAATAAAAAAGTTTCGTATGGCATGAGAAGTGCTGCACCGATCGAATGCAACGGAACCAAGATACTTATCTTCACAGATTTATCATAAGAGACTCTGGCCCGAAGGAGGGCTTTGAAACCCCTGATAAATCAGTTATAAGCAAAAAATATTTCTCTTAAATAGGGTTTCCTAGCATGTTTGGTAGCAAAAAATCAAGGTGCCTCAGCTACATTGCGATTTCCAGAGGACTTGAAAGAATTTTGTAGCAAATTAGATTTGCCAATTATTAATTTGAGAAAAAAAGGGGGGGTTGAATCGCGCTAAAACAGATTGGTGATCATACACATCATCACCAAACCAAATATTTAGAACTAAGTGAAGAGTTCCCCTTTAGTGTATACATAATATACAAAACACATGTCAAATGAATAATCAATCCAAAAATAAAATGTTCAAAGTGATAATAAAAAGTCCATGTATAAAAAATAAATCACCCAAGTGATATAAAAGTATTTTAAAAATGTTCCAAAAAACATCAATTTTTGCTGTGAGAAGAAAAAAACGTGCTTGCTCCACCACCGTGAAATCAGACTGGCTGCTTACCAGAAACTCATGATCCCCCGTTACAGAGGATCAGAGAAAGCTGTTTGTTAATACTGCTTCGAACCATGACCAATGGATCAGAGACCTTATACCGAGATGGGACATCAAAGACTGCAGGGCCAGGATAAAGGTGTTCACACTGACAGGCACTCAGACATCAGCCCACAACATTGCAGATATAGTCATAGAAGGAAAAAAAGGCTCCATATAGTGTAAAATCATTGACTTTATTGGATAAGTAAAAGGTTAAACTCACATGTTAGTAGACAATAGTAGGCATGTAGTGTAGTCTGGAGCGCCGGCCGGAAGCTCACAGACAGCCCGTCCTACTGGAAACAACAGCAGCAATGGGAGGTGACGAGAACACATCGCTCTGCCCTACGCTGCGTTTTGTGATAGAGTCACATCATCCAGGGGCACGCATTCTCGGAATCAAGCAGAAGGAGCCGCACTGGCTCGTTGTACGTCACCACATTCCCACGTTCGTAATTGTTGGCCAACATTTGTGTGATCGTGTGTATGCAAGACAAGTTGGAGCCAACATCCTTCAAACAAAAATCCATGGTTTTGTTTGATGGAAAGTCTGATCGTGTGTACGGGGCATTAGACTGTTACTGCAGAAATTTGTATGGAATAATAGAGGCAATTGCATTGCCTATAAAATAATGAGTAGACCAAAAGAGAAGGGGGGTGTATTCCTTCTAGATCTTGAAAAATACCAAGCGGCAACAGTACTGTGGAGAATTATGAACTGGATTCATGGCTCTCTGCATAAAAAATGGGTGTCACTGGAGGAAAATTTGAGTAAATCTGCGTTGGGCCAGATTATCTGGATCCCAAAGCAACACAGAGGTCTCTCTAGAGAAATGGCTCCAATCACTATAGAAACATTAAGAGCATGGGATACGCTAATTAAAAGTATATCTTGGTAGCATAATAATCCCCTGATGCCCCTGACAGGTATTAATTATTTTCCGCCAAACTGTATTTCAAATGGACCCTCTCAGATCATCTAAGGCTAAAAGATGTTCTAAAAGGAAATGTCCTTTGTTCATTATTGGAATTGCGAGAGAGATATGGTACAACACCATGGGATGTGTGGAGATACAGACAACTTCAACATTTTGTAGAGTCTCTACCAAAACCCCTTTGCTCGGCCAGCAGGACAAACTCATGGGGAAGACTAGTTGACCAGGGGGGAATAAATAGACAGGGGATTTCTAGTATATACAAGATGTTGATTATGCCCCTAGATGTCGGGTCCATGTGTCCTTTGGAGAGTTGGGAAATAGAATTGAACCAGCTATTGCCTGAAATAATGAAAAGTAAAGTTCTGGATTATATTCACTCCACTTCAACGGACACAGGGACAAAATAAATGAATTATAAACTACTAATTAAATACTAATAAAGTACTATGTTCCATCAAAATTGAATAAAATGAACCCCGATATATCGCCTCTATGTTGGAGGGAATGCAGGGAGGTTGGAACCCATGCACATATATGGTGACAGTGCTATCTGATCTAGCCATATTGGATGGAAGTATTAGATCTGATTAAGAAGATCAGTGGGAATAGAATTGGATTTGACCCCTGGCAATGCTTGTTCCATGC
Organism: Lithobates clamitans; assembly: GCA_037952925.1. Taxonomy (NCBI): domain Eukaryota; kingdom Metazoa; phylum Chordata; class Amphibia; order Anura; family Ranidae; genus Lithobates; species Lithobates clamitans. The sequence continues at coordinate 1,025,455 of JBBGZY010000917.1, forward strand.
GATGGAAGTTCCTAGGAAGAAATATAAAGCAGCAATTACCCCATTCTTGTTGAAGGCAGCGAAGGCATTAATCCTGAAACAATGTAAGTCAAAGAAAATACTGATGATAAAGGATTGGCTTAGGGAGTTAGATAAAACTAGGCTTATGGAAGAAGTAATACACTCGCAAAATGATTCCCGAAACAATATTCGTTAGTACTTGGAAGAGTTGGTTGGAATTTAAACAATCCCTGGTTTATGTGAGTTATATGGGGAATGAGGGTAGCATTTAGAGGCCCCCTGCCCCCCCCCCCTGACACAGGAAGGATATGCACGATTTGTAGGGGAGATTGTAATAGTGGTAGAGAGATGAGACTCTCTCCTCCTCATAAATAAATAAAAAGGGTAGGGAAAAGTCACAGACTCACTTATATAAAAAGTTTTTTTTAAGAGTATTTAACATTGTAGGTAGGAGGTAGGGATATTATTCACCAATATACAATTGGGAAAGTATACAATTGGGTAAAGAGATTGAGGGTAGGGGGATCGGTTTGTTCACGGTCTTGAATAAAAGTGTGTGTGGGTGGAGTGGGGTGGGGGGGGGTAGTGCTTCTTGCTGTTGCGGGTTGTGGGGGTGGGTTTTTTTTTGAACTTTGAAAAATGTGGTCTTTTGAGAGTAGTGTGCTATGGGATAGATCCATTTTTGTGTTTTTGTGTTTTTTATGAATGTTTTGTATACTTGTATTTGAAATTATGTGGAATGTTTTATATGTGTATGACAACTTAATAAAAAATAACAAAACTGAATATTCACCCAACATGAAAAGAAACCACAATATACACCTGCCTTCCATGGGACCCCCCCCCCCAGATTACCAATGATCAATCAGCCAACAAATGTGGGCGAATGTAGGTACGGAATCTCCTGGAGTCCCATCTACCAATCCAATTAACAGCTGCCTTATCCAGCCCACACCGAGCGGCCTCTGTGGCCGCCCGATACAGAAGGAGTGCAAGGCATACTGTTTTTCCTCCAAACCCGCTGCCCGAAGGCCCTTCCTGAAAATGGCTATGAACTAAAACTTGGACAATGGAGACCCATCCCCATGTATCAGAAATGGCCCATCCATGACTGGGCTCATCTCTAAAAACTTCTGTACCACCCTCACCAGGCACACACGGGAAACCTGGCAGAGTAAAAGCAGTTGCACCCATGCCCCCTTGCCCGCCTGGTTTGTCTTAGACCTGTGCAGCAAGACTTGCAACCTGTCCCCACTACAAAGCACATTCTGCACCAATATTCCCCTCTGGGACCTTCTTAGATGGACTGACCAGCTCGCTAATTTGAAATGCCCCAAAAAATGCCAGGGAAACCGCCACCTTGAATAAGCCAACCTCATACCCGGATAAACATAATAAGCCCAGCCCCACAAAAATGGCCTGTAAATTACCAAAGGACATGGGCCGCCTAGCATCCCTGCACTTATGTGACTTTCGATATCCTTTTACCGCCTGATGAATCCAAAAATCTTTTGTAAAATCCACTCAGCCCTGCAACTTAAAGAAAAAATATTTAGTAAAATCCACCCAGCCCTGCAACTTAAAGAAAAACGCCAAGCCCGTCAGTTTCCGCTCAGTGGCAGACATCGACGCATCTTGCTCCATGTTCCTAGAAATGAAGTACAGGACCATCAGCCGTACCTCCAAATCTCCCTGCTCCACCCCAGCTAAACACAACATCTCCAACAATTCCCGTCCACGTGGCCACACTCACCAACTTTCTGATGGCTTCAAGGGAATCTTCTACAGCCACCCGGATCAAGGGACCCACCTTTGCTCGGCCGCTGGTGCCAGTTTCCGGAATCTGTCCTACTGAAACCGAGACAAGGAGTCGGCTAAAGTATTGTCTACCCTGGGAGGTGTGCACCATACAGAAAAATGTTCAATTGAATGCAGCGTAGCACCATATGGCGCAACAGCCGTATGATAGGTTGTGACTACACTGAGATGCGATTAATGACTTGAACCACTCCCATGTTCAAATGAATTTTCTAGTTTCAAAATGACTCACCCCATATTTCCATAGCCAGTACTACTGGAAGAACCTCCAGGAGCACCATGTTACTAAGAAAACCCGCGTCTACCCAGCAACGCGGCCAAGGTCCTGCACTCCAATGACCCTGGTAGAAGGCCCCATAACCTGATAACCCTGCTGCATCCGTAAAAAGCTCCAAGTCAAAGTTACTCACCGGACCAGACATCCATACCAATCTTCCATTATAGTGTTCCAGAAATGTGTACCACACCCTCAAATCCTCCCGATGCTCCCGATTGAGATGTATAAAATGGGTAAGGGACTTAACCCCTGCTGTGGCAGCTGACAGCCGTCGGCAAAAAACCCTGCCCATGGGAATAATGCGACATGCAAAATTAATCTTACCCAACAGGGATTGCAGCTTCCGCAGCTGGATCTTGTGTAGTCCCAATATCCCACAGATCTACATCTTGAGTGCCACCAATTTATCCTCTGGCAACTGACAATCCATGGCGTCCAAGTCAAGAACTATGCCTTAGAAAGAAACTTAGCATGGTAGTTGGGCAGCCAATGGAATACTGAATCTACCCGCAATGTGCTGCAACGTGGACAAAAGTATCGCACACACACCTTAGAAGAAGGCGGCCCCACGCAAAGGAAATCATCCAAATAATGTATGACAGAATTCACCCCCGATACATCCCAGACCACCCATTCAACAAAGGAACTGAACTTCTCGAATAGAGCGCAGGAAACCGAGCAGTCCATAGGCAAGCAGCGATCCATGTAAAATTCATCCTGTCAACAGCACCCCAGCAGGTGGAAACTGTCCGGGTGGAAAGGGAGCAAACGAAAACCGGATTTCCGTAACGGCGACCCCAGCCAACCAATGCGTCAAAAGAAGTGTACAAAACTGTACACGCTTCCAGGTCCATGGCGTCATTGACCGAACCTTCCTTCAGGAAAGACAGGTGGTGGATAAGGCGAAATTTGTGCGGTTCCTTCTTAAGGACCACCCCCAGCACCGAGATCACCAAGTCCGGGCAGAGGCTTAACCGTGAAAGACCCTCCCATGCGACCCAGTTTGTCAGAGACCTCCCCAGGATGCTGTAATGCGGAACGCAAGTTCTGCGCCATAGGCGGCACTGCAATCAATGAACATGGGTTCCTAAAGCCCTCCAAGAAACCCTCCCTCAGCAGCTGCGCAGCTTCTCAATCCGGATATCTATTTAGGAAAGGTTAAATCCTTTCCCCCCTCACTGACATCTTCCCTCTTGTTTGCAGACTCTCTAGATTGGCCCTTACCTTTTTTAAAACAATAGGACACGGGATGAGCACCTCCGCACCTGGAGCACTCGTGTTTAAACCGGCAGGAACCTCCAAATTTACAAGATCCCTCGTTGGTACCCCATTTCTTAGCGGCCGGTTGTCCTGGGGAAGCTGAACCACCGACTCCTCCTGGAAAAAACTGATTCGGTGCCTGCGCCAAGGACATAAGCCGCATCCAGAGGCTGATGTCCTCGTGGTCACACCGCAGGGACTGACATATGGCCCTATGCTGACAAAACTGTTCATCGTAACGCAGCCAAGCAGATACCCCGTAGACTCTATGAGCCTCTCCGACAGCATCCATGTAACAAAAGATTGCTGAACAGTGTTCAGGGTTCTTCTCCCCTATGATGCTTGCCATAATGGCACAGGCCTGCAGCCAATTGGCGAAAGTCCTCGGGATCAATTTGTACCACCGCCTTTCCTCATCCTCCTTCATGTCATCGGGCTTAACCCTATCCAGGTAAAATTTTTCTAGAGGCAGCAGGGAGAAGATCTCTATGTACTCACCCTTGCAAACCTTATCCAGACGTCCTGTTTAAAGTGTGCCCTCAACGGCTCTTCAAAACACACATAAACCTCACATTTTGCTGCATCGGCAATCTGCACAGCATCCACCTTTCCCAGGACATCCTGCAACGATCCGGCCTTATCCCCTGACTCCGCAACAGCAGCCCCCTGCGCTGGGGGAGATACTATGGGCCCCATGGTATAAGGAGCAACCGCCATACCCGGGGGGGTACCACACTTGGCCCTGTACATGCCCTGCCCGCAACTTCTCCGCTACCCAACTGGATCCACGGGTACACCTGCGGGGTTGTCCCCATGTTTCCCCCGGCGAAGCACTGTACTAAGTCCCACAGCCCCCCAACAAAAAGTTGCACGTCTGTACTGGACGTGGCAGGTGGAACACCCACCACCTGCGTGCCGTACACAGAGCCCGCCGCTACCCCCAGCGTAGCTCCACCCGCTACAGCTGCACTCCCATTCACTACCCCAACAAGCCTCCCAAGACATTAACAGAACTGGTAAATAAGTTAGCAGACTTACAAGGCTGACCAGGGATGCCCCCAACAGCCGCCGCTCCAGAATCCCCCGGTGCAGGCTGGCTCCGCGATTCCTCCTCCTCTGAGCAAGACAGCTCACCCTCTGACTGCCCCTTTGGCATTTGTAGTTCATCAACTTGAAGCATCTCAGGCGGGGAGGGCCTGGCTGCCATGGATCTGCTCCATATTTTGCTCCGTCTCCAAGCACCGGATCCGCCCATTAAAGTGTTGCTATGACCACCCACACGTCCAGGACACCGGGCCACGGTCTCCGCTTTGTTGCCACACTTCCCCCTTCTCTCTCCTGGCAGGTGTCAGAGCGGACACACCGGAGCCGCTAGCCGCATCAGGTAACGGCCCGGCGGCAGTGACATTGCCTGTCCCTCACCGAGACTCCCCCATTCCCGAGACATCAGAGGGGGAGGAGTCTGCAGGCTCCGGACAGTGGAGGCCGAGCTCGGCCTCCAACGAGGATTCTGTCCAGGCCCGCCATCCACGGAAGCCGGTGGTTGCTTCGCCAGTGGGCCTTACGGGTACCGTGCGGGGCTCCTACCATGGCGCAAAGCTCAGGGGGAGGATCCGTTGGAAAAACGCTCTGGCAACCTAGACCACCGAGCGTGTGGGATGTCTCGCCCCCCCCCCCCGGGACCCAGATGCCTGGTCCTCCAACAGGGCTGACACCTGGCTTTGCAGCCACTCAGACCCCTTGGATGCTGCAGTCGCCTGCAGCTGGGCCAGGATCCTGTCCAAGTCGGCCATATTATTTGTAGCTGTGACCAGCAGCAGTGTGGAAACTGCCTGCTTTGTCACCTGTCCCTCCACTGATGCCTGGGAGACCCCGCCTCCACCTTAAATCAACTAAAAAAACCTTCCCCATCCTGTTGCTCCCCGGCCAATCCTACCTCTCCCCTTCTCTCCACCTACACTTCCTTATCCGAAGGCTCTGGATCAGTAAATAAAAACACTGTCTATTCAAAAAACATATCCAAACTTACACTGGGGTTTAGGAGAAGCAACTCCCAGGAAAGGGTGATAAACAACTAGAACATCAGAAAGCCACAAGGTACCAAAGATCACTGAGCCGAATGGAAGCAAGCCAGGCCGCCATGTACCATGCTGCTGTCAGCATCAGTCTGAGCTCTCTCCATATTTCTGTGCTGCAAGCCAAAACCGCAGCGAATAGTGGGTGGGCATATAAGTTTCAAGTATTCACAGTCAAAGTAGATACAACATCAAGAAAGCTCCACAGTTCCTAATTTGTCATATTAAAGAACTAGCAGGCCAACCTACTTCAGTCAAGGGGCAACTTGCCTTTACAGCTGCAAGAAGATGACTAATCTAGGCCAAGGTACAAACCTAATACAGTCCTGTTGTTTCCTTACCTCCTTTTCTGAGTACATGTAAGCGGGGGTAGAGTGTAGCGTTGTAACAGAGGGAATCACACGTACTGACTTTCTAAACCAGGCAACGTTTATTACCAGAGAGATGGTAGTAGAAAAAGTATTTACAGCAGTAAGGCACGTAGTTTCACTCCAAGCATGGAGGCACAGATACACAGCACAGTCAGTTCTGATGTAAGCGGTAATTGTATTCGTCAGCACTATAGGCACTTTCCACTGACTAACACAGTATAAACCTAAGCACACGGTGCGTATCTGTAGAGGCTGCTTTTCACACACATTACCCGGTACAACGGTATTCCTTCAGCAGGTGGATGTAGGTATCTGATTCGGTTGTCCCTCCCACACAGCGGGGACACCGGATTTATTACCCGCAATGGGGAGTCTTTCATCCGACGAGGATTGCTGATACAGGACTCCGTAGGAACCCTGAGCTATCCCTCACAGGCCGGAACACTCTCCCTATCTTCTCCTAACTCTCCCTGACAAGTGGGTTCTCTCTCCCTGTCTATGCACACACATGAACTGAACTAAACGTGGCTGGGCTTTCCTATATAAAGTATCCACCCAAAAATGGCCGACCCAATCTCCCGAGATTTACTTGTCCTATCAAGACACCAGGCTTCCAAAATGGTGCTGGAGACAATATAGAGGCCAAACAGCTCTGAACATATGTACACATAAACATATCAAATAGGCTGGAAAATGAGAATATACACTTGCTAACCCACTACCTCTTGCAGCAACTAGGTTGCCCTGCACTACAGCTGCCTACATCCCCCCCACCTTTAAGAATTGCAATCCCTTGCATGCACCTAGGGAGAGGTAATTAACACAGTGCAATAATATAGCAATCAAGAAAACAAGCAATACATAACAGTTCAAGTCACATATAGTCAGATCGTCACATAGTCAGATAGTCACATAGTCAGAATACTTGACAGGTTTCAGTCCCCTGGTAATAGGCTTGGGCAAGCGAGGCTCCGGGTCTTCCAAATGTCTATCTCCCTCTGATGCAACAGGATTGGTAGGTGCTATTTCTTCCACAAGAGGCTCATCCTCCTCCAGAGTGGGGGCACTGTGCACATCTGGCTCCTTCACAGATAAGTCCCATTCAGTAGCAGCAGCCTTGTTCTCTGTATTTCCCCCAGCTAGGGATAAGGTCTCTACCACCGGCAGAGGGGGCAGGTACCAGGTTGTACAGTCACTGTTGAGGACATCCTGGCTGTTGTCCCATCTAGCAGATGGGGGAAAGACAGGAATAGGATTATCCATTCATGAATCAGCACTGAACACACAGGGATGAAGGAGATTATGATGCAGTATCTTATGAGGTCCATTCGGCTTCTCTGAAACCAGATCATACACAGGCCGCCCAGGGAAAGGTTGTTGCTTGACTCAATATGGACAGGGCTCCCACCTGGGCTCCAACTTGCTTCCCCTCAGGTGTTTAGGATTCATCACCAAATGGCCACAACACCCAAACATCAGAAAATGGGGAGCATAACCAGTGGCTCGATGCACAGTCTGATTGTAAGCCCAAACAACATCTCCTACATACTGCGGCCAACGTTCTCAATGCTCTTGCTCTAATGTGTGAATCAATCCCAATAATGTGTGATTAAAGCGTTCACAGGCCCCATTTCCCTGGGGGTGGTAAGGAGTAATATTAGACTTCCAAATACCACTAAGACGACACAGTTCAGAAAACACCCTAGCCTCAAAGTTCGGCCCTTGGTTGGACAGAATCCGTTTGGGGCACCCGTAGGGCTGGACTACATGGGTCCAGAACAGTTTAGCCGTGGTGGCGGCAGTCTGATCTTTAGTTGGTACCACGATGACGAACTTAGAAAAGTGGTCCACAAACACCAAGGCATAGCGATACTCTGAAGAGGTGTCAGCCACTGTCGGCGAGAGCCTCCTTCGCACTCGCGAATCTCTTTTCCGATTCCTGTCCCAATATCTCATGAGCTGATCAATGTCAGGATCTTGCTGCTGGAGTCGCAGCCACTCTCGAGGAGTATGAATCTCTGGCCCTCTTGGCGTAACTTGGTTGCTCTGCAGAGCCGTTGAAGCCAGTTGCTCTTGCCGGTGGATCCCGGAGGGAAGAGACGTCCTGGCTTGTAGTGAATGGTATAGTTGAACTGGGCTAGTCGGGCCACCCAACGTTGCTACAAGGCCCCCAGTTTAGCAGTCGCTAGATAGGCAAGAGGATTGTTGTATGTCCACGTGATCACTTAATAAGTACTCAGCAAACTTTTTAGTGATGGCCCAGACTACCGCTAACAACTCAAGTTTAAAGGAACTGTAGTTGGTTGGGTTACGTTCAGTAGGGCGTAAACTCCGACTTGCATACACATACATACATGCTCCATCCCATCTTGTTCTTGAGCCAGCGCAGTCCCCAATCCTTGGAGACTGGCATCGGTGTACACCCAGAAGAGTTTATGATAGTCAGTGTAAGCCAGTATGGGAGTGGAAATCAGCTCCACCTTGAGGGCCTCCAGTGTCTCACTTCGTGCTGCCCCCCAACTGGCAGTAATGCTGGGGGAAGATTTTCCTTTTTGATGGGCTGGTTGCCCGCACAACAACTGGGTCAAAGGGGCTGCGATAGTAGCAAAATTTCGGAATGAATCTGCGGTAGTAACCCACAAGCCCCAAGAAAGAGCGAAGCTCTTTTACTGTTTTAGGGATTGTCCATGTCCGTACAGCCTGAATTTTGTCGGGATCGGGGGACACCCCTTTTGCCTTGACCACATGCCCCAAATACTGGATTTTTGTTTTCATAAGATGACATTTTTCCGGTTTGAGCTGAAGGCCATACTGGGCTAGCCGCTGGAGGACTTGATGCAGATGTAGCAAATGATCCTCGAACATTCTGGAAAAGAAGATGATGTCATCTAAGTAAATCAGGGCAGATTCAAAGTTCAAGTCTCCCAAGCAACATTCCATTAGCCTTTGGAACGTACTGGGGGCATTAGTCAAGCCAAAGGGCATCCAATTAAACTTGTATAGTCCCAGAGGGGTGATAAAGGCCGTTTTTTCATGATCTTCCTCTTTTACCGGGACCTGCCAATATCCGCTGGCCTAATCTAGCGTGGAGAAGTACTGGGCCTGTCCCAAGGCCATTATGGATTCTTCAACCCGGGGCAAAGGGTAAGTATCCCGATGGGTACAAGCATTCAATCTGCGATAAACGTAAGTTGCCATCCTTTTTCAGCACAAGAACTATGGGCGCTTCCCAGGGACTATGACCCTCTCGAATCACCCCCCCCCCCCTTGCAGCATGCCGCGTAATAAGTCTTTGACCTCTTGGCAAAGAGCTGGGGTTATATTTTGATACCTTTCCCGAATAGGAGCCGTGTCTCCAGTGTGGATAGAATGATCCAAAGCATTAGTACAGCCGTAGTCTTCAGGGCCTTGAGAGAATGCCATCAAATGTCTGTGAACTAGTTGCTGGAGCTTGTTGCTTTGTTCCGGGGTCATCTCCTGCACCGGTAGTGCCAGTTCCGTTCATGGATCAGGTAGAGCCGTCTGCAAAGCAGCACAGGCGGCCTCCACCCCAGAGCAAGGATCAGTAATACAGCTTTTGGGTACTGTATACATATCTGCAATGGCCACGTCCGTGGGCACTTGTATCGGGATGGACCCCAAGTTAACCAGTTGCACCAACACTTGTTCCTGCCGATCAACAGAGTTGTAATCTGCCTCTTTCACATCACCCCCACCAACTGTAGTGTTCTCTGCCCCCCCATGGCAGTGTCCTCTGCCCCTTCACATCACCATCCGTATTGTCCCCTTCCCCTCTGCCCCCCCCCCACAGCAGTGTCTTTTGCCCCCCCCCCACAGTAGTGTCTTGTATCCCCCCAAAAGCAAGGACTCCTGACCCCCATAGCTGTTTCCTGTGCCCCCCACAGTAGTGTCCTCTGCCTCCCCCATTAGTGTTCTTTGCCCCCTGCAGATCATCCCCTCCATACAAACACACAGCAGTGTGTAGGTAGGACTCACTAAGGGTGTATAGCAGAGAGTGGGAGGCAGCACAGTACTGGACGGAGGCCAGGAGTGGGAGCTGCTGGAGTTAACTTTTCATATTAACAAGCTGGTGATTGGTTGCCAGGACCACCCAGAGTCCTAGCAACCAATCACCTGCTGGTTAGCTTAAAAGGTTGACCAAAGCTGCTCCCGCTCCGGCCCTCTGTCCAGGACTGTGCTGCCTCCCGCTCTCCATTCCGCAGTGAAGATGAGAGCAGTGGAGGCTGAGGGAAAGGACTGACAAAGCAGGAACATGTTCACGATCTACCCGTCGGCTGCCCACGGTCCTCGGGTAGATCACGATAGACGGGTTGCCAAACCCACTTTAAATAGTGTGCAGAGGGTAGGGCCAGCAGCCTCTCACCGACACATAGGATAATGAACTGTTTCACCCCACTCTCTGTCCAGCGCACAGCACATCTACCTGCTATGATGTTGTTACTGGCGACTATGCCAGATTTGATAGTGGTGTTCCCACAGACCAAAAGATGTCAGAGACTCTACTTTCGTGTGTCCCCGACACTGTAGTAAATTATCCTATCAGAAGCCTACTGCATGGTGTCAATAATATCCTCCCAATGACTGCCTCAAGCCCTGGAACAGTCTTTCCTTTTCCCCCTCTGCAGAGCTCTGGTGATGCTGGGATCTGTAAAACTCTCTATAGCACCAGGTACATTCTTTCTGGGGACTTCATCTGCTACAAGTCCTGGCATACCTCCCAACATTTTAAATTGGGAACGACGGACACCTATTAGCAAAATTATGTAGGCATAGGCCCCCCCCCGCCATGCCGCCTTAACCTTTTCACTGCCAGGTCTGTATGTTGTAGGTCCTGACAGCAGGGTGTTTAACATACAATCCGGTGGCTGCAGCCACCGAGATTGTGTGTAAAACTGACAGGCAGACTTCTGTCTGTCAGGTGAAAGAGTCCTGGAGCCATACAGCAGAGCTATAGGTGCAGGGACAGCATGACAGTGCTGGGCAGCACAGTTGCCGTTTTAAGGTAGTTTCCCCTTTTAGAAAAGGGGAGGGGGAGTTAGCCTTGTGGAGGAAAAAGTAGGAGAGAGGGGAAGTGACATCAGTCACAGAACAGGGGAGGAAGAGATTCCCACCCTCCCGCCCTATTTGATACACTTGGGATGAAGGGTTGGTGGTTTAGCATTGGCTGTGTTTGTGTCGCTGGAATTTGAGCGACAATGGTTACATGTCTGGAACATGTTGTACCCATCCATGGGATGGGAGTTATTTATGGTACCCATTCATTTGATGGGAGTTATTTGTACCCATCCATGGAAGGATGGGAGGTTGAATTCAGGTTTTTCAAGTTATGATGGGGTAACCTGGAAGGGGTTAAAGGTTAGGTCACTGGGAACGTTTTGGGTAATGTCTCCGAGTCAGGGGGTTGCCGACTGGAGGCCAAAAGGGGAAGAGGTTGTTTACAGTGACCAAGGGTAGGATTGTTTCTCTATATTACCCCTTAAAAAGGTTTACTAAAATTTATGGTTATTTATTGTTATTTATGTTAATTTATAGTTGTTAATAAATAGGCCATAAAGGCCATTTACTCCAAGAACCGGGTCGTGTCATTTATAAGGTAAAGCTTAAGGATAGAATTGGGGTAATAGGGACCCAGCTAACTGGGCTTAAGTCCTACAAATGTCATGCATTCAAACAGCTGTGCTGCTGCCCGATTACCTCCACATACCCCGAAACCGGCGCCTCCCCTGTGCATGCGCACCCGCCATGTATTCCGGCCTCTGCTTACCTATCTGCGGGCCCGGGACCGACATGTCGGGTGCCAGCGGGTGGAGGGGAAGGAGAAGAGCAGACACACATCCACTATCCTCCCCTTCTTGCTGTGACTCAGAAAGCGAGGTCTAAGACGTAACTTCTGGGTCAGCCTCTTAGTGTCCCCGGCTAGCATAGCTGGGAAGGGATACATTTAGTGGAGTCCAGAGAAGACATGCAGGGTCTTTTAGAGAACCTGTCACCGAAAAATCATCACATAGAAAGTTAAGCAAAAAAATATATGTTTTTTTGCAAGGGAACAAAGTTACACCCAAGCACATAAAATCCCCCCCTCTAAATTTTTTTGGAGGCCCCCACCCCACATATACGCATGTACGAATGTAAACGCATGCGTTGTGGGCACACAGTGGCGTCACTAGGGTTAGTGTTACCTGGTGAGGTAAAACATGGTGTCACTCCCCCCTCCACCAACTATAATCACCCCCCCTCCTTCAGTAGAACCCCCTCCACTAAGTACTGTCCCTCCCTTCATCAGCAGAGACCCCCTTCACCAATTATAGTCCTCTCTTAGTACAGACCCCCCCCTCACTAAGTATAGACCCCCTCCATCAGTACAGACCCCTCTCCAAGTATAGTCCCCCCTCAGTACAGACCTCCCTCAGTACAGACCCTTTCTCTACTAAGAATAAACCCCTCCCTCAGTATAGACCCTCCTGCATCAGTACAGACCCCTCAGTACAAACCACTCCCCTCCATTAGTAAAGACTCCCCAGGACAAACCACCCCCTCCATTAGAACAGACCTCCGGACTAAGCACCCCTCTCCATTAGTACAGACAAAGGCATCCCCTCAATTAGTACAGACCCCCCCAGGACAAACCCCCCTCCATAAGTAAAGACCCCCCAGGACAAAGCACCCCCCTCCATTAGTACAGACCCACCCAGGACAAACCACCCCCTCCATTAATACAGAACCCCCCCGGACAAAGCACCCACTCCATTAGTACAGACCCACCCAGGACAAACCACCCCCCTCCATTAGTGCAGACCCTCAGGACAAACCACCCCCCTCCATTTAAAATAGCTGTGTCGACCAGCAAAAACCAACTTCATCATCAAGCCCCTCCCCCCACCTGTCACAACACCACGGAGGACATCCCCCCATCGCAAGCTCATACCCCCCCATCGCAAGCCCATACCCCCCTGCCCGTTACCGCACCAGCTCGGGTAGCTCAGGTACATGTGAACAACCGGACGGCAGCTGGAGAGGAGAAGACAGTGTGTAGCCGCGCTGCCCGGGTGGAGAATAGATCGTGACAGGCTCAGGCAGCAGCGCAGGAGTGAGATACAGAGAGGAGGAAAACACAGGCCAGGCGCAGCGGTGGCGCTGGAGGTGGGTTTCCGACTGAAAAGAAAACTGCAAAAGGGAGCCAGGGCTTTTGTCACCCTCTGGATGGTGTCACCACTGTAGTGGGTGGCACCCGGGGGGTAACCACACCCTTGCACACCCCTAGCGCACCACCCCTTAACCACACCCTCGCACACCACTAAACTGATGACTTATAGGGGGCTTTTGAAGAGACGCCTATAGAAAATGGGTGAGGTTTGCCGCCATTTGACGGGCACACACAAATTTAGGGTTTGACATGTTGGGTATCTATTTACTCGGTGCAACCTCATATTTTGTATTTTACAAAAAATGTGGGTAGTTTATTGGGTTTGTTTGCCCTAAAATTCACTTTCACACTCAGCGTGTTTTTTACTGAAATTTTGCATTTCCTAGACCTTTGCCGTAATATCAAATGACATGAAAAATTGAAAAGGCCATTATTTTATTCTACAAGGTGTTTGCTTTCAGAAAATATATAATGTTTGGGGGTTTTATGTAATCTTCAGGCCTAAAAAGATTTTTTAAACATGTGTGCAAAAAATGAAGAACTGTCTGGCAGCGAAAAAGTTGAAGGAGAATTAAACAAAAAAAATATTAGTTTAACTCACAAGTGCTTTTTTTTACCTCTACTATTCCATTATATTGGTTTTGAAATTTACAAATGCAGCAATTAGAATTTGGATGAAAGGTTTAGCACTGTGCAGAGCCGGTACAAGGGGTGGGCGAGAGGGTCGAGTGCCCTAGGCGGAGTGTGAGAGGGGGCGGGTTCAGGGTCCTCTTCAGGGCAAAAGCAGCTGCCCCTGAAGCCCGCACTGCCTTAGAACAGTTCTGCCGGTGTAGCGGTCACGAACACAGCTGTGCCGTCCTCCCCGTTTGCTCTCCCGGTCGGGTTAAGACAGGCGGCCACACTGACAGCGGAGGAGAACAGCTGCAGGCTGTGCGTGTAAGTGCCGACTCGTCCTGATTCTCCCTCTGTCAGGAGCTGCAGGATCGGAGTGGCTGGTCTGTGACCAGGAGTGAGGCAGAGCGGTCGTCCGTGCTCCCCCGTCCAGTCACCTCCCCTCAGACTTCTACAGCACAGAACAGAGTGAAGTGTTCTGGCTATATGGTACAGATCTGAGACTGCACTGAGACTGTGTGTTGGAAAAAGAGCGCACACAAATACCAGAAAGGTGCAGTGTCGTGGAGTGAGAATGAGAACTGTGAGAAGGAGGGGGAGGAATTTGTGAAAAGAGGTGAGAACCCTTTAAAGGGAGGATTACAATGCTGGCTGTGGACGGAGGTGGGGGGGTATACAGAGGGGGTTGTGGAAGGGGGGTATACAGAGGTGGCTATAGAAGGGGGATATACAGAGGTGGCTATAGAAGGGGGGTATACAGAGATGTAGAAGGGGGGTATACAGAGGTGGCTGTCCAAGGGGGGTATACAGAGGTGGTTATAGAAGGGGGGTATACAGAGATGTAGAAGGGGGGGTATACAGAGGTGGCTGTGGAAGGGGGTATACAGAGGTGGCTATAGAAGGGGGGGTACAGAGGTGGCTGTGGAAGGGGGGTATACAGAGGTGGCTATAGAAGGGGGGTATAGAGGTGGCTGTGGAAGGGCGGTATACAGAGGTGGCTATAGAAGGGGGGGTACAGAGGTGGCTATAGAAGGGGGGGTACAGAGGTGGCTGCGGAAGGAGGGTATACAGAGGTGGCTATAGAAGGGGGGGTACAGAGGTGGCTGCGGAAGGGCGGTATACAGAGGTGGCTATAGAAGGGGGGGTACAGAGGTGGCTATAGAAGGGGGGGTACAGAGGTGGCTGTGGAAGGGGGGTATACAGAGGTGGCTATAGAAGGGGGGTATAGAGGTGGCTGTGGAAGGGGGTATACAGAGGTGGCTGTGGATGGGGGTATACAGAGGGGGCTGTGGATGGGGGTATACAGAGGTGGCTATAGAAGGGGGGTATACAGAGGTGGCTGTGGAAGGGGGTATACAGAGGTGGCTGTGGAAGGGGGGTATACAGAGGTGGTTATAGAAGGGGGGTATACAGAGGTGGTTATAGAAGGGGGGTATACAGAGGTGGCTATAGAAGGGGGGTATACAGAGGTGTAGAAGGGGGGTACAGAGGTGGCTGCGGAAGGGGGGTATACAGAGGTGGCTATAGAAGGGGGGGTACAGAGGTGGCTGCGGAAGGGGGGTATACAGAGGTGGCTATAGAAGGGGGGGTACAGAGGTGGCTGCGGAAGGGGGTATACAGAGGTGGCTATAGAAGGGGGGGTACAGAGGTGGCTGCGGAAGGGGGGTATACAGAGGTGGCTATAGAAGGGGGGTACAGAGGTGGCTGCGGAAGGGGGGTATACAGAGGTGGCTATAGAAGGGGGGTACAGAGGTGGCTGTGGAAGGGGGGTATACAGAGGTGGCTATAGAAGGGGGGTATACAGAGGTGGCTGCGGAAGGGGGGTATACAGAGGTGGCTATAGAAGGGGGGGTACAGAGGTGGCTGCGGAAGGGGGGTATACAGAGGTGGCTATAGAAGGGGGGTACAGAAGTGGCTGTGGAAGGGGGGTATACAGAGGTGGCTATAGAAGGGGGGTACAGAGGTGGCTGCGGAAGGGGGGTATACAGAGGTGGCTATAGAAGGGGGGTACAGAGGTGGCTAAAGAAGGGGGGGTACAGAGGTGGCTATAGAAGTGGGCGTACAGAGGTGGCTGCAGAAGGAGGGTATACAGAGGTGGCTATAGAAGGGGGGGTACAGAGGTGGCTGCGGAAGGGCGGTATACAGAGGTGGCTATAGAAGGGGGGGTACAGAGGTGGCTGTCTAAGGGGGGTATACAGAGGTGGCTATAGAAGGGGGGTATACAGAGATGTAGAAGGGGGGGTATACAGAGGTGGCTGTGGAAGGGGGGTATACAGAGGTGGCTATAGAAGGGGGGGTACAGAGGTGGCTGTGGAAGGGGGGTATACAGAGGTGGCTATAGAAGGGGGGTATAGAGGTGGCTGTGGAAGGGCGGTATACAGAGGTGGCTATAGAAGGGGGGGTACAGAGGTGGCTATAGAAGGGGGGGTACAGAGGTGGCTGCGGAAGGAGGGTATACAGAGGTGGCTATAGAAGGGGGGGTACAGAGGTGGCTGCGGAAGGGCGGTATACAGAGGTGGCTATAGAAGGGGGGGTACAGAGGTGGCTATAGAAGGGGGGGGTACAGAGGTGGCTGTGGAAGGGGGGTATACAGAGGTGGCTATAGAAGGGGGGTATAGAGGTGGCTGTGGAAGGGGGTATACAGAGGTGGCTGTGGATGGGGGTATACAGAGGGGGCTGTGGATGGGGGTATACAGAGGTGGCTGTGGATGGGGGTATACAGAGGTGGCTGTGGAAGGGGGTATACAGAGGTGGCTATCGGAATACGTTTTTGATCTGCTGTGTCTATATGTGTATAAGCCACATTTCTTTGTTGTATGCATTTCTCCAGTATTGCCTTGTAACTTGCAGAACTATGTTCAAAACGTAAATTGTTTATTAAAAACTTTAAAAAAAAAAATCTGTCCAGCCGTGCCATTGTGACATATATCATCGTGCGCTGGTCGGCAAGTGGCTAAAGACAGCCCTGGGCGGGTTGTTAGCAGGCATAAGAGTAACAATACTGTGTGTGTGTGGGGGGGGGGTCATGTAAAGGGCGAAATACTGTGTGTGGGGTGATAATTGAATTTGTATTGTTTTAAGTATATTCTTGTTTTGAAACGACATTGATTCTTTCTTAAAAATGAGGGGGGGGGGGGGGGCGCAGTTTGCCATCTTCGCCCTGGGCACCAAATGGCCTTGTCCCAGCACTGGCACTGTGAAACTTTTTAAAAGATAAATAGTGCACTTTATATACAACTATACAGTATATATCAGACTCAAATGAGAGACAAATGAGGAGAAAAGAGGGATAGAGGGACTTTGTTCCAAATCAGGGACAGTCCTTCAAAATCAGGAACAGTTGGGAGCTGTGTCCCTGCTTCTCCCAGCAAACTGGCTTGGTCCTTTCCCAGTCTGCACACATCACTGTTTTCCTCTTTGGTGGCGGGCTTTTCTCTGCTCTCTTTGTGGCTGCGCACAGTCCTAGAAATAATCAGTGTTTTGGAGGGGTTATTTTGTTACCTGACTGATGATGTCTTCTCTTCATAAAAGGGCATTCTCGACAACAGGTGTAAAAAAAGCCCGTGGCATTGCATACTCTCTGGCAGGTATGGGAGACTCCTGAAAAAATTATGTGTTCTTTAAAGAGGGTTTTGTACCAATATTATAATAGTTTTTAAAATGATTCCTGTATGTTGGAACAAATAGAACATTTATTGTTTAGTACTTATAGCCCTCTGTAGTGTGTACTAGCTAGAATCCAAAGCACACAGTCTGGTTCTTCTCTGATCCCCCTGCTATCTGCATGAGTCACTGATAGGACTCTAAGGCAGGTCGTACATTATGCAATTTTCCTTCCTGCAACCAGAGGTTGAAGGAAAGAAAATTGTTTGATTTGAAACACCCTCCTGCAGTATTGTATTCTAACAGCGAGAGGTTTCCCAGCCGTAAAAATACAATAATCAGTGCCGCTGTCCTGTTGAGAAAGGTCCCCCGCCGGATAGTGTCCGCACTGTACTGCACAGGCGCAGCGCTTGCGCGGTATGGAGGACAAAGGAGACACTGAAAGTCTCCAAACATGCACAGCTGTTCATCAGCTGTACACGGCGCCTGCGCAATTAAGACTACATTGTGCCACACGCTCCCGCACACTCCCATGCTCGTACAACTCTGCAAGGGGCGGGTGTAGGGGTGGATGCATACAGAAGAGGCCGCATGATGGGCAGAGCTCATACGATGGAGGTGGATTTCTCAAAGGGGCGGTTCTTTGCGGGGCTTGCAAAACCCACCCTTCAGTTGTGTAAACACGCCCCGCAAAGATGTGTAGTTTATTGATAAAACAACCCCAAAAACCAGCCCCAACTTATCAGCTCTGCCCATCATTGTAAAATACGGCCTCTACTGTAGGCATCCGCCCCTTACACGCTTCTCAATAATACATCCGCCCCTTTGAGAAATCCACCCCCATCGTATGAGATCTGCCCATCATGCGGCCTCTTCTGTATGCATCCGCCCCTACACCCACCCCATGCTGAGTTGCACCAGCATCAGGAGCGTGCGGGAGCGTGTGGCACAATGTAGTCTTAATTGTGCAGGCGCCGTATACAGCTGATGAACAGCTGTTCATGTTCGGAGACTTTTGGCGTCTCCTTTGTCCTCCGTACTGCGGAAGCGCTGCACCTGCACAGTACAGGGTGGACATATCCGACGGGGGACCTTTCTCGGCAGAACACTGGCAGTTATACAGTGCCTTGAAAAACTATTCATACCCATTGAAATTTTCCACATTTTGTCATGTTACAACCAAAAACCTAAATGTATTTTATTGGGATTTTATGTGATAGACCAACACAAAGTGGCACAAAATTAGAAGGAAAATGATAAATGGTTTTCAACGTTTTGTACAAATAAATATGTGAAAAGCGTGGCATGCATTTGTATTCAGCCCCCCTGAGTCAATACTTTGTAGAACAACCTTTCGCTGCAATTACAGCTGCAAGTCTTTTTGGGTATGTCTCTACCAGCTTTGTACATCTAGAGAGACATGTTTGCCCATTCTTCTTAGCAAAATAGCTCAAGTTCTGTCAGATTGTATGGAGAGTAGGGATGAGCCGAACACCCCCCTGTTTGCACCAGAACTTGCGAACAGGCAAAAAATTTGTTCGAAGACGCGAACACTGTTAAAGTCTATGGGACACGAACATGAATAATCAAAAGTGCTAATTTTAAAGGCTTATATGCAAGTTATTGTCATAAAAAGTGTTTGGTGACCTGGGTCCTGCCCCAGGGGACATGGATCAATGCAAAAAAAAGTTTTAAAAATGTCAATTTTTTCGGGAGCAGTGATTTTAATAATGCTTAAAGTGAAACAATAAAAGTGTAATATCCCTTTAAATTTCGTACCCGGGGGGTGTCTATAGTATGCCTGTAAAGGGGCGCATGTTTCCCGTGTTTAAAACAGTCTGACAGCAAAATGACATTTCAAAAGGAAAAAAAAGTCATTTAAGACTACTCGCGGCTATTAATGCATTGCCGGTCCGAAAATACACATAGAAGTTCATTGATAAAAATGGCATGGGAATTCCCTACAGGGGAACCCCAAACCAAAATGTAAAAAACAATGACGTGGGGGTCCCCCTAAATTCCATACCAAGCCCTTCAGGCCTGGTATGGATATTAAGGGGAACCCGGGCCAAAATTTAAAAAAAAAATTATGTGGGGGGTCCCCCTAAATTCCATACCAGATCCTTATCCGAGCACGCAACCTGGCAGGCCGCAGGAAAAGAGGGGGGGATGAGAGAGCGCCCCCCGCTCCTGAACCGTACCAGGCCACATGCCCTCAACATTGGGAGGGTATATAAGGCTTATAAGCCTTTAAAATTAGCACTTTTTATTTCTCCCATAGACTTTTAAAGGGTGTTCCGCGGCATTCGCATTTGCCGCAGACACCCCAAATTGTTCGCTGTTCGGCGAACTTGCGAACAGCCCATGTTCGAGTCGAACATATGTTCGAGTCGAACATGAGTTCGACTCAAACTCAAAGTTCATCCCTAATGGAGAGTGTCTGTGAACAGCAATTTTCAAGTCTTGCCACAGATTCTCAATTGGATTTAGGTCTGGACTTTGACTGGGCCATTGTAAGACACAAGAATATACTTTGATCCAAACCATTCCATTGTAGCTCTGGCTGTATGTTTAGGGTCATTGTCCTGCTGGAAGATGAACCTCCACCCCAGTCTCAAGTCCTTTGGAGACTCTAATGCCGTGTACACACGGGCGGACTTTTCAGCATCAAAGGTCCGACGGTCTTTCCGACGGACTTTCAACGGACTTTTGACGGACTTGCGATGAACTTTCGAACGAACGGACTTACCTACACACGATCACGCCAAAGTCCGACGGATTTGTACGTGATGACGTACGACCGGACTAAAATAAGGAAGTTGATAGCCAGTAGCCAATAGCTGCCCTAGCATCGGTTTTCGTCTGTCGGACTAGCAGCGGATTTTTCGACCTGACTCGGGTCTGTCGGAAAAGATTTGAAACATGTTCCAAATCTAAAGTCCGTCTGATTTTCAAACGAAAAGGTCTACTGCAGGTCCGATGAAGCCCACACATGGTCGGATTGTCCGATGGATTCGTCCCGTCGGACCAGTCCGGTCGAAAAGTCCGCCCGTGTGTATGCTGCACAACAGGTTTTCTTCTAAGATTGCTCTGTATTTGGCTCCATCCATCTTCCCATCAACTCTGACCAGCTTTCCTGTCCCTGCTCAACATGATGCTGCCACCACCTTGTTTCACAGTGGGGATGGTGTGTTCAGGGTGATGTGCAGTGTTATGCCCCGTACACACGATCGGATTTTCCGACAACAAAACCGTCAATTTTTTTCCGAAGGATGTTGGCTCAAACTTGTCGCTGCACAACAGGTTTTCTTCTAAGATTGCTCTGTATTTGGCTCCATCCATCTTCCCATCAACTCTGACCAGCTTCCCTGTCCCTGCTCAACATGATGCTGCCACCACCTTGTTTCACAGTGGGGAGGGTGTGTTCAGGGTGATGTGCAGTGTTATGCCCCGTACACACGATCGGATTTTCCAACAACAAAACCGTGGATTTTTTTCCGAAGGATGTTGGCTCAAACTTGTCTTGCAAACACACGGTCACACAAATGTTGGCCAAAAATTCCGAACGTGAGAACGCGGTGACGTACAGGGCATATGACGAGCCGAGAAAAAGGAAGTGTGGCTCCTTCTGCTTGATTCAGAGCATGCATGAACTTTTGTGCGATGGACTTGTGTACAAACGATAGGACTTTCCGACAACAAGTTTTGTTGTCAGAAAATTTGAGAACCTGCTCTCAAACATTTGTGTGTGGAAATTCCGACAGCAAATGTTTGATGGAGCATACACACGGTCGGACTTTCTGACAACAAGCTCACATTGAACATTTCCCGTCAGAAAATCCGACCGTGTGTACGCGGCTTTAGTTTTCTGCCACACATAGCGTTTTGCTTTTAGGCCAAAAAGTTCAATTTTTGTCTCATCTGACCAGAGTATCTTCTTCCACATGTTTGCTGTGTCCCCTACATGGCTTTTCGCAAACTGCAAACAGGACTTCTTATGGGTTTCTTTCAACAATGGCTTTCTTCTTGCCACTCTCCCATAAAGGCCAGATTTGCGGAGTTTATGACTAATAGTTGTCCTGTGGACAGATTCTCCTACCTGAGCTGTGGATCTCGGAATTTCCTCCAGAGTTACCATGGGCTGATTCTCTGATTAATGCTCTCCTTGCCCGGCCTGTCAGTTTAGGTGGACGGCCATGTCTTGGTAGGTTTGCAGTTGTGCCATCCTCTTTCCATTTTCAGGTGATGGATTGAACAGTGCTCCGGGAGATATTCAGAGCTTGGGATATTTTTTTATAGCCTAACCCTGCATTAAACTTCTCCACAACTTTATCCCTGACCTGTTTGGTTTGTTCCTTGGCCATCATGATGCTGTTTGTTCACTAAGGTTCTCTAAGAAATCTCTGACGGCTTCACAAAACAGCTGTATTTATACTGAGATTAAATTACACACAGGTGGACTCTATTTACTAATTAGGTGACTTCCAAAGGCAATTGGTTCCACTAGATTGTAGTTAGGGGTATCAGAGTAAAGGGGGCTGAATACAAATGCATGCACTTTTCAAATACAGTATGTATTTGTAAAAAAAATTGAAAACCATTTATCATTTTTTTTTTCACTTCACAATTATGTGCCACTTTGTATTGGTCTATCACATAAAATCTCTAAAAAATAAATTTAGGTTTTTGGTTACATGACAAAATGTGGAAAATTTCAAAGGGTATGAATACTTTTTCAAGGCACTGTAGCAGCCGGTAGTGATCGAACAAAAAAAAAACTGACAGGCTAGTTGTACTGAAGTTAATCAATAGACTTCAGTACAACCAGCCTGTCCATAGATGGACCGAAATTCGATCTATCTATTGCTGGCTTAACTCCACACCTCAACCTCCCAGCGAGATTGGGGGGAGGTATTTTTTAAAGAAGCATTACACCTTCAGTGGAAATTGATGTTTTGCCTCCAGCTTCATTTGACTAACTTTTAAATAAATTTATTTCCCCTCATTTTCCTCAAAAACACATTTGGCATTTCAAAAATATCCAGCCTGTGATCCTTTCTGCTGTGCTTCACCTCAACTTCCAGTCAGGGAGAATGCACTGTGCAATTCTTCTTGAGTGACCTGAGACTGAATCGTTTTTTTTCCTGTGCTAGGATCACCATTTAGATATTTGTATATTGCAATGATATCTCTTTTTAAGTGCTTCTTCTCCAGGGAGAGTAAGTTAAATGTACGTAGTCTTTCCTCATAACTGAGGTCCTTCAGTCCTCTTATCAGTTTTGTTGCCCTTCCTTGGACTCTCTGCAGTTCCAGCACATACTTCCTGAGGACTGGTGACTAGAACTGGACTGCATACTCAAGATGCAACCGAGTCTTGTAAAGTGGTTGGATAACAGCTTTATCTATTAGGCACCCTTTTTGAGGCATGCTAATTAGGGATGAGCTTCGAGTTCGAGTCGAACCCATGTTCGACTCGAACATTGCATGTTCGCTCATTTGTCGAATTTCGAACGCTATCGGCCGTTCGCGCCAAATTTGAGTGGCGCGTCATGGCCCATAATTCACTACGGCATCGCAGTGCATTGCTGGATGATGATTGGCCAAGTATGCACTATGACCCACATGCTTGGCCAATCACAGCGCTGTCTGTACAGAGAGCCGTAATTGGCCAAAGCCAGGGTGGCTTTGGCCAATTATGGCTCAGGGGGCTTAGTACACTCCCCACACAATATAAGGCCGCCTGTGTGGCGACATTGTGTAGTGTGTTGCGGCGGCGGCGACAGAGAGATAGACAGAGAGACAGTGTCATTTGATTTAAGTTAGATTAGAGTAGGCAGGCAAGTCAGTTAGCTGCACTCACAGTGTATTGTGTATATATATATATATATATACATCCTAGGTGTTGTGTGTATATATATATATATATATATATATATATATACACACTGTATTCAGTTTAGCTAGATCCGTTCCTGTTATTCTCTTCCTACTGACAGGCAGGCAGGTGTTTATACAGTATTTATAGCTACCTGAAGAAAATGGCTGGTGTTCTTATGATCCTATTAGTCCTATTAGCTACAGTATTTACAGTTAGTGTAGTGCGTCCTGTGCACCTAAAGCTACCTGAAGAAAATTGGTGGTGTTCTTTTGATCCTATTAGTACCACAGGCAGCTGCAGTATTTACAGTTAGTGTAGTGCGTCTTCTGCATAGTGTGCACCTAAAGCTACCTGAAGAAAATTGGTGGTGTTCTTCTGATCCTATTAGTACAACAGGCAGGCAGCTGCAGTATTTACAGTCAGTGTACTGTGTCCTCTGCACAGTGTGCACCTAAAGCTAGCTGAAGAAAATTGGTGGTGTTTCTCTGATCCTATTAGTACCGCAGGCAGCTGCAGTATTTACAGTTAGTGTAGTGCGTCCTCTGCACAGTGCGCACCTAAAGCTACCTGAAGAAAATTGGTGGTGTTCTTCTGATCCTTTTAGTACCACAGGCATGCAGCTGCAGTACTTACAGTTAGTGTACTGCGTCCTCTGCACAGTGTGCACCTAAAGCTACCTGAAGAAAATTGGTGGTGTTTTTCTGATCCTATTAGTACGGCAGGCAGCTGCAGTATTTACAGTTAGTGTAGTGCGTCCTCTGCACAGTGTGCACCTAAAGCTACCTGAAGAAAATTGGTGGTGTTCTTCTGATCCTTTTAGTACCACAGGCATGCAGCTGCAGTACTTACAGTTAGTGTACTGCGTCCTCTGCACAGTGTGCACCTAAAGCTACCTGAAGAAAATTGGTGGTGTTTTTCTGATCCTATTAGTACGGCAGGCAGCTGCAGTATTTACAGTTAGTGTAGTGCGTCCTCTGCACAGTGTGCACCTAAAGCTACCTGAAGAAAATTGGTGGTGTTCTCTGATCCTATTAGTACAACAGGCAGGCAGCTGCAGTATTTACAGTCAGTGTACTGCGTCCTCTGCACAGTGTGCACCTAAAGCTACCTGAAGAAAATTGGTGGTGTTTTTCTGATCCTATTAGTACGGCAGGCAGCTGCAGTATTTACAGTTAGTGCAGTGCATCCTCTGCACAGTGTGCACCTAAAGCTACCTGGAGAAAATTAGTGGTGTTCTTCTGATCCTTTTAGTACCACAGGCATGCAGCTGCAGTACTTAGAGTTAGTGTACTGCGTCCTCTGCACAGTGTGCACCTAAAGCTACCTGAAGAAAATTGGTGGTGTTTTTCTGATCCTATTAGTACGGCAGGCAGCTGCAGTATTTACAGTTAGTGTAGTGCGTCCTCTGCACAGTGTGCACCTAAAGCTACCTGAAGAAAATTGGTGGTGTTCTCTGATCCTATTAGTACCGCAGGCAGCTGCAGTATTTACAGTTAGTGTAGTGCGTCCTCTGCACAGTGTGCACCTAAAGCTACCTGAAGAAAATTGGTGGTGTTCTCTGATCCTATTAGTACCGCAGGCAGCTGCAGTATTTACAGTTAGTGTAGTGCGTCCTCTGCACAGTGTGCACCTAAAGCTACCTGAGGAAAATTGGTGGTGTTCTTCTGATCCTATTAGTACCGCAGGCAGCTGCAGTATTTACAGTTAGTGTAGTGCATCCTCTGCACAGTGTGCACCTAAAGCTACCTGAAGAAAATTGGTGGTGTTCTTCTGACCCTATTAGTACCGCAGGCAGCTGCAGTATTTACAGTTAGTGTACTGCGTCCTCTGCACAGTGTGCACCTAAAGCTACCTGAAGATAATTTCTGTTCTTCTGATCCTATTAATACCACAGGCAGGCAGCTGCAGTATTTACAGTTAGTGTACTGCGTCCTCTGCACAATGTGCACTTAAAGCTACCTGAAGAAAATTGGTGGTGTTCTTCTGATCCTATTAGTACTGCAGGCAGCTGCAGTATTTACAGTTAGTGTAGTGCATCCTCTGCACAGTGTGCACCTAAAGCTACCTGAAGATAATTTCTGTTCTTCTGATCCTGTTAATACCACAGGCAGGCAGCTGCAGTATTTAAAGTTAGTGTAATGAGTCCTCTGCACAGTGTGCACTTAAAGCTACCTGAAGAAAATTGGTGGTGTTCTTCTGATCCTATTAGTACCGCAGGCAGCTGCAGTATTTACAGTTAGTGTAGTGCATCCTCTGCACAGTGTGCACCTAAAGCTACCTGAAGATAATTTCTGTTCTTCTGATCCTATTAATACCACAGGCAGGCAGCTGCAATATTTACAGTTAGTGTAATGAGTCCTCTGCACAGTGTGCACTTAAAGCTACCTGAAGAAAATTGGTGGTGTTCTTCTGATCCTATTAGTACCGCAGGCAGCTGCAGTATTTACAGTTAGTGTACTGCGTCCTCTGCACAGTGTGCACCTAAAGCTATCTGAAGACAATTGCTGTTGTTCCAATCCTATTAATACCACAGGCAGGCAGCTGCAGTATTTACAGTTAGTGTACTGCGTCCTCTGCACAGTGTGCACGTAAAGCTACCTGAAGACAATTGCTGTTCTTGTGATCCTATTAATACCACAGGCAGGCAGCTACAGTATTTGCAGTTAGTGTACTGTGTCCTCTGCACAGTGTGCATCTAAAGCTAAAGCATCTGAAGACAATTGCTGTTGTTCTGATCCTATTAATACTACAGGCAGGCAGCTGCAGTATTTACAGTTAGTGTACTGTGTACTGGCTGGACACTCTGATTATCAGGTATACATTCCCTCTCATTACTCTTGACCTTCAAACCGAGTTCCACCTTCCCTTCATCACTTTCATGACTCTCTATTTTTCCCTCTCCTCCTTCCCACTCCCGCCCTTTCTGTTCCTCACTTAATTGTTCCCCTTGCATCACCCTGCCTATTCTACCCTCTCTTTCTTCCTCCTTTTATTCTCTTTTTCCCTCCACCCCTTTTATGTCCTCACACCTTTTTGCCTTTCACACCAATCTTTTTCCACCCCTCTTATTCCTTCCCTTGCTCTACATCCCTCTCTCTCCACCCATTTCTTTTCACTTTTGCCCCATATCCACTTCACAGCCACATAATTTTCTTTTTCTTTACAGAATTGGTTTTTTTTCACCACCATCTACAATGACACTCCTGCGGGATGTCGTCCATTCCTGTGTTTTGCCCGTTGCGACATGTCCCCTCAGCTCCCGTGCATGGCATATTTGGCCTGGCCTGTGCATTTCATTGCCGCACCGCCACTGTGTGGACCATACATGTAAGTGCACAGGCAGTTCGGCCCATTAGGGAGGACCCCCCCTGCCTGTTCTGAGTTTTTTCTCTCCTTTTTTTTTTTCTTTTTTTTTTTTTTTTGCTTTTTCCTTTTTTTCTTCTCTTTTTTTTCCCTCATACTTTCAATTAAATATTTTTCCTTCAATTTTTAGATTATCACTATGGTTCCTTGCTCCTGATGATAGGTTAAATACCTTGAAACGCGTAACAACAACCTAGTGTACACATTGATGCATCTGACCAGGCCGTTCCATAATAATTTGTTTTCTGCCCCCCACGATTTAAAACCTTCTTTCTTCTCTTTGTTCCCCAATTTTTCCATTCAATCATGTAACCATGCTTTAAATGTTTTTATATTATGTATTATGTATTGATTCCTTGTTGGAACATGTATGTATGTATATCTTTTCTGGTTTCAATTAATTGTAGTAGTTGTACGAATGGTTTTATATATAGCATCATGCATTGAATTATTCAAATACAGAAACTCTATAACCATTTGATTCCAATAAAAGCTATTAATTTTATTCCCGCTCCCGAGTGTCTATATAAAAAGTCCCGCTGCCTCTCTGTTTTTTGTCATTTTTCATTCAACCGGGATGGAGGGGGGAACCTGAACGGCACCCCTATACCTCATACAAAGTCCCACTAACTCCCTCATTTTCTTCCCAATTATTATTAACCAATTAGGGATGATAGGCACACGGCGGCGTTAACCATATATTTACATTAAAATATTATTCTGACTCCCATCTCTATTTGCCAGAGGCTTAATTGCCTCTATAATCATTAACATTAGTTTTCAATCCCATATTTAATTTTATTTGTTTCGATAATTATAGTTTTGTCCTTCCTTATTTTTTCTTTTGATTTCCAATCTTAGTTTCACTTCCAATTTCTAGTATTTACTTTTATCTTGTTTTTTTTTCTTACATGCATGCAGTGGTGCGTGCGTCTGCTGGTTTGGCGGGCCTGCCTCTCTGTCTTGTTCGGGAGCTGCGACGCGCACTGCGGACCCCCCCTCCACCCTGTTGTGACGGAGGGTGGGCGGGGCTTGTGCTCACTGCGCGTCGACGTCACACATCCCGGCCGAACACGCTGGCGCCTTATAGCGCGGCGTGCCGTCCAAGTGATTTCTATCTCCTGACCCATTGGGGGTGACTTGGTCGCCGCCGCCGCCGGTGGGACCATTAATGGCTTGGTTCCTGGGCTGTCGGCGTCCTCCCCTTCTCTCCCCATCTGTGGGCCAGCGTCTGACGTTGGGGACATGGCTGCGGGGGCTTGGCAGCTATGGACCCCATCCCCGCATGGATTCCGCACCTTGTTTGGTACACACCTGTTCCCAGTTATCACCTATGCATCAATGCATTTCTGGCTGGACACTCTGATTATCAGGTATACATTCCCTCTCATTACTCTTGACCTTCAAACCGAGTTCCACCTTCCCTTCATCACTTTCATGACTCTCTATTTTTCCCTCTCCTCCTTCCCACTCCCGCCCTTTCTGTTCCTCACTTAATTGTTCCCCTTGCATCACCCTGCCTATTCTACCCTCTCTTTCTTCCTCCTTTTATTCTCTTATTCCCTCCACCCCTTTTATGTCCTCACACCTTTTTGCCTTTCACACCAATCTTTTTCCACCCCTCTTATTCCTTCCCTTGCTCTACATCCCTCTCTCTCCACCCATTTCTTTTCACTTTTGCCCCATATCCACTTCACAGCCACATAATTTTCTTTTTCTTTACAGAATTGGTTTTTTTTTCACCACCATCTACAATGACACTCCTGCGGGATGTCGTCCATTCCTGTGTTTTGCCCGTTGCGACATGTCCCCTCAGCTCCCGTGCATGGCATATTTGGCCTGGCCTGTGCGTTTCATTGCCGCACCGCCACTGTGTGGACCATTCATGTAAGTGCACAGGCAGTTCGGGCCCATTAGGGAGGACCCCCCCTGCCTGTTCTGAGTTTTTTCTCTCCTTCTTTTTTTTTTTTTCCTTTTTTTTTTTTTTCCTTTTTCCTTTTTTTCTTCTCTTTTTTTTCCCTCATACTTTCAATTAAATATTTTTCCTTCAATTTTTAGATTATCACTATGGTTCCTTGCTCCTGATGATAGGTTAAATACCTTGAAACGCGTAACAACAACCTAGTGTACACATTGATGCATCTGACCAGGCCGTTCCATAATAATTTGTTTTCTGCCCCCCACGATTTAAAACCTTCTTTCTTCTCTTTGTTCCCCAATTTTTCCATTCAATCATGTAACCATGCTTTAAATGTTTTTATATTATGTATTATGTATTGATTCCTTGTTGGAACATGTATGTATGTATATCTTTTCTGGTTTCAATTAATTGTAGTAGTTGTACGAATGGTTTTATATATAGCATCATGCATTGAATTATTCGAATACAGAAACTCTATAACCATTTGATTCCAATAAAAGCTATTAATTTTATTCTCGCTCCCGAGTGTCTATATAAAAAGTCCCGCTGCCTCTCTGTTTTTTGTCATTTTACAGTTAGTGTAGTGCGTCCTCTGCACAGTGTGCACCTACCTGAAGACAATTGCTGTTGTTCTGATCCTATTAATACTACAGGCAGGCAGCTACAGTATTTACAGTTAGTGTACTCTGTCCTCTGCACAGTGTGCACCTAAAGCTACCTGAAGACAATTGGTGGTGTTCTTCTGATCCTATTGGTACCACAGGCAGGCAGCTGCAGTATTTACAGTTAGTGTACTGCATCCTCTGCACAGTGTGCACCTAAAGCTACCTGAAGACAATTGCTGTTGTTCTGATCCTATTAATACCACAGGCAGGCAGCTGCAGTATTTACAGTTAGTGTACTGTGTCCTCTGCACAGTGTGCACCTCAAGCTACCTGAAGACAATTGCTGGTGTTCTCATACTAATAATACTACAGGCAGGCAGTTGATTCTGCTAGCTGCAGAAATTATTCCAAAAGTTCTTTGGTGTGGGCCTTTTTTGAGACGAGTGCATCAGATCCCACCGCTGCTATTTGCAACATATGTCTCAAGCGTATCTTGCGTGGCCAAAACATCAACCACTTGGGCACCACATGCTTGACCAGACATATGTTGACCTGCCATGCAGTTCGTTGGCAAGCGTACCTAAATGACCCACACCAAAGAACAAAGCGGACCTCTCCTTGCTCCTCATCAGCTGGGATCTCCAACCCCACTATACCTTCAGTTCTCTCTGAAATCTGCACTGAGAGGAATGAAGGTGTAAAATTAGGTGTGTCACAGCCAAGTACTTGCGGGCAATCTGCTATCGGTGCACCGACGTCAGATTGTACCCAGCAAACTTCCCTGCCCCAGCTGCTGCACCGCTGAAAGAAGTTCGCTCCCAGCCATCTACATGCCCAGAGGTTGAATGCTAGCTTGGCTAAATTGCTAGCACAACTGCTGCCTTTTCAGTTGGTAGGCTCTGCCCCTTCCGTGAGTTTGTGGAATGTACGGTTCCTCAGTGGCAGGTTCCCAAACGCCACTTTTTCTCACGAAAGGCAATTCCGGCTCTCTACCGGCATGTGGAAGGCAATGTCTTGGCCTCGCTGGACAGGGCAGTCAGCGGTAAGGTGCATATTACCGCTGACTCATGGTCCAGCAGGCATGGACAGGGACGTTACCTATCTTTCTCTGCGCACTGGGTGACTCTTCTGGCAGCTGGGAAGGATGCAGGACAGAGTGCAGTAGTGTTGGAGGTTGTTCCACCACCATGCCTCCAACATTCTACTAGTGGTGATTCTGCCACACCTCTCTCCTCCACCCCCTCCTCTTCTTCTTCCTCCATGGCCGCTTCCTGTGCTGATTTGTCCTCGAAACCAGCGGTGCTTG
The DNA here is from genome assembly GCA_037952925.1 of Lithobates clamitans. NCBI lineage: Eukaryota > Metazoa > Chordata > Amphibia > Anura > Ranidae > Lithobates > Lithobates clamitans. Next base: position 1,055,709 of record JBBGZY010000917.1, read on the forward strand.
AGCTGGTGTGCTTGGGGGACAGGAGCCACACTGGGGCAGAGATATTGTCAGCTCTGCAAGGGCAGGTTCAGAGGTGGTTGACGCCACTCCAGCTTTAGGCAGGTATGGTGGTTTGCAACAATGGCACCAACCTCCTCTCTGCCCTCCGACAGGGACAACTGACCCATGTGCCCTGTTTGGCTCACGTCCTTAACTTGGTGGTGCAGCGGTTCGTGGGCAGGTACCGGGGCTTACAGAATGTCCTGAGGCAGGCCAGGAAAGTCTGTGTGCATTTCCGCAGGTCATATAATGCCAGTGCTCGGCTGGCTGACCTCCAAAAGGAATTTAACCTGGCCAAGAACCGCCTAATCTGTGACATGCCCACCAGGTGGAACCCAATGTTGGCCATGCTGCAGCGGCTGCACATGCAGCAGAGGGCCATCAATGAGTACCTATGCGACTATGGCACCAGGACAGGGTCAGGGGACCTTGTTTTTTTTTTCCCAGGCCAGTGGGCTATGATCAGGGATGCATGCACTGTCCTGTCACCATTTGAGGAGGCCACAAGGATGGTGAGCAGTGACAGTGCATGCATCAGTGACACTGTCCCTCTTGTCCACCTGTTGGAGCACATGCTGCGTGGAATAATGGACAGGGCACTTGAGGCAGAACAGAGAGAGGAAGAGGAGGACTTCCTTACCTCTCAAGGCCCTCTTTATCCAGACAGTGTTCCTGCATGCCCGCCGATCACACAGGAAGAGGACGAGAAGGAGAAGGATTGTATCAGCACGGAGGTGGAGCCTGGCACTCAGCATCAGCAGCAGTCTTCAAGGGATCATTTAGTCCAAAGAAACCCATGGACTTGTACATAGCTGGGAGGAGGTGGCTGCGGATCATGTCGTCCTTAGTGACCCAGAGGACTCTGGACTGAATGCCTCAGCAAACCTACCCTGCATGGCCTCCCTGATCCTGCAAAGCCTGTGGAAGGATCCTCGTATTTATGGTATCAAGCATGTATTTACAATTTTTGATGCAATACTTTGCAGCAGGGCTCATTCCTGTGCTCCAACTAGAGTATCTGTGAGGGGTTGCAGTGTTGTGGCACTGGCACCAGTGCCCAAGGCCCAATTTTTCAGCCCCTGTTTAACAGGGGCGTATAATTACAATTTTTGATGCAATACTTTGCAGCAGGGCTCATTGCTGCACTCCAACTATAGCATCTGTGAGGGGTTGCAGTGTTGTGGCACCAGTGCCTAAGGCCCATTTTTTCTGCCCCTGTTCAACAGGGACATGTAATTACAATTCTTGATCTAATATTTCACAGCAGGGCCCATTCTTGTGCCCACCAAGAGTAACTGTGGGGGCTTATAGTGTTGTGGCAATACCACCACCACCACCACCAAAAGCCCAATTTTTCTACCACTGTTCAACAATGGCATGTAATTACAATTCTTGATCTAATATTTCACAGCAGGGCCTGTTCCTGCCCCCACCAAGAGTAACTGTGAGGGCTTACAGCGTTGTGGCAACACCAACACCTAAGGTCCCACTTTCTGCAGAGTATATAGGGCAGGCCCCTACTTTCAAACATCCAACTTACAAACGACTCCTACTTGCAAACGAAAGGAGACAACAGGAAGTGGGATGAAATCTACCCCTAGGAAGGGAAATTCTCTCCTGTAAGAGTTAATATGGGAAAAACGTGTCTCCTTTCCACTGATGCTTTATCACCAATCCTTGTTTCACTAAAAACCCCAAATTTTCAAAAAACATTTGTCATTGGGACAGAAAGTGAGGTGAAATCTTCTGAAGAGGTGCACAGACAGCAAAACTAATGTTACAGGGGTGATAACCCTTCCCTATGTTTTCCAAAAAGCTTAAAAATAGATTTTTTGGCTGGAGCTACACTGTACCAGTTCAAAATTACAAACAGATTCTACTTAACAACAAACCTACAGTCCCTGTCTTGTGTGCACCGCCTGTATACTGCTGTTTAGAATATAGGGCCTGGGGGCCCCATGCCTTTCCTTTTTTAAATTTGGTTGCGGGGTTCTCCTTAATATGCATACAAGACCCAAAGGGCCTGGTAAAGGACTGGAGGGTGGGTGCCGTTTGACTCACTGATTTTCATCCATATTGCCGGGACCCGACATTACATTAAAGCCATAAGCAATTTTAAATGACTTTTATTCTTTTAAAAATGTCATTTTTTGCAGGGACTGTTCTAAGCACGGGAAGCAAGTGCCACTTTACAGGCATACTATGGACACCCCCCAGGTACGATATTTAAAGGAATATTTCACTTTTTTTTTCACTTTAAGCATCCTTAAAATCACTGCTCCTGAAAAACGGACGTTTTTAAAACTTTTTTTTTAGCTTCCAAAAAGGGGTTAAATACACCGGCAAAACGCTGCTGGAGCGGCATTTTGCCGGCAGTATCACAGCGCTGCCCCATTGATTTCCATGGGGAGGACCAGTGAGTTCACCGCTCCAAAGAAGCTGCTGGCAGGACTTTTTGTGATTCCCTGCCAGCGCACCGCTCCAGTGTGAAAGCCCTCACTGGAGTGATTGGAGCCGCTTCTTTAGGGCATTTTTCAGATGCTATTTTTAGTGCTGTAGCGCCTAAAATCGCCCCAGTGTGAAAGGGGCCTAAAAAAAGGCCTGCTAGCAGCACCTTTGGAGCGATGTATAAACCGCTCCTGCCCATTGAAATCAATGGGACAGCGCGGCTATACCGCTGGCAAAACACCGCTGCAGTGGCGTTTTGTGGGCGGATTTATATAAACCCCTTTTCAGCCGCTAGCGGGGGTTAAAACCGCTAGCGGCAGAATACTGGCATTTTACCGCTGCCGCCCGCATCGCCCCAGTGTGAAAGGGGCCTAAGGTCTCGGACCTGAACTGACACTCTATAGACCTCTATGGAGGGTCGGATGTCAGTGGTGACATGTCCGCTGACATCCAACCCACTCCAATCCGAAAAAGTGTAATCATCCGTATGCGGATCGGATGACGACGGACTCTATGGTCCGTCATAATCTGATCCCCCATAGAGGAGAGCAGCACTCTGACAGGTCTGTGCCTGCACAGTGTGCAGAGACAGACGTGTCATCTGCCTGCTCAGCAGGGATCCACGGAGTGATCCCCCGAGCAGAGCGGGCTCCGTACACGGACACGTCCGTGTGAAAGAACCCTAAGACCCCATTCACACAGGGGCAACACGACTTGCAGGTCGCCTCACTGAGGCGACCTGCACACGACTGCCCGGGCGACTTGCAAAACGACTTCTGTATAGAAGTCTATGCAAGTCGCCCCAAGTCGCCCCCGAAGTCGTACAGGAACCTTTTTCTAAGTCGGAGCGACTTGCGTCGCTCCCCTTAGAACGGTTCCATAGCACAGAACGGGAGGCGACTTGTCAGGCGACTAGGTCGCCTGACAAGTCGTCCCTGTGTGAACGGGGTCTAAGGCCAACGTCCTTTGTACAAAAATACTCGGGAAAGTTTGTACAAAGTCCCATTGTGTGTATGAGGCTTAAACACCAGAAATTTAACTTTTCATATCTTTAAAGGTCACCATACACTGGGCAATCAGTTAGATCTTCTATAAATTAGATTCAGTGCAAGAGCCTGTTTGGTTTTCTACAATTAGAAGTCATTCTTACAGTGCATCTTCCTATTACCGCTTTAGCCTAATGCTCTCTTTCCACTATTTCAACCCCAAAGTTGCATGATTTACAATGTGTTTTTCAGCTTGTTTTCCACTATTGCAATTTGTCATGCCACAAGTTCTACCCCATGATTTACAATGAGTACTGCTCATATGTGTGCGACTTCAAGTCACAGCAACTTCAAAGCAGTCCCTGCACTACTTTGGCCCCACTTTGATGCGACTTGAGGTCCATGGACCTCAAAAATTCATAGGCATTGCTTCAAGTTTCGGCAAAAAGTTGCGGGAAACTCGCGGCAAAAAACACGCAACTTTGGGCTTGCAATAGTGGAAACCGAGCCTTAATGCCATGTCATGTGACTAGTTCAAAACATCGGAGAAAAAGTCGCACTGAAGTTGGAACAAAGTAGTGCAAGAACTTTTTTTGGAGTTGCACCAATTAGAATGGGGGAACATTGAAATTCATGTGTTTTGACTTGTCCTGCGACTATACATGTGTCAAGTTGCACAACAACTTGCAGTAGTGGAAAGAGAGCCTAAGGCCACTTGGGACTGAAAAGTTGCATCACAAGTTCTACCCCATGATTTACAATAAGTACCGTTCATATGTTTGCGACTTGCTTACGCCCATGCCGTACTGTATACACAGCGGGCACACATCTTTATTACAGAAATCCATATTTGGCATGGAAATTAACCACTTGCTTACTGGGCACTTAAACCCCCCTGCTGTGCAGACCAATTTTCAGCGCTGATGCACTTTGAATGACAATTGCGTGGTCATACTTAGCCAAATTGTTTTTTTTTTAAAGTTCCCACAAATAGAGCATTCTTTGATTTGATTTTCAGCTTTTATTTTTATCCTCATGCTGTCAGCGTGAGGAGAAAAAAATAAACAATTACCGAGCTTTACTTAACATCGTGTGATTAACCGTCATTGACTGACAGCTAATCGCGTGGTAAGGGGCCGGGATCGGCCCCTTACTCGGATCTGTGATCACCCGAGTCTCAGTGACTCAGTGCGCGCTGCAGGGAGCACACGGGGAGCCCGCCCTTTGACAGCCTCCCAGAAATTCAGGTCCACACTGTGGCTGTCGTTTGGCTATAGCACAGACACCAAGTGGTTGATAGAAAAACAGATGCAGATTTCTAGGACTGGCCAAAAATAATGTTTAGAGTCAAAGGCAACTGATGACTTTTTATTAAAAGGTCTAAATGGGCCATTAACATGCATCACAATTGAACTTAACAACGTGTCTTTGCAAAGTTAAACTAATTAAAATCCTTTCTTATTTTTGCTTGGGGATAGAGTGCAGAGGGATTAGAAGTTTTGGGGGATATCTACACCACTGGTAGAGTGAAGACACCTCCCAAATTTTGCCAATTTCTCATTCAAAATTTTTCACTTCCTGTCACATAGCCAAACAGGAAGTGAGGGTAAAACCCTACCAATGTATGTCCTTAGGGACACACAGGTCAATCTAAATAGTTTCCCCATTCAGGAAATTGCACTCTAGCATTTTGCCATGTACATCCCAAATTATTATGTATCTTGGGGTTTATTTACTAAAACGTAAATCCACTTTGCACTACAAGTGCACTTAGAAGTGTAGTTGCTGGAGAGCCGAGGGGGACAAGCAAGGAAAAGAAAAGGAAAAAAAAAAAAAAAACGCATCTTTGCCTCTACATGATTGGATGATAAAATCACCAGTACTACCCCTCAGATTTTCATCAACTACACTTGTATTGCCGAAAGGATTTGCCTTTAATAAACCCCAAAATACCTAATAATTTGGGGTGTACACAATAAAGTGCTAGAGTGCAATTTGCATAATGGGGACACTAGTTAGATTGACCTGTGTGTCCCCAAGGAAAAATATTGTTAGGGTTTTACTTACTTCCTGTTTGGCTACGTGACAGGAAGCAAAGCCAATTTTAAGAAAAGGGACACAAAGCCCAACCTTAAAAAAAATAAAAAATAAAAATCTTGATTTCCCTCAAATGTCCACATTTAGAATAGGATTGTCTTCAGTTTGATTTTAGTTCAGTGCTCTAAATCAGTGCTTCTCAACCCTATCCTCAAGTACCCCCTCAACAGGCCAGGTTTGCAGGTTTTCCTTCATCTTGCACAGGTGCTTTAAATCAAAGTCAATGGTTTTGTATTTTGGACAGCTATTTTAGATAAGATAAAATTTCCTAAACATGTCCTGTCGGGGGGTACTTGAGGACTGAGGTTGAAAACCACTGCTCAAAAAGAAAATTGAATACTTACCACTGTGAAATGTTACTTTCCTGGTCACTATCCATGGCAGCATACGCACAATCCATGCATGTGCTACCATGAAGGCACCAGAAAAGTAACTTAAAAAAACAAAACACACACACGACGTGGAAAAGAAGCAAGGAAAGCAAAATACACACATGTATGTTAATTTGAGACACTAACAGAATATGTTTGACCCTTTTGCAGTGTAAATTAACAGGAGTTAAAAGGAGTGCACCCACAAATGGACATCTATTAAGGATTAAAACAACATTAGGCACAACATCTTGAGAAAGAATTTTAAAAATAAGGCAGCACAGACAGTTAAATCAAAGTGAACAACATAAACAACAAAAATTGCCAACATAAAAAAAGATTTCATGGTAAAATAACCACCACCCAAAAAAAAAAAAAAAAACAACAAACCAAAGTAACAAATAAATTGCTTAAAAACACATCTGTTTTGCAACAACATAATAAACAAAATACAAATCGAAAATACATGTGTTAGAAACTTGATAAGGACACCCACATGTACTTCCTTGCCCGCCCCCCACACACAATCTTGGCTCTTTTCAGGGCAAAGTAAAGAATGCTATCTGCAAGCTTTATATAACATAGGTTTGTGTGCTAATGAGGCAATTGCAAACACATGGACAGTCCATGAAACACACAAAATGCAAGTTCACCCAATGTAGAGAGAACTTAAAAAGTGAGTACACCTGTTAAGGATGTCCCTAAATTACTAACCCAAAAAACACACTCTGAGCATGCCCAGAAACATCCAAGTAATGTTCACACACAAAAAGCGCAACCAAAAAAAAACAAAGTCCCTGAGCATGCCCAGAACAACCCAAATGCAGCTAGCACAAAATAAGCCACCCCCCTGTCCAAAATTAAGCACATCATCCAGCATGCACCAAAATTACAGATGGGACAAAACACCCCCCAGTTCAGGGGGGCAACTAAAGAGCCTAACATGTGCAATAGTTTTACAACAAATACCATTGCAGTCTAAGGAAACTGACTTGGCAATTTTACTAGTCCCCACTTTGCTGGCTTACCTTCTATTTATTGGCCTTAAAATGGGTATGGGACCCAGGTCCTACACTAAGGGACATATATCAATGTCACCAATTGGACAACCCCAAAAATGAAACAAGGAGAAATGCCTTTAAATATGCCAAATTGCTCAATGGTCCAGTTCACACCAATGCAGTCCAGTGCATATTTTATGCATCAAAAATGCATGTAAATTCGGTTATATGGTTTTCAATGGCATAGTTCACACCAGTGCATGCATTTCCAGTGTGTTCCAGTTCCAGAAAAAAAAGTAGAAAATGCTACATTTTTTCTGCACTAGACTGTACTGTAAAGCTGTAAAACGCATCAAAAACGCACTGGAACGCACTTGTCCTTATTTAAGGTTAAGAAAAAAGAGGGGGGAACAAAGCACTGGACTGCATCAAAAATGCATCAAAAATGCACTGGAACGCATCAAAAACGTGCATGCAGAAAAGCACCTGGAACGTGTTCGAACTGCATTTCTATGGTGTGAACTGGCCCTAAAGGCCAAAAGGGCAAGGTCACACCACAGAAACGCAGTCTGGATGCGTTCCAGATGCTTTTCTGCATGCACGTTTTTGCGTTCCAGTGCATTTTTGGTGTGTTTTTGATGCAGTCCAGTGCTTGTTTCCCCCCTCTTTTTTCTTAAGCTTAAATAAGGACAAGATTGCTGCAGTGCGTTTTTGGTGCATTTAGGTGCGTTTTTGATGAATTTTACAGCGTTCCAGTACAGTCCAGTGCATAAAAAATGCAGCATGTTCTACATTTTTTTCTGGAACTGGAAACGCACTGGAACTGCAAGCACTGGAGTGAACTATGCCATTGAAAACCATATAACCTACTTTCCGTGCATTTTTGATGCAGAAAAAAACGCACTGGACTGCATGTGGTGTGAACCGGCACTTAAGGAATAAAAGTTATTTAAAATTACTTGCGGCTATAATGAAATGTCAGTCCGGCAATACACATAAAAGTTCATTGATAAAAACAACATTAAGAAAAAAAACTAAATTAAGAACAAAAAAATGTGTGGGGTTTCCCCGAAATTCCATACCAGGCCCTTCAGGTCTGGTATGGATATTAAGGGGAACCCCGCGCCAAAATAAAACAAAAAATGGCGTGGGGGTCCCCCTCAAAATCCATACCAGGCCCTTCAGGTCTGGCATGGATTTTAATGGGAACCCCGCGTCAAAAAAAAAAATGGCATGGGGGTCCCCCTAAAAATCCATACCAGACCCTTATCCGAGCACGCAACCTGGCAGGCTGCAGGAAAAGAGGGGGGACGAGAGAGTAGCCCCCCTTCTGAACTGTACCAGGCCACATGCCCTCGACATTTGAAGGGTGCTTTGGGGTCCCCCCAAAGCACCTTGTCCCCATGTTGATGAGGACAAGGGCCTCATCCCTGTAACCCTTGCCCGGTGGTTGTGGGGGTCTGCGGGTGGGGGGGCTTATCGGAATCTGGAAGCCCCCTTTAACAAGGGGACCCCCAGAAACCGGCCCCCCTGTGTGAAATGGTAAGGGGGTACAAAAGTACCCCTACCATTTCACAAAAAAACTGTCAAAAATGTTAAAAATGACAAGAGACAGTTTTTGACAATTCCTTTATTTAAATGCTTCTTCTTTCCATCTTTTTTCTTCTATCTTCTTTCTTCTATCTTCCTTCGGTTTCTTCATCCATCTTCTTCTTCCTCCAATTCTCTGCTTCTTGCTCCGGTATTCTCGTCCGGCATCTTCCTCCGTGGCATCTTCTTCCCTTCTTCGTTCTCGGGCCGCTCCGCATCCATGGAAGGCTCCCGCTGTGTGACGCTTCTCGTCTTCTGACGGTTCTTAAATAATGGAGGGTGGGGCCACTCGGTGACCCCGCCCCCCTCTGACGCACGGGGACTTCCCCGAGGCTTTCCTCATGATGTCAGAGGGGGCGGGCAGGGAAGTCCCGTTCGTCAGAGGGGGCGGGGTCCCCGGATGGCCCCGCCCTCCATTATTTAAGAACCGTCAGAAGACGAGAAGCGTCACACAGCGGGAGCCTCCCATGGATGCGGAGCGGCCCGAGAATGAAGAAGGAAAGAAGACGGAGCGGAGGAAGATGCCGGATGAGAACACCAGAGCAAGCAGCAGAGGATTGGAGGGAGAAGAAGATGGATGAAGAAACCGAAGGAAGATAGAAGATAGAAGAAAGAAGATAGAAGAAAGAAGATAGAAGATGGAAAGAAGAAGCATTTAAATAAAGGAATTGTCAAAAAACGGTCTCTTGTCATTTTTAACATTTCTGACACTTTTTTTGTGAAATGGTAGGGGTACTTTTGTACCCCCTTACCATTTCACACAGGGGGGGGCTGGGATCTGGGGGTCCCCTTGTTAAAGGGGGCTTCCAGATTCCAATAAGCCCCCGTCCACAGACCCCCACAACCACCGGGCAAGGGTTGTGGGGATGAGGCCCTTGTCCTCATCAGCATGGGGACAAGGTGCTTTGGGGGGGGACCCCAAAGCACCCTCCCAATATTGAGGGCATGTGGCCTGGTACGGTTCAGGAGGGGGGGAGCTCTCTTGTACCCCCCTCTTTTCCTGTGGCCTGCTAGGTTGCATGCTCGGATAAGGGTCTGGTATGGATATGTAGGGGGACCCCACACCATTTTAAAAAAAATTTTGGCGCGGGGTTCCCCTTAAAATCCATACCAGACCTGAAGGGCCTGGTATGGATTTTGAGGGGCACCCCCACGCCATTTTTTTTTGGCGTGGGGTTCCCCTTAATATCCATACCAGACCTGAAGGGCCTGGTATTGAATTTCGGGCAACCCCATGCATTTTTTTTTTCTGAATTTTGTTTTTTTTCTTTCTGCTGTTTTTATCAATGAACTTTTATGTGTATTGCCAGACCAACATTTCATTATAGCCGCGAAGTGAACCAGCGTAAAAAAAAGGAAAAAAAAAAGTCTAGAGGTGCGCCCGTTCAACCTATGCAAATGCATTTACGTTGCTTGACATTTACTAAGATTTTGCCGACGCACTGAACCAAAGCATTTGAACAAGCGCAAATGCCGTTTGAGCATGCGCAGTGTATAAATTCACCTCCCGCAGCTCTAAATGTATTTGCCGGCGCTGCGGGCTTGTTGAGAGAAAGTCACTTTCTCATTCTATTTTGGCCATATTTGTTACTTGGACAGTTAGTAGTACACTTCCCCACATCACCCCACATCACCCCCATAATATTGGCACTTGCAGCTTGTTTAAATTTTAAGTTAAAGATACCGTGCGCCATGTCTTTAGTGGCATACCGATCGCCTCTTTCCTTGCGCCGGGAAGAGAATAGTAAATGGGGGGGTCGCACTGTGTTACCGGCGCAAATGCTTTGTAAATACGAAAATGTCATTTGTGTATCGGCATGCACCGCAAGTCATGGCGCAAATGCTTCGTAAATCAGCCCCTATGTGTCTTTCATGGTCTACTTGTGCTGCCCTTATTGTGCTCTTACATTTCTTATTGGATTCCTTGTAGTGTTGGAATGCTGATGGTAACCCTCAGCCTTAAATTTTTTAAAGGATATTTTTTTCTTTTTAATGCGCCTTTTTACTCACAAGTTTAGCCACCTTTGGCTTTAGTTCTTTCATATTTGTTGCCCATTGGAAAGCACTGTCTGATGCTCTTAATAATTTATTCTTAAAGCACTCCCACTTTTCATCTGTTTTTCTTTCTAAAATTTCCTCCCATTTAACGTTGTGAAGTATGGAGTGCAGTTAGTTACAGATAGCTCCTTTGAAATTCAGTGTTCATGTATTACCCATGTATCTCCTTTTCCTATGATTTCCGGTGAATGTAATTACCCTGTGATTACTGTTTGCTAATTTTTCCCTTACTTTTATGCCTGCAACCAGCTCTGCACTGTAATTAGTAGGTCGAGCAGAGTCTTGTCTTTTGTTGGGGCCTCCACCACTGACACATGAAATTTTCCTGCAAGACACCCAAGAAATGACGAGCCTAAAGCTGGATACACACCAGGGGTGTAACTACCACCATAGCGTCCCATGCGGGCGCTATGGGGCCCGCAGCCGAGTGGGGCCCAGTGAGGATGAGAGCACCGCCGACACAGTCTCCCAGCCAGGGGAAGAGAGAGGAGAGGAAGAGGCGAGCTGTCCGTATCAGCAGAGAGCTGAATTGCCCGATGTAATAGCTTTCATTAGAACTTCCAGTGTTCCCGGGGCTCACGTCACATAGCTCCACCTCTTGGCCCGGCGCCTTTGATAGACAGAACGTCGATCCAATGTGGGACATGTGACTTCAACAAAGGCATCGGGCCAAGAGGTGGGGCTATGTGACGATGAGCCCTGGGAAGACGGGAAATTCAAATGAAAGCTATTACAGCGGGCAATCCCGCTCTCTGCTGATCCAGGTGGCTTGCCTCTTCCTTTGCATAGGTGAGGCTGTATGGGGCACAGGCAGACCAGGCTGTATGGGGCATAGGTCATGCTGTATGGGGCACAGGTCACGCTGTATGGGGCACAGGTCACGCTGTATGGGGCACAGGTCACGCTGTATGGGGCACAGGTCACGCTGTATGGGGCACAGGTCATGCTGCATTGGGCACAGGTCACGTTGCATGGGGCACAGGTCACGTTGTATGGGGCACAGGTCACGCTGCATGGGGCACAGGTCACGCTGCATGGGGCACAGGTCACGCTGTATGGGGCACAGGTCACGCTGTATTGGGCACAGGTCACGCTGCATTGTGCACAGGTCACGCTGTATGTGGCACAGCTCACGCTGCATTGACACTAGGGCAGCTTTTGGGGGGGGCTGTTTGCAGGGGGGCCCCATACAACATTTTGCTATGGGGCCCTGCTATTTCTAGTTACGCCCCTGATACACACTATACAACTTTTGTTCTTTGATTTCTTTTAGATTTACCTTCAACTATGTAGTACAAGGGCCTATCTGATTGCATACAAATTGAAAGTGATTAGGTTTGACCTCATGTTATAGGTTTTGGTAAATCTAAAGGAAAAAAATCAGAAGAGAATTGGACAGTGTGTATCCAGCTTTAGTTGACTGAATAGATACATCTACCCAGTCGATATCTGGATAACTGAAGTCCCCCATGATAATTACATTGCCTTGCCTCACCACCATTTCTGTCTGTGAGAGGAGATCAGTCTCCTATTTATCCTTCAGATTGGGTGACCTGTAGCTACATCAACTTCTAATTTCCCATTAGTTTTTTCCCTTTCTAGTCCCAGCCACAAGGATTCCACCTCTTCCCTTGCCCTGTTAGTAAAGTTGTCTCTTATATTTACTGTCAAATCACTCTTGACATACATGCACACCCTTCCCCCTCTGCTACCAACCCTGTCATGCCGATACATGGAGTACTCCTGGACAGTCACAAGCCAGTTGTGTGAGCTGTCAAACCAGGTTTCTAAATCTCCCACAAAGTCAAAATCCTCTTCATGTATCAGTAGTTTCAGTTCTGTCATTTTATTCATCAAACTCCTAGCATTTGTGAACATGCCTTTACATTTTGTACCAGAGCATATTATTTTTTTCCTTGTGTGTTCTGAGTCTGCAATAGAATTCTGGCAGCCTACATACATTCACCCTAGTTGCTCTAGATACACTATCAATAGCTTCCTCTGCCCCTCCTATTTGAAATGTTTTTCTAGCTTTTTGGCCATCTTCTCCCCCAACAGAGCTGCACCTTCCCCATTTAGGTGCAGTCCATCCCTGCTATAGAGCTAGTAACCGACCAAAAAGTCAGCCTAGTTCTCCAAACCCTCCTTCCTGCACCAGTTCTCCCACCTATTGTTAAGTTCCCTAATCTCCTGCTGCTTCTCTGGTATGGCTTGAGATACTTGCAGTATTTCCAAGAATACAACCCTGGAGGTCCTTTTTCTTTAGTATAGCTCATAAGTCCCTGAAATCATTTTTAGGACACTCCATCTCTGTCTAACTTTGTCATTGGTACCATTGTGTATCATGACATTTGGCTCTTCCTCAGTCTCATCCAACAATCTGTCCATCTGATCCACAATATGCCAAACCTGAGCAACATACTGTAAACAACATACTGTTTGGCTTGGTGTCGGCATAAACTCTCAGATGCAACTCATTCAGATAGCAGAGAAATGACATGGCTTATTCAGACAGAAGAGGAATGACAGAGCAGACAGAAATCACATGTGGTGCTTTGGATAGAGGCAAGTACACACTATAGAAGGTTATTGTCAGGAAGATCCTGCCATTAATCGGCGTCCCAGGCTCATTGGTGCGCGTTTGTCCCTGTTGGCGCCAGGCGGGCTATTTAAACCTGCCTGTCACACTCAGTCTTCGCTGTCTGCTCTACAGCGTTCTGTGTGTGTTACCTGATCTGATCTAAGACTACCTGTTAATTGACCCGGCTATCTGTTTGTGACCAACCCAGCTACCTGCCTGCATCTGACCTCCGGCTTGCCCTGACTTTTCTCCTGTTTGATCCTTGGTACCTTTGCTGTCCGTCTGATACAGATCACTGGCCTGTTTGACGATCCTTCTGCCTGATTCCTGATATCTGCCTACTTGTCTGCTGTGTTCCTGGTTCCAGTCCACCATCCAGCCATCAGTCTGCTTACCTGCTGTTGTTCCTGGTTCCAATCCAGCATCCAGTCTCCGATCTGCTCACCTGCTGTTGTTCCAGTCCAGCATCCAGTCTCCAGTCTACTTGCCTGCTGTGTTCCTGGTTCCAGTCCAGCATCCAGTCTTCAGTCTACTTGCCTGCTGTGTTCCTCGTTCCAGTTCCTGGTTCCAGTCTGCTCACCTACTGTTGTTCCTGGCTCTAGTCAGCGATCCAGTCTCCAGTCTACTTGCCTGCTGTGTTCCTGGTTCCAGTCCAGCATCCAGTCTCCAGTCTACCTGCCTGCAGTTGTTCCTGGTTCCAGTCCAGCACTCCAGTCTTCTGCCTACTCACCTGCTGTTGATCCTGCCAGGCACCCATACCGCTCCTCACTCCTGTGCTCTCTGTCCCCATTCCAGAGGGCCATGAGTGGGAGCCGTAGGGGAGGTCCCTCTCTGCAGTTCGGGCTCAAAATCCACCAGGTATGTAACAGTAGCAGACAGCCATGTCTGAGCCCAAGCAAAGAACCTCTCCCATGGAGGAGATGTGTGTACACCTGGCAGGATTGACTGAAGCAGTCAAGAATCTTCAGCAAGGGCACACTCGGCTGGTAGAATGGGTACTAGCCCTGTCTAATGCCCTGTACACACGGTCAGGTTTTCCGACGGAAAATGTGTGATAGGAGCTTGTTGTCGGAAATTCCGACCGTGTGTAGGCTCCATCACACATTTTCCATCGGATTTTCCGACACACAAAGTTTGAGAGCAGGCTATAAAATTTTCCGACAACAAAATCAGTTGTCAGAAATTCCGATCGTGTGCACACAAATCCGACGCAGAAAGTGCCACGCATGCTCAGAATAAATAAAGAGATTAAAACTATTGGCTACTGCCCCATTCATAGTCCCGACGTACGTGTTTTACGTCACCGCTTTCAGAACGATCGGATTTTCAGACAACTTTGTGTGACCGTGTGTATGCAAGACAAGTTTGAGCCAACATCCGTCTGAAAAAATCCATGGATTTTGTTGTTGGAATGTCCGATCAATGTCCGACCGTGTGTACGGGGCATAACCCTACCGGGGTCCAGGGAGCCCCTTCCGCTTCTTCAGCTGGGCCTTCTCCAACCGTGGTGATGCTTCCCCCAGAGCCTAGAGTTCCGACGCTTGAAAGATTTTCCGGAGATCGAAGTAAATTCAGGGCCTTTCGCAATTTCTGTGAACTGTTCTTCGCCCTCCAACCACGCACCTTTTCCCTGGAGGTTACCAAGGTGGGCTTTGTGGTTTCCTTGCTTGCAGGCGATCCCCAAACCTGGGCCCATCGCCTTCTGGAACAAGAAGGTTGGTCCTTGACCAACCTCACCACCTTCTTTGATGCTTTGGCCCAGTTATACGAAGACCCCCAGCTCTCAGTAACCGCAGAAACTGCACTACGTACCCTTCAGCAGGGACTCAGGGCAGCAGAGGACTATGTGGCTGAGTTCAGACAGTGGATCGCTGACACAAATTGGAACGATGCCGCTCTCCGCTACCAGTTCCGCATGGGACTTTCTGACCCCTTGAAAGATGAGTTAGCTAGAGTTGGCATACCAGACTCTGAATGCATTGATCGATTTGGCCATCCAGATCGATCGACGCCTAAGGGAACGTAGGGCGGAGAGGGCTACAGGACTTCCTCGCCCAACCTGGATGCTTCCAAGGATTCCTAGTCATACCCCACCGGCACCACCTATCTCCACGTTCAACACACCTGAACCCATGCAGTTGGGGGTCCTTCAGCCTTCCCTCACCCAGGAAGAACGGCAACGCCGTCAGATGAATAATTTGTGCCTGTACTGTGGAGAACCCGGACACTATGTTAGGAACTGCCCTCTTAAGCTTCGTAATTATCTCTCCTTGTCCACTGACTATGTTACTCCTTTGGCCAAGATCACTTCTCACCTTGCTCTCTCTGTCTCATTACAGCTCCCAGGAAAGACTCTGCAAATACCGGCCATTATTGATTCCGGAGCTTGCAACTGTTTCATGGATTCCTCTTTTGCTGCAAAACATCAGATCCCCCTTCTTCCAAAGGCCCATAGACTTTCCATCAACCTTGCTGATGGGTCCGCAATCAAATCCGGACCTGTCACTCAAGAGACCATTCCAATACCCATTACCTTCTCCAACTCTCAACAAGAGTTGCTGTGCATGGACATTATTTCTTCACCCTTGTTCTCTATAATCCTTGGCATACCTTTGTTACAAGGGCACAACCCTGACATTAACTGGGCCACAGGAGAGGTTACCTTTTCTTCTCCTTATTGTCAACAGTTTTGCGGGTCCCAAGACTCTCATAGGGCCACTACCTTACTATGTCTGGACACAGAAACCAGTATACGTCAGTCTATTCCAGAAGCTTGCCATGACTTTCTAGATGTATTTAGTAAACAGGGGCAGAGACTTTACCACCCCACCGGGCCTATGACTGCCCTATCGAGCTACTCCCCGCAGCGGAGATCCCGTTCGGAAGGATTTTTCCCCTGACAGAGGTAGAACAAGGGGCATTAAAGGAATATATTGACGAGAACTTAAAGAAAGGCTTAATTCGCCCATCCATGTCCCCAGCAGGCGCGGGCATCTTTTTTGTACAGAAGAAGGACCATACCCTTCGACCATGCGTGGACTACCGCAAATTAAATAAAATTACAGTAAAAAACTTGCTATCCTCTCCCCCTGGTACCAGAACTATTTCAGAGACTTGGAACTGCCACTGTGTTCACTAAACTTGACCTCCGTGGAGCCTACAACGATTCGTTGGATTTGCCAATTTCTATCGGAAATTAAAGGGTTCTCAGCCATTATCACTCCAATTACCTAGTCAACCAAACAGGGAACACGTTTTCACTGGTCTTCTGAAGCCCAAGAGGCCTTTGAGACCCTCAAAGGTCTCTTCACTTCTGCCTCCATATTAAAACATCCAGATTCCTCTCTGCCATTTGTACTTGAAGTAGACGCACCCGAAATTGCTGTGGGAGCAGTGCTGTCCCAAAGACAAGGAACCAGGGCCCTACTGCACCAGTGGCCTTCTTCTCCCGCAAGTTATCAGCGGCAGAGAGAAATTATGATGTAGGAGACAGAGAGTTGTTAGCAATAAAAACTGCATTAGAAGAATGGTGCTACCTTCTGGAAGGAGCCGCACATCCAGTCCTAATTTTTACGGATCATAAGAACCTAGAGTACCTGAGATCTGCAAAAAGACTGAAGCCACGACAAGCCAGGTGGGCCCTCTTCTTCTCCAGGTTCTCCTTCCACGTCACTTATCGCCCTGGTTCCAAAAACACTAAACCTGATGCCCTATCCCGGATGTTCCACAAACCCCAAGAAACTTCACCTCCAGACACTATCCTGTCTCCGGGGAATTTTCTTCTACTTCAGGGAAATCTGCTCTCACAAATTAAGCAAGCCTCTGCAGGTCTAGGATCTCCCGTTGGGTCAGAACTACAAATTAGAGATGGGTTGCTTTGGCACGAAGACAAAATTTACATACCCGAAAGCCTACGAGTGTCCATATTGGAGCTCTGTCATGATCACGCACTGGCTGGGCATTTCAATATAACCAAGACCACTGACCTGGTACAGTATACCTTTTGGTGGCCTCAGGCTTGGGGGCTACTAAGACCTCTACCTGTCCCAGACAGGCCATGGAAGATGTTATCCATAGATTTTATTGTCAAGCTGCCTCTGGCGGTCAGCCACACCACCATCTTTGTGATCGTGGATCGACTGTCAAAGATTGCCCATTTTGTTCCAATGATGGGTACTCCCTCAGCTTCAGAAACAGCACAAGTATTCATTAAAGAAATCATCAGACTCCACGGGGTGCCAGCCAATATCGTCTCAGATCGGGGGGGGGGGGGGTACAGTTTACCTCCCGATTCTGGAGGTCTTTGTGCAAAGCCCTGAATATTGAACTGTCGTTCTCTTCTCCCTATCATCCTCAGACCAATGGGCAAACAGAGAGAACAAATCAAACTCTCGAACAATACCTACGTTGTTTCTCCTCTTTTGCCCGAAATGACTGGATTTCTCTGCTTCCATTGGCTGAATTTGCCTACAACAACTCCATCCAAACTCCATTTTTCGCCAATTATGGCTTCCATTCTTCATTTTTACCCACATCCCTTCCTGAATGTACAGTACCTGCAGTTCAGGAAAAATTAAATTTCTTTGCCTCCAACAACCAAATTTTACAGGAAACTATGACTAGGACCCAGGAACACAACAAAATAACCTTTGACAAGAAAAGACGAGGCAAACTGTTACTTGCACCGGCTGACCGGGTATGGTTATCCACAGTGAACCTTAGGTTGGCCTGCCCTTCAAAGAAATTGGGTCCCAAGTTTTTGGGGCCATTCCCTGTCAGAAGGAAGATTAATGAGGTGGCATATGAACTAGAACTTCCTGACTCACGTAAGATCCACCCGGTATTTCATGTGTCATTACTAAAACCTTTCATTTTCAATCCATTTCCAGGTCATAGTACGGATTACCCTGATCCTGTTTTGGTAGATGGTGAGGAGGAATTCGAGGTAGAGTCCATTTTGGACTACAGAAGGAGAAATAATCAAGATCAATTCCTGATTAAATGGAAGGGGTTTGGACCAGAAGAAAATTTGTGGGAGCCCAAGGGTAATATCCACGCTGAGAATCTGTTACAATCCTTCAAAAGATCCCATCCCGAAAGGTTTTCCCGAAGAGGCATCCGGAGGCTGCCCCTTGGGGGCAGGGCAATGTCAGGAAGATCCTGCCATTAATCGGCGTCCCAGGCTCACTGGTGCACGCGCATCCCTGTTGGCGCCAGGTGGGTTATTTAAACCTGCCTGTCACACTCAGTCTCCGCTGTCTGCTCTACAGTGTTCTGTGTGTGTTACCTGATCTGATCTAAGACTACCTGTTAATTGACCCGGCTATCTGTTTGTGACCAACCCAGCTACCTGCCTGCATCTGACCTCTGGCTTGCCCTGACTTTTCTCCTGTGTAATCCTTGGTACCTTTGCTGTCTGTCTGATACCGATCACTGGCCTGTTTGATGATCCTTCTGCCTGATTCCTGATATCTGCCTACTTGCCTGCTGTGTTCCTGGTTCCAGTCCACCATCCATCCATCAGTCTGCATACCTGCTGTTGTTCCTGGTTCCAGTCCAGCATCCAGTCTCTGGTATGCTCACCTGCTGTTGTTCCTGGTTCCAGTCCAGCATCCAGTCTCCAGTCTACTTGCCTGCTGTGTTCCTGGTTCCAGTCCAGCATCCAGTCTCCAGTCTACCTGCCTGCAGTTGTTCTTGGTTCCAGTCCAGCACTCCAGTTTTCTGCCTACTCACCTGCTGTTGATCCTGACAGGCACCCATACCACTTTTCACTCCTGTGCTCTCTGTCCCCATTCCAGAGGGCCGTGAGTGGGAGCCGTAGGGGAGGTCTCTCTCTGCAGGTCTGGCTCAAAACCCACCAGGTACGTGACAGTTATGCTTTGTTTTTTTTGCTGCTATATTTGTTTTTCTCTAGGGAGGGTTTAATAACACTTTAAAGTGGTTTTAAACCCTTTACAACCACTTTTGGCTACAGGTAAGCCTATAATAAGGCTTACCTGTAGCTATCGTGAATTTGCATAGTTTAGGAGATATTCACTGAATACGCATGTGCCGACGTCATTGGCACATGCACACTGAACAGACGGCTCATACGTGCCATTTCTTCAGCTAGTGTGCCGTTACCGGTGGCTCCCGCGCACATGCATGGGAGTGACGTCATCGCGGCTCAAGCCAATCACAGCGCCGGAGCCCGCGATACCCGGAAGTAAATCTGGGAGACATGTCGCCGGCCAAAGCGGTGTGCTTACCTTTGATCTAAGGTAAGTATATCATAATGAGCTAGTATGCTTAGCATACTAGTTCATTATGCCTTTGTCATGCAGTTTTTTTTTTCTCCCCGTGGGTTTACAACCACTTTAACATCTTTTATTTTGCTATTTTTTTACTTCTAAGTTTACATTCTTTCCTCCTTATGGAGACACTTTGCATACATTTTTACAGCAGCTTGAATTCTTGCATGTGTATTACTTCAAGATGATACAGGTGTTTTGATATGATGTGTTTTACAATAAAACCTCACAATTTTTAAGCAACCCTCACATATACTCATGTGGGTCTCTGACAGCAAATAAGTTCTCTCACAGTGTAATATAAAATCAAAAACAATGCTATTGAAATAAAATGACACTTTAGGGCTGACAGATAATGTCAGTCAACCGTGAACAGTTCTGTAACAGTGTCTGCACACGCATGCTGCTTGAAATATCGAACAAGGGGAATCCTGAGCTAAAGTAGACCCGTGAACGTATTCCTTTCATCAGAGTAACACGCATCTAGTGTTTCAGGCTTTGTAACTTAACCCTTTGTTCCATGCACTTTACTGTCCTTACAGAAAGTGATCAATTAAGAACGTGTCAAAATAAACGTACAACCAAGTAAATAATCCTTCTCCAAAATTTGACACTTATATATAAAATTAAGGGTAAATTCATTTCACGGTTAACAGATTTTACTCTATTATACATAGAAATATCCTAATGGCTTTTTAATAATGCAGTACACAGACCAGTGATGTGCAGCAACCCACATTAACCAACTGGATTTTATCTTTTATCAGTTTAGAATGATTAGAACAATGAAAGAGAGTCACTGAGCAGATGCTAAAATGTAAATAAGTAAAATAGTGTGAGTCATATTACACAGGATTTTAAAGATTATTAATATTATACAGGATTTATATAGCGCCAACAGTTTACTCAGCACTTTACAATATAAAATGGGGGACAATACAGTTATAATACAATAAAATACAAGAGGATTAAGAGGGCCCTACTCAGAAGAGCTTACAATCTAATAGGGTGGGGCAGGTAGTACAAAAGGTTGTAACTGTGGGCAATGAGCTGATGGAAGTGGTAAAAGATTAGTCGGAGACTAGGGATGAGCTCAATGTTCGGGACGAACATCGGGAACAGCGAACATTACGGGGCGTTCGTGGAAAATTTGTGCGCCGCGGAATGCCCCATAATGCACTGCGAGGTCGCAGTGCATTGCTGTATAATGATTGGCCAAAGCATGCACCTGACCTGCATGCTTTGGCCAATCAGAGCGCTCTGGTAAGAGAGCCATAATTGCCCAAAGGCAGGGTGCCTTTGGCCAATCATGACTCAGGGGGACTAAGTCCATGCCCCACACTATATAAGGCTGCTTACACAGCAGGCGTGTGTAGTGTTGTTGGCATGGACAGAGAGATAGCTTGATTAAGATTAAGTAGGAAGGCTATTCAGTTAGTGGCAGTGTATTTGATTGCTATATACATATATATATACTGTATATACTCTGCATTTAGCATAGACTATATATTCAGTGTTTACTTGATATTCAGTCAGTGCATGCAGTGTATTAATATATATATATATATATATATATTACACACACAGTATCTCACAAAAGTGAGTACATCCCTCACATTTTTGTAAATATTTTATTATCTTTTCATGTGACAACACTAAAGAAATTACACTTTGCTACAATGTAAAGTAGTGAGTGTACAGCTTGTATAATAGTGTAAATTGGCTGTCACCTCAAATTAACTCAACACACAACCATTAATGTCTAAACCGCTGGCAACAAAAGTGAGTACACCTCTAATGTCGCGTACACACAATCGCACATTCCGACAACAAAATCTATGTTTTTTTTATCCGACGGATATTGGCTCAAACTTGTCTTGCATACACACGGTCACACAAAGTTGGTGGGAAACTGCGAACGTCAAGAACGCGGTGACGTACAACACGTACGACGAGCCAAGAAGAATGAATTTCAATAGCCAGTGCGGCTCTTCTGCTTGATTCCGAGCATGAGTGGAACTGTGCGTCGGAATTGTGTACACACGATCGGAATTTCCGACAACGAATTTTGTTGTCAGAAAATTTGAGATCCAGATCTCAAATTTTGTGTGACGGAAATTCCGATGGAATATATCCAGTGGAGCTTACACACGGTCGGAATTTCCGACAAAAAGCTCCCATCGAACATTTTCCATCAGAAAATCCAACCATGTGTACGAGGCATTAGTGAAAATGTCCGAATTGGGCCGCAAGTGTCAATATTTTGTGTGGCCACCATTATTTTCCAGCACAGCCTTAACCTTCTTGGGCATGGAGTTCACCAGAGCTTCACAGGTTGCCACTGAAGTCCTCTTCCACTCCTCCATGACGACAGAGCTGGTGGATGTTAGAGACCTTGCACTCATCTACCCTCCTTTTGAGGATGCCCCACAGATGCTCAATAGGGTTTAAGTCTGGAGACATGCTTGGCCAGTCCATCACCTTTACCCTTAGCTTTTTTAGTAAGGCAGTGGTCGTCTTGGAGGAGTGTTTGGGGTTGTTATCATGTTGGAATACTGCCCTGCAGCCCAGTCCCCAAAGGGAGGGGATCATGCTCTGCTTCAGTGTGTCGCAGTACATGTTGGCATTCATGGTTCCCTCAATGAACTGTAGACCAGATGCCCCAGACCATGACAACTCCCACCACCATGCTTGACTGTAGACAAGACACACTTGTCTTTGTACTCCTCACCTAGTTGCCGCCACACACACTTGACACCATCTGAACCAAATAAGTTTATCTTGGTCTCATCAGACCACAGACATGGTTCCAGTAATCCATGTCCTTAATCTGTTTGTCTTTAGCAAACTGTTTGCAGGCTTTCTTGAGCATCATCTTTAGAAGAGGCTTCCTTCGGGGACGACAGCCATGCAGACCAATTTGATACAGTGTCCGGCGTATGGTCTGAAAACTGACAGGCTGACCCCCCACCTCTTCAACCTCTGCAGCAATGCTGGCAGCACTCATACATTTATTTCCCAAAGACAAATTCTGGATATGACGCTGACCACGTGCACTCAACTTCTTTGGGCAACCATGGTGAGACCTGTTCTGAGTGGAACCTGTCCTGTTAAACCACTGTTGGGTCCTGGCCACCATGCTGCAGATTAATTTCAGGGTCTTGGAAATCTTCTTATAGCCTGGGCCATCTTTATGTAGAGCAGCAATTTTTTTTTTTTAAATCCTCAGAGAGTTCTTTGCCACAAGGTGCCATGTTGAACTTCCAGTGACCAGTATGAGAGAGTGAAAGAGATAACACCAAATTGAACACACCAGCACCCCATTTACACCTGAGTTCTTGTAACACTAATGAGTCACATGACACCCGGGAAGGAAAATGGCTAATTGGGCCCAATTTGGACATTTTTACTTAGGGGTGTATTCACTTTTGTTGCCAGCAGTTTAGACATTTATGGCTGCGTGTTGAGATATTTTGAGGGGACAGACAGACACACACACACAGTATTATACACACAGTCTCGTGTATATATATATATATATATATATATATATATATATATATATAATGTGTAATGCTGGCCAGAGGCTAGCCTATATTTGTGGGAGGAGTTTGAGAGGGCTATTTAACCCTCATCCTCTGTCAGGGCCGGGTTGTCGGAGGTTCTGGGTGGACTCACGTCACTTCCGGCCTCCTTACAGAGCGGCGGTCGGCCACAGCAATGGTGTCGGTTCTTGTTCCTGGCACCAATGGGAACCACCCGTCCCCCCGTCATCCCTGGGTTCCACCAGCATTTGCCTGTCCTCCCTTGCAGCCCCATGTTCCATCCAGCATCGTGGGGGGGCCGCCCGCCTGCTTCTCCCGGGGCTCCTGCGGGGGGGGGGGGCAGTCCATCCATCTTCCACCCACCCACTTTCCCCACAGCTCCATCTGGCCAGCGTGCCTCCCGCCCGCTTCTCCTGGCGCTCATGCCGGGGGGGGGGGGGGCGTCCGTCCTTCCATCCTCCCCATAGCTCCATCTGGCCAGCGTGCAGCCCGCCCGCCCGTTCCTCCTGGTGCTCATTCCGGGGGGGCGTCCGCCCTTCCATCCTCCCCACAGCTCCATCTGGCCAACGTGCAGCCCGCCCGCCCACTTCTCCTGGTGCTCATGCCGGGGGGAACGGGGGCCGTCCGTCCTTCCATCCTCCCCACAGCTCCATATAGACAGCGTGCAGCCCGCCCGCCCACTTCTCCTGGCGGTCATGCCGGGGGGAGCGGGGGGCGTCCATCCTTCCATCCTCCCCACAGCTCCTTATGGCCAGCGTGCAGCCTGCCCACTTCTCCCGGAGCTCATGCCGGGGGGCCGTCCTTCCATCCTCCACCCACTTTCCTCATGGAGCCATCTGACCAGCGTGCCGCCTGCTTCTCCCGGCGCTCATGGGTGGGGGGGGGGGCGTCCATTCATCCATCCTCCACTCACCCACTTCCCCAGGGCTCCATTTTGCCAGGGTGCTGCCCGCACACTTCCCTTGGTGTTGGGGGAGTGTCGTCTGTCCATCCTCCACCTTCGCTAGGCTCAATCCCGCATGGTTGGGGGGGCGCCGCTCGCTTCTGTCTTTTATCCCTGTGTTTCCTGCCAGTGCTATGGGGGCCAGCCGCCCGTTTCTCCAGGGGGGAGCGGGCGGGTGTCCGTTCGTCCATCTTCCACCCACCCACTTGCCACTAACCCGCCAGTTCACCTCCCTGGAACCCACGCCGTGCATCATGGAGGAGACGCCCGCATGCTTCCCAGTTCTCATGGGGGGGGGCGCCCACTCACCTGCTCACCTTCTGGTACTCACGTGGGGCACGGGGGGATCCCCGCACGCCTCCCGGGCATCCACCGTTTCAGTCACAAGTGTTTCATCATGGCATTTCGGCCCCAGGATTTCATGTTAGTGTTTCGGCCCCAGGTTTCTGTCACAGCGTTGCTGTCTAGGTGTTTAGTCTCATCGTTTTTTCTGTCATAGCGTTTTGGCCCCAGGTTTCTGTCACAGCGTTTCTATCTAGGCGTTTAGTCTCAGCGTTTTTCTGTCATAGAGTTCCTCTTGTTGCGTTCCTGTCATAGCATTTTCTGCCTCAGCAGTTCTGTCGCAGCATTCTGCCCCAGCATTTCTGTCAGGGTGTTCTGCCCCAGTATTTCTGTAATGGCGTTTCTGCCCCAGCATTTCTGTCCTCACGTTTGGCCCTGCATTTCTGTCAGCGTTTCTGCCTCAGCATTTCTGTCATAACGTTCAGCATTTCTGTCTTAGCGTTCTGCCCTAGCATTCTTGCCATAGTGTTCTGCCCCAGCATTTCTGTCATAAGTGTTCTGCCCCAGCATTTCTGTCTCAGCGTTTTTTGTCATAGCGTTTCTGCCCCAGGATTTCTATCATACCATTCTGCCCCAGCATTTCTGTCATAGCGTTCGGCCTCAGCATTTCTGCCATAAGTGTTCTGCCCCGGCATTTCTGTCTCAGCATTTTTTGACGTAGCGTTTCTGCCCCAGGATTTCTGTCATAGCATTCTGCCCCAGCATTTCTGTCATAGCGTTCGGCCTCAGCATTTCTGTCATAGCGTTCGGCCCCAGCATTTCTGTCATAGCGTTCGGCTCCAGCATTTCTGTTATAGCGTTCTGCCCCTGCATTTCTGTCACAGCGGTCTGCCCCTGCATTTCTGTCACAACGTTCTGCCCCTGCATATCTGTCACAATGTTCTGCCCCTGCATTTCTGTCACAACGTTCTGCCCCTGCATTTCTGTCATAGCGTTCTGCCCCTGCATTTCTGTCACAACGTTCTGCCCCTGCATTTTTGTCACAACGTTCTGCGCCTGCATTTCTGTCATAGCGTTCTGCGCCTGCATTTCTGTCATAGCGTTCTGCGCCTGCATTTCTGTCATAGCGTTCTGCCCCTTGCATTTCTGTCATAGCGTTCTGCCCCAGCATTTCTGTCATAGCGTTCGGCTCCAGCATTTCTGTTATAGCGTTCTGCCCCAACATTTCTGTCACAACGTTCTGCCCCTGCATTTCTGTCACAGCGTTCTGCCCCAACATTTCTGTTACAACGTTCTGCCCCTGCATTTCTGTCACAATGTTCTGCCCCTGCATTTCTGTCACAACGTTCTGCCCCTGCATTTCTGTCACAACGTTCTGCGCCTGCATTTCTGTCATAGCGTTCTGCGCCTGTATTTCTGTCATAGCGTTCTGCCCCTTGCATTTCTGTCATAGCGTTCTGCCCCAGCATTTCTGTCATAGCGTTCGGCTCCAGCATTTCTGTTATAGCGTTCTGCCCCAACATTTCTTTCACAACGTTCTGCCCCTGCATTTCTGTCACAGCGTTCTG
Organism: Lithobates clamitans; assembly: GCA_037952925.1. Taxonomy (NCBI): domain Eukaryota; kingdom Metazoa; phylum Chordata; class Amphibia; order Anura; family Ranidae; genus Lithobates; species Lithobates clamitans. Next base: position 1,081,508 of record JBBGZY010000917.1, read on the forward strand.
CCCCTGCATTTCTGTTACAACGTTCTGCCCCTGCATTTCTGTCACAATGTTCTGCCCCTGCATTTCTGTCACAACGTTCTGCCCCTGCATTTCTGTCATAGTGTACTGCCCCTGCATTTCTGTCACAACGTTCTGCCCCTGCATTTTTGTCACAACGTTCTGCGCCTGCATTTCTGTCATAGCGTTCTGCGCCTGCATTTCTGTCATAGTGTTCTGTGCCTGCATTTCTGTCATAGCGTTCTGCCCCTTGCATTTCTGTCATAGCGTTCTGCCCCAGCATTTCTGTCTCGGCATTTCTGTCATAGTGTTTCTGCCCCAGGGTTTCTGTCATAGCGTTTCTGCCCCAGGATTTCTGTCATAGCGTTTCTGCCCCAGGATTTCTGTCATAGCGTTTCTGCCCCAGGATTTCTGTCATAGCGTTTCTGCCCCAGGATTTCTGTTGCAGCGTTGCTGCCCAGGATTTCTGTCATAGCATTTCTGCCCCAGGGTTTCTGTTATAGCGTTTCTGTCATAGCGTTTCTGACCCAGGGTTTCTGTCATAGTGTTTCTGCCCCAGGATTTCTGTCACAGCGTTTCTGCCCCCGGATTTCTGTCATGGCTTTTTTCTGTCATGGCGTCCTTCTGTCATGGCGTTTTCTGTCATAGCATTCTGCCCCAGCATTTCTGGCTTGGCGTTCAGTCTCAGCTTTTCTGTCGGCATTCAGTCTCAGCATTTCTGTCTTAGCGTTTCTGCCCCAGGATTTCTGTCTTTGCATTTCTGCCTCAGCGTTTCAGTCTCAGCATTCTGTCATAGTGCTTCTGCCCAGGATTTCTGTCATGGCATTTCTGCCTCAGCGTTTATGCCCCAGGATTTCTGTCTTTGCTTTTCTGCCTCAGAGTTTCAGTCTCAGCATTCTGTCATAGTGCTTTTGCCCAGGATTTCTGTCATGGCATTTCTGCCTCAGCGTTTATGCCCCAGGATTTCTGTCTTTGCTTTTCTGCCTCAGCGTTTCAGTCTCAGCGTTCTGTCATAGCGTTTCTGCCCAGGGTTTCTGTCATTACATTTCTGCCTTAGCGTTCTGTCATAGCATTTCTGCCCCAGGATTTCTGTCATGGCATTTCTGCCTCTGCGTTTTTGCCCCAGGATTTCTGTCTTTGCTTTTCTGCCTCAGCGTTTCAGTCTCAGCGTTCTGTCATAGCGTTTCTGCCCAGGGTTTCTGTCATGGCATTTCTGCCTCAGCGTTTTTGCCCTAGGATTTCTGTCATTGCATTTCTGCCTCAGCGTTCTGTCATAGCATTTATGCCCCAGGATTTCTGTCATGGCGTTTCTGCCCCAGGATTTCTGTCATTTCATTTCCGCCTCAGCGTTTCAGTCTTAGCATTTCTGTCATTACGTTTCTGCTCCAGGGTTTCTGTTATCCCGTTCCTGCCTCAGCTTTCAGTTTCAGCATTTCTGTCATAGTGTTTTCTGTCAACATTGCTGTCCTTGCACTTCTGCCCCAAGATTTCTGTCATAGCGTTTCTACCTCAGCGTTCAGTCTCAGCATTCCTGTCACAGCATTTCAGCCGCAGCGTTTCTCAAGGGGCGTTGTTGTTCAGTCACGGCATATATTCCGGTAGCTGTTTTTATCTTCGTTGTTTGTCATGTCTCATCGTATCTTTGTTCATGTTTGTACCTGGGTCAGTTAGCTAGGGCTCACATGTCAGGATCTGTCACGTCTACAGATCCATACGGGCTGAGGTTTCGCTTGTTAATGATTGTTAACCACAATCTTCCCGCCCGCATACCATACGTCATACGATGCACGTTCATTCACCACACCTGTACAACTACCCACGACGGTCTGTGGGTACACCAGCCCTGAGTTTTTCAGTTAATTACCTGTTTCTGCGCTGCAGGTTACTCGGGCTCACTTACTACTTACACGAGGGGGGGGGGGTCCGTCATCAGGTTCATTCACGCGCAGTGGTCTTGACATTTCTGTTCATGTTGTCATACTTAGGTAGGCACAGAGGGGCGTTGTTGTTCTCATGTCTGGTTGTCTGTCATTTCTCTAGTTTGTGTTCTCAGGTTGGGCTGTATTGGCATCCATACCGTTATCAACCATGCTTGCACTCCCTTCCATCAGTCCTGCCCGTTGTTAGGGCTAATTGTTTGGTGCAGATGCCACTGGGCTCACCCTTGGGTCGGAAGCAGTCGTCAATCTTCTTTCAGTTGACATCCTGTTGCTTAGAGGCCCTGGTTACCAGCCAGGGATTTATAGTCTATCTAAGGGTGTGTGCTGAGCTGCATCCCCTTGACGGTCCTTAAGTGGTAGGTTGGGCAAATGTCGTCATGATTCTGGATTCCACTCTCGGCTCTGATCTCTTGTATAGGATGTTGCCTGGAGAACTGCTCAGGGACGTCAGTCCAGTCATCTTTTCCGATCCCCAGCCTGTTCCAGGTAGGGGGGCTTCAGTCACTTTGGGCATGACTGTATCATGCCATGGGACTTATTTCCCCGGTATGGAGTCTGGCCCTCCTTCCTTGGTTCAGGATTCAGTCTCGATTGTCAGGTCATGGGCTGAAGCACGACGCGATCGTATCAGGTGGGACCAGTATTCTGTGTCTGGCATGGTTTCTCCATTTTTTGATGATGCTTATTGCCATAGCGCATGAGCCTTATCCGCCTACTTCTTCACATCCATCAGGTATCTAGCATTTCGCACTCCTGCCAGTTGTCTTTTAGCACTCACCCTCTTACTTCCCCAGTCCACGTATGAGTAGGCCAGGGGTTGGGGGCATTTCACTGAGCTACTTCGCTGGTGTCCATTTGAAGTATTTCGATCTTCTCGGCCATCATTTTGCAGGGGCTCCTCGGGCCAGCCCTTGCTCCCTTTCCCCCACGTATCCTCTCATTCTCAAGCAGTTTTTTGTCTGGGTTGTCTCGGGCATCAAGCTCAATCCAATCCTTCACGGGACATTCAGTTAGGTTCTGGGCAGCTTTGCAGGTTCTATGGGGGATTACTTCTCATCACCAAGTCAGGGGTCGGTGGGTTTCTCCTACCACAGCGGATACATACTGTTGCCATCCGGGCGCACGCTACTCTACTTGATGGATTGTTACCTTCCCTTCTTCACCTAAATTTGTGTCTATTTGCCCTCTTTTCAGGCATACTGACCAGCTAGGCCATGGCACACCTCAGGCCTTGATTCTTAGGAGTATCGCATTTCCCACTCGAAGACTGTGACTACAAGTGTAAGGCTGGCCAGAGGCTAGCCTGTATTTGTGGGAGGAGTTTGAGAGGGCTATTTAACCCTCCTCCTCTGTCAGGGCCGGGTTATCGGAGGTTCTGGGTTCCCACCCACCCATTTGCTAATTCAGTGCAGGTGGTGTACACAGTATCTAATACAGTGTGTACAGTTTCTACTACACTTCTGGTGGTGTACACAGTACACAATACAGTGCAGCCGAAGTACAGTTTCTAATACATTGCAGGCGGTGTACACAGCATCTAATACAGTGTGTACAGTTTCTTCTACACTTCTGGTGGTGTACACAATACAGTGCAGCTGAAGTACAGTTTCTAATACAGTGCAGGCAGTGTACACAGTATCTAATACAGTGTGTACAGTTTCTACTACACTTCTGGTGGTGTACCCAGTACACAATACAGTGCAGCCGTAGTACAGTTTATAATATATTGCAGGCGGTGTACACAGTAACTAATACAGTGTGTAAAGTTTCTATTACACTTCTGGTGGTGTACACAGTATACAATACAGTGCAGCTGTTGTATAGTTGCTAATTCAGTGCAGGCAGTGTACACAGTATCTAATACAGTGGGTACAGTTTCTACTACAATTCAGGTGGTGTACCCAGTACACAATACAGTGCAGCTGTAGTACAGTTTCTACTACTTTTCTGGTGGTGTACACAGTATCTAATACAGTGTGTACAGTTTTTACTACACTTCTGGTGGTGTACACAGTACACAACACAGTGTAGTCAGAGTACAGTTTCAAATACTTTGCAGGCGGTGTACACAGTATCTAATACAGTGTGTACAGTTTCTACTACACTTCTGGTGGTGTACACAGTATACAATACAATGCAGCCTAAATACAGTTTCTAATACAGTGCAGGCGGTGTACACAGTATCTAATACAGTGTGTACAGTTTCTACTACACTTCTGGTGGTGTACACAGTATACAATACAGTGCAGCCGTAGTACAGTTTCTAATACGGTGCAGGCAGTGTACACAGTATCTAATACAGTGTGTACAGTTTCTACTACACTTCTGGTGGTGTACACAGTACACAATACAGTGCAGCCGAAGTACATTTTCTAATAAAGTGCAGGCGGTGTACACAGTATCTAATACAGTGTGTACAGTTTCTTCTACACTTCTGGTGGTATACACAGTACACAATACAGTGCAGCTGTAGTACAGTTTCTACTACATTTCTGGTAGTGTACACAGTATCTAATACAGTGTGTACAGTTTTTACTACACTTCTGGTGGTGTACACAGTACACAATACAGTGCAGCCAGAGTACAGTTTCAAATACTTTGCAGGCGGTGTACACAGTATCTAATACAGTGTGTACAGTTTCTACTACACTTCTGGTGGTGTACACAGTATACAAAACAGTGCAGCCGTCAAACAGTTTCTACTACTTTTCTGGTGGTATACACAATACACAATACAGTGCAGCCCTAGTACAGTTTCTAATACATTGCAGGTGGTGTACACAGTATCTAATCCAGTGTGTACAGTTTCTACTACACTTCTGGTGGTGTACACAGTACACTATACAGTGCAGCTGTAGTACATTTTCTACTACACTTCTGGTGGTGTACACAGTACACTATACAGTGCAGCTGTAGTACATTTTCTACTACACTTCTGGTGGTGTACGCAGTACACAATACAGTGCAGCTGTAGTACAGTTTCTACTACTTTTCTGGTGGTGTACACAGTATCTAATACAGTGTGTACAGTTTTTACTACACTTCTGGTGGTGTACACAGTACACAATACAGTGCAGCCAGAGTACAGTTTCAAATACTTTGCAGGCGCTGTACACAGTATCTAATACAGTTTGTACAGTTTCTACTACACTTCTTGTGGTGTACACAATACAGTGCAGCCCTAATACAGTTTCTAATAGAGTGCAGGCAGTGTACACAGTATCTAATACAGTGTAGTGTTGCAAAACAAAAAATACATCATGTCCGGAAGGCCACCAAGGAGAGGCAGATGCTCACAGGCCACTAAAGAGGGCAAGCAGCCTCTGTGTCTACAGTCAACAGTGTTGGTTGTGGGCATGGTGCATCCTCTGCAGGTGGCCGTGGAGCACGCTTGTCCTTTTTTTATGCTGCTGGTCGTGTTATTGAGCCAGAACATGCAGAAGAGTTGTTGGAGTGGATAACAAAGCCGTCCTCGTCCTCCTCATCCTCTGTCACTCAGTCTCAGAGTAGTTTCCCTTCCAATGCAGCTGCCAAAGCGGCCTATTCCACCAGCTCCTTGTCCACAGTCATTCCTTCTGTAGCCCGACCGTCATGCATGGAGGAGTCCCCAGCAGTGTTGCCAACCCACCCCCCCCACCCCCCCGAAGTGAAATTTACTGACAGAACGGCAAAAATTACAAACTGCACCAATTTTTTTTACTGACAAAAATCATGAAATTTACTAAGGGATCCACATTCTTCATTGGCACCTAAAGTACCTAAAATGACTGTTTTTAGCTGTAAACAGTGCAAATATCAATATCAATATTTGAACTATAAACACATAGCTATTGCTATTAGCAATGTGTTTAAGTCAAACAAAAGTCAAAAAACATATTTCTCAATTTACATGAAGGTCAGGATACTATAACCCAGCCAGCACAGAGTTCTCCCTTACATCAGAGTCTGCAGGATGGTGACCAGAGACCACCTTGTGCAGAGTGAATACACTAAGGTAAGGGGTATTACTAATATAGGGGGGAACCTTTATATCAGTGCCCCCTTACATTATTGTATTCACTCCCCCCTTACATCAGTGACCCCCCTCAGAATGGCCTGGCGGCGCTGTCACTGACCTCTCAGGTGAACCGTGCAGGGCTCAGTAAGACGACTCCGGCTTGGCGGCTCTGGTTTTATTCTAAAGTCTCCTCTCCACAGTCCACACAGTCTGAACTGAGGTGAATGGTGAACAGAGGCTGCGGGCATACTACAGGAGGTAGACAGAGGCTGCGGACATACTACAGGAGGTAGGATTAGTGTGGTAGAAGGGTCTGGCGCTGTTCCTTTAACTAAATAATACCCTGCCTATGCTGTATGTCTCTAGATCAAGGTCAGGCATATAGGTAGAAGTTCCTAAACATAAACCAAACGTACACGTATCAAGTGCTAGTGTCCTTAAAAATAGTGCAATAGTAAACGAGCTTTAAATAAAAATATATAAGGAAAAAGCTGTAAACACATAAATATAATAGTATTTTTAAATCCCATACATAGTGATGCTAGTAGGTATTCCAAATACCTTAGGGGGGGGGGAGGGGGGGGGAGGAAAGGTGCAAACGTGCTGTCAAACGACGTCCTAACGACGAAACGCGCAGGGCGTGGCCTAAATCTGTGCTTCCCATTATCATCTGCTTACCAGCGCTGAGGACTAATCGTGACTTTTTACCACTCCGCTTGATTTGTATTGTAAAATTGTGAGTACCTACCCATTTGCTTAATAAATTTTGAAAACGTTTTTACGCTATGGGCACTCCCTTTCTCTTTTTATATGAAACATCATGATCCTGAGTCTGCCAGTGATTGCCGTGCAGTGGCGTGAAACTGCAACCGCCTAGTACCCCTGTAGGGGTGAAGGGATCCGGTGAGTGGCTGCACTTTTGGAACAAGGATTTTAAATCACTGAAGGATCACAAACATCACGTTATTAGCATTTAAGATACTACACAAGATATTGCACAAGATATTACACCAATAAACGAATTGGATAATAAGTTTATACAGTTTGAGGACTTTCTATGAACTTTGACAGCACGTTTGCACCTTACTAGGAGTAGTTCTAAGAGATCTCCCACACCTCTGTCCTTCCCCCTTTCCCCCTTCCTCACCTTCACCCTTTCCTCCCCCCCCCCTCCCCTCCCCCCTCCCCCCCCAAGGTATTTGGAATACCTACTAGCATCACTATGTATGGGATTTAAAAATACTATTATATTTATGTGTTTACAGCTTTTTCCTTATATATTTTTATTTAAAGCTCGTTTACTATTGCACTATTTTTAAGGACACTAGCACTTGATACGTGTACGTTTGGTTTATGTTTAGGAACTTCTACCTATATGCCTGACCTTGATCTAGAGACATACAGCATAGGCAGGGTATTATTTAGTTAAAGGAACAACGCCAGACCCTTCTACCACACTAATCCAATTCAGCTGTCCCCATTCATGGTGATCGCTTGTCGGGCGGCAGCAGTTCCATAATTTTCTCTAATAGATTTTTTATTCCATTGCGCGGGTTTATTATCCTTTTTACCATACTACAGGAGGTAGACAGAGGCTGCAGGCATACTACAGGAGGTGGACAGAGGCTGCGGGCATACTACATGAGGTGGACAGAGGCTGCGGGCATACTACAGGAGGTGGACAGAGGCTGCGGACATACTACAGGAGGTGGACAGAGGCTGCGGACATACTACAGGAGGTGGACAGAGGCTGCGGGCATACTACAGGAGGTGGACAGAGGCTGCAGACATACTACGGGAGGTGGACAGAGGCTGCGGGCATACTGCAGGAGGTGGACGGAGGCTGCGGTCATACTACAGGAGGTGGACAGAGGCTGCGGGTATACTACAGGAGGTGGACAGAGGCTGCGGACATACTACAGGAGGTGGACAGAGGCTGCGGACATGATACAGGAGGTGGACAGAGGCTGCGGGCATACTACAGGAGGTGGACAGAGGCTGCGGGTATACTACAGGAGGTGGACAGAGGCTGCGGACATACTACGGGAGGTGGACAGAGGCTGCGGGCATACTGCAGGAGGTGGATGGAGGCTGCGGGCATACTACAGGAGGTGGACAGAGGCTACGGGTATACTACAGGAGGTGGACAGAGGCTGCGGACATACTACGGGAGGTGGACAGAGGCTGCGGGCATACTGCAGGAGGTGGACGGAGGCTGCGGGCATACTACAGGAGGTGGACAGAGGCTGCGGGCATACTACAGGAGGTGGACAGAGGCTGCGGACATACTATAGGAGTTGGACAGAGGCTGCGGACATGAGTGTCCTCCTCACCCCCTCACAGTAACTTCCTTCTCTGTCCACCATCATAGAACTTCTCCACATCATCAGTGTGCTGTGTCCTCCTCCTGTGCCTCTTTCACCTCTCCACAGGTCAGGGCAGCACAGTGCTCACCAGAACAGCAGCCGCTTGGGCACCACATGCTTGACCAGACATATGACGACCTGCCATGCAGTCCATTGGCAACAGCACTTGAAAGACCCACATCAAAAAAAAGGCGGACTTCTCCTTGCTCCTCATCTGGGATCTCCAACCCTACTATACCTCCAGTCCTCTCAAAAACCTGCACTGAGAGCAATGAAGGTATAGCAATAGGTGTCCCAAGTATTTGCAGACAATCTGCTAGCAATACACCACCATCTGATTTTAGCAGGCTAATTTCCCTACCCCAGCTGCGGAACCTTAAAAAGAAAAACGGTCCCAGCCATCGACATGCTCAGAGTCTAAATGCTAGCTTGGCCAAATTGCTAGCACTGCAACTGCTGACTTTTCAGCTAGGTAGACTCTGCCCCCTTTCGTGAATTTGTGGAATGTGCTGTACATCAGTGGCAAAAACACAATTTCTTTTCACGGAAGGCCATTCCGGCTCTCTACCGGCATGTGGAAGGCAATGTTTTGGCCTCGCTGGACAGGGCGGTCAGCAGTAAGGTTCATATTACCGCTGACTCATGGTCCATTGTGTTGCGTTTGATACAAAATATAATTTTTCTATAAGACTCATAGCATTCTGGTGTCACAGAGACAGACTTTCTCAAACAAATGTTGCTGGATACAATGATGAAGCCACGTGACCCGTGACGCCACGCGTAGGGACAGGCACCGCCCACTGGTAGCAGTGTACGAGTTCGCCGCTCGTCTGGATACATTGTACCATCCATTGTTCACTGTGTGAGTACCCTGTATGATGTTTTAATAGTAAATAAAGTCTATCTTTTAATACTAAATACTACACTATATGGGACTTTATCTCTTCATTCCAACATGATGTTCCCTATGGGCTTGAGGTCTGACTAATTAACAGCACAGCATCTAGGACCCCCCTGCATAGGAGACACCAATAGCGACTGCTGCTCTATGCTGTAACCTCAGTATAGTGAGGTAAGAGGCCACTACCCACTGTTTGAGGATTCCTGCATGGATACAATCTTGCTTTTATTGCACAGTCACCATTCCTCTGAAGTTATGTGAATTTACCTCATCTGCATGTCATGTTAATGTTAATGTGATACCACCAAGGAAATATTGAAGCCGTTTCTTGCTGCACTGAGGCACTTTTATCTGAACTGTATTATCTGAATGTTAAGCACCCCCTGCTGGTTGTCGGACACTTTACTGCATGATGCACTTTTGTTTAGATCACTATGGCTATTCATTATAACACTGAATGAAAAAAATTTTTATTATCCTGTTTCTTTTGGCACTGTTGTCCCCAGTCACATATTTTAGTGACTAATCACGGTTTAATACACTGCATTAATTTTTTGATATATATGTACAGCACTTTCTATGGTTTTTAAATGCGTTAGAGGCAAATACCGTATGATTTTTGAAGAATATTTATTTTATTATTGCTCCACCACCTGATTTGATATTGTCAATTTATTGGTCTATTATTGTTTAGTACACATTGTAACACATAAACCCTTGGGGTGGGCTCCAGCGTTTTACATATATCTTTACCATATATTTCTTTTTTATTTGGAGCACTTATTCTGGCACTTTTCATTTGCCTATTTACTTAGCACTACACTTATTGCTTAGGATTGTATCAAATCCCTTACTGCAGTACAGGCTGGAACACATATCCAGCATATACAGCGACTGGATTTTACTTCAGGACTAGCGCGGCACCAACCCCCAATTTTTGTCATTGTCATCTTTTCAGGGTTTAAGGCTGAACCCTATTCGGTGCAAGCTGCTTCTCCCTATTCTTAACCATATTAGTAGCACTGATTGGTAGCGCAGGAATAACACTCCCTATATTGGGAATGTAAATATCATTGTATTCCTTTGGCAGTTTGAGAACAGTCTATTGTCTCTATAGCTATAGTACACAAGTAAGAAACTTACTTGTTTGAGGTTCTTTCAGCTCTCAAACTGAAAGAATGACTGTTAGATTACTGTCAGGTGTTGGGTACGTATATACCTTTGTTGTATTCAAGTGACAGTTTTCAACAGTCCATTGTTTCTACAGCTACAGTAAACAGGTATGTTTTCTGTTGTTTGGTAACTATGGTAAACAGCCTGACACATAAAAGGGGAATTTAGGCATAAACTAGGGACACACACACATCATCATGCTGTAAAATCAGAAGCCACCCATGATAGAAGAAACGTGCCTGATCCTCCAGGAGAATCGTTACCAATGCAGATCACGAACATACAGTAACAGAAGATAAGTAACCTTTAAGGGTGTTTGTACTGATATAGACCATAGGCTGTTCATTTTCTAGGCATTTTGCTTGTTATAGATATCTGTCAGTCTTGTATTGTATTCCTAATATTGTAATAGTTTTGTATGTACAGCTTCTTTGTATAGTAAAAGCACATTTACACATTGCAGAAATCTCAGCTTCCTTTCTTATACCACAGAGTAACCTTGCTAGATAGACACAAGGAAAACATCCAGCAGGCATGGGCAGGGACATTAGCTTTCCTTCACGGCGCACTGGGTAACTCTGCTGGCAGCTTTGAAGAATGCAGGAAAGGGTTCAGTGTTGTTGGACCTTGTTCCACCACCATGCCTCCAAAATGCTAGTGGTAATTCTGCCACAGCTCTCTCCTTCACCCCCTGCTCTTCTTCTTGCTCTATGGCCTTTTCTGCAGATTTATCCTCTGAACCAGTGGTGCTCTGTAAACCTTCAAGGGGCTACACAAGCAGTCACGCTAAAAGATGCCATGCGATGCTTGAATTGGTCTGCCCAGGGGACAGAAGCCACACCGGGGCAGAGATTTTGTCAGCTCTGCAGGGGCAGGCTCAGTGGTAGTTGACACCATGCCAGCTTCAGCCAGGAATGGTTGCATGCGACAATGGCACCAACCTTCCCTCCGCCCTCCGACAGGGACACTTGACCCATGTTCCATGTTTGACACACATCCTGAATTTGGTGGTGCAGCGGTTCTTGAGCAAGTATCCAGGCTTATAGGATCTCCTGAGGCAGGCTGGAAAAGTCTGTGGTTATTTCATACAATGCCAGTGATCGGCTGGCTGACATTCAAAGGGAATGCAACCTGCCCACCAACCGCCTCATTTGTGGCATGACCACCAGGTGGAACTCAACGTTGGCAATGCTGCAGCGGCTGCACACACAGCAGAGGACCATCAATGAGTACCTATGCGAGTATGGTACCAGCACAGGGTCAGGGGAGCTTGGCTTCTTTTTGCCACGCCAGTGGCTACTGATCGAGGATGCATGCACTGTCCTGTTACCATTTGAGGAGGTCACAAGGATGGTGAGCATCTACAATGCATGCATCAGTGACACTGCCCCTAAAGTGAATCATGGACAGGGCACTTGAGGCAGAACAGCGGGAGGAAGAGTAGGACTTCCTTACCTCTCAGGCCCCCCTTATCAAGATAGCATTCCTGTGGGCCTGCCAAACACACAGGGAGAAGAGGAGGAGGATTGTGTCAGCATGGATGTAGAGGATAACACTCAGCAGCAGTCTTCAAGGGATGGCTTTCAGTCCCCAGAAAAACACCCAAGGCCCAATTTTTCTGCCCCTATTTAACAGGGGCATGTAATTACAATTTTTGATCTAATATTTCACAGCAGGGCCCGTTCCTGCACCCAACAAGAGTATCTGTGAGGGGTTACAGTGTTGTGGCACCACCATCAGCACCCAAGGCCCAATTTTTCTGCCCCTGTTTTACAGGGGAATGTAGTTACAATTCTTGATATAATTTTTCACAGCAGGGCCTGTTCCTGAGCCCAACAAGAGTAACTGTGAGGGCTTACAGTGTTCTGGTACCACCAACTCCTAAGGCCCAATTTTCTGCAGAATATATAGGGCAGGCTGTATAGTATATATAATGCTGTTCAGAGTATATTTATATATTTTTTTAAAATATTGGTGCGAGGTTCCCCTTAATATCTATACCAGATCTGAAGGGCCTGGTAAGGATTTTGGGGGTGACATCCACGCCATTTGTTTTTGGTATTTGTATCTATTTTGCCAGGATCCGACAATACATTACAGCTGCGAGCAGTTTTAAATGACATTTTTTACTTTAGAAATATCATTTTGCTGTGGCACTGTTATAAATAGGAATGAGCCGAACACCCCCCAGTTCGGTTCGCACCAGAACTTGCAAACAGGCAAAAAATTTGTGTGAACACTGTTAAAGTCTATGGGACACGAACATGAAAAATCAAAAGTGCTCATTTTAAAGGCTTATATGCAAGTTATTTCTATAAAAGGTGTTTGGGGACCCGGGCCCTGCCCCAGGGCACATGTATTAGTGCAAAAAAGTTTTAGAAACGGACGTTTTTTAAGGAGCAGTGATTTTAGCTTAAAGTGAAACAATAATAATGAAATATTCCTTTAAATATCATGCCTGGGGGGTGTCCTTAGTATGCCTGTAAAGTAGCGCATCTTACCACAGCAAAATTCAATTTCTAAAGAAAAAAAATTTCATTCAAAACTGATCGCGGCTATAATGAATTGTTGGATCCCGGCAATATAGATAAAAATCATTGAATCATTGAAAAAACGGCATGGGTTCCCCCCCAGTCCAATACCAGGCCTTTGGGTCTGGTATGAAAATTAAGGGGAACCCCGAGCCAAAATTTTTTAAAAAATGGCGTAGGGGTCCCCCCAAAATCTATACCGGGCCCTTCAGATCTGATATGAATTTTAAGGGGAACCCCAAGCCAAAAAAAGGGGGGGACGACAGAGCCCCCCTCCTGAACCATACCAGGCCACATGCCCTCAACATAGAGAGGGTGCTTTGGGGTCCCCACAAAAACACCTTGTCCCTATGTTGATTGGAACAAGGGCCTCATCCCCACAACCTTTGCCCAGTGGTTGTGGGGGTCTGCTTGCGGATGGGGACAAGGTGTTTTTGGGGGGACCCCAAAGCACCCTCCCCATGTTGAGGGCATGTGGCTTGGTATGGTTCAGGAGGGGGGCGCTCCCTTGTCCCCCCTTTTCCTGCGGCCTGTCAGGTTGCATGCTCGGAAAAGGGTCTGGTATGGATTTTGGGGGGGACCCGTACACCTTTTTTTTGGCTCGGGGTTCCCCTTAAAATCCATACCAGACCTGAAGGTATGGATTTTGGGGGGGAACCCTACGCCATTTTTTTTTTACATTTTGGTGCAGGGTTCCCCTTAAAATCCGTACCAGACCTGAAGGGCCTGGTATGGATTTTGGGGGGACCCCCACGCAATTTTTTTTAACATTTTGGTGCAAGGTTCCCCTTAATATCTATACCAAACCCAAACCAGTCCTGGTAATGGACTGGGGGGGGCCCATGGCATTTTTTTCAATGATTTTTATCTATATTGTCGGCATCCGGCAATACATTACAGCCGCGAGCAGTTTAAATTACATTTTTTCCTTTACAAATGTAATTTTGCTGCTCTCATTCAAAAAACTATGTACGGCTGCCTTGTAAGAAGCCTAAAGGCCCGTACACACGATCTGACTTTTTGACAACAAACATGCAAATGAGCTGTTTTGGAGCAACATCCGACCGTGTGTACGCTCCATCGGACAAACTTTTTCTGTTTCCATCGTACTTTTATTGGCTGTGCGAACGGACAAACTTTCCGGCAACAAAAGTCCGATGGAGCAAAGTCCGATCGTGTGTACACAAAAGCTTCGGACTTTTGTACAAACTACAGTACGCGTGTCACGTACCTGACGGTAGAGCCTGATGTGCAGGGAACGGCCTCTCTTGCTCCTCTGATTCTGGCCTCCTGATAGAGTAGATAGGAGGAGCAGAAGTGCAGAGTCGCACAAGTGCCAAACAGTTCGTCTTCACTGTAATGTAGAACAGCGGCAGGTGGCACGGTGCTGGAGCAGGGTTCTCCAATAAGCGGAAGATGCAGGTCGGGCAAGCCGGGTCAAACACTGGCAGGAACGTCAGGAGCAGAAGCGGAGGCAGGTGCGTAGTCTGGATGCAGGTAGGGTCGGCAACGGGCTGGCAGCGTGGTAGTAGAAGGAGCAGGCAGATGCGGAGTCAGAACAAGCCGGGTCAGATGCAGGCAGCAGGTAGCAGAGTCAGAGGCAAGCCGGGTCGGTAAACAGGTGCAGGTATCACAGGTAAAGCAGGCAGGAACACACAGGAACGCTGTAGAATGGACAGCACTGGATGCAAGCACAGACCAAGTTTAAATAGCCTCTTGGTAATGTGCACACAGGTGAACCGAAGGTGTTCTGACAGAGGCTGAGGTCACAGGTCGACTTCTTCGTCGGCCATCTTGAGTACTGGCTGGTCTTCCCTGACAGGCTGAGGTCACAGGTCGACCTCTCCTTCGGCCATCTTGAGTACAGGCTAGTCTTCCCTGACAGGCTGAGGTCACAGGTCGACTTCTCCTTCGGCCATCTTGAGTACTGGCTGGTCTTTCCTGACAACGCGGCTGCGAGAATGTTTCCAGCGTGAACCCATCGCGCTGGTTCTCGGCGACAGGGTACTGTACATCTCGCGCTGGCTGCAATAGGAAAAACACATTTTCCTATTTTGGCCAGCGCAAGAGGAAATTCCCCTCTGGGGGCATACCAGGCCCTTAGGTCTGGTATGGATTTTAAGGGGAACCCCCTTACACCGAAAAAAATGGCATGGGGGTCCCCCCAAATCTATACCAGACCCTTATCCGAGCATGGAGCCCGGCCGGTCAGGAAAGGGGGTGGGGATGAGCGAGCCCCCCCTCCTGAGCCATACCAGGCCGCATGCCCTCAACATGGGGGGTGGGTGCTTTGGGGGAGAGGGGTGCCCTGCGGCCCCCCCACCCCAAAGCACCTTGTCCCCATGTTGATGAGGACAAGGGCCTCTTCCCGACAACCCTGGCCATTGGTTGTCGGGGTCTGCGGGCGGGTGGCTTATCGGAATCGGGGAGCCCCCCCTTAATAAGGGGACCCCCCGGATCCCGGCCCCCCACTCTATGTGAATGAGTATGGGGTACAGCGTACCCCTACCCATTCACATAGGGAAAAAAGTGTCAATAAATAAAACACACTACACAGGTTTTAAAATTAATTTATTAGGCAGCTCCAGGGTCTTCTTCCGACTTTGGGGGTCTTCTTCCGACTTCAGGGTCTCTCCGGGGTCTTCTCCCTCTCTCCGGTGTTGTCTCCGCGCTCTCTGGTTCTTCTCTGGTGCCTTCTTCAGATCCCGGGGTCACCGCCTATATAAGTCATAGCAGAGCACAGACAGCATTACAGCCAGAGAGAGCGTTGTGTCAACATCTCTGGAAGAGAAGAGGGAAGAAGACGATCCAGATGTCCGGGCTCCTCTGCTAGCAAAAGAGCGGCAAAAGAGCAGAAGATAGCAAAGGAGCCCGACAGAAGGAAGAAGGCACCGGAGAAGAACCAGAGAGCGCGGAGAGGACACCGGAGAGAGGGAGAAGACCCCAGGGAGACCCCCCAAGTCGGAAGAAGACCCCGGAGCTGCCTAATAAATTAATTTTAAAACCTGTGTAGTGTGTTTTATTTATTGACACTTTTTTCCCTAGGTGAATGGGTAGGGGTACGCTGTACCCCATACTCATTCACATAGGGTGGGGGGCCGGGATCTGCGGCCTGGTACGGCTCAGGGGGGGGGGGGCGCTCACTCGTCCCCACCCCCTTTCCCAACCGGCCGGGCTGCGTGCTCGGATAAGGGTCTGGTATAGATTTTGGGGGGACCCCCACGCCGTTTTTTCAGCGTAGGGGGTTCCCTTTAAAATCCATACCAGACCTAAGGGCCTGGTATGCTCCTGGAGGGGAACCCATGCCAGTTTTTTATTTAAAATTTGGCGTGGAGTTCCCCCTCAAGATTCATACCAAACACAGTGCCTGGCACTGGCGGGGATCCAAGTCGGATCCCCGCACCAGTGTAAACCCGGCTCGCAAGGTGTCAATCTCGCCAATAAAAGTGGCGAAATTGACAAAATATCAGACAACAATACAGAAGTTGACCAAAGTGTGGTGGTAAAGAGCTGAAAACCACGTGATTTGGTGAAAGTTGGCTGGAAAAGTCCTGTCGTCTGTATGCAAGACAAACTTCTGGCCAACGCCCTTTGTACAAAAATCCAAGGGAAAGTTTGTACAAAGTCCTATCATGTGTATGGGGCTTTACATAGTGTGGGGAGTGGACTCAGCCCCCTGAGCGATGATTGGCCAAAGGCACCCTGCCTTTGGCCAATCATGGCTCTCACAGCAGAGCGCGCTGTGATTGGCCAAAGCATATAGGTCAGGTGCATGCTTTGGCCAATCAGCAGCCGTCAATGCACTGCGATCTCGCAGTGCATTGACGATCTCGCCGTTAATTATGGCGCGCTTCGTAAGTGCTCCAATTTTCCGCAAACGCCCCATAATGTTTGGTATTCGGCGAACGGGCGAACATCGGGCTCATCCCTAATGCTTGGTATGAAGCTGGCCTCAAGGAGAGGAAGTCTAAAACTGCTATAAACTGTTGACACATCATATTTTGTGTGACAGGGGCCTTTTTAAACAGTTACTATATACATATATAACTGCATCATGTGTGCAAAGTGCATTTGTGTGTTCTACTAAGAATAGCAAAAATAAATTTTTACAAGTTTGAAATTTTGTCCGGAATTTTAATTAACCTCCTCAACAGTGTGCTAGTAACATAATTCAATCGCTGTCAGGACATAGATCCTGGGACATGTGTTAATCGTTCAGTTAAAATTGGTCCAAAATTTGTGACACCATGGTGATTGGATTGAGGAAAAAGAGCGTGATAATTTAACAAACATTTACACCTTCTATCTTGTATATGAATAGTCAACACTGCCTCGTTACATTCTATAGTGACTGGATTAAGGTGGTTGAGTTACCTGTGTTGATTTAAATGCTGGGGCATGTTCCTGACACTCATTAAAGTAACACTAAACAATATCCAGGCCATAGATTGCGATTTTGCAAAGAAAATCGATAGATTGCCCTATCAACACAGTCAGTGTTGATGGGGGAATCCCTCCTGCGGAGCTATTGTGTTCTCCCAGCAGGGAAAGAGGTGGGGTTGCAGGAAGCCACTGGCAGTAATCAAATTTGAAAATCCAGCATGCTGGTTGGACCCAAGTCTATCAATGGATCGACTTGGGTACAATCAGCCTGCTCATAGATGATTCAAATCTTTAAGTCGAGTCCCTATTGAACCGGCCAAGATTCCAACCATCTATGGCCATCTTTATGTTCCAAAAGTAATCCATACACACCCACTACTTCATAGCCCTGTAATCTATTTTTCATTAAATTGTTTTTTTTGTGTGTATTTGTTGGTAATAATGCAAGTTAGTTGTGGCCATGTACAGTGCTCTATGCACACTATAAATTCCATAGTTCATCTCAGGAGTGGGCATGAGAGGGTGGCTACGTTCTTACATGCATTGGGATCATGAAAAATGAGTATAACTACCCTCTAAGGCCTGGTTCACACCAATGCATTTTTTAATGCGTTTTCAGTTTTGCAGAAACACACCACAGTCCATTTAACATGGTTTCCTATGGGTCACGTTCTGTGCATTTTATGGTAAGGGCCAGGGACTTTTTTCTGGTTTTTGGTTCCATAGACTTCAGTGGATCAAAAAATGTGTATTGAAAAACGCAAAATGCACCTGGAATATGTAAACTGCAACCTGCATAGGTGTGAACCAGGCCTAAAAAAAGGAATCTGGAGAAATGGAAAAGTTGTTTTTAATTAGGAATACATACTTGAAAAGATTTTCTTTAAAACCAGAGTTTACTATCACTTTAAAGCTGAGGTAGCTAATTGGAATGAATTTGAAATAATGTCAGATTGCAACAAAACACCATTGCAACAAAACAAGGAATGTGAGCTGACAAACACCTGATTTGTAAAGGTTAATGTCAATGGAAAAGTGTTCAGGTGCATTAGACCTTAACCTTCCAGTTTCAGTGTCATCTCTATGCCTTTTAATCCTAGCCTTTCTATTGTTAGTAGTCTGGTAACTGTACTGTTTACTACATTTATAACAGATTGCACATACCACATTTTCATTGTACAGTTTATATAAGGCTTCTGAAAAGTATCACCTTTCACTAGTAAAGAACTTGTTTCACGTTTAAATAAGCACAATGTTTCATACGCTGTACATTACTGGTCAAAAGTCTTAGCATAACCCATTTTTCCAGTTTTTTTGAAATTTACATACTTTATTGTCTCAATGTAATCTGAAAACAAAGCATAGAACAAATAAATTATTGGATATAAAAAAATAAATCATGGAATTGTTTTCTTTAACAAAATGTAATCTACATTTTTGGCTCATCAAAGTAACCACCGTTTGTTGATTTAACAGCCGAACACACTTGTAGCTTTCCTTTTACAACAAAAATCAAATATTGTGCAGAAAGTTCTTCCCAACACTGTTGCAGAAGTTCTCACAAATGTGTTGCACTTGTAGATTGCTTTGCTTTCACCCTTCTGTCCAGTTCATCCCAAACCAGCTTGATAGGGTTTCAGTCTGGAGATTGTGCTGGTCATTCCATGATTGGAAGCCTACCATCTTCCTCTTTTCTTCTAAATCCGCATACACATGAGCGGAATGTTCGATAGAAAAAGTCCGATGAAGGTTTTTCATCGTCTATTCCGATCGTGTGTAGGCCTCATCTGACTTTTTTTTATGAAAATTCTGACGGACTTAGCAATAGAACATGTTCTAAATATTTCCAACGGAACCAATTCCTATCGGGAAAACCGATCGTCTGTATGCTGTTCCAAAAATGACAAGATGGAAGCTATTGGCTACTGGCTATTGAACTTCCTTTTTCTAGTCCCGTAGTAAGTGTTGTACGTCACCGCGTTCTTGACGGACTGACTTTGGGTTGACCGTGTGTAAGCAAGACCGCTTGAATGGAATTCCATCAGAGTTCCGTCGGAGAAACCTTCAGAGTTTATGCCTCCAACAACTCTATTCCTAAAAAACAGATACATAAACTGTATTAAAGCACTCCCTAGAAAAGCGGGTGGTGCCACCACCCTACATATTGATTTTCTAAAAAGGGACTTACAGACCAGCTTGGTACTTGATAAAACATAGCGCCTCCAAATGGTGACTGCTGCTAAGTGTCGGACACAGAAGTCAAGGAAGGGGGCCAAGGGGACACCCAATGGGAAAACCAATGAGGTGGCACAAGAGAGTTTATGGCTGTGGTAAAAAAAATATCAAAGTACCAAAGACCAACCTAAAAAAAAAGGGGGGGGAGTGAAAAGAAATTAAATGTGTACTGTCAATATAGGCAAGAAAATTATTTCAATGTCTTACAGGTGAGGTTAATATGTATACTAAGGAGGTGCTATACTAAATGTGTGTTGAAAATGAAAACCAAAAATGTAAACAATGTGCAATAGCAGGGGAAAACCTAACATGAGGACCGACTGAACACAAAAATAGACCCATATAAGTGTGTGGTGCGATCCAGGAACCTTGCTACCAGAGACAAAAGGTTACCTAGTGTTTGCAAATGTGAGTGATGATTCTGCAACCAGACAGATCATGATCTCAAAGGAAAAGAAAATTTATCCCCAGAGGGAAAACTGGCCCCTCCTAGTACTAAGTACCTCCAGGTACTATCAATATAGACAAGAAAATTGTCTCAATGTGTTACAAGATAGGTTAATATGTATGCTTAACCGCTTCCCACCCGTCCAGCAGGATAACAAGCCAGCATGTGCCCGCGGGGGCGCGCAGCGTGGCGATCAGTGGTGTGGTGTGTCAGTCTGACACACTGCAACTCCGATCTAGGTAAAGAGCCTCTGACGGAGGCTTTTTACCACATGATCAGCTGTGTCCAGTCACAGCTGATCACAGTGTAAAAAGGAAAAGCCGTGTATCAACTTTTCCTCTATCGTTTCTGACAGTCGCGAGTGCTCTCCTGACAGGAGGGGTCTGATTATCAGTGCAGCCCCCCCCAGGATGCTCACCCAGGACCACCAGGGATGTCACCCAGGACCACCAGGGATGCCCTCCAATGATGCCCACCCATGACCACCAGGTATGCCCACCCATGACCACCAGGGATGCCAATTAGTGCCCATAAATGATGCCAATCATTGCCCATCATAAATGCCTGCCAGTGCCTCCTCATCAGTTATGCCTATCAGTGCCATCTATCAGTGTCCATCAGTGCAGCCCATAAGTACCCATCAGTGCAGCCCATAAGTACCCATCAGTGCAGCCTTTCAGTCCCTATCAGTGCTACATATGAGTGCCCATCAGTGCCGCCTATCAATGCCCATCAGTGCTGCATACCAGTGCCACCTATCAATGCCCATCAGTGCCCCCTATCAGTGCCCATCAGTGCTGCATATTAGTGCCCATCATCAGTGCCCATCAGTGCCACCTCATTGGTACCACCTCATTAGTGCCATCTTATCAGTGCCCGTCAGTGCAGCCTCATCAGTGCCCATCAGTGAAGGAGAACACTTACTTACTTACAAAATTTTTTAACAGAAACAAAAAAAAACTTTTCTTTTATAAAATTTTCGGTCTTTTCTTATTTGTTTAGCAAAAAATGAAAACCCCAGTGGTAATCAAATAACCACCAAAAGAAAACTCTATTTGTGGGAACAAAATTATAAAAAATTTTTTTGGGTACAGTGTTGCATGACCGCGCAATTGTCATTTAACCACTTGCTTACTGGGCACTTAAACCCCCCTCCTATCCAGACCAATTTTCAGCTTTCAGTGCTCTCACACTTTGAATGACAATTACTCAGTCATGCAACACTGTACCCAAATGATTTTTTTATCCTTTTTTTCATACAAATAGAGATTTCTTTTGGTGATATTTGATCACTCCTGGCTTTTTTATTTTTTGCGCTATAAATTAAAAAAGACAGAAACATTTGAAAAAAAACACATTTTTTTAATTTCTGTGATAAAATTTTGCAAATTAGTAATTTTTCTTCATAAATTTTGGTCACAAGTTTTACTGCTACATATCTTTGGTAAAAATAACCAAAAAGCAGTGAAAATTATTTGGCCTCTGTGAAAGTTTTAGAGTCTACAAGCTATGGTGCAAATCATAAAAAAATTATCACATCTGATGTACTGGTGGCCTATCTCATTTCTTGAGACCCTAACAAGCCAGGAAAATACAAATGCACCCCAAATAACCCTTTTTGGAAAGTAGACATTTCAAGGTATTTAGTAAGAGGCATGTTGAGTTATTTGAAGTTGTAATTTTTTCTCACAATTCTTTGCAAAATTAAGATTTTTTTTTTTCCACAAAATTGTCATTGTAATAGCTTATTTCTCTCACATGGCATGTGTATACCACAAATGATGCCCCAAAATACATTCTGCTACTCCTCCTAAGTATGGCGATACCACATGTGTGTGACTTTTTCACTGCCTGGCCACATACAGAGGCCCAACATGCAGGGAGCACCATCAGGTGTTCTAGGAGCATAAATTACACATCACATTTCCCCATTTTGGAAAGCTAACAACCCAACGTATAATCTATAAGGCATAATGAGACTTTTGAATGGTTCATTTTTTTCTAGACGTTTTTGGAAAATGTGGAAAAAAAAATTAAAACGCATTTTTTTTACACAAAGTTGTCCGTTTATAAGATATTTCCAACACATAGCATTTAGATAGCAAAAATGACACCTCAAAATACATTCTGCTACTCTTCCTGAGTATTACGATACCACATGTGTGTGACTTTTTCACTGCCTGGCCACATACAGAGGCCCAACATGCAAGGAGCACCATCAGGTGTTCTAAGAGCATAAATTACACATCACATTTCTCAACCACCTATTACACACTTTTGAAGGCCCTGGAGCACTAGGACAATGGAAACACCCACAAAATGACCCTATTTTGGAAAGCTAACACCAATGTATAATCTATGAGGCATAATGAGACTTTTGAACGGCTCATTTTTTCCCAGAAGTTTTTGGAAAATGTGGAAAAAAAATGAAAACGCATTTTTTTTACACAAAGTTGTCTGTTTATAAGGTATTTCCAACACATAGCATTTAGATAGCAAAAATGACACCCAAAATACATTCTGCTACTCCTCCTGAGTATTACGATACCACATGTGTGTGACTTTTTCACTTCCTGGCCACATACAGAGTCCCAACATGCAGGGAGCACCATCAGGTGTTCTAGGAGCATAAATTACACATTACAATTCTCAACCACCTATTACACTTTTGAAGGCCCTGGAGCACCAGGACAATGGAAACACCCACAAAATGACCCCATTTTGGAAAGCTAACACCCCAACGTATAATCTATGAGGCATAATGAGTCTTTTGAACGGTTCATTTTTTCCCAGAAGTTTTTGGAAAATGTGGAGAAAAAATGAAAACGCATTTTTTTTACACAAAGTTGTCCGTTTATAAGATATTTCCAACACATAGCATTTAGAAAAAAAATTACACCCCAAAATACATTCTTCTAATCCTCCTGAGCATGGCGATACCATATGTATGAGACTTCTACACAGCCTGGCCACATACAGAGATCCAACATGCAAGGAACACCGTCAGGTGTTCCAGGGACACATAGCATGCACATGCCAAGAATGACACCCCAAAATACATTATGCTGAGCAAAGAGTAAACAAAAGATTACCTGTGGTTGTAGTAGCGCAGTTGTACACTGGAGGATAGCAGTGGTTCAGGCAGCAGGCAGGGACTTGGTCAGCAACAGCGAACACAATTGTCCAGGCAGCAGGCAGGGATACTGTCCATATAAAGTCCAGGGTCATTGCAGGCAGAGATATTGTCAGCAGTGCCAAAAATATTGGTCCTGGTAGTAGGCAGGAACATGTGGTGTGGTCAGTGTGACAGGCAGGGACATAATGGCAGTAAGTCCTACAGGCAGCAGGCAGAAGTAGGGCCTCGTTCAGGACAGAATGGGGACAGGGGTAGAGGCTTCTCCTACTCAAATCTCTTTGAAGCCTCCGAGTCTCCAGACTCTAATCTAGGATTGAGAAAACAAAAAAAAATGTTTTCTTCATCCAGGAAAACAATTCTGGAGCCCCTCACATATGTGAGACCCCTGTGATGAATCCCACTAGTCCAGTAACATGGTACAAGATCAGTCCATGAGGCAGGCAAAAAAACATGGTCAAACAGTCCAAGGTCAGTTCCAGATCAGGCAGAGGTATGTACAGAATCGTTAGGCAGAAGCATGGTTGAATAACAGTCCAGGGTCAGTTCCAGATCAGGCAGAGGTTTGTACAGAATCATTAGGCAGAAGCATGGTCTAATAACAGTCCAGGGTCAGTTCCAGATCAGGCAGAGGTATGTACAGAATCGTCAGACAGAAGCGTGGTCGAAAAAAAAAGCCAGGGTCAGTTACAGAGCAGGCAGTGGCATAAGGGGTGTGAAGGTGTGTGAAGGCAGGAACTGAGGATTACGTTTACCATACTTCATTAATAATTTATTGAAGTATGGTAATGGTGAAAACATTCACCTATGCGGGGCCTGGTTGGGAAGGACATTGTGCACAATAAAAAGATGTGTCTCTTCTGACTCCTGCTCTGGTACTTACCTTACATTTTTTTTTACGTCGTTGGCCTGTTGGTTTGGGAGGGATTTTATCGGGAAAGTGGCATTCGGAGAGTCGACCAAAAACATCTGATCGGATATTTTTTGGTGGGCCGTTCGGGAATAAAAGGGCAGTGAAAACTTCCTCCTGGTAACCAAGGAAGCGTTTGTGGTTTTGGGTGGAGATGCGGTAAATTACATATATGTTGTATATGGCCAATTGAAAAAAATAAATTGCGACTTTTTTATACCAATGGTATGTCCATCTTGTGGCAAGGTATGGTTTCAACATTTGGTCATTGAAGTCGACTCCCCCCATGAACAAATTATATTCATAGATGCATTTTGGTTTTTGGTTTTTGTATGGGGCCATTAATTCTGGGGATTTCCACAAAGGTATCATTGTGGATTGAAGACAACATGTAGACATCCCTTTTGTCCCTCCACTTCAATGCCAAAATCTCCTTGTTTCGCAGACTTACTGTTTCTCCTTTTCTCAACTTCTTATTGACAAGACTTTGAGGAAAGCACTTCCGGTTCTTTTTTACGGTGCCACATGCTGGCGTCTTCTTCCGGTGAAGGTTGTGGAACAGGGGCAGAGATGTGTAGAAGTTGTCTACGTATAAATGGTAGCCTTTCTCCAGTAGGGGGTATATGAGGTCCCAAACAATGTTCCCGCTTGATCCCAAGTAGTCTGGGCAATTAGGGGGTTGCAGCTGGGTGTCCTTCCCTTCGTACACTTTGAAGGCATATATGTACCCTGTGACTCGATCACATAATTTGTATACCTTCACCCCATAGCGGGCCCTTTTGCTAGGAATAAATTGTTTGATTTTAAGCCTGCCACTAAATTTAACAAGGGACTCATCCACACATATGTGTTGGTCCGTTGTAAACAGCTGGGGGAATACTTCAGAAAAATCATTTATAAGTGGCCGAATTTTGAAAAGCCTGTCATAATTTGGGTCATTTCGGGGAGGGCACTAGGTATTATCATTGAAATGAAGGAACCTCATTATCATGAGGTATATGGTTCTGGGCATTATCTTGGAGAAGATTGGCATGTGGTGGATGGGGTGGGTTGACCAATAGGACATCAAAGTGTTTTTTTTGGTGAGTCCCATACAAAATGTGAGGCCTAAAAAAAACCTTCAACTCCTCCACCGTAGGGACAGGCATAATAGGACGTTGGATTATTTAAAATAAATTGTTGTGCATAAAGGTTGCACTGGGCCACAATTGTTGATAGCATGTCCTCAGTAAAAATTAAATAAAAAAATTGATTGGGGAAAAATTCTCCGTGTCCACTTGAACTCCTGGCTGGGCAGTGAAAGGGGAAATGTTGGCTTAGGAGGAAGCCACAAGGGGTTCTGAAGGGCATAGTGAAGGCTGGCATGGGTCCTTGGCCTTTCTTGCCGAGGTACTGCGGTGCTGGTGGATGGCACTGCGGTGCTGGTGGATGCCACTGCCTCCCCACCAGAATGCCTTCATTTGGCGGGCCGAAAATCTGCCTCCTCTGAGTCACTCAGTGTTTCTCTACTGAGGACTGGCTCATATTTTACATTCGACTCAGAATCAGAGTCTGAAAGGGAATCCAAAAAAGAGAGCTCCCCGTTGCTCTTGTTGGCCTGGGAAAGTATTTGGTACGCCTCCTCGGCGGAAAAGCATCTTTTGGACATGGTTGCTGGTGGTGATGCAACTACACAGGTGTGTGCTAAGGCGGCACTGATGAGCACAGATGGGCACTGAGGTGGCACAGAGGGACACTGATGAGGTGGAACCATAAAGGTGCGCACAGGGTGTGCCGGATGTGCCCAGGCACACCCTAATCACCCCATGCGCATTAGTGTTATCGCTCTGTGTAGCAGCAGGAACATGGTAAAGATCTCCCTCTTACCTGCTCTGCCATAAGAAAAGTGTTTATGCTCTTCTCTTTCACTGTGCCGGCAGGGAGATAAATGTGCCGGGGTCATATATATGTAGGCACATACACATGCATGTGTGTTTGAGCTCAAGGGTGCACACCCTAATGCAATAGGCTGCGCACGCCTATGGGTGGAACAGATGTGCACTGATGAGGCGGCACAGATGTGCACTGATGAGGCGGCACAGATGTGCACTGATGAGGCGGCACAGATGTGCACTGATGAGGTGGCACAGATGGGCACTGATGAGGTGGCACAGATGGGCACTGATGAGGCGGAACAGATGGGCACTGATGAGGCGGAACAGATGTGCACTGATTGATTGCACAGATGGGCACTGATTGATTGCACAGATGGGCACTGATGAGGTGGCACCGATGTGCACTGATGAGGTGGCACCGATGGGCACTGATGAGTTGGCACAGATGGACACTGATTGATTGCACAGATGGGCACTGATGAGACGGCACAGATGTGCACTGATGAGGTGGCACCGATGGGCACTGATGAGTTGGCACAGATGGGCACTGATTGGCACAGGTGGGCACTGATGAGGTGGCACAGGTTGGCACTGATGAGGTGGCACAGGTGGGCACTGATGAGGCGGAACAGGTGCACTGATGAGATGGCACAGATGTGCACTGATGAGGTGGCACAGATGTGCACTGATTGCACAGATGTGCACTGATCAAGCGGCACAGATGGGCACTGATTGGCACAGGTAGGCACTGATTGGCACAAGTGGGCACTGATGAGGTGGCACAGGTGGGCACTGTTGAGGTGGCTATATGGGGTAAATCCGCACAGTGGTTGTGTGTTATTAGAATATGGGGCTGCTGCCTCTACAGATACAGTACCACCTAAGTGGAGTGTATTGGAATTTGGTAAAAAGCAGAAGTAGTTATGGCGCTGCCCTTATGGAGTTAGAAAGATTTTTCATATTTATGGACCATTCCTCTATATATTACCTGGTGTACATAACTCCTATAAATTTGATTTGTTATTCTTAGAAATTGTATTTGTGAACAAAAAAACTATATGTAAAATAGCATAAATATTTTAGATCTGGAATTTGTGACTGGTACTCAGTTACTAATAATCACATTGTAATAAAGGTGAAATTTCAACATAAAATGCTTCAATTATTACCACAAGGTGCATTTGTGCTAAACCAGTGCTGTAAGTATCAAAAAGTGACTGGTGCTAAATCATACAAAATTATACCAAATATTCGGTGCTATAAATTCCATAAAGTGACTGGTGCTAAATCATGCAAAATTTTTCTCTAAATATCCAATAAAAAAGGTAACTGATGTGTTTTTAACCAGTGATCTTGGATAGTTGAGGTGGCACAGGTGGGCACTGATGAGGTGGTACAGATGTGCATTGATTGTGAAGATGTGCAGATGCACACTGATCACTGATGGCAGATTGGCACAGGTGGGCACCGATTGGCACAGGTGGCACCGATTGGCACAGGTGGGCACCAATTGGCACATGTGGGCACCAATTTGCACAGGTGAGCACCGATTTGCACAGGTGGGCACTGTACTGATGGGACACTGTACTGATGGGGCACTGTTTGGGCACTGTTTGGGCACTGTTGGCACTGTTTGCACTGTATTATGTTTTTTATCACTCACAGATCGCTGTCAAACGGTCTCTCTCCTCACACACGGTCTTTGTGTGAGGAGAGAGAGCCGGCAATGAGAGATGATCTCATATGTTTACATTTGAGATGGCACTGCGGTGCTGGTGGATGCCACAGCCTCCCCACCAGAACGCCTTCATTTGGCCGAAAATCTTCCTCCTCTGAGTCACTCAGTGTTTCACTACTGAGGACTGGCTCATAATTTACATTTGACTCAGAATCGGAGTCTGAAAGGGAATCCGAAAAAGAGAGCTTCCCGTTGCTCTCGTCGGCCTGGGAAAGTATTTGGTACGCCTCCTCGGCGGAAAAGCATCTTTTGGACATGGTTGCTGGTGGTGATGCGACTACACACTACTGTTTGCACTGTATTATGTTTTTTATCACTCACAGATGGCTGTCAGATGGTCTCTCTCCTCACACACGGTCTCTGTGTGAGAAGAGTGAGCCGGCAATAAGAGATGATCTCATATGTTTACATTTGAGATCATCGCTCATTGGCCACGCCGATTGCGCTGTAAATGGCCGCTGTGATTGGCCATTTACAGTGATCTGTGATTGGCTGTGTCCAAGGGACACGGCCAACACAGAATTCCCCTGATGCACGCTCGTGAGGGCACACGAGAGCGAGGAAAGGGGAGGCCGTCCTACGATGGCCTCCCGGAAATTGAGGTAGCCGTCATTTGGCTTTGGCCCAGATGTCAAGAGGTTAAAAAGCAACAGCGCTGAAAGCTAAAAATTGGCTTGGGCAGGAAGGGGGGAAAGTCCATGGTTAAAGGAGAAGTCCAGCCTGGGCTCGCACTCCTGTGACCCATTTTCAGCAGAGAGTGAACTAAAATCCGCTCTCTGCTGACGTCACAGGAATCAGTCCAGGCACCGCGTCATCCTGACAATGGAAGCCTGGATCCACCAGGTGCCTGGACTGACACCTATCTCAGGCTCTCAGCGAGCCGCTGAGAGCCTGAGACAGCCGCTCCCCGCCCCTCCACAGCTCAGCGCCCCAGTGAGCGTGTGATTGACAGTCAGCAGCTCTCTGCTCAGGGAGCTGTGAGAACCGAGCCATCAGGGATGTTCAATCGCTTGGTTCTCAGTGTAGAGGCGCCAGGGGACAGATGCAGCATTGGACCAATGCTGCATCCACCTAGGTAAGTATGATGGGGAGGGACCCCAAACCCATACTTCTCTTTTAAGGAGGTACTACCATAAATGGGTATTGAAAATGAAAACTGTAAATGTAAAAAATGTGTAATAGCAGGGGAAACAATGTCTGAAACCCCAATATGAGTACTGACTGGACACGAAAATAAACCCATATAAATGTGTAGTGTAAGCCAGGAAACTTGCCACCAGAAACAAAAAGTTAGCTTGTTTGCAAAGGTGAAATTATCTTACAAGATTTTCCCTGAATTATGATACCCTGTTACACCAATGTTCCACGCCCTTTCCAAGCCCCATACAAATATACAGAATCAACAGGGAAGAGCCATAATACCAGGAGTGGGCAATCTTACAAGTAACGCACATAGTAATGGTTAACGATCACTTAAGACCACATGTGGAAAAACTCCTGTCATGCTTAAGGCTGGGTTTACACTTGCACGATCACAGACATCGCATGTGATTCGCACCGCATTGCTGTGCAGATCACATGCAATGTCCGTGCAACGCAAATTAAGCCAAACTGTATTACTGAAACCGCATCGCATTTGCACCAAAATGGTGCTGGACCCTTTTTTTCGGTCCACACTGGAATCGGATTACAGGGGTGTTCACACCTATGCAATCTGATTCCTGCACCATTTCACACACTGCGATCTGTGAACCGATCTGGGGGTGTCATTAACTTTACATTGACACCTACAGCAGTTCACAGATGTCAGTCTAAACCGCTGATGATTCATGTGCAATGCGGGAACCCGCACAGGAGTCACAGGGTTTTCCGCATCGCACCAGTGTGAACCCAGCCTTTAAGGATACAATTTACTTGCTTACTATCCTCGACATTCTTATGCCTGGTATACACTATCAGGGGGCTGAATGAAAAAAAACTGAGAAGCTTGTGAGGAGGTCTCTGTACTAACTATTGGATGATAGTACAGCGATCTCCACGCTGTGTTATTGCATTGTGACAGGGAGACTGCTCCTCCCCGCCAGAACACACTGGTCAGCGCTCGCAGCCAATGGCTGCGAGCGCTAATTGGATGCCGATTGGCAGATGTTTTTCTTTCATGCCTATTCCACAAAAGCTGGACGTACGGCTGGCTTCTGTCGGATAGGCTACCATACACGCAGGCAGAATGTCGGCCAGATTCTATTGAACCGGCCAATATTCAGCCCATGTGTACCAGGCTTTAAGCTTGCCATAGATCGATCATTTTTTTTCATTCAGCCAGTGGGCTGAAAAAAAATAAAACAATGGATTCCCCCATCTACTCAATTGCAGGCGGAGAGAGGAATTCTCCCCACTGAGATATTGGATTCTGACAGTGGGGACTCTCTGCTGTTGGAATCTACTGATCAGTGAGTGGCTGCAGCAGCAGATGTATAAAGAATTTCCAACAAGCCCTTTCAATAAAAGGTGATCATTAGATTGACTTCTGTGGAGCGGGAGCAGTCAGACATTCGAAAATCACCTTGTCCCTGCTGAACTAGCTAAATTTCGATCCATCTATGGCCAGCTTAATATTGGCCATACATGAGTATGTTTAACCAGATTGACGAAATGCTTTGGGGGGAGCCTCCAATATCATTTCTGCTGTGTCATTTCTGGTCATTGAAGCTTGGATAGTATTCCTCTGTGACTAACCAGTTTCCTTATTGTGTGCTTATATATTCTATATACAGTGTGGCAAAAAAGTATTTAGTCAGCCACCAATTGTGCAAGTTCTCCCACTTAAATAGATGAGAGAGGCCTGTAATTGTCATCATAGGTATACCTCAACTTTGAGAGACAAAATGTGGAAACAAATCCAGACAATCACATGATGTCTGATTTTTGAAAGAATTTATTTGTAAATTATGGTGGAAAATAAGTATTTGGTCACCTACAAACAAGCAAGATTTCTGGCTCTCACAGACCTGTATCTTCTTCTTTAAGAGGCTCCTCTGTCCTCCACTCATTACCTGTATTAATGGCACCTGTTTGAACTTGTTATCAGTATAAAAGACACCTGTCCACAACCTCAAACAGTCACACTCCAAACTCCACTATGGTGAAGACCAAAGAGCTGTCAAAGGACACCTGAAACAAAATTGTAGACCTTCACCAGGCTGGGAAGACTGAATCTGCAATAGGCAAGTAGCTTGGTGTGAAGAAATCAACTGTGGGATCAATAATTACAAAATGGAAGACATACAAGACCACTGATAATCTCCCTCTATCTGGGGCTCTACGCAAGATCTCACCTCGTGGGGTCAAAATGATCACAAGAATGGTGAGCAAAAATCACAGAACCACACGGGGGGACCTAGTGAATCACCTGCAGAGAGCTGGGACCAACGTAACAAAGGCTACCATCATTAACACACTACGCTGCCAGGGACTCAGATCCTGCAGTGCCAGACATGTCCCCCTGCTTAAGCCATCAGGGGGGTACAGGCATTACATCTCTAAGGGGCCCACATAAATTGAGGGGCCCGGCCGCCCCCCCCCTCAATCAGCATGTTGACGGTCAGAGGTAACACAAACCAAGTCCTGCTAGCAGCATCTTTGGAGTGGCGAAGGAGCGGTGTGTATTCCGCTCCTCCACTGCTCCTGCCCATTGAAATGAATGGGGCAGCGCAGCTATAATGCCGGAACAGTGCTGTTGCAGCAGCGCTTTGCGGTGGATTTAACCCTTTCTTGGCCGCTAGCGGGGAGGTAAATGCGCCCTGCTAGAGGCTGAATAGCGCAGTGAATTTGACAGTAAAGCGCCGCTAAAAATAGCGGCACCTTACCGCCGACGCACCCACCGCCCCTGAGAGGGGCCTTACTGTTAAATATTTTAAGCACTGGTGACTTTTAATCCACTTTTCATATATTAAGGTGTAAGAGTGTTAAAATAAAAGTGCACCGAAGAACTCGGTGGGATGGCCAGTGGGCCGATTTGGTGGGACGACCAGTGGGCAGGCCCTGGAGAATGTTGGGGGTCGGGCCCCGGGGGGACCCAGGCCTAAAGCTGTGTAAGGGGCCCCAAAATTTCTGATGGCTGCGCTGTAAGCCAGTACATGTCCAGGCCCATCTGAGGTTTGCTAGAGAGCATTTGGATGATCCAGAAGAGGATTGGGAGATGTCATATGATCAGATGAAACCAAAGTAGAACTGTTTGGTAGAAACACAACTCCTCGTGTTTGGAGGAGAGAGAATGCTGAGTTGCAACCAAAGAACACCATACCTACTGTGAAGCATGGGGGTGGCAACATCATGCTTTGGGGCTGTTTCTCTGCAAAGGGAACAGGACGACTGATCCGTGTACATGAAAGAATGAATGGGGTCATGTATCGTGAGATTTTGAGTGCAAACCTCCTTCCATCAGCAAGGACATTGAAGATGACATGTGGATGGGTCTTTTAGCATGACAATGATCCCAAACACACCGCCCGGGCAACAAAGGAGTGGCTTCACAAGAAGCATTTCAAGGTCCTGGAGTGGCTTAGCCAGTCTCCAGATCTCAACCCCATAGAAAACCTTTGGAGGGAGTTGAAAGTCTGTGTTGCCCAGCGACAGCCCCAAAACATCACTGCTCTAGAGGAGATCTGCATGGAGGAATGGGCCAACATACCAGCAACAGTGTGTGACAACTAGGGATGAGTTTCATGTTCTAGTCGAACCCATGTTCGACTCGAACATCGGCTGTTCGATCGTTCGCCGAATTGCAAACGATATTGGCCGTTCGCGCCAAATTCGTGTGGCGCGTCACGGCCCATAATTCACTGCGGCATCGCAGTGCATTGCTGGCTGATGATTGGCCAAGCATGCACTATGACCCGCATGCTTGGCCAATCAGAGCGCTGTTGGTAGAGAGAGCTGTAATTGGCCAAAGCCAGGGTGGCTTTGGCCAATTATGGCTCAGGGGGTTTAGAACACGCCCCACACTATATAAGGCCGCCTGCACGGCGGCCCTGTGTAGTGTGTTCCAGCGTGCTGAGAGATAGACAGAGAGACAGTGTCATTTCATTTGAGCTAGCTAAATTAGGCAGGACAGTCAGTGAGTTAGCTGCACTTACAGTGTATTGTGTAGATATATGCATCCCAGGTGTTGCATATATATATATATACACTGTATTCAGTTTAGCTAGATCCGTTCCTGTTATCTTCCTACTGACAGGCAGGCTTGTCTTGTTACAGTATTTACAGCTACCTGAAGAAAATTGCTGGTGTTCTTTTGATCCTATTAGTACCACAGTCAGGCAGCTAGACTATTTACAGTTAGTGTAGTGTGTCCTGCTCACAGTGTTCAGCTAAAACTACAAGTTAGTGTAGTGAGACCTCTGCACAGTGTTCAGCTAAAGCTACAAGTTAGTGTAGTGCGTCCTGCTCACAGTGTTCAGCTAAAGCTACAAGTTAGTGTAGTGCGTCCTGCTCACAGTGTTCAGCTAAAACTACAAGTTAGTGTAGTGAGACCTCTGCACAGTGTTCATCTAAAGCTACAAGTTAGTGTAGTGCGTCCTGCTCACAGTGTTCAGCTAAAACTACAAGTTAGTGTAGTGAGACCTCTGCACAGTGTTCAGCTAAAGCTACAAGTTAGTGTAGTGCGTCCTGCTCACAGTGTTCAGCTAAAACTACAAGTTAGTGTAGTGAGACCTCTGCACAGTGTTCAGCTAAAGCTACAAGTTAGTGTAGTGCGTCCTGCTCACAGTGTTCAGCTAAAACTACAAGTTAGTGTAGTGCGTCCTCCTCACAGTGTTCAGCTAAATCTACAAGTTAGTGTAGTGCGTCCTGCCCACAGTGTTCAGCTAAAACTACAAGTTAGTGTAGTGAGACCTCTGCACAGTGTTCAGCTAAAGCTACAAGTTAGTGTAGTGCATCCTGCTCACAGTGTTCAGCTAAAACTACAAGTTAGTGTAGTGAGACCTCTGCACAGTGTTCATCTAAAGCTACAAGTTAGTGTAGTGCGTCCTGCTCACAGTGTTCAGCTAAAACTACAAGTTAGTGTAGTGAGACCTCTGCACAGTGTTCAGCTAAAGCTACAAGTTAGAGTAGTGCGTCCTGCTCACAGTGTTCAGCTTAAACTACAAGTTAGTGTAGTGCGTCCTGCTCACAGTGTTCAGCTAAAGCTACAAGTTAGTGTAGTGCGTCCTGCTCACAGTGTTCAGCTAAAACTACAAGTTAGTGCAGTGAGACCTCTGCACAGAGTTCAGCTAAAGCTACAAGTTAGTGTAGTGCGTCCTGCTCACAATGTTAAGCTAAAACTTCAAGTTAGTGTAGTGCGTCCTGCTCACAGTGTTCAGCTAAAACTACAAGTTAGTGTAGTGCGTCCTCCTCACAGTGTTCAGCTAAACCTGCAAATTAGTGTAGTGCGTCCTGCTCACAGTGTTCAGCTAAAACTACAAGTTAGTGTAGTGAGACCGCTGCACAGTGTTCATCTAAAGCTACAAGTTAGTGTAGTACGTCCTGCTCACAGTGTTCAGCTAAAGCTACAAGTTAGTGTAGTGCGTCCTGCTCACAGTGTTCAGCTAAAACTACAAGTTAGTGTAGTGAGACCTCTGCACAGTGTTCATCTAAAGTTACAAGTTAGTGTAGTGCGTCCTCCTCACAGTGTTCAGCTGAACCTACAAGTTATTTTTTTGCGAGCTCTGCACAGTGTTCACCTAAAGCTACCTGTAGAAGGTTGGTGGTGTGTTCCTGATCCTATCACTACCGCAGGCAGCTAAATAAGCTACAAGTTAGTTTTTTGCGAGCTCTGCACAGTGTTCAGCTAAAGCTACCTGTAGAAGGTTGGTGGTGTTCTCATACTACAGGCAGGCAGTTGATTTTGCTAGCTGCATATATATATCCCAGCTTAGTGCAGCTATGGGCCATTAGTATGTCTGGAAGGCCAACAATGAGAGGCAGACAGTCACAAGCCAATAAAAGAGGGCAAGCAGGCTCTGTGTCTAGTGCTGGTCGTGGAGACGGTGTATCCTCATCAGCACGTGGCTGTGGGACACGCTTGGCCTTTTTTTCGGCAGCTGGCCGTGTTGAGCCGCAACATGCGGAAGACTTGGTCGAGTGGATGACCAAGCCGTCCTCATCCTTCTCATCCTCTCTCACCCATGCTCAGGGTACTTTTTCTGGCAAAGCAGCGGCCTCTTCCCTCGGCTCAATGTCATCAGTGACTCCTTCCCTAGCCCCACCATGTCCTCCTGAGGAGTCCCTCGAACTGTTTGACCACAGTGTTGAGTACATGCTTCAGGAGGATGCCCAGCGTTTGGAAGGCTCTGATGATGATACTGAGCTAGATGAAGGCAGTAACGTGAGCACAGACAGAGGGGGTGCCCAAGAAGGACAGCAATCTGGCAGTCCTGCTCCCCCTGCTGCAGCATACTGCCAGGTTTGCTCCAGTGATGAGGAGGGAGGGGATGATGAGGTCACTGACTCAACGTGGGTGCCTGATAGGAGAGAGGAGGAGGAAGAGGAGGAGGCGGCACATCACCAACGAGGCAGGATGCCCTCCAGGGACCAGCTTAAGGGCAGCACACTGACTGCATAACACCCCAAAGCTCCGCACGTGCAGGGCGCTGCAGTCTCCGCGCGTTATTCAAAAAGTTCTTTGGTGTGGGCCTTTCTTGAGACGAGTGCATCAGATCGCACCCCTGCTATTTGCAACATATGTCTCAAGCGTATCTCGCGTGGCCAAAACATCTCCCGCTTGGGTACCACATGCTTGACCAGATATATGTTGACCTGCCATGCAGTTCATTGACAAGCGTATCTAAAAGACCCACACCAAAGAACAAAGCAGACCTCTCCTTGCTCCTCATCAGCTGAGATCTCCAACCCCACTATACCTTCAGTCCTCTCTGAGACCTGCACTGAGAGGAATGAAGGTGTAGAATTAGGTGTGTCACAGCCAAGTACTTGTGGGCAATCTGCTTTCGGTACACCGACGTCAGATTGTACCAGGGAAATTTCCCTGCCCCAGCTGCTGCACTGCCGAAAGAAGTTTGCTCCCAGCTATCCACATGCCCAGTGGTTGAATGCTAGCTTGGCAAAATTGCTAGCACTTCAACTGCTGCCTTTTCAGTTGGTAGACTCTGCCCCCTTCCGTGAGTTTGTGGAATGTGCGGTTCCTCAGTGGCAGGTACCCAAACGCCACTTTTTCTCACGGAAGGCGATTCCGGCTCTCTACTGGCATGTGGAAGGCAATGTCCATTGGGACATTGGGGGAATTGTGAGGGGGAAAGAGACGCACATAGCATGATCCCATATAAAAGGTATATTTATTTAATAAAACAAGTCCAATCAACTTACATTTAAAACAATGCTGCAGTGTGTAGTAACTACGAGCGCCGAGCTCGTCTCCTGTTGTTTGTCTGTGGCAGCTTCCTGTGCTCCAATCCTAATGCATATTGTCACGTCACGTGACTTCTTCAGAGCATCCTCTGAAGAAGTCACGTGACGTGACGATATGCATTAGGATTGGAGCACGGGACGCTGCCACAGACAAACAACAGGAGACAAGCTCTGCGCTCGTAGTTACTACACACTGCAGCATTGTTTTAAATGTAAGTTGATTGGACTTGTTTTATTAAATAAATATACCTTTTATATGGGATCACGCTATGTGCGTCTCTTTCCCCCTCACACTGTACATCACTACTCTACCTGACGAACACTGAGGAGAGAGGCACGGGGACATATTCCAGTTTCCAGGCACGGGGACAGATTCCAGATTGGTGACACTCCTAGAGGCATACGAGCTCGGCGCTCGTGGATTGATGCCCACACTCACTTCATGAAAGTGAGTGCAACCTCCCCCTGTGTGTGTCTTGCCCCCCCTCCACTGTGGTCGTTGCAGAGTTATTTTACATGCTGTATACTCTTTATTTTTTATATTTCGCTTGGCATGTTCATCATTGTCACTGCCTGTATACACGGAACGTCTACACCTGCGGGTCATTTGCAACACAGGCTGTACACCTTACAGCTGTAAGGTAAGCGGCTTGCAAACATGGAGGTGTCCTCACTGAAGATCCCCCCTCCCTTCACGATTGGACTTGTTTTGTGTTTCTCATCACGTGTTTTTGCTTTTTGGACTGGATAATAGAACTAATATTCATGTTTGTCCTAGGGATTTGTCACTTGTAGTTCACCAGGATCTGGCACGTTTTTGCTAATGGGGCACTAGCCCACATATATTTTTCTTGCATTATATATATATATTTTTTTTTTGCATTGTGTCATTATTCAACCTATTTGTGTTAGTATATGCATTTTTGTTTTGCTATGTTCAAGCAGTCACTGTTTCGCGATTACCTTTATATATTAGGCTTTGTCTGCCCGCAACATGTCATGTTGATCAGCTACGTTGCGCTGCACTGCATCCCCACCATGTTCTTTTAGCATGTAGGATCTATTCATGCATTGGCCCGTTTCTGCTTTTTTAGTTCACTTTGCCACTTTAGTCATCTTTGTAGCTTTCCTCCCCCCCCCCTTCATAACAGCGCAACTACCATCTTCCCCCACTTTTGAGGACTTACAGTGTTGTGGCACCAGCACCACCACCACCACCACCAAAGGCCCAATTTTTCTGTCTCTGTTCAACAGGGGCATGTAATTACAATTCTTGATCTAATATTTCACAGCAGGGCCCTGTGAGGGCTTACAGTGTTGTGGCCACAACAACACCTAAGGTCCAAATTTCTGCTGAGTATATAGGGCAGGCCCCTACTTTCAAACATCCAACTTACAAACGACTCCTACTTGCAAACGGAAGGAGACAACAGGAAGTGAGATTAAATCTACCCTTAGGAAGGGAAATTCTCTCCTGTAAGAGTTAATATGGGAAAAACATTTCTCCTTTCCACTGATGCTTTATCACCAATCCTTGTTTCACAAAAAAAACCAAATTTTCAAAAAACATTTGTCATTGGGACAAAAAGTGAGGTGAAATCTTCTAAAGAGGAGCACAGACAGCAAAACAAATGAAACAGGGGTGATAACCCTTCCCTATGTTTTCCAAAAAGCTTAAAAAGGATTTTTTGGCTGGAGGTAAACACGTTTAAAATGTACCCATTCAAAATTACAAACAGATTCTACTTAATAACAAACCTACAGTCCCTGTCTTGTTTGCACCGCCTATATACTGCTGTTCAGAGTATATAGGGCCTGGTGGCCCCACACCTTTCCTTTTTTTAATTTGGGTGCAGGGTACCCATGCCGTTTGTCTCACTGATTTTCATCCATATTGCCAGGACCCGACATTGCATTAAACCCGCAAGCAGTTTTAAATGACTTTTTTTCCTTTAAAAATGACATTTTGTGCAGGGACTGTTCTAAGCACGGGAAACACGCGTCACTTTACAGGCATACTATAGACACCCCCAAGGTACGATATTTAAAGGAACATTTCACTTTTTTTTTTTTACTTTAAGCATCATTAAAATCACTGCTCCCGAAAAAACAGCCGTTTTTAAAAGTTTTTTTTGCATTGATACATGTCCCCTGGGGCAGGACCCGGGTCCCCAAACCCTTTTTAGGACAATACCATGCAAATTAGCCTTTAAAATGAGCACTTTTGATTTAAAACGTTCAAATCGCCCATAGACGTCAATGGGGTTCTAACGTTCGTGCGAATTTTCAGTCCGTTCGCAGGTTCTGGTGCGAACCGAACCGGGGGGTGTTCGGCTCATCCCTAGTGACAACAGAAAACAATTGACCTCTGTCATTGCCAACAAAGGATATATAACAAAGTATTGAGATGAACTTTTGATAATGACCAAATACTTATTTTCCACCATAATTTGCAAATAAATTCTTTCAAAAGTCAGACAATGTGATTATCTGGATTTGTTTCCACATTTTGTCTCTCGTAGTTGAAGTATACCTATGATGACAATTACAGGCCTCTCTCATCTTTTTAAGTGGGAGAACTTGCACAATTGGTGGCTGACTAAATACTTTTTTGCCCCACTGTACCTGTAAGTGCCATATTACTTGCTTTAATTATTTTTAAGTATTTTAATAAATGGTATCACACTATTGCCTGCTGAGTTCCCGGTCTTTTTTCTACCTACAGTGTTACTGTCTCACATTGGAGAGGTGATGGAGTGGGGATCTGCCTACCCTTAATAGTTACATAGTTAGTCAGGTTGAAAATAGACACAAGTCCATCCAGTTCAACCATAAAAAAAAAAAAAAAAAATCATACAATCCAATATACCAAATACTATACCCACAGTTGATCCAGAGGAAGGCAAAAAACCCCAGCAGAGCATGCTCCAATTTGCTACAGCAGGGGGAAAAATTCCTTCCTGATCCCAGAGAGGCAATCGGATTTTCCCTGGATCAACTTTACCTATAAATGTCAGTACCCAGTTATATTATGTACATTTAGGAAAGTATCCAGGCCTTTCTTAAAGCAATCTACTGAGCTGGCCAGAACCACCTCTGGAGGGAGTCTATTCCACATTTTCACAGCTCTTACTGTGAAGAAACCTTTACGTATTTGGAGATGAAATCTCTTTTCCTCCAGTCGTAAAGAGTGCCCCCTTGTCCTCTGTGTTGACCGTAAAGTGAATAACTCAACACCAAGTTCACTATATGGACCCCTTATATATTTGAACATGTTGATCATATCCCCCCCTTATTCTCCTCTTCTCAAGAGTGAACAAATTCAGTTCCTCTAATCTTTCCTCATAGCTGAGCTCCCCCATGCCTCTTATCAGTTTGGTTGCCCTTCTCTGCACTTTCTCCAGTTCCCCGATATCCTTTTTGAGAACTGGTGCCCAAAACTGAACTGCATATTCCAGATGAGGTCTTACTAATGATTTGAACAGGGGCAAAATGATATCTCTCTCTCTGGAGTCCATACCTCTCTTAATACAAGAAAGAACTTTGCTCGCTTTGGAAACCGCAGCTTGGCATTGCATGCTATTATTGAGCTTATGATCTACCAAAACCCCCAGATCCTTCTCCACTAAAGATTCCCCCAGTTGTACTCCCCCTAGCATGTATGATGCATGCATATTCTTAGCCCCAAGTGCATAACTTTACATTTCTCAACATTAAACCTCATCTGCCACATAGTCGCCCAATTAGACAGTGCATTGAGGTCGGCTTGTAAATTGGAGACATCCTGTAAGGACGTTATTCCACTGCATAGCTTGGTGTCATCTGCAAAGACAGAAATGTTACTTTT
This sequence comes from Lithobates clamitans, assembly GCA_037952925.1. Taxonomy (NCBI): domain Eukaryota; kingdom Metazoa; phylum Chordata; class Amphibia; order Anura; family Ranidae; genus Lithobates; species Lithobates clamitans. The sequence continues at coordinate 1,121,384 of JBBGZY010000917.1, forward strand.
GATCCCAGACCCAATATCATTTATAAAGATATTAAAGAGTAAGGGTCCCAGCACTGAACCTTGGGGTACACCACTGATAACCTTAGACCATTCAGAGTAAGAATCATTAACCACTACTCTCTCAATTCTGTCTTTTAGCCACTTTTCTATCAATTTACAAACTGATATTTCCAAGCCTGTAGACTTTAACTTACACATGAGCCGTGTGTGCGGAACTGTATAGAACGTTTTTGCAAAATCCAAGTAAACCACGTCCACAGCCACCCCTCTGTCCAAGGTTTTACTTACCTCTTCATAAAAAGAAATCAGGTTTGTCTGACAACTTCTGTCTTTCATGAACCCATGCTGTCTGTTGCTTAAAATGTTTTTTTCCAGCAAGAACTCGTCTATGTGGTCTTTTATTAACTGCTTGACATCCGCGCTATAGCCGAATGACGGCTACAGCGCGGACCTGAATTCCCGGGAGGCTGTCATATGACGGCCTCCCCTGTGCACATGCCCTGCGCGCGCCCTGTGATCTTTTTAGCCTTTTAAACTTATTGCCCATGGGAATATACTTTGCAGTGAGGTCCCAAACAGTCTTTTTGAAGAATTCCCATTTCTGTTCTGTGTTTATCGCTGCCAATATTTCCTCCCAGTCTAAGTCCTCGAGAGCAGCCCTCATCCTTGGAAAATTTGCTCTCTCAAAGTTAAGTGTTTTTATCTTTCCCTTATGTATTTATTGTTTACAGCTAACATCAAATGAAATCATGTTATGGTCCCGGCCCCTTACCATGTGATCAGCTGTCAGCCAATGACAGCTGATCACATGATCAAAACAAAAGCTCTGTGATCGTTTTTTTTTTTCTCCTCGCGCTGACAGTGCGAGGAGATAAAAAAGCCGATCACCGGCTCAGCAGCAAGGGACATCGGTCCCGAAGAGGAGGAGGCAATAATGCCTCATACGTGCCTCAATTGTGCCACAAGTACCCCCTGCCAGTGCCACCTGTTATTGCCACATCACAGTGCCCACAGTGCCCACCAGTGCCACGTATCAATGCCCATAAGTGCCACCTATCAATGCCTGCAAGTGCCACCTATCAATGCCCACCATTGCCACCTAACAATGCCCACCAGTGGTGCCAATCAGTGCCACCTAGCAGTGTACAAGATCAGTGCCCATTATTGCCACCAATCAGTGCCCATCACTGCCACCCATCAGTGCCCATCACTGGTACCTATCAGTGCCCATTGGTGCCGCCTCATCAGCGTACATCAATGAAGGAGAAAAATTACCCTTTTAAAAAATTTTATAACAAAATATTTAAAAAAATATTTTTTTTTTTTTAAATTCGCTCTTTTTAAATTTCTTTAACAAAAAATAAAAACCGCAGAGGTGATCATATACCACCAAAAGAAAGCTCTATTTGTGGGGAAAAAATGATTAAAATTTCATTTGGGTACAGTGTTGCATGACCGCGCACTTGTCATTCAAAGTGCGTCAGTGCTGAAAGCTGAAAATTGGTCTGGATAGGAGGGGGGTTTAAGTGCCCTGTAAGCAAGTGGTTAAACGCTCCAGTATCTTCCCGACTATAGAAGTTAAACTAACAGGTCTATAGTTACTTGGTAAAGACTTTGATCCCTTTTTAAATATAGGCACCATGTTTGCCCTGCGCCAATCCAGTGGTACCATTCCTGTCATTAATGAGTCCCTAAAAATTAGATACAATGGCTTTAAAATTACAGAGCTCAATTCTTTTAGGATCCGTGGGTGGATGCCATCAGGTCCAGGTGCTTTATCCACCTTTATTCTGTCTAAATATTTCTGGACCATATCCCTTTTCAGCCATTGTGGATCATTGGGGGCTGTGTCAATACCACCCCCATTATGGACATGAGCTTCCCCATGCTCTTTTGTATACACAGAGCTGAAGAAATTATTTAATAAGTTAGCCTTCTCCTTGTCCCCAGTCACCCACTCTAGATTATTTTGTAAAGGGCCTACATGCTCAGACCTGACCTTTTTACTATTAATATATTTGAAGAATTTTTGGGGGTTTGTCCTACTATTTTTTGCGATCTGTCGTTCATTTTGAATTTTTGCACCCTTGATTTCCTTTTTACAGATTCTGTTAAATTCTTTGTAGCATTTAAACAACACTAGTGTTCCTTCATTTTTATATTTTTTTAAAAGCTCTTTTCTTATTGTTTATAGCTTTTCTAACTTTGACCGTGAGCCACATAGGTTTTCTTTTTAGCCTTTTAAACTTATTGCCCATGGGAATATACTTTGCAGTGAGGTCACAAACAGTCTTTTTGAAGAATTCCAATTTCTGTTCTGTGTTTATCGCTGCCAATATTTCCTCCCAGTCTAAGTCCTCGAGAGCAGCCCTCATCCTTGGAAAATTTGCTCTCTCAAAGTTAAGTGTTTTTATCTTTCCCTTATGTATTTCTTGTTTACAGCTAACATCAAATGAAATCATGTTATGGTCACTGCTACCCAGGTGTTCCTTTATCTGAACATTAGTAATAAGCTCTGCATGGTTTGAGATTACCAGGTCCAGCAGAGCTTCATTCCTAGTTGGGGCCTCAATAAACTGGACCATAAAATTGTCCTGTACTAGGTTTATAATTTTTTGCCCTTTAACTGTCCCAGCAGTGCCATTATTCCAGTCAATTTCTGGGTAGTTAAAATCCCCCATTATTATCACCGTCCCAGCCCTTGCAGCCCTTTCCATCTGTTGAAGGAGCTGAGTCTCCACCTCCTCATTAACATTGGGTGGTCTATAACAAACTACAATTATTAACTTTGAACTACGCCCATCTATATGCAGTTCCACCCATAATGCTTCAGACTCATCACACTCTCCATCAATCAGGTCCTCTTTTACACTTGCTTTGAGATCACTTCTCACATAGAGACAGACCCCGCCACCTTTTCTTTTTACCCTGTCTCTCCGAAAGAGTGCATAGCCAGGAATATTAATAGCCCAGTCATGTGAGGATTGAAGCCAAGTTTCAGCAATACTGATTACATCATAGTTCACCTCATGTACCAGAGCTTCTAACTTACCTATTTTGCTTGGCAGACTTCTGGCATTGGTGAACAAACACTTTAATTTAGTTTAGTTTAGTTTAACAAACACTGCCTCAGGAAAGAATATCTATTGGTGGGATATATGAGGAGCACAAGAGAGTGCAAGCGCAGGGGACCCACTTAATAAATTAAGGGGTACGGACAACCGGTGAGTGATTTTTTCAGAAAGGGAGCACCAGTGTTCACTGAAATTGGAAACAAGTCACCATATTCCTCCTGTATTGAATTGCATCATAACTGTACTGTCTGTCCTCATGTTGTAAAGCGCTGCGCAAACTGTTGGCATTATATAAATCCTATATAATAATAATAATATTCTGCACTTTTACGGCACTTTATGTGGACTACCTTTGCACATAGATTTTATAAGTGGAATTTGTGTCAATTAGCACATTTAATAACATTCTGCACTATTTGAAATTCTTAATGATATAAGGCATACTCCTGCTGTAAGAAGGAGGTGTATGTATAAAACAATCTTTGTTTATGCCAGAGAAAAAGACAAGGGGGAAGCGCAGCATTAAAAACAAGTAATTTATTCACAAGAGATTAAGAACACTCATAGGATATGTAGTATAATTAGGTTTATCATATGTAAGATCAACATCGGCCACTCATCCTGTCCTGCAGACTCCACCGCCGCAATACACGGGGCATGGATGCCCTGTGTACATCAGGAAGTCCTCTCCAAACAGTGTGGAATGCACAGGTGGAAGTGATTTCACTGGGAAGAGGAAAGGGCGGAGAGAATGATAGGCTATGCACTCGGAGCCTCCTGCTCCTTCTACATGCCTGACAGCTGCCACGCCCTTCAACCTAATAGCCGACTACCGTGGACTCACTGAAATACGCATCTACCACTGAGCTAGACATCCCCCATATTATAAGTGGTGTTCAGATGTAGGCAAGCAGACAGTGGAAATCCAGGTCTCGGCCCCAGCAGTGAGTTTTGTCAGGAAACTGTCAGTGGATGTGTGTGAAAATGCAGCCAGGCGATGAGCATTGCGTTCAGGTGGGTGCACCTGTGAGAATTTTTTCCACACCAAGGATGGTGTGGTCAAAAGAGTTCACGTTAAACCAGGTTAAAGGGACTGTAGAGTGGGAAGTTTACATAGTGACATCTTACTTCATACCAATAATGCTGCCTACAGAGGAGATTGAATATTTTTTGAATGAGTTTAAAAGAGTTGCAACATGGAGGGCGTGGCCTAGAGACCGGTGGTCAGAGTTGCTGCAACCCTTGCTGCTGAATCGGTTATGGCTATCCTACTAACAGATGGGTCAGAGCTGAAATATTTCTGACCAGTACAAAGCTGAGATTCTGCTTGGGGAGATGTTCCAGTGTGAATGGGAACACCAGCAATGCTCCAGCAAAGGAAGGCCTTTGCCCTTAGCAATGGGAGATGTATTGCTGGAACGTCAAAGCACAAGTCCAGCAACGACTCAGGAAGGTGTGAGTGTGCATCAGTGTACCAGCCCTGGATCTTATGCAAGCATATCTGTTGTTGCCTCAGGCAACAGTGGCAAGAGGTCTGCGTGGCCTGCAGGGGTTACCATTGAGTATGAGGGAGTGTATTATCTGTATTAAGTGTATGAAGTTGTGTATTATGGCCGCTTATGTGAAGTGGTCAGCCCAGAAAAGAGGGCACAGAAGTCAGCAACCTGCATAAGGTATAGCCAGCTGTCTCTGGAGTGCAAGTCTGCTGTTACCCCTAGCAACAGGGATCCTGTGTTACCTGCAGGGGGTGCTGGTGGGTCCGGAAAGTCTGCAGTGTCACCCTGTGACCGCATGGGGCAGTCAGCCTGTGGAGATGCCATGGATGAGGGACGATGCATTCAATTGAAGCCCTTAACACCTGCTATAGGAACCAGTAAGACTGTTTTAGTTTATGGGACAGGACCCATTGAAGTGGGAGTGTGTCCAGCGGGGAGATCCTCAGTATTGGTAGACTTGCTACATTGTGCTACCCGGAGTAGTGGGTAGGCACAGGTTGAAGCCCAAGTGGCAGCAAGACTAAAGACTAAAAAGGACATGGGGACTCTGTATGTACTTGGTGGAATCCAGCAGAATGCTGGGAGAGCTGTTCTAGGGGTGACCAAAGAAATCTGTTTGCGATGTTCCCTTGTGACAGAGACAGGTGCTGCAGGGTTGCCCAGGGAAACCTCCCAGGAGCCTGCAGTGTTGGAGCGGAGGTTTCCCAAGTCAGCTGTGGAGCTGCTCAAGTGGGTAAGAGGTAGAGGCACCCCACAATAGCTACAGCAATGTCTAAGTATCATGATGATCCTGGTGATGTTGAATGTATTTGTATTTCTGGAAAAGTCATGTCTGAGAATAATGTGGGTAATGTGTTCACTAACAATGGTGGGAGTAGTATCTCTCCCATGACAACCAGAGACAGGGCCCTCTGATTCCTCTTGTACCACATTGTAATGTACCCGTAATGTCTGCCCTCATGTTGTAAAGCGCTGCACAAACTGTTGGCGCTATATAAGACCTGTATAATAATAATAACCAGAGGCAGAGCCACAGGGTTGTCCATGGAAATCTCCATATGTTGGAACTGAAGGTTGTCCAGGACCACTCTGGTGCTACTCTGGGGGAACAGGGGGGAACTGCACCACAGTGAGAGTGTGTTGGTGCAGACCACCCATCTGGTATGTAAGCAGGTTGGTGACAGATTAGTTCAGCATGTAAAACCTGGCAGTACAAAGCTGGGTGTGATCGTAGCGCCACCAGAACAACCTGGTGAAAATAGTGTAATGCACCCTGCCTTGGTTGACGACGCTTCATCCCAATCTGACATATGTAAAACTGTGCTTATACAATGTAATGCGTATAGAAATTATAAATGTACAGTATTGGGTAATGAGTCCCGGGTTTCTTTGGTGCCTCCTGGAACAGGTGATGCAGTGCCGCAGAACGCCAATGAGGGATGCACCATGGACTGGGATGATTGGTGCAAGGAAGCACTCATGACACTAGATAAATTGACAATGGGTTACAAAACTATGATGTGTAACAAATAAATAGATATAACACCTGCAATGTCCAACGGAGGGATAGCAGAGTGGCCAGTGGTCAAGAGCACATTGGCCCTGGCAGAGCTTGATCCCCCCTAATCAGAAGGCCTGCATAAGGGCGCATGCATGGCAGTAGTGTTATCCACAACACAACAGCTGAAGAAGATTGAGGGCAAAAATGTCAGTATAACAGGTTGTGATCTGCAGTGGCTATTCAATGCTGGGACCGAGGGGAAAAGTCTGAGACATAAGTCTAAGAGCACTTTGGGGAAGCACCAGACTATGATGACAGTTACCTCCAGTGAGGTGGAGGTCACTTTAAATGTCTCAACCTCTCCTGCTTCAGTGGATGAGCCTCTCCACATCCTTGATAAGGGAGAAGTCCCTAGAAAGATCTTGTATTTAGACGTGGAGGGTATTAAGATGACTATATACTGTTGGAGGTATTTGAAGTCATAAAAGCATTCCCTGTGTGCCTGGGTGCCTACACCATGGTCAGACATGCTGGTATTGCAGACTCCCAGTGTGTGGAGCCAGGTAGTGCAAGCTGTGCTTGGTAATGTTAATCACGAGTGGAACTGGTTAGTACTATGTTTATTAGCAGTGGGGCAAATGGCCTCGCGGTTCCCTGAGAGGGTGATTACAGTTACTGGTTTGACTGGAAGGCCCTCAGGAGGATGGTTGAAAACATCAAAGGTCTCTCCGCCTGATGCAGTGACTAAGATCACTCCTGCTGGTGCAATCCGAGGTGCAGCTGAGCGGTGGTCAGGAGAGGGCACAAACACTGCCTCACCAACTAGATCTCATGTGAAGGAAGGGCCTAGAAGTAGCGGAGATGCTTTCTGTCATTTGCAAAGAGGTATAAGTTAAGGTACCCAGAGACACTGTGGGGAGAAAGCACTGATGGTATTGGAAGTTGTGACCTCCAATTTAGGATCTGTCGCTGGTTGGTACTGCTAACAATGGTTTGGTTGTTGTGGGTAACTGGAGGAAGGTCGTTAAACCTAAAAGACTTATTGTGATGGGTAAAACTGGTACCAGTGAGAGAAAAGGTGGATCCCCAACAGGAAAAGTATTAGAAGCAGGTTCCCTATGTCAGGAAAGTGATGGTATCAGGGAAGGCAGAATTGCTCCAAGAAAGGCAAATAAGCCAAGGAACCCCAGCAGAGGGAGAAAGCTTAGGATAGAAACTAGTGGAACCCCGCGGAGAGTCAAGGTAGGGCTTACCTGGAAGCATAACTGGAAAAACATTTGGGCCTACGTGGCTCACAGCTGGCACAGAGGTGTCCCAACCACGATGACGGGTGCAGGGGTTCCTCCCTCCGGATCGAAACAAAAAGGGGTTATGTAATGGTGAGAGTCCTTGTCTCTGGAAATATAGATTTAGTTACATATAGAAGGTGAGGTTGAAAAAAGACACAAGTCCATCAAAATGGATACAGGACTCTCAAAGATTCAGTTTGAGAAGTGCCAGCAAATATGGGATGAGTAAAACTGTATTTTAAGTCTTCACTGGAGTTGGTAAGTCTGGACCGGGGCTGGAAGCTTGAAGGCTCCAAAAGTATTGGGTGGGATGGAGTATTCAGTCCTAAGTCTAGGTTTTCCTGAAATTCTGCAAATTGTGGGTGTGTGTCCAGGTGCACACACTTGTTATAAGCCAGATCTGAGCACAGTTCAGGACAGTTGCGGCCATTTGGGTTCAGAGCCTTGTCAAGGTACCTGGTTGTCTCTGTCTGAGACTGCATCCCTGGTGAGGGGGACTTCTTGCTCGAAGGACAGACATGGTTGGGGTGGCTTGGGAGACCAAGAGAGGGTCTGGGAGGCTGGGAAATTCGAGGCTCTAGCAAGTCCAAAGGGGCTGGAGGAAGTTCCGAAGTCTCAGGGAGAGTGAGCAAACCCAGGGGGCTGGAGAATCCCATTGAGGCCCGGAGTAAGCCTGTGCAGCAAGGAATGGCAAGTCGAGGCAGAGAGAACTTTAAGCCTTTTGGAAATGTTTTGTATTTAGTGGAGAAGAACCCCTGTGTGGACAATCCATGTGTGTATGAACTTTTATTTTTGTTCCTTTCAAATAAAAATGGTCTGCCACGACCTTAAATCTAATAGCTGACTCCCGTGGACTCACTGAAAAACGCATCTACCACTGAGCTAGACATTCCCCATATTACAATATACAGTATCTCACAAAAGTGAGTACACCCCTCACATTTTTGTAAATATTTTATTATATCTTTTCATGTGACAACACTGAAGAAATGACACTTTGCTACAATGTAAAGTAGTGAGTGTACAGTTTGTAGAACAGTGTACATTTGCTGTCCCCTCAAAATAACTCAACACACAGCCATTAATGTCTAAACCGCTGGCAACAAAAGTGATTATGCCCCTAAGTCAAAATGTCCAAATTGGGCCCAATTAGCCATTTTCCCACCCCGGTGTGATGTGACTCGTTAGTGTTACAAGGTCTCAAGTGTGAATGGGGAGCAGGTGTGTTAAATTTGGTATAAGAAAGGGGGGGGGGGGACTGGAGAGTCCAGAAAGGATTCTTCAAAAAGGAACAAACTGGTAATAGCAAAAACTGGACCAATGTCAGCGCTCAGTGGGTAATATTAGGTGGACATAACACTGGCAGAAACCATGGATAGCAGGCAATTGGCTAAGCAAAATGTTCCTTATAAGTGATGTTGGTGAATCCAGACAAGTTTAATGGATAATCATCATGACATTAAAACCAAAATTCCTCATACATGTAATGTGTTAAAGAGGGTAAGATTAAATGAGCCTACGGTGTCACTGGAGGTTCCCGGAGCAATGAGGAGCTAACGATGTCCAACGGTGGAACAGTGCAGCTTGCGGGTGCCAATAATCCCTCTGCACTGAAGGGTCCTGACCCGAACGGTGGACCCGCTGGATGGCGTGGTCTGGATGGCGTGCTGATGGAGGAAGTCGGTAGCCGCAGCTGCGGTCAGAGTACCGGAACGCTCTCCACAAGGTGTGTACGAGGCTTTAGAGTTCGAACGAAGCTCCGATATAGTAGCTTGGTCTAGGGGAAAAAGGATTGATTTTTCCCAATTCACTCGGAATCCGGAAAAGTCGCCAAATGTGTTAATTTCAGCTAAGAGGTTGGCGAGGGAGCCGTGGGAATCTACTAGGTTAACCAGGGTATCATCTGCGTATAGGGATATCCTTTCTCTATATCATTTATGGGGAGGCCTTCAATTGATGGAGAGCTACAGATCCATACAGCAAGGGGTTCAATAGCCAAAGCAAATAAAAGGGGTGATAAAGGATATCCCTGCCTGGTGCCTCTGGTGATTGGGAATGTCTCAGTGACATGGGAATTGATTTATATGTGGGCTAGTGGTAAGTTATAGAGGAGACGTATCCATGCTATGAGTCGGGGGCCAAACCTGTATAGTTGTAACACCCGAAACATATAAGGCCCTTCCACACTGTCAAAAGTTTTGCAGGTGTCCAGTGACACAACAACACGGGTAGGCGAATAGTCATGAGGGTAAGTCAAGTTGTGGAATAGTCTACGGATATTCATTATGGTTGAGTGGCCTGGTATGAAGCCCCCCTGGTGGCTCCCAACCAATTTCGTAACCACTTTGTTCAGACGATTGGCCAGGACGTTGGCCAGAATTTTGACATTCACATTGATAAGGGATATCGGCCGATAGGAGTCGCATTTAAGGGGATCTTTCTGGGGGTTTAGTATCAAAATGATCAATGCCTCTCTCATTGAGGGAGGAAGAAGTACTCCGTCTTTCAAGGCCTCGCATAGGCATGCGCAGCCTATTGCATTAGGGTGTGCACCTCAAACCAAATCTCAAACACACGTGCGTCTGTGTGTGTATGTATATGTATATATATATATATTTTATATATATATATATATATATATATATATATATATATATATATATACATACACACACACTCTTAAAAATAAATGTTAACAAACATTTTAAAATGTATTAAAACATTTTTAATTAAAAAAACATTTATCAATGTAAACAAACATAATTTTTTTAACTTATTAATTAAATATTCTTTTAACATAAACAAAGCTTTTAAATAAATCTCCAAATCAAATAAGCAAAGCAAAAACTGCACGGTAAGTAGGATTTTTGTTTTCATAAGTGTCATGTTTTAATATCCTGAATTGTATTTACTGCTTTAAATAAATTTGTTTGATCCCCCAGCAACAATAGATCCCCTCAGCAACAATAGATCCTCCAAGAACAAGACATCTCTCCAGCAACAATAAATCCCTCACAGCAACTATAGATTCACCAGCAACAATAGATGCCTCCCAGCAACAATAGACCCCCCCCCCCCCCCGGCAACAATAGATCCCTCCCATTAACAATAGATCTCCCCAGCAATAATAGATCCCCCAGCGACAATAGATCACCCCACAAGAAAATACCCCCCAGCAACAATAGATCTCCCAGCCTGTGGGCATATGGGAAGTGGTTAATATACACTTGGGATTTATTTATTTTTTTATACCAAAGACATGTTATATATATATATATATATATATATATATATATATATATATATATATATATATATATATATATATATATATATATATATATATATATATATAATATAGTTTTAATGTGTGATATATACAGTGGGGACGGAAAGTATTCAGACCCCCTTAAATTTTTCAATCTTTGTTATATTGCAGCCATTTGCTAAAATCATTTAAGTTCATTATTTTTCTCATTAATGTACACACATCCCATATTGACAGAAAAACACAGAATTGATGACATTTTTGCAGATTTATTAAAAAAGAAAAACTGAAATATCACATGGTCCTAAGTATTCAGACCATTTGCTCAGTATTTAGTAGAATCACCCTTTTGATCTAATACAGCCATGAGTCTTTTTGGGAAAGATGCAACAAGTTTTTCACATTTGGATTTGGGGATCCTCTGCCATTCCTCCTTGCAGATCTTCTCCAGTTCTGTCAGGCTGGATGGTAAACGTTGGTGGACAGCCATTTTAGGTCTCTCCAGAGATGCTCAATTGGGTTTAAGTCAGGGCTCTGGCTGGGCCATTCAAGAACAGTCACGGAGTTGTTGTGAAGCCACTCCTTCATTATTTTAGCTGTGTGCTTAGGGTCATTGTCTTGTTGGAAGGTAAACCTTCGGCCCACTCTGAGGTCCTGAGCACTCTGGAGAAGGTTTTCGTCCAGGATATCCCTGTACTTGGCCGCATTCATCTTTCCCTCGGTTGCAACCAGTCGTCCTGTCCCTGCAGCTGAAAAACACCCCCACTGCATGATGCTGCCACCACCATGCTTCACTGTTGGGACTGTATTGGACAGGGGATGAGCAGTGCCTGGTTTTCTCCACACATACCGCTTAGAATTGAGGCCAAAAAGTTCTATCTTGGTCTGATCAGACCAGAGAATCTTATTTCTCACCATCTTGGAGTCCTTCAGGTGTTTTTTTAGCAAACTCCATGCGGGCTTTCATGTGTCTTGCACTGAGGAGAGGCTTCCATCGGGCCACTCTGCCATAGAGCCCCGACTGGTGAAGGGCTGCAGTGATGGTTGACTTTCTACAACTTTCTCCCATCTCCCGACTGCATCTCTGGAGCTCAGCCACAGTGATCTTTGGGTTCTTCTTTACCTCTCTCACCAAGGCTCTTCTTCCCCGATATCTCAGTTTGGCCAGATGGCCAGCTCTAGGAAGGGTTCTGGTCGTCCCAAACATCTTCCATTTAAGGATTATAGAGGCCACTGTGCTCTTAGGAACCTTAAGTGCAGCAGAAATTTTTTTGTAACCTTGGCCAGATCTGTGCCTTGCCTCAATTCTGTCTATGAGCTCTTCAGGCAGTTCCTTTGACCTCATGATTCTCATCTGCTCTGACATGCACTGTGAGCTGTATGGTCTTATATAGACAGGTGTGTGGCTTTCCTAATCGAGTCCAATTAATATAATCAAACACAGCTGGACTCAAATGAAGGTGTAGAACCATCTCACGGATGATCAGAAGAAATGGACAGCACCTGAGTTAAATATATGAGTGTCACAGCAAAGGGTCTGAATACTTAGGACCATGTGATATTTCAGTTTTTCTTTTTTAATAAATCTGCAAAAATGTCAACAATTCTGTGTTTTTCTGTCAATATGGGGCGCTGTGTGTACATTAATGAGGAAAACAAATGAACTTAAATGATTTTAGCAAATGGCGGCAATATAACAAAAAGGGAAAAATTTAAGGGGGTCTGAATACTTTCTGTCCCCACTGTATATATTTATTTTTACACCAAATATATTTATATTTATTTATATATATATATATATATATATATATATATATATATATATATATATATATATATATATATATATATATAAAAAAATATATATATATATATATATATAAAAAAAAAAAAAAATATATATATATATATATATATATATATATATATATATATATATATATATATATATATATATATATATATATATATGTATATATATATTGTGTAAGTATATATACACAGTGGGGCAAAAAAGTATTTAGTCAGCCACCAATTGTGCAAGTTCTCCCACTTAAAAAGATGAGAGGGGCCTGTAATCATAGGTATACCTCAACTATGAAAGACAAAATGTGGAAACAAATCCAGACAATCACATTGTCTGATTTTTGAAAGAATTTATTTGCAAATTATGTTGGAAAATAAGTATTTGTCAATATCAAAAGTTCATCTCAATACTTTGTTATATATCCTTTGTTGGCAATGACAGAGGTCAAACATTTTCTGTAAGTCTTTCCAAGGTTGTCACACACTGTTGCTGGTATGTTGGCCCATTCCTCCATGCAGATCTCCTCTAGAGCAGTGATGTTTTGGGGCTGTCGCTGGGCAACACGGACTTTCAACTCCCTCCAAAGATTTTCTATGGGGTTGAGATCTGAAGACTGGCTAGGCCACTGCAGGACCTTGAAATGCTTCTTACGAAGCCCCTCCTTCATTGCCCGGGCGGTGTGTTTGGGATCATTGTCATGCTGAAAGACCCAGCCACGTTTCATCTTCAATGCTCTTGCTGATGGGAGGAGGTTTGCGTCAAAATCCCATGATACGTGGCCCCATTCATTCTTTCATGTACACGGATCAGTCGTCCTGTTCCCTTTGCAGAGAAACAGCCCCAAAGCATGATGGTGCCAATCCCATGCTTCACTGTAGGTATGGTGTTCTTTGGTTGCAACTCAGCATTCTCTCTCCTCCAAACACGACGAGTTGTGTTTCTACCAAACAGTTCTACTTTGGTTTCCATATCTGACCATATGACATTCTCCCAATCCTCTTCTGGATCATCCAAATGCTCTCTAGCAAACTTCAGACGGGCCCGGACATGTACTGGCTTAAGCAGGGGGACACGTCTGGCACTGCAGGATCTGAGTCCCTGGTAGTGTGTTAATGATGGTAGCCTTTGGTACGTTGGTACCAGCTCTCTGCAAGTCATTCACTAGGTCCCCCCATGTGGTTCTGGGATTTTTGCTCACCATTCTTGTGATCATTTTGACCCCACGGGGTGAGATCTTGCGTGGAGACCCAGATAGAGGGAGATTATCAGTGGTCTTGTATGTCTTCCATCTTCTAATTGTTGCTCCCACAGTTGATTTCTTCACACCAAGCTGCTTGCCTATTGCAGATTCAGTCTTCCAAGCCTGGTGCAGGTCTACAATTTTGTTTCTGGTGTCCTTCGACAGCTCTTTGGTCTTCACCATAGTGGAGTTTGGAGTGTGACTGTTTGAGGTTGTGGACAGGTGTCTTTTATACTGATAACAGATTCAAACAGGTGCCATTAATACAGGTAATGAGTGGAGGACAGAGGAGCCTCTTAAAGAAGAAGATACAGGTCTGTGAGAGCCAGAAATCTTGCTTGTGTCTAGGTGACCAAATACCTATTTTCCACCATAATTTGCAAATAAATTCTTTCAAAAATCAGACAATGTGATTGTCTGGATCTGTTTCCACATTTTGTCTCTCATAGGTGAGGTATACCTATGATGACAATTACATCCCTCTCTCATCTTTTTAAGTGGGAGAACTTGCACAGTTGGTGGCTGACTAAATACTTTTTTGCCCCACTGTATATACACTGTATTCATTTTAGCTAGATCCATTCCTGTTATTCTCTTCCTACTGACAGGCAGGCAGGTGTTTTTACAGTATTTACAGCAATTGCTGGTGTTCTTCTGATCCTATTAGTCCTATCAGCTACAGTATTTACAGTTAGTGTAGTGCATCCTCTGCACAGTGTGCACCTAAAGCTACCTGAAGAAAATTGGTGGTGTTCTTCTAATCCTATTAGTACCGCAGGCAGCTGCAGTATTTACAAGTTCGTGTAGTGCGTCCTCCGCACAGTGTGCACCTAAAGCTACCTTAAGAAAATTGGTGGTGTTCTTCTTATCCCATTAGTACCGCAGACAACTGTAGTATTTACAAGTTAGTGTAGTGCGTCCTCTGCACAGTGTGCACCTAAAGCTACCTGAAGAAAATTGGTGGTGTTCTTCTGATCCTATTAGTACCGCAGGCAGCTGCAGTATTTAAAAGTTAGTGTAGTGTGTCCTCTGCACAGTGTGCACCTGAAGCTGCCTGAAGAAAATTGGTGGTGTTCTTCTGATCCTATTAGTACCGCAGGCAGCTGTATTGTTTACAAGTTAGTGTAGTGCGTCCTGTGCACAGTGTGCACCTAAAGCTACCTGAAGAAAATTGGTGGTGTTCTTCTGATCCTATTAGTACCGCAGGCAGCTGCAGTATTTACAAGCTAGTGTAGTGCGTCCTCTGCACAGTGTGCACCTAAAGCTACATGAAGAAAATTGGTGCTGTTCTTCTGATCCTATTAGTACCACAGGCAGCTGTAGTGTTTACAAGCTAGTGTAGTGCGTCCTCTGCACAGGGTGCACCTAAAGCTACCTGAAGAAAATTACTGGTGTTTTTCTGATCCTATTAGTACCGCAGGCAGCTGTAGTATTTACAAGTTAGTGTGGTGCGTCCTCTACAGAGTGTGCACCTAAAGCTACCTGAAGAAAATTGGTGGTGTTTTTCTGATCCTATTAGTACCGCAGGAAGCTGCAGTATTTAAAAGTTAGTGTAGTGCGTCCTCTGCACAGTGTGCACCTAAAGCTACCTGAAGAAAATTGGTGGTGTTCTTCTGATCCTATTAGTACCGCAGGCAGCTGTAGTATTTACAAGTTAGTGTAGTGCATCTTCTGCACAGTGTGCACCTAAAGCTACCTGAAGAAAATTGGTGGTGGTGTTCTGATCCTATTAGTACCGCAGGCAGCTGCAGTATTTACAAGCTAGTGTAGTGCATCCTCTGCACAGTGTACACCTAAAGCTACCTGAAGAAAATTGGTGGTGTTCTTCTGATCCTATTAGTATCGCAGGCAGCTGCAGTATTTACAAGTTAGTGTAGTGTGTCCTCTGCACAGTGTGCACCTAAAGCTACCTGAAGAAAATTAGTGGTATTCTTCTGATCCTATTAGTACCACAGGCAGCTGCAGTATTTACAAAATAGAGCAGTGCGTCCTCTGCACAGTGTGCACCTAAAGCTACCTGAAGAAAATTACTGGTGTTCTTCTGATCCTATTAGTACCACAGGCAGCTGCAGTATTTACAAAATAGTGTAGTGCGTCCTCTGCACAGTGTTCACCTAAAGCTACCTGAAGACAATTGCTGTTGTTCTGATCCTATTAATACCACAGGCAGGCATCTACAGTATTTACAGTTAGTGTACTGAGTCCTCTGCACAGTGTGCACCTAAAGCTACCTGAAGACAATTGCTGTTGTTCTGCTCCTATTAATACCACAGGCAGGCAGCTACAGTATTTACAGTTAGTATACTGCGTCCTCTGCACAGTGTGCACCTAAAGCTACCTGAAGACAATTTCTGTTGTTCTGATCCTATTAATACCACAGGCAGGCAACTACATTATTTACAGTTAGTGTACTGTGTCCTCTGCACAGTGTGCACCTAAAGCTATCTGAAGAAAATTGGTGGTGTTCTTCTGATCCTATTAGTACCACGGGCAGGCAGTTGATCCTGCTAGCTGCAGTATCAGTATATATATATATATATATATATATATATATATATATATATATACATCCCAGCTTTGTGCAGCTACATCTCACTGCATGCCATTTTTTGATTGAAAATGTATACTTTATTTTGCAAGAAAATATACAAAAAACAAATACTTAAACAGGGTACATTCCAATCTGTACTGTGACGTAGCGCATAAATACACTACATAACAATACATTGCCAAGCATACAAATAATTTACATTCATCCTGCGGTATGATGCCTAATGTGTTGTGCAGAGTACTAATACCCTGAAACATCACATCATGCATGACGCCGCATTACCCTAAAGCATTACTTCAACAGCATGTCACAAAAAATCAGGTCATACAGTCTAGTAACATTCAAAATGGGCAACGGGTGTGATGGGGGGGGGGGGTGGAGAAGGTGGGGTAGGGGAGGGAAAAAAGAGTTCACAGGCCCGAAGCTTTATTGAACTGCCAAAGGATACACGGGGGAGAGAGGGGGGGGATTTTCAGACCTCCTCTTCCTCCTTGAAGTCCATCAAGTGATAGTCTCTGAGCAGACTGTGAACCAGTCTGCGAGAGTGCTCGATGGACATCCTCTCCCGCTGGTGGATGAGGCACTTTCTGGCGCACCACAAAGCGTCCTTAAAGCAACACAGCACCCACCAGGCACTGTCAATGTCCTCCTGTGAATGAGTTCCACAGAAGAGTCCGTTCAACACACCAAAGTGTGTGATAGCAGTCTGTGGCACAAAGTCTTTGAGTTCAGGTTCCAGGGCCCTCAACAGGTCCTGTGCAAAGGGGCACTCCCAGAAAACATGCAGAGCAGTTTCTTCCTGGATGATGCAAAAGGGGCAGTGCCTGTATCTGCACAGGTTTCTGGCATGCATGAATGTCCTGAGTGGCAACCCCCCTTGGATTGCCATCCATGCCAGATCTTTGTGCCCGTTGGTGAGTCTCTTTGAAGAAACATTCTTCCAGACCACTTTACAAGTGGCTGAAGGGAGGCTTGGAACAGTCTCAACAATGTCCGATCCTCTAATCAACTTGTGGATAGTTTTTGGCTTCCACAAGTCCGGCTTCACTCCATGTAGCCCCAGCTCCTTAATAAACTTGAAGGTATCCAAGTAGTACCAAGGGGTATCCCAGTTGTAGGGGATGGAGCTGTCCCATTTGTCCCATCCAAGGGTCCTCCAAAGAGGCAGGAGGAAAAAACGGGACATGGAGTTACCACCAGAGTCCACAGTTCTGTCAACCAATGTCCTGCGGATGCAGTTTCAAGCAAAGCACACCCTCAGAAGGGTAGCAATGTCGAGCACGCCCTTACCGCCCTTGAGGGGTTCCTTGAACATAACCGCCCGCTTCACTCTGTCCATTTTGGAGCTCCAGATGAAGTGAAACACCGCCCTGGTGATGGCCTTGCAGGTGTTAACCCGGGGGGGCCAGGCCTGGGCGAGGTACTGCAACACAGGGAGAATCTCACTGCGGAGTACCAGTGTTTTACCTTCGATGGTGAGTTCTCTGAGGCTCCAAAGTCCAAACCTCTGTCACATCTTTGACAGTCTTTCTTCCCAGGACTTCAGGGCTGCGCCCTCAGCTCCAAACCAGACCCCAAGAATTTTGATGAAGTCCGTCTTGACGCTGAAAGGAATGGGTGCAGAAGAAGGCAGGAACCACTTTCCGAAGAGCATGACTTCTGACTTCCCGCAGTTGACCTTTGCCCCTGAAGCTTGGCCGAAGTCCTCACAGGTCTGGGCGAGTGTGTCGATGGAGCACCGATCAGCACAGAACACCGTCACGTCATCCATGTAGAGTGAGCACTTGACCTCCCGTCTGTCCGGTCCTGGTGCGGTGATCCCTCTGATCTCTGGGTTCCGTCTGATGCTTCGGGCGAAGAGCTCTATACAACAAACAAAAAGCAGAGGTGCATGCCATTAGTATGTCTGGAAGGCCAACAAGGAGAGGCAGACAGTCACAAGCCAATAAAAGAGGGCAAGCAGGCTCTGTGTCTAGAGGCAACAGTGCTAGTCGTGGAGACGGTGCATCCTCCATGGGACACACTTGACCTTTTTTTCGGCAGTTGGCCGTGTTGAGCCGCAACATGTGGAAGACTTGGTAGAGTGGATGACTAAGCCGTCCTCATCCTCCTCATCCTCTCTCACCCAGGCTCAGGGTACTTTGGCAAAGCAGCTGCCAACACGGCCTCTTCCCTCGGCTCAATGGCATCAGTCACTCCTTCCCTAGCCCCACCATGTCCTCCTGAGGAGTCCCCCGAACTGTTTGGCCACAGTTTTGGGTACATGCTGCAGGAGGATGCCCAGCGTTTTGAAGGCTCCGATGATGGTACCCAGCTAGAGGAAGGCAGTAACGTGAGCCCAGAGAGATGGGGTGCCCAAGAAGGACAGCAATCTGGCAGTCATGTTCCGCCAGCTGCAGCATACTGCTAGCATTGCTCCAGTGATGAGGAGGGAGGGGATAATGAGGTCACTGACACCACTTGGGTGCCTGATAGGAGAGAGGAGGAGGAAAAGGCACATCTCCAACAAGGCAGGATGCCCTCCAGGGGCGAGCTTAAGGGCAGCACACCGACTGCATCACTCCGTAGAGCCCTGCATGTGCAGGGAGCTGCTGTCTCTGTGCGTTATTCCAAAAGTTCTTTGGTGTGGGCCTTTTTTGAGACGAGTGCATCAGATCCCACCACTGCTATTTGCAACATATGTCTCAAGCGTACCTCGCGTGGACAAAACATCACCCGCTTGGGCACCACATGCTTGACCAGACATATGTCGACCTGCCATGCAGTTCATTGGCAAGCGTACCTAAAAGACCCACACCAAAGAACAAAGCAGACCTCTCCTTGCTTCTCATCAGCTGGGATCTCCAACCCCACTATACCTTCAGTCCTCTCTGAAACCTGCCTGAGAGGAATGAAGGTGCAGAATTAGGTGTGTCACAGCCAAGTACTTGCGGACAATCTGCTATCGGTACACCAAAGTCAGGTTGTACCAGGCAAATTTCCCTGCCCCAACTACTGCACCGCCGAAAGAAGTTCGCTCCCAGCCATCCACATGCCCAGCGGTTGAATGCTAGCTTGGCTAAATTGCTAGCACTTCAACTGCTGCATTTTCAGTTGGTAGACTCTGCTCCCTTCCGGGAGTTTGTGGAATGTGCGGTTCCTCAGTGGCAGGTTCCCAAACGCTACTTTTTCTCACGGAAGGCGATTCCAGCTCTCTACCGGCATGTGGAAGGCAATGTCTTGGCCTCGCTGTACAGGACGGTCAGCGGAAAGGTGCATATTACCGCTCATGGTCCAGCATTCATGGACAGTGACGTTACCTATCTTTCACCGCACACTGGGTGACTCTTCTGGCAGCTGGGAAGGATGCAGGACAGGGTGCAGTATTGTTGGAGGTTGTTCCGCCACCACGCCTTCAAAATTCTACTAGTGGTGATTCTGCCACACCTCTCTCCTCCACCCCCTCCTCTTCTTCCTCCATGGCCTCTTCCTGTGCTGATTTATCTTCGGAACCAGCAGTGCTCCGTAGGCGTTCAAGGGGCTACGCAAGCACGCAGGCAAAAAGATGCCATGCGGTGCTTGAGCTGGTGTGTTTTTTTTCATAAATACAGATCAAAAACAAAAAGCAAAAAATTGTCCAGCGCTCTGGATAACACAAAGTCAAACTGCAACAGTCCAAAGTGAAAAACTGGATGATTTAATAAAAACAGTTTATAAAAACAGTCCCGTAGTAACACAGTACTAGAAGATGAAATTATAATAAAAGCATAATTTATGGCAGATGGTCCATCGAGCAACAAGAAAACCAAAACAGGACATCCATCCGACTGCATAGTCCCAAACTGTAATAGGTAGAGAAATGAGAAGAAAAAGAGAGAAGGGAGCCCAGGTAGGGATACACTGGGAGCTCGCAGGATCCCCGCTGGATGTGGGGTCCGATCCCTGCAGGGATGACTCACCGGCTCCGGAAGGCTGTGCAGTTGGTATGGCCGAGGCTCCGAGACGAAGGGCGATGACGTCAGCCCAGCTGGGAGGCCGCTCAAGAGGGGGAAGAGCTCAGCTTCACACAGAAAAAGCTGTCGGAGTGTCAACTGGTAAATCACTGAGCTGCTGACTAGCTGGCCTGTGTCCCCTCAGGGATGAAGTGCCTCTGGGTTGGATGGTGTCACTCAGGGGATCCAACAATATGAGGTAGAAAAAAAACAGGGGATAAAGGAACCAAAAAATAATGATAAAAGTCGCTACAGTTGGGCAATGGAGAGATCGCAAGAGTTGATGGATGGATGGTCACCGTGACATGGTACTGGATGGGACCACTGTAAAAAAGGTTGCCTTGATGACGCGTTTCACGCATCAGCGCTTTGTCATAGTCAAGGATGGAGGCAACTAACGGGGTTTAAGTAAAAAATATTGAATGGGGGAGGGAACAGGGGGAGGGACAAAAAGGGGAGGAGAAAGAAAACAAAAATTCAAAATTAGGGTGGGAGTGGTTAACCCATTGCGAAAAAAAAGGAAGGGAAGGGGAGGATTATGTCTCCGATATTAATGCCTTGTTGCTCGGAGGACTCGCAATGAAAACCATAACCATAACAACATGACATACATTAACGGTTAAACTCAGATAAATATAAACAAACAATATCTTTATAACCCACAGAGCTAAACAGACTCTACACAAAACTACACGTCTCCAGTTCCTCATTTAACCCCTTTGGGGCAAGTGAGTCGAACATATATATCCAGTAGGGATGAGCCGAACACCCCCCGGTTCGGTTCGCACCAGAACCTGCGAACGGACCGAAAGTTCACACGAACGTTAGAACCCCATTGACGTCTATGGGACTCGAACGTTCGAAATCAAAAGTGCTCATTTTAAAGGCTAATTTGCATGGTATTGTCCTAAAAAGTTTGGGGACCCGGGTCCTACCCCAGGGGACATGTATCAATGCAAAAAAAACTTTTAAAAACGGCCATTTTTTCGGGAGCAGTGATTTTAATGATGCTTAAAGTCAAAAAAAAAAAGTGAAATATTCCTTTAAATATCGTACCTGGGGGGTGTCTATAGTATGCCTGTAAAGTGACGCGTGTTTCCCGTGTTTAGAACAGTCCCTGCACCAAATGTCATTTTTAAAGGAAAAAATCTCATTTAAAACTGCTTGCGGGTTTAATGTCATGTCGGGTCATGGCAATATGGATGAAAATCAGTGAGACAAACAGCATGGGTACCCCCCAGTCCATTACCAGGCCCTTTGGGTCTTGTATGGATATTAAGGGGAACCCCGCACCCAAATTAAAATAAGGAAAGGCCCTATATACTCTGAACAGCAGTATACAGGCGGTGCAAACAAGACAGGGACTGTAGGTTTGTTGTTAAGTAGAATCTCTTTGTAATTTTGAACGGATACATTTTTAACGCGTTTAGCTCCAGCCAAAAAATCTTTTTTAAGCTTTTTGGAAAACATAGGGAAGGGTTATCACCCCTGTGACATTTGTTTTGCTGTCTTTCCTCCTCTTCAGAAGATTTCACCTCACTTTTTGTCCCTATGAAAAATGTTTTTTGAAAATTTGGGTTTTTTGTGGAACAAGGATTGGAAAGCATCAGTGGAAAGGAGAAATTGTTTTCCCATATTAACTCTTACAGGAGAGAATTTCCCTTCCTAGGGGTAGATTTCATCTCACTTCCTGTTGTCTCCTTCCGTTTGCAAGTAGGAGTCGTTTGTAAGTTAGATGTTTGAAAGTAGGGTCCTGCCCTATATACTCAGCAGAAATTTGGGCCTTAGGTGTTGCTGTGACCACAACACTGTAAGCCCTCACAGGGCCCTGCTGTGAAATATTAGATCAAGAATTGTAATTACATGCCCCTGTTGAACAGGAGCTGAAAAATTAGGCCTTAGGCACTGGTGCTGTGGTGCCACAACACTGCAACCCCTCACAGACACTCTAGTTGGAACGCAGGAACGAGCCCTGCTGCAAAGTATTGCATCAAAAATTGTAATTACACGCCCCTGTTAGACAGGGGCAGAAAAATTGGGCCTTAGGCACTGGTGCTGGTGCCACAACACTGCAACCCCTCACAGACACTCTAGTTGGAACGCAGGAACGAGCCCTGCTGCAAAGTATTGCATCAAAAATTGTAATTACACGCCCCTGTTAGACAGTGGCAGAAAAATTGGGCCTTAGGCACTGGTGCTGGTGCCACAACACTGCAACCCCTCACAGACACTCTAGTTGGAATGCAGGAACGAGCCCTGCTGCAAAGTATTACATCAAAAATTGTAATTACACGCCCCTGTTAAACAGGGGCTGAAAAATTGTGCCTTAGGCACTGGTGGTGGCGCCCAGAACCAAAAATGTTCTTACAAGCTATCAGCGTGATGATTGAGGAGGAAGAGGATAATTACTCAGGGATAGTCACTCAGCATCAGCATAGGCAGTCTTTGAAGGGATCTGAGATTTCAAAAAAAATTATTCGGTTACATCAGCATCAGGTGCTTGGTAGCTGGTGGTGATCCAAGACTGATTCATTTTTATGAAGGTCAGCCGATCGACCGAGTCGGTGGACAGACGCACCCTGTGATTGGTTACCACGCCTCCAGCAGCACTGAATGTGCGTTCCGAAAGAACGCTGGATGCAGGACAGGCCAGTAGCTCAATTGCATACTGTGCAAGCTCTGGCCAGTGATCCATCCTCAAGACCCAGTAACCCAGAGGATTTTCGGTGGGAAAGGTGTCCAAGTCTGATCTTGCCCCTAGGTATTCCTGCACCATGTAAAACAGACGCTGGCGATGGTTGCTGGAACCGATCATACCTTGGGGCTGCGGACCAAAAAATTGTCTGAACACATCGGTCAGACGGCCACCTTCTCCACCGCTCCTTCTTTGACTGACCGAAGCCTCAGCAACACGTTGTCCAGAAACAGGAGTTTGTAACCTCCCAGTCTCTGGGAACGCATTGCACAGACCTTTCTGCAAGGCCTCCCGAAGATGTTTCATCCTCTGCTCCCTCTGCGATGGCAAGATAAGGTCCGCAACCTTACCCTTGTAACATGGATCAAGGAGGGTTGCCAGCCAGTATTGGTCCTTCTCCTTGATACCACGAATACGAGGATCCTTACGCAGGCTTTGCAGGATCAGGGAGGCCATGCAGCGTAGGTTTGCTGAGGCATTCGGTCCGGAGTCCTCTGGGTCACTAAGGACGACAACGTCCGCAGCCACCTCCTCCCAGCCACGTACAAGTCCATGTGTTTCTTGGGACTGATCCCTTAAAGACTGCTGCTGATGCTGAGTGCCAGGCTCCACCTCCATACTGACACAATCTTCCTCCTCCTCCTCCTCGTCCGCTTCCTGTGTGATCGGCGGGCACGCAGGAACACTGTCTGGATAAAGGGGGCCTTGAGAGCTAAGGAAGTCCTCCTCTTCCTGCCTCTGTTCTGCCTCAAGTGCCCTGTCCATTATTCCACGCAGCGTGTGCTCCAACAGGTGGACAAGGGGGACAGTGTCACTGATGCATGCACTGTCACTGCTCACCATCCTCGTGGCCTCCTTGAATGGTGACAGGACAGTGCATGCATCCCTGATCATGGCCCACTGGCGTGGGGAAAAAAAACCAAGCTCCCCTGACCCTGTCCTGGTGCCATAGTCGCACAGGTACTCATTGATGGCCCTCTGCTGCGTGTGCAGCCGCTGCAACATGGCCAACGTTGAGTTCCACCTGGTGGGCATGTCACAGATTAGGCGGTTCTTGGGCAGGTTAAACTCCTTTTGGAGGTCCGTCAGCCGAGCACTGGCATTATATGACCGGCAGAAATGCACACAGACTTTCCTGGCCTGCCTCAGGACATCCTGTAAGCCCGGGTACCTGCCCAAGAACCGCTGCACCACCAAGTTAAGGATGTGAGCCAAACAGGGCACATGGGTCATTTGTCCCTGTCGAAGGGCAGAGAGGAGGTTGGTGCCATTGTCGCAAACCACCATTCCTGCCTTAAGTTGGCGTGGCGTCAACCACCTCTGAACCTGCCCCTGCAGAGCTGACAGAACCTCTGCCCCAGTGTGGCTCCTGTCCCCCAAGCACACCAGCTCAAGCACCGCATGGCATCTTTTGGCCTGCGTACTTGCGTAGCCCCTTGAACGACTACGGAGCACCGCTGGTTCCGAGTAGGAGGCCATGGAGGAAGAAGAAGAGGAGGGGGTGGAGGAGAGAGGTGTGTCACAATCAGCATTTTGGAGGCGTGGTGGCGGAACAACCTCCAACACTACTGCAGCTTGTCCTGCATCCTTCCCAGCTGCCAGCAGAGTCACCCAATGTGCCGTGAAACTTAGGTAACGTCCCTGTCCATGCCTGCTGGACCATGAGTCAGCGGTAATATGCACCTTGCCGCTGACCGCCCTGTCCAGCGAGGCATGGACATTGCCTTTCACATGCCGGTAGAGAGCCGGAATCGCCTTCCGTGAGAAAAAGTGGCGTTTGGGTACCTGCCACTGAGGAACCGCACATTCCACAAACTCACGGAAGGGGGCAGAGTCTACCAACTGAAAAGGCAGCAGTTGAAGTGCTAGCAATTTTGCCAAGCTAGCATTCAACCGCTGGGCATGTGGATGGCTGGGAGCAAACTTCTTCCGGCGGTGCAGCAGCTGGGGCAGGGAAATTTGCCTGGTACAATCTGACGTCGGTGTACCAAAAGCAGATTGCCCACAAGTACTTGGCTGTGACACACCTAATTCTACACCTTCATTCCTCTCACTGTAGGTCTCAGAGAGGACTGGAGGTCTAGTGGGGTTGGAAATCTCAGCTGATGAGGAGCAAGGAGAGATCCTCTTTGTTCTTTGGTGTAGGTCTTTTAGATACGCTTGCCAACGAACTGCATGGCAGGTCAACATATGTCTGGTCAAGCATGTGGTACCCAAGCGGGAGATGTTTTGGCCACGTGAGATACGCTTGAGACATATGTTGCAAATAGCAGCGGTGCGATCTGATGCACTCGTCTCAAAAAAGGCCCACTCCAAAGAACTTTTTGAATAACGCGCAGAGACTGCAGCGCCCTGCACATGTGGAGCTTTGGGGTGTGATGCAGTCAATGTGCTGCCCTTAGGCTGGCCCCTGGAGGGCATCCTGCCTCGTTGGTGATGTGCCGCCTCCTCCTCCTTCTCCTCCTCTCTCCTATCAGGCACCCACGTTGAGTCAGTGACCTCATCATCCCCTCCCTCCTCATCACTGGAGCAAACCTGGCAGTATGCTGCAGCAGGGGGAGCATGACTGCCAGATTGCTGTCCTTCTTGGGCACCCCCTCTGTCCGTGCTCATGTTACTGCCTTCATCGAGCTCAGTATCATCATCAGAGCCTTCCAAACGCTGGGCATCCTCCTGGAGCATGTACCCAACACTGTGGTCAAACAGTTCGAGGGAATCCTCATGAGGACTTAGTGGAGCTAGGGAAGGAGTCACTGATGACATTGAGCTGAGGGAAGAGGCCGCTGCTTTGCCAGACAAAGCACCCTGGGCATGGGTGAGAGAGGATGAGGAGGATGAGGACAGCTTGGTCATCCACTCGACCAAGTCTTCCGCATGTTGCGGCTCAACACGGCCAGCTGCCGAAAAAAAGGCCAAGCGTGTCCCATGGCCACGTGCTGATGAGGATGCACCGTCTCCACGACCAGCACTAGACACAGAGCCTGCTTGCCCTCTCTTATTGGCTTGTGACTGTCTGCCTCTCCTTCTTGGCCTTCCAGACATACTAATGGCCTGTAGCTGCACTAAGCTGGGATAGAACACCAGTCATTTTCTTCAGATAGCTTTATATACTGTAACCAGACAAGCCTGCCTGTCAGTAGGAAGATAACAGGAACGGATCTAGCTGAACACTGTGAGCAGGACGCACTGTACTAAATGTAAATAGTCTAGCTGCCTGACCGTGGTACTAATAGGATCAAATAGAACACCAGTAATTTTCTTCAGGTAGCTTTATATACTGTAACCAGACAAGCCTGCCTGTCAGTAGGAAGATAACAGGAACGGATCTAGCTGAACACTGTGAGCAGGACGCACTGTACTAAATGTAAATAGTCTAGCTGCCTGACCGTGGTACTAATAGGATCAAATAGAACACCAGTAATTTTCTTCAGGTAGCTTTATATACTGTAACCAGACAAGCCTGCCTGTCAGTAGGAAGATAACAGGAACGGATCTAGCTGAACACTGTGGGCAGGACGCACTGTACTAAATGTAAATAGTCTAGCTGCCTGACCGTGGTACTAACAGGATCAAATAGAACACCAGTAATTTTCTTCAGGTAGCTTTATATACTGTAACCAGACAAGCCTGCCTGTCAGTAGGAAGATAACAGGAACGGATCTAGCTGAACAATGTGAGCAGGACGCACTGTACTAAATGTAAATAGTCTAGCTGCCTGACCGTGGTACTAACAGGATCAAATAGAACACCAGTAATTTTCTTCAGGTAGCTTTATATACTGTAACCAGACAAGCCTGCCTGTCAGTAGGAAGATAACAGGAACGGATATAGCTGAACACTGTGAGCAGGACGCACTGTACTAAATGTAAATAGTCTAGCTGCCTGACCGTGGTACTAATAGGATCAAACAGAACACCAGTAATTTTCTTCAGGTAGCTTTATATACTGTAACCAGACAAGCCTGCCTGTCAGTAGGAAGATAACAGGAACGGATCTAGCTGAACACTGTGAGCAGGACGCACTGTACTAAATGTAAATAGTCTAGCTGCCTGACCATGGTACTAATAGGATCAAATAGAACACCAGTAATTTTCTTCAGGTAGCTTTATATACTGTAACCAGACAAGCCTGCCTGTCAGTAGGAAGATAACAGGAACGGATCTAGCTGAACACTGTGAGCAGGACGCACTGTACTAAATGTAAATAGTCTAGCTGCCTGACCGTGGTACTAACAGGATCAAATAGAACACCAGTAATTTTCTTCAGGTAGCTTTATATACTGTAACCAGACAAGCCTGCCTGTCAGTAGGAAGATAACAGGAACGGATCTAGCTGAACACTGTGAGCAGGACGCACTGTACTAAATGTAAATAGTCTAGCTGCCTGAACGTGGTACTAACAGGATCAAATAGAACACCAGTAATTTTCTTCAGGTAGCTTTATATACTGTAACCAGACAAGCCTGCCTGTCAGTAGGAAGATAACAGGAACGGATATAGCTGAACACTGTGAGCAGGACGCACTGTACTAAATATAAATAGTCTAGCTGCCTGACCGTGGTACTAATAGGATCAAACAGAACACCAGTAATTTTCTTCAGGTAGCTTTATATACTGTAACCAGACAAGCCTGCCTGTCAGTAGGAAGATAACAGGAACGGATCTAGCTGAACACTGTGAGCAGGACGCACTGTACTAAATGTAAATAGTCTAGCTGCCTGACCATGGTACTAATAGGATCAAACAGAACACCAGTAATTTTCTTCAGGTAGCTTTATATACTGTAACCAGACAAGCCTGCCTGTCAGTAGGAAGATAACAGGAACGGATCTAGCTGAACACTGTGAGCAGGACGCACTGTACTAAATGTAAATAGTCTAGCTGCCTGACCGTGGTACTAATAGGATCAAATAGAACACCAGTAATTTTCTTCAGGTAGCTTTATATACTGTAACCAGACAAGCCTGCCTGTCAGTAGGAAGATAACAGGAACGGATCTAGCTGAACACTGTGAGCAGGACGCACTGCACTAAATGTAAATAGTCTAGAAGATAACAGGAACGGATCTAGCTGAACACTGTGAGCAGGACGCACTGCACTAAATGTAAATAGTCTAGAAGATAACAGGAACGGATCTAGCTGAACACTGTGAGCAGGACGCACTGCACTAAATGTAAATAGTCTAGAAGATAACAGGAACGGATCTAGCTAAACTGAATACAGTGTATATATATATATGCAACACCTGGGATGCATATATATACACAATACACTGTAAGTGCAGCTAACTGACTGACTGTTCTGCCTAATCTATCTAACTCAAATCAAATGACACTGTCTGTCTCTCTCTCTCTCTCTCTCTCAATGAACGCCGGAACACACACTACACAGGGCCGCCATGCAGGCGGCCTTATATAGTGTGGGGCGTGTACTAAATCCCCTGAGCCATAATTGGCCAAAGCCTCCTTGGCTTTGGCCAATTATGGCTCTCTATTCAGGCGGCGCTGTGATTGGCCAAGCATGCGGGTCATAGTGCATGCTTGGCCAATCATCAGCAAGCAATGCACTGCGATGCCGCAGTGAATTATGGGCCGTGACGCGCCACACGAATTTGGCGCGAACGGCCCATATCGTTCGCAATTCGGCGAACGGGCGAACAGCCAATGTTCGAGTCGAACATGGGTTCGACTCGAACACGAAGCTCATCCCTAATATCCAGAATACTTCCCGTCTGCACAGCAAGGAGAATCTCTCATTACTGGTTAATGTTCCTTTGGGAATAGTTTCGATCACAAAAACTTCTAAATATCCGATATCCTTATTATGGAAGTGAAGAAAGTGCCGAGGGACACTAAGTTCATCGCTCCCCTTAGAAATAAGTCTACGGTGGTCGCCCACTCTGGCCCGTAATGCACGGATGGTCCGACCAACGTAGAGAAGCCCACACGGACACCACAAAACGTAGATTACGAAATCCGTGGAGCAAGTGATAAATTGCCTGATCTCATATTTTTTACCTAGATTGGTTGTAATAGTCTTAGTGCCATGGGCAATAAATTGACATGTAAGACATCCCCTTTTCTTACACTGAAATATACCCTTTCTGTCGTCAAAATATGACCTAATGTCAAGGGGGGATTTGGTTGATTTGTTTACTATTTTACTAGGTGCTAATAGATAATATAGATAGATAATATAGATCATTTTTAACAGTACGAGCTTTGCGAAATGTGACCTGTGCAACCTCAGGTAAAACCGGAGCTAGACGTTGATCCAATAAAAAAATGTTATAATGTTTTTTTATAATTCTAGATATAGACTTAAACTGTCATTAAAAATAAAAACAAATCTGACCGTCTGGTTTGTTCCTAGTTCCACTCTCAGGGCCTTATCCTTTGGGGGGGGATTCATATTGGACAAAAAGGCGTCACTGATGAGATCACAAGGGTATCCCTTCTCTTCAAATTTCTTTTTCATCGTGGCCCCCTGTTTAACATAATCAACATAAACACTCTGGAACAGTTACGTCTCAATCTATTAAATTGGCCACTTGGGATATTATTTTTCCATGACGGATGATGGCAACTTCTAAAATGAAGATAAGAATTGCCACTAGTTGGCTTGACATGATTTTTTGTAATAATCCTATGTTGGTCGTGAGCCAATACTAGATCCAAAAATACAAGTTCGTGGGGGTCCAGTACGTGAGTAAAGGACAGACCAAAGGAGTTGGAATTACAATGGGCCACAAAGGAGGGAAACAAATCCGGGCCCCCACTCCATATGAGCACAATGTCATCGATGTACCACCCAAAATAGACAATGTGCTCAGCGAATGGGTTGTTGGCCCAGATACTGTACTCCTCCCAAAGGCCCATAGTAAGGTAGTAAGTAAGACCCAGTAACCCAGAGTGCCCAAGGCCCAAATTTTCAATTTTTGATGCAGTACTTTGCAGCAGGGCGCATTCCTGCGCTCCAACTCTAGCATCTGTGAGGGGTTGCAGTGTTGTGGCACGAGTGCCTAAGGCCCAATTTTTCTGCCCCTGTTCAACAGGGATATGTAATTACAATTCTTGATCTAATATTTCACAGCAGGGCCCATTCCTGCACCCACCAAGAGTAACTGTGAGGACTTGCAGTGTTGTGGCACCAGCACCACCACCAAAGGCCCAATTTTTCTACCAATGTTCAACAATGGTATGTAATTACAATTCTTGATCTAATATTTCAAAGCAGGGCCCGTTCTTGCGCTCACCAAGAGTAACTGTGAGGGCTTACAGTGTTGTGGCAACACAAACACCTAAGGCCCCAATTTCTGCAGAGTATATAGGACAGGCCCCTACTTTCAAACATCCAACTTACAAACAACTTCTACTTGCAAACGGAAGCAGACAACAGGAAGTGAGATGAAATCTACCCCTAGGAAGGGAAATTCTCTCCTGTAAGAGTTATTATGGGAAAAATGTGTCTCCTCTTCACTTCACTGATGCTTTATCACCAATCCTTGTTTCACTAAAAACCCCAAATTTTTTAAAAACATTTGTCATTGGGACAGAAAGTGAGGTGAAATCTTCTGAAGAGGTGCACAGACAGCAAAACAAATGTTACAGGGGTGATAACCTTTCCCTATGTTTTCCAAAAAGCTTAAAAATAGATTTTTTGTCTGGAGGTACACTTTAAAAATGTACCAGTTCAAAATTAGAAACAGATTCTACTTAACAACAAACCTACAGTCCCTGTCTTGTTTGCACCGCCTGTATACTGCTGTTCAGAGTATATAGGGCCTGGGGGCCCCACGCCTTTCCTTTTTTTAATTTGGGTGCGGGGTTCCCCTTATTATCCATACAAGACCCAAAGGGCCTGGTAATGGACTGGGGGGTGGGGGGTACCCATGCCGTTTGTCTCACTGATTTTCATCCATGTTGCCGGGACCCGACATTACAGTTTTAAATGACTTTTATTTCTTTAAAAATGTCATTTTGTGCAGGGACTGTTCTAAGCACGGGAAACACACGCCACGTTACAGGCATAATA
Source organism: Lithobates clamitans (assembly GCA_037952925.1). Lineage (NCBI taxonomy): Eukaryota > Metazoa > Chordata > Amphibia > Anura > Ranidae > Lithobates > Lithobates clamitans. Next base: position 1,152,309 of record JBBGZY010000917.1, read on the forward strand.
TAGACACCCCCCAGGTAAAACTTTTTTTTTGCATTGATACATGTCCCCTGGGGTAGGACCTGGGTCCCCAAACCCTTTTTAGGACAAAAACTTGCATATTAGCCTTTAAAATTAGCACTTTTGATTTCGAATGTTCGAGTCCCATAGACTTTTATGGGGTTCTAAAGTTTGCGCGAACTTTCGGTACGTTAGCAGGTTCTGGTGCGAAACGAACCGGGGGTGTTCGGTTTATCCCTAGTCACCAGCTCATCTGTAGCCGTGCATACTGTCGCAGCTAAGGGGTGCACTGTGTTTTCTAGGGAGCTGATACGTTCTTCCTCCCCCCCTGTCCTTTCCTGCAGGTTTTGTACGTCCTGCTTCATCAGGGAAAAATCAATATGTATACTTTCCATTTGAACAGTGAGGGAGGCCTTACAGTCTTTTATAGCCACCATGATTTCTGCCAGTGTAGGCTCATCTAGAGAGGGGCCTGGTGAATTGCAGTCCGCTGAGCATGTAGGGGAGTCTAGGGGTGTTAGCTGGTCAGCCTGGGTGCGGAAGGCTGTAGGCAGAGAGTCACTCACCCCTTGTGCAGAAGGCTGAGCTGAGGTAGGAGAGGGCTGCAGCATGGCTTCATGCATGGCTGAGGGATCGGCGCCATCTTGCCTCCTGAACCAAGCCAAATGTTCCACTGCGGACAGGGGCGTGGGTGGACCATATTTTTTCACCATCATGCCTGGAACGGATGCCCGTCTTTTTTAGGAAGGGTTCGGTGCCACTTGGGAGAATTTTTGACTCAGGATGCCTGCAAGATGAGAAGATAGAGACGGAGATGTGGCTCTAAGCAGGCAACCCTATTGTTTAAATACCCGGGAGAGGGCGGGAAAAAGGGCATAGCAGAGGGGCAGGACTGATGCCGTTAACTCCTCATTGCTCAAGGTGACACTATACATAATTAAGGAAGCAATTAAAAGTTCATGAACATATTGTAAACACTGCGATTACTCATAAATGACTAGAACCACATTGAAAACCAAATAAAAAACCAAATGGCCAAAAAATTATAAAAATAAAAAGATTAAAAATAATAATAAAAATAAAAATAATAATAATTTAAAAAATGTAAATAAATAAATAAACAAACAAAAACACAGTAAAAACACAGAAATACAACCAGATTAACCATAAATGTTAAAAAAATCAGAAGAATAATTATGATAAACCATGAATGTTAAAAAATCTGCTGGTAATGTATTAAAAACTGGTGTCTCAATAGATAATTGGCACGACTATTAATGTTGTAGGGGAAGAGGAACTAAAGTGGGTTACCATATATGTATACAAATATGGGTGCATAAACTCCTGTATGCAGGGGGCGGACAGTGGACACATAAAGTGATATGTCACAACTAGGGATGAGCTTCGAGTTCGAGTCAAACTCATGTTCGACTCGAACATCGGCTGTTCGCCAGTTCGCCGAACAGCGAACAATTTGGGGTGTTCGCGGCAAATTCGAAAGCCGTGGAACACCCTTTAAAAGTCTATGGGAGAAATCAAAAGTGCTAATTTTAAAGGTTTATATGCATGGTATTGTCATAAAAAGTGTTTGGGGACCTGGGTCCTGCCCCAGGGGACATGGATCAATGCAAAAAAAAGTTTTAAAATATACCCTTTTTTCGGGAGCAGTGATTTTAATAATGCTTAAAGTATAACAATAAAAGTGTAATATTCCTTTAAATTTCGTACCTGGGGGTGTCTATAGTATGCCTGTAAAGGGGCGCATGTTTCCTGTGTTTAGAACAGTCTGACAGCAAAATGACATTTCAAAGGAAAAAAAGTAATTTAAAACTATCGCGGCTATTAATGAATTGCCGGTCCGACAATACACATAAAAGTTCATTGATAAAAACAGCATGGGAATTCCCCACAGGGGAACCCCGAACCAAAATTAAAAAAAAAAAAGGTGTGGGGGTCCCCCTAAATTCCATACCAGGCCCTTCAGGTCTGGTATGGATATTAAGGGGATCCCCGGCCAAATTTTTTTTCAAAAATGGCGTGGGGTCCCCCTCAAAATCTATACCAGACCCTTCAGTTCTGGTATGGATTTTAAGGGGAACCCCGCAACAAAATGTAAAAAAAAATGGCTTGGGGTCCCCCCCAAAAATCCATACCAGACCCTTATCCAAGCACGCAACCTGGCAGGCCACAGGAAAAGAGGGGGGTACGAGAGAGCGCCCCCCCTCCTGAACCGTACCAGGCCACATGCCCTCAACAATGGGAGGGTGCTTTGGGGTAGCCCCCCAAAACACCTTGTCCCCATGTTGATGGGGACAAGGGCCTCATCCCCACAACCCTTGTCCGGTGGTTGTGGGGGTCTGCGGACCGGGGGGCCTATCGGAATCTGGAAACCCCCTTTAACAAGGGGACCCCCAGATTCCGGCCCTCCCCCTTGTGTGAAATGGTAAGGTGGTACGTTTCCTACCATTTCACAAAAAAACTGTCAAAAATGTTAAAAATGGCAAGAGAAAGTTTTTGACAATTCCTTTATTTAAATGCTTCTTCTTTCTTCTATCTTCTATCTTCTTTCTTCTATCTTCTATCTTCTATCTTCCTTCGGTTTCTTCCTCCATCTTCTTCTTCTTCTGGTTCTTCCTCTGGTGTTCTCGCCCGGCATCTTCCTCCGCTGCGTCTTCTTCCCTTCTTCTCCGCGGGCCACTCTGCATCCATAATGGCATGGAGGGAGGCTCCTGCTGTGTGACGCTTCTCCTTCTCTGATGGTTCTTAAATAACGGGGGGCGGGGCCCCCCGGTGACCCCACCCCCCTTTGACGCACGGGGACTTCCCTGTGGCATTCCCCGTGACGTCAGAGGGGGGCGGGGTCACCCGTTATGTAACCCCGCCCCCTGGATGGAGGAAGAAACCGAAGGAAGATAGAAGATAGAAGAAAGAAGAAGCATTTAAATAAAGGAATTGCCAAAAACTGTCTCTTGTCATTTTTAACATTTTTGACAGTTTTTTTGTGAAATGGTAGGGGTACATTTGTACCCCCTTACCATTTCACACAGGGGGGAGGGCTGGGATCTGGGGGTCCCCTTGTTAAAGGGGGCTTCCATATTCCGATAAGCCCCCCGCCCGCATACCCCCCACAACCACCGGGCAAGGGTTGTGGGGATGAGGCCCTTGTCCCCATCAACATGGGGACAAGGTGTTTTGGGGGGCTACCCCAAAGCACCCTCCCAATGTTGAGGACATGTGGCCTGGTATGGTTCAGGAGGGGGGGCGCTCTCTCGTCCCCCTGTCTTTTCCTGCGGCCTGCCAGGTTGCGTGCTCAGATAAGGGTCTGGTATAGATTTTGAGGGGGACCCCATGCCATTTTTTTTTTAAATTTTGCCCGGGGTTCCCCTTAATATCCATACCAGACCTGAAGGGCCTGGTATGGAATTTAGGGGGACCCCCCACGTAATTTTTTTTTTTTTTAATTTTGGTTCGGGGTTCCGCTGTGGGGAATTCCCATGCCGTTTATATCAATGAACTTTTATGTGTATTGTCGGACCGGCAATTCATTAATAGCCGCAAGATGTTTTAAATGACTTTTTTTCCTTTGAAATGTCATTTTACTGTCAGACTGTTCTAAACCTGGGGAAACATGCGCCCCTTTACAGGCATAGTATAGACACCCCCCAGGTATGAAATTTAAAGGAATATTACACTTTTATTGTTTCACTTTAAGCATTATTAAAATCACTGCTCCCGAAAATACGTCCGTTTTTGCATTGATCCATGTCCCCTGGGGCAGGACCCAGGTCCCCAAACACTTTTTATGACAATAACTTGCATATAAGCCTTTAAAATTAGCACTTTTGATTTTTCATGTTCGTGTCCCATGTTCGTGTCCCATAGGGGGGTGTTCGGCTCATCCCTAGTCACAACACGTGTCCACTTACTGGAAATCTATGGGTGATGGATGGTGCACGAGGGGGACTGGATAAATAGGGTTAAATACTGAAAGGGCTAAATGAAACTACATGTTTCCAGTTCCTCGTTTGACCCTTTCGGAGCGAGGGAATCAAACATATAGATCCAGAATACTTCTCTTCTACATAGGAGAGAGAATTTCTCATTTGCTTTCAAAGTCCCCTTGGGGATGGTCTCTATAGCAAAAACTTCTAGGCACTTTATATCATCGCTATGCACACAGTGAAAATACCGTGGTACACTGTGTTCATCACATCCTTTTTTAATGAACCTACGATGATCACCAATTCTTGCACGTAGGCACGTATGGTGCATACCATGTACAAGAGACCGCAGGGACAACGCAGGATGTAGATAACAAACTCTGTCGAACATGTGATGAATTGTTTGATTGAGTATGTTTTTCCTTTATTAGTGGTGATTTTATTACTACGATGGGTGATAAATCGGCATGTCAGATTTCCTCTTTTTTTACATTGAAAAATGCCTGTTCTGTTATCGAAATATGTTCTAATGTCCAACGGAGATCTAGTGCTTTCTTTCTGTATTTTACTAGGTGCAAGTATATTTTTCATAGTGTGGGCCTTTCTGAAGGTTACTTGGTGGCTGGTAGCACCGGGGCTAAGCGCTGATCTAACATTAAAATATTGTCTTTTTTTAAATAATTTTAAAGACTGACCTAAATTTGTCGCTGAAGGCTGAGATAAATCTCAATGTATAATTATTGTCCACTTCAGCTGTCTGTTTCTCTCTCGAAGGAGGGTTCATGTGTGACAGGAGTGCCTCTTGGACCAGTTCCAAAGGATATCCCTTTTCCTCAAATTTAATTTTCATGGATTCCCCTTGTCAGTGCTTTTTTTCAGGGGGAACTTGGTGGAACTCAGTTCCACCACCTCTGGCTCAGACCCTTTGGTGCCTGCTCACCACAATCACTTGTAAACACAGAAGTCTGGTTTCTGTGTTTACAAGTGACAGCTCTGCACTCTGTTTCCTGGTATTTAATGCCCCTTTAAGACCCTCCTACTGTTTTTGTGAAATTTGACTGAACACACCCACTATTTGATGTGATTTGGAGGGTGTGTGTAGGGGAAGGGGTTTTGTGGGGCCGTGGTTAAGTTCCAGCACCTATTTGAGAAAAAAAGCCCTGCCCCTTGTGAAACATAGTCTTCCACTCTTGAACAATTTCTCCTTAATCTATTGAATTGTCCCTTGGGAATATTCTTGTTCCATGTAGGGTGGTGGCAACTCTTATAATGAAGATAAGAGTTTCACACTGGTAGGCTTGACATGTTTTTTTATCTCCACCACAGAAATATAAAATTTGATAGAGTTATCAAAACACAGATGGCCACAGCAGTCGTTCAACCCTCATTCAAATCGTGCTGGTAAGTATATGAATTCCTAAAGAAGGGGGATTTTCCTAAAGTGTATGAAAGCTAAGCGCTAATGATCACAGGGGAAGTCCATAGGTATTTCAACATACAATCGCTGGGAACACCGATATCGTGTATATGGAACGATTGCAGATAATCCCAGATAATCAAGAGACAATATCAAGGGGGGGGGGGGTAGTGTATGTATAGAATAGCGGAGCCAGATCACATCAGGTAAATCACAGTAGGTTGATGAGAGACTAGCCAGAGTTCAATCCTAAGGCAAAGAATAATCTTCAATTTAAACGCTGATCACTACCATCAGTACAGTGTCCTATTCTCCAGTTAAATACTTTTCTTCCACTTCTCACCAACTTCTTATCAGGGCTGACCAAACTGCAGTGTATTGAACCAGATGGAAGGGGTGAGATATGTGGGAGTGCCATCCCATCACTTACCTGGCCAGATGATAAACGCACGGATAGGGACTCACTGCTCTTCTAATGTCCAATAGTCCGGGCAGTAATACCTAGGGAGAATCGATTCCGGTCAGGTGGTGATGGGGAGAGAGGAGTTGTTGTCCACCGCTAGTGAATGAAGGTCAGCGTGTCAGTGTGTTTGGCTTGCAGGTGCTGTCTCTCATACTACAATCTCCGCTCCGGGTCAGGGAAGCACTTCCGCACATCGGTAACCTGGTCAACCTCCGCAGTAGTCTGGAGGGGGAATAGTTGTTGCGACCAATCTGTGTGAGAGCTACAGAAAATGTGGTGGCATTGTTCTGACGCGTTTCACTCGATAACCCCTTTCCCTAAATCTACCGTACATCTCATGGTGGTGATTCGAGTGGACTCCGTGTTAAGAGTATCTACAAACTCTACCTCTTAGAAGGGGTGATTTTGATCATTTTCCAAAAAGAAAAAATGTGGATTTTTTATTTAAATGCTTTACAGCCCCTAGGATTAAATAATGAATGCAAGCTGTCGGTCTTTCTGCAACCCTAGTCTTGTTGAATTCTCTAAATTCTCTGCAATTAACTCTCTGAGAATAGGGCTCTTACATTACTAATGTTTTGGGTCCCTACACATACCAATGATTTCTCCCCATCCCCTCCTCGGCCTAAGAAGATATCATCTTCCTGACCTTTAGGTAGAGTTGTATAGAGTGATCTTTTCCCATATGATACTTTGGAATCTACCTGTACGTTAGTGGTCTTCTAAACATATTAATTTTCTAGTATTTTCTCTTTTGATTTTCTGAATTTTTGATCTTCTGATTTTTTTTTCACTTTGGAACATATATAAACTTTTGGTCTCTGTACCCATTCCTTGGAATTTCCCTAAATTTAGTTGTATTTCTATGTTTTTATGTTGTTACTTGTGGACACATATGAGCACTGCACTTTGATCTGGATATCCCCACAAAAATGATGGTGTTGTTGGTTTGTTGAAAAGAGTGAGCATGTGATGAATGAGACTCGGTGATTTTAATTAGACTAATCAGTATACTATTTAAGAGACTCATGTCCCATGTTCACATATGTTCTGAAGAAACTCGATTATCGAGTGAAACACGTCAGCATGACGCCACCACACTATCTGTAGCTCTCACACAGATTGGTCGCAACAATTATTCCCCCTCCAGACAACTGTGGAGGTCAGCCGGGTTACCGATGTGCGGAAGTGTTTCCCTGACCCGAAGCGGAGATTGCAGTATGAGAGACAGCAACTGCAAGCCAACCATGCTGACACGCTGACCTTCATTTAGTAGCAGTGGACAACAACTCCTCTCTCCCCATCACCACCTGACAGGAATCCATTCTCCCTAGGTATTACTGCCCGGACTATTGGACATTAGAAGTGCGGTGAGTCCCTATCATACGTTTATCATCTGGCCAGGTAAGTGATGGGATGGCACTCCACCATATCTCACCCCTTCCATCTGGTTCAATACACTGCCATTTAGTCAGCCCTGATAAGATAATGGTGAGAAGTGGGAGAAAAGTATTTAACTGGAGAACAGGACACTGAACCGATGGTAGTGATCAGCATTTAAATGGAAGATTATTCCTTGTTTTAGGATTGAACTCTGGCTAGTCTCTCATCAACCTACTGTGATTTACCTGATGTGATCTGTCTCCGCCATAATATACAGACACTAACCCCCCTCCATCCTAGAACTCTATTCCAAGCCCCAATAGGGGATATTGTCTCTTGATTATCTGGGATTGTCTGCAATCGTTCCATATACACAATATCGGTGTTCCCAGCGATTGTATGTTGAAATACCTATGGACTTCCCCTGTGATCATTAGTTCTTAGCTTTCATACACTTGAGGAAAATCCCCCTTCTTTAGGAATTCATATACTTACCAGCTGGTTCACCATTTGAATAAGGGTTGAACAACTGCTGCGGGCCTCTGTGTTTTGATAACGTTATCATATTTTATATTTCTGTGGTGGAGGTATTTTACTCTTTTTGAATAATATTTTGGTGGATTTTTTTCATAATAAAGAATATACAGTATTTGCTATTACCAGCTTGTTCCTTTTTGAAGAATCCTTTCTGGACTCTGCAGACCCCCCCCCCCCCCTTTCTTATATGCTGTTTTTATTCAGAGGAACACACCTTATTACTGATATATATGCATTTAGGTGAATGGTATTTGTTACTGGACTGTGAAGGTGCTACTTAAACCCTCCCATCCCCAGAAACATACATTAGGGTAAGACTCCTTGACTACCCTGGTTTTTTTCTATGTGTTAAATTTGGTGTTATCACTCTCACTCTCTCATACTGGTCACTGGAAGTTCAACATTGAACCTTATGGCAAAGAACTTTCTGAAGATCTGAAAAAAAGAATTGTTGCTCTACATAAAGATGGCCTAGGCTATAAGAAGATTGCCAAGACCCTGAAACTGAGCTGCAGCACAGTGGCCAAGACCATACAGTGGTTTAACAGGACAGGTTTTACTCATAACAAGCCTTGCCATGGTCGACCAAGGAAGTTGAGTGCATGTGCTTAACGTCATATCCAGAGGTTGTCCAGAGGGAAATAGACATATGAATGCTGCCAGCATTGCTGCAGAGGTTGAAGGGGTGGAGGGTCAGCCTGTTAGTGTTCAGACCACATGCCGCATACTGCATCAAATTGGTCTGCATGGCTGTCATCCCAGAAGTAAGCTCTTCTAAAGATGATGCACAAGAAAGCCCATAAACAGTTTGCTGAAGACAAGCAGACTAAGGACATGGATAACTGGAACCATATCCTGTGGTCTGATGAGACCAAGATAAACTTTTTGGTTCAGATGGTGTCAAGCGTGTGTGGCGGCAACCAGGTGAGGAGTACAAAGACAAGTGTGTCTTGCCTACAGTCAAGTATGGTGATGGGATTGTCATGGTCTGGGTTTGCACAAGTGCTGCTGACACTGGCGAGCTACAGTTTATTGAGGGAACCATGAATGCCAACATGTACTGTGACATACTGAAGCAGAGCATGATCCCCCCCCCGGAGACTGGGCTGCAGGGCAGTATTCCAACATGATAATGACCCCAAACACACCTCCAAGATGACCACTGCCTTGCTAAAGAAGCTGAGGGTAAAAGTGATGGACTGGCCAAGCATGTCTCCAGACCTAAACCCCATTGAGCATCTATGGGGTATGCTCAAATGGAAGGTGGAGGAGCGCAAGTTTCCTAACATCCACCAGCTCCGTGATGTCGTCATAGAGGAGTGGAAGAGGACTCCAGTGGCAACCTGTGAAGCTCTGGTGAATTCTATGCCCAAGAGGGTTAAGGCAGTGCTGGAAAATAATGGTGACTACATAAAATATTGACACTTTGGGCTCAATTTGGACATCTTCACTTAGGGGTGTACTCACTTTTGTTGCCAGCGGTTTAGACTTTCATGACTGTGTGTTGAGTTATTTTGAGGTGATAGCAAATTTACACAGTTATACAAGCTGTACACTCACTACTTTAGATTGTAGCAAAGTGTCATTTCTTCAGTGTTGTCACATGAAAAGATATAATAAAATATTTACAAAAATGTGAGGGGTGTACTCACTTTTGTGAGATATACTGTGTGTGTGTGTGTATATATATATATATATATATATATATATATATATATATATATATATATATATATATATACATATACACTCACTGAGCAAAATTATAAACGCAACAATTTTGTGTTTGCCCCTATTTATCATGAGCTGAACGCAAAGATCTACGACTTTTTCTATGTATACAAGAGGCCTATTTCTCTCCAATATTCACAAATCTGTTTAAATCTGTGTTAGTGAGCACTTCTCCTTTGCCGAGATAATCCATCCACCACACAGGTGGAGGGTGGCAGTGCATTATCATGCTGCAACATGAGGTGATGGTCGTGGATGAATGGCATAACAATGGGCCTCAGGATCTCATTACGGTATCTCTGTGCATTCAAAATACCATCAATAAATTATTATAATGAAAGCCCAATTGGTCCTGAAAAAAAAACAAGTATAATCCACCTGGCTACACAAAGTAGTTGCAATGATATGTACTGCTTTACTAACACGTCAAAGTTGCAAAATTGTGTTCAGACATTAGGATTTGTTTTACCCTTCATTGTGCCTGTCTTCCATTCCCTAACATGGCACCCTTTCTCCTACTGGGCACAGAGTGGAAGTTTTAATTCGCCTCACCTGCCAGCTGCTCGTAGCAAGTGAGGAAGTGGGGAATGCATAACCCAGCCCCCCTCAATACACATTGCTGTTTAGTGGCAGTTCAGCATGTGGGCAGGGGTTAGACATCCTAGTGGGGGACAAGTGGAACTGCTCTCACTAATGCCTGAACTCCAGGCTGAGGGTTGCAGGTATGTAACAGTCAGCATGGTCTTCCAAACTTAGAACTGAGCTGCACCTGTACTGTTAACTCGTTTTAATTTGTGACTAACTGCATTACCCTGATGACACATATACACTTCAGACACTCCTTCCATTAGAGGACACCACTTTCCAGGTGTGCAGCATTTAGGGACCAGTACGGATGCGCCTGACCCCATCTCCACCAGTCCAGCATTAACATCACTTCTCTCTCCCAGTGACTTATTTATTTATTTATTTCAGGTACTTATATAGCGCCATCAATTTAAGCAGTGCTTTTACATATACTGTATTTTGTACATTCACCTCAGTCCCTGCCCTCAAGGAGCTTACAATCTAAGGTCCCTAACTCAAATCCATACATACTAGGGCCAATTTAGATAAGAGCCAATAACCTACTAGCATGTCTTTGGAGTGTGGGAGAAAACACAGGCACAGGGAGAACATGCAAGCTCCAGGTAGGTAGTGCCGTGGTTGGGATTCAAACCAACGACCCTAGTGCTGCTAGGCAGAAGTACTAACTACCTCTAATCCAACGGTTGCTATGGCATACAGGAAATGCTCTCTCCTCCAACCATCGTGTTTGCTCTTATACTCCAGAGGTACCTCATACATCTCTCCCATGATTCCAGGCTAGGCTGCGCGTTTGGTCCCAAAGAATGGGAAGCCGGGCGCTAGTGAAGACGGCAAGCACTTAAACCCCTCAATTGCCAGAGTGGCCATCATCTCTGCTATGTCACCAATCTCATGGCTGATTGGCTGCCTCGCATGTCACACAAACACTGTAGACCTTAGTAACAGCACTCTAGCTTCCTCTACATGTATTGTATCTTTTTCTTTGATACACTGTGCATGCATTCCTTTAAGAAGTTTCAGACCAGGCAAAGCAAGTAAAGAAACAAAATTGTTTACTGAGGTAGTTGCTGCTAACAGTACAGTTCTCCAAAGACAAGTTCAACACAGTTCCTATACAGTGCTCTTCTAATGCCGCGTACACACGGTCGGACTTTCTAGAAAGCTAGGTCCGACGTCCTTGCCGCCAGACTTCCGGCGGACCACCGCCGGACTTTCTGAACGGCCGGACTTGCCTACACACGGCCGGACTTTCCGGAATCCGGTCTTCCCGACGGACTTCCGCCGGACTTTCAGAACGAACGGACTTTCCCACACACGGACAAGTCCGTTCATTTTGAACGTGACTTTGGTACGACGGGACTAGAAAAGGAATTCAATCTCGCCGCTTTTTTTGGCGAGATTGAAACCTTGCAAGCCCCGTCGCAGGCCCTTAGGTCTGGTATGGATTATAAAGGGGAACCCCTACGCCGAAAAAACGGCGTGGGGTCCCCCTAAAATCCATACCAGACCCCGATCCGAGCACGCAGCCTGGCCGGTCAGGAAAGGGGGTGGGGACGAGCGAGCGCCCCCCCCCCTCCTGAACCGTACCAGGCCGCATGCCCTCAACATGGGGGGTGGGTGCTTTGGGGGAGGGGGGCGCCCTGCGCCCCCCCCCCCAAAGCACCTTGTCCCCATGTTGATGAGGACAAGGGCCTCTTCCCGACAACCCTGGCCGTTGGTTGTCGGGGTCTGCGGGCGGGGGCTTATCGGAATCTGGGAGCCCCCTTTAATAAGGGGGCCCCCAGATCCCGGCCCCCCACCCTATGTAAATGAGTATGGGGTACATGGTACCCCTACCCATTTACCTAGGTAAAAAGTGTCAGTAATAAAACACAACACAGGTTTTTAAAATAATTTATTAAACAGCTCCGGGGGGGTCTTCTTCCGTCTTCGGGGGTCCCTCTGGTTCATCTTCTCCCGGCGTCCGGTTGGTTCTTCTCCGCTCTCCGGCCTCTTCTCCCGGTGTCCCAGGTCTTCGGCCGGCCCCTCCGCTATCTTCAGGTAGCTCTATTGCCAGCGGAGGTCCGGACTTCTGGGCTTCTTGGCTTCTTGTGTTCTCTTCTCTTCTCTTCCCCCAGATGTTGACACGACCACGCCCCCTAAAACGTCACAGTCCCAGCATGCCCAGGGACTGTGACATCATATGGGGGCGGGGTCTCCGCCTATATAAGTCACAACGCAGCCCTCAGAGACCAGTCCAGCCGGAGAGAGCGTCGTGTCAACATCTGGGGGAAGAGAAGAGAAGAGAACACAAGAAGCCAAGAAGCCCAGAAGTCCGGACCTCCGCTGGCAATAGAGCTACCTGAAGATAGCGGAGGGGCCGGCCGAAGACCTGGGACACCGGGAGAAGAGGCCGGAGAGCGGAGAAGAACCAACCGGACGCCGGGAGAAGATGAACCGGAGGGACCCCCGAAGACGGAAGAAGACCCCCCCGGAGCTGTTTAATAAATTATTTTAAAAACCTGTGTTGTGTTTTATTACTGACACTTTTTACCTAGGTAAATGGGTAGGGGTACCATGTACCCCATACTCATTTACATAGGGTGGGGGGCCGGGATCTGGGGGCCCCCTTATTAAAGGGGGCTCCCAGATTCCGATAAGCCCCCGCCCGCAGACCCCGACAACCAACGGCCAGGGTTGTCGGGAAGAGGCCCTTGTCCTCATCAACATGGGGACAAGGTGCTTTGGGGGGGGGGGCGCAGGGCGCCCCCCTCCCCCAAAGCACCCACCCCCCATGTTGAGGGCATGCGGCCTGGTACGGTTCAGGAGGGGGGGGGGCGCTCGCTCGTCCCCACCCCCTTTCCTGACCGGCCAGGCTGCGTGCTCGGATCGGGGTCTGGTATGGATTTTAGGGGGACCCCACGCCGTTTTTTCGGCGTAGGGGTTCCCCTTTATAATCCATACCAGACCTAAGGGCCTGGTATGCCCCGCGCTCGCCGCAATAGGAAGATTTGTTTTTCCTATTGCAGCGAGCGCGAGATGCAGTAACCTGCTCCTCCGTCGTATCTGGTCCTTCGGACTAGCATACAGACGAACGGGCTTTCCGTCAGGAACTGAGTCCGGCGGAGGTACGACGTAAAGATTTGAAGCAGGCTTCAAATCTAAAGTACGTCGGATTTCCGCAAAAATCCGACCGAAACGGTCCGTCGGAAGTCCGATGGAGACCACACACGGTCGGACTTTCCGCCGGACTTTGTCCGGCGGCGTCCGTCGGACTTTTGCAGGTGAAAAGTCCGACCGTGTGTACGCGGCATAATATCTCATAGAGTATGCATACCTTACAGAGAAGGCAAGCCCATAAAGCAATCCCTTGTAAAGCAAGAGTCCATTTAGGCAATAATCCCCAAGAGGTAGTGCAAGTCCCTTATGCCATGTACACATGGGCAGACTTTTTGGTATCAAAGGTCCGACAGTCTTTCCAACGGACTTTTGACGCGCTTCCGATGGACTTTTGAACAAACGGACTTGCCTACACACGATCACACCAAAGTCCAGCGGATTCGTACGTGATGACATACGACCGGACTAAAATAAGGAAGTTCATAGCCAGTAGCCAATAGCTGCCCTAGCGTCGGTTTTCGTCCATCGGACTAGCATATAGACGAATGGATTTTTCGACCGGACTCGAATCAATCGGAAAGATTTGAAACATGTTTTAAATCTAAAGTCCGTCTGATTTCCGACCGAATGTCCGCTGCAGGTCAGATGAAGCCCACACATGGTCGGATTGTCCAACTGATTCGTTCCGTCAGACCAGGATGGTCAAAAAGTCCGCCCGTGTGTACACGGCTACACAGCATTAGAGTCCATGATTGCCAGTAATCCATGAAGACAGGAAATCCATGATTAACCGCTACAAGTCCATGGGGGTCTCCAGCCTCCAGACAGGCGCAACATGAAGAAGGTACCAGAACAGGAGGGGGGGGGTGTGGGGAGGACGGTGAGGGGGCAGCAAAATGCCCCTTTGCCTGTGTAGACAAAAATCCTTGCCCTGCAGCTTTGCTATAGATGTACTGTCTGTATTATAGTTTGTGGTAAACCGTGATGCATTCACTTTTTTTGGACTGCATATCATTTATAAATCATTATTTAAACCTTGTTCAACCCTTCCTTGTTCATACTGAAGCATCCTAGGTGGTCAGGATTTTAACATACATTTAGCACAGCCATTTTTTTCATTTAACCAATGCAGAACAAATTTGGACCACCCTTAAACACCGTTTTTGCAGATTAGGATTACTTATTAAGATTACTTTAATATGCACAAGATGGAAAGTGTGCAATAATAAAATGACTCCATACTAGGGTGACCACATTTCCAAACTGCCATTCAGGGACACCACCCCACCCCCCCCAAAAAAAAAATCAACAGGGCAGCTATACCGGCGGCATTTTGCGGGCGGATTTAACCCCTTTTCTGCTGCTAGTGGGGGGTTAAAACCGTGCCGCTAACGACCGAAAAGCGCCGCTAAAATGACAGTAAAGCGGTGCTAAAAATAGCGCCGCTTTACCTCTGACACCCGGGGCGGCACAGTGTGAAAGGGGTCTAATACCAAGGTGGTCCCCCTATTTGGAATAGATAGCCAGACTTTCCGCCACACAGAAATACATATGTGAAAAGAAAAAAAAAAGGAAAAAAAAAAAAAAAAAATTTTTATTGTTACGAACATACAGTATCAGATTCTAGAAGGAACATTGTTAAAAGATATACATTATTCATTGCAAGCATGCATGTTCTCATAGAATAGTATTAGTGAGGGAGTAGTGTAAAAAAACCTGGAAGTTTGGCTGGTGGCTCGGGTCGCGGCCCTCGTGGGCGGGGGGAGGCTCAGGAGGAGAGAAGTTGGGCTGCTGGCCTGGCAAAGTGAGCTGCAGGCAGTGGGAGTAGTCGGCCCCGGGACTGGCACTGGGCACAGGCTGCCGTGGTGGATCCTGGCTTACCAGCAGTGCCAGTGGGACGGACAGGACGACAGTGGGACGGACAGGGGGACAGTGGGACGGACAGTGAGACAGTAATGGACTGTACATACCTCTCTCCTGCTGTCCCGTTCTGTAAGCTGTGGGTTGCACTTGCTCCCTGCACACTGGCTCCTCCTCCTTCTGGGCTCCTGCAAGAGCGCTGCATTGACAGGGGCGAGGGGGTCAGGGCGGCCGCTGCTTTGCTCTGCATGCAGAGAGAAGGAATGAGGGAGCCGGAATTAGGGGGCGGAGCTGAGGTGGAGCGAGGAGCGTGGTGGACACGGAGGCGCGCTGCTCAGCACTGGGTAAGCCTCGCTCAGCCGACGTCACTGGTTGCTAGATGCGAGGCGGGGCGACCCTAGCAACCAATTAGTTCGGCTGAGCGAGGCAATGTTCATCAGGGTGGCGGACTGGCGGTATGTTTTTTTTTTCATTCCGGGACACTGTATTGTCCCGGAATTAAGGTGCCCGGGACCAGGGACACAAATATGCATTAAGGGACAATCCCGGGCAATCCGGGACACGTGGGCACCCTACTCCATACAATGTTTACAGCATTAGGAACATAAAAGAGTAAAGAATATATTCAAACAATGTTAGAAAAGTAAAGCTCTAATCTTAGTAAGTACAAAAAGAAAGGTAAATGGTGATGTGGTGCTGAGGTATTCAATTGTACTGATTATCTTATTTGTTACAAAGCTCTAATTTTAATACTGATTATGTGGTGCTGATCTTCAACAGTGATTCTAATTTTAAATGCATTATCATTTGCTCAATGTAAAGAAGTGACTAACCGCTCCAACATGCTACTCCAAATCATTATCATTTTCAAAGGATTGGTGTGATCCAGGATCTTCTGAGGCTCTAGGTCAGGGATATGCAATTAGCGGACCTCAAGCTGTTGCAGAACTACAAGTCCCATAGGGCATAGCAAGGCCCTGACAGCCACAAGCATGACACCCAGAGGCAGAGGTATGATGGGACTTTTAGTTTTGTAACAGAGCTGGAATTCCGCTAATTGCATATCCCTGCTCTAGGTGTTGCCTTACCTATTGTGCTATTCTGGGTGTATACTAATCACCTGCTAGCTTTTTTTTTACTTTATAGTTGAAGGTCATATTAGCATGTTCTTCTTTCCTGCAGGTTCTGATGTGTAAGTAAGTCTACCAATAGCTGTCAAGTGATCCTCCAAGTCTTACTGGTTAAAAAACCTACTACTTGGTGCCCAGCGGCTTTATGCCTGTATCTCGTGGCATCTTAAATCTTTTTTGTTCCCCTGTATTTATTTAAATTTACAAATGTATTTAAAGGGAACTTTGTTTTGTGAACATTTTGTTTTACATTCTTAATTTTTCATATTTTATTATATTTATTTAAAACAATTGTTTTACAAATAACCATTTAATGCAGGGTGTACCCATTACATATATTGTAAGATTCACAGAACATTATGGGTTCTCTAAAAAGAGCAAATACATAAGCTGTTTGCTTTAAGACACATCCCTCTAAGCAAATAATTATCCCTTTCATGACTAAGCCTATTTTTGAAATTTGGTGTTTACAAGTTAAAATCGGTATTTTTTGCTAGAAAATTACTTAGAACCCCCAAACATTATATATATTTTTTTAGAAGAGAATCTAGAGAATAAAATGGCGATTGTTGCAATATTTTTTAGCACACGGTATTTGTGCAGCGGTGTTTTAAACGCACATTTTTGGAAAAGTGACACTTTCATGAATTTTAAAAAATCCAAACAGTAAAGTTACCCCAATTTTTTTGTATAATGTGAAAGATGATGTTACGCCGAGTAAATAGATACCAAACATGTCACCCTTTATAATTGCACGCACTCGTGGAATGGCGACGAACTTTGGTACCTATGAATTTCCATAGGCGACGCTTTAAAATTTTTTTACGGTTACCAGGTTAGAGTTACAGAGGAGGTCTAGGGCTAGAATTATTGCTCTCGCTCTGACGATCGCGGCGATACCTCACATGTGTGGTTTGAACACCGTTTACATATGCGGGCGCGACTTCCGTATGCGTTTTCTTCGCTGCGCGAGCTCGCGGGGACAGGGGCACTTTAAAAATTTTTTTTTTTTTTTTTTTATTTATTTTATTTATTTTTGTACTTTTATAAATTGTGTTTTAAATTTTTTTTTTTTTTTTTTACTTTTATTGCTGTCACAAGCAATGTAAACATCCCTTGTGACAGTAATAGGTGGTGACAGGTACTCTTTATGGAGAGATCGGGGGTCTAAAAGACCCCCAATCCCTCCTTTGCACTTCAAAGTATTCAGATCGCCGAAAACGGCGATTCTGAACACTGTATATTTTTTTAAATTCGGCGCCATTGGCAGCCGAGTAAACGGGAAGTGACGTCATGACGTCGCTTCCGCGTTTTCAACAAGAAGGCTGGAACGAAGCCGCTCGCAGCTTCGTTCCAGTCCGCCCCCAGCCGCCGATCGCAGCCGAACGGACACCGGGACTCCCGATTGCACGGGAGGCCCGGTAACAGCGGCGGGAGGCGGCGGGAGGGGGGGGATGTCCCCTCCCGCTCCTCCGGTATAACAACCGAGCGGCTTTTAGCCGCATCGGTTGTTATACACGGGTAGCCGATCGCCCGCTGAAAACAACGGTACCGGGATGATGCCTGCAGCTGCGGGCATCATCCCGGTATAACCCCGGAAAGCCGAGTACGCATATGTGCGTACGGTCGGCGGGAAGGGGTTATACTAAATTGCACTGAATATCCCTAGAAACCCTATAGCTAAATAGCCAATATAGCCAGCGGATAATAGAAATCACACTCCCCATTTCTCCTCAATAACATTAAACTAAAATCAGTGCTAGCTTCTGTATAGATTTGTTGCAATAAATGTGATATAATCAGATTCTTGTGAAGTGATAACAATTATGGAGCGGTGTAGTTGCCACTAGTAACAAACATCCACCAATTCACCCTGCTGCCAGACTTCCATATATCACTCGCAGAGACAATGAACAGTCTTTTGTTAGTTTTGTTTTTGTTTATTGGGGGATACAATTTGGTTGGGGGAAAAGGGTATATGGGATGCCCATAGAATAGTTAATCTCTGCCATCATATTTAACCGCTTGCCGACCGCCGGCCGTCAATTGACGGCCAGGCGGCACAGCTCTCGTTGCGGGCGGGCGTCATATGACGTCCTCGCTTTCCTAGGCTACCAGGGGGGACGCGCGCGCCGCCGCCGCCGATCGCGCGCCCGTCGTGTCACTAGGCACCCGGTGTGCGATGTCCGCCGGGCACCTGCGATTACCGGTATCACAGCAGGACAGTGGATCTGTGTGTGTAAACACACAGATCCACGGTCCTGTCAGAGGAGAGGAGACCGATGGTATGTTCCCAGTACAGCGGAACACCGATCGGTCTCCTCCCCTAGTGAGTCCCCGCCCCCTACAGTTAGAATCACTCCCTAGCAACACAGTTAACCCCTCGATCACCACCTAGTGTTAACCCCTTCACTGCCTGTCACATTTATACAGTAATCAATGCATTTTTATAGCACGGATCGCTGTATAAATGTGAATGGTCCCAAATATGTGTCAAAAGTGTCCGATGTGTCCACCGCAATATCGCAGTCACAATAAAAATCGCAGATCGCCGCCATTACTAGTAAAAAAATTTAAAAAAATTAAAATGTTATAAAACTATCCCCTATTTTGTAGACGCTATAACTTTTGCGCAAACCAATCTATATACGCTTATTGCGATTTTTTTTTTACCAAAAATATGTACAAGAATACATATCGGCCTAAACTGAGAAAAAATTTGTTTTAAAGAAAAAAAAATGGATATTTATTATAGCAAAAGGTAAAAATTATTGTGTTTTTTTAAAAACTTGTCACTCTTCTTTTGTTTATAGCGCAAAAAATAAAAACCGCAGAGGTGATCAAATACCACCAAAAGAAAGCTCTATTTGTGGGGAAAAAATGATAACAATTTCATTTGGGTACAGTGTTTTATGACCGCGCAATTGTCATTCAAAGTGCGACAGCGCTGAAAGCTGAAAAATGGCTTGGGCAGGAAGGGGGCGAAAATGCCCTGTATTGAGGTGGTTAAAGGTTTTAAAAGTTAGTATATATTTGAGCCTAAAGAAATGATATGCATATGTGGTAGCTATGATCTTCCTCCTGCATCACCATGCAGACTATTGCATCTCCTCTGCTTAACTCCTGCAGACTATTGCTTCCAGGCATTCCCTACCCATGACCGTGTAAGGGTTGGGACATCACTCTTGACCGTGTAAAAGTGATGTTCTTAGAGATCCTCTCCTCTTGCACAAACCTATCATGAAATTGTTAGTGAAGTAATATATCACATCTTCTTCTGTATGTTAGAAGGACCCAATCTGAATAGTTCCTCTGACTGGCTCTGGTTGCCCGCTACTACTAGGCCAGAGGCCTGCCGTACCTCTCCCCGCAGGCCCAGTTTAGAAGCACATGTTGGGCGATGGACTACTGTTCCCAGATAGCCCAGCTTGCAAATCCTGTGCCCTCAGGCCACATCAATTTGACACATCTCCCCACAGTCTTTCCTCTGATCTGGGACTCCCCATCATTGACCGTGTAATGATGAAGACTTTGCTAATGACCGTGTAGAAGCAAAGTTTCCTCACAGACTTCCTGGTACACTCACCGACCTTTCTCTGCCCTGAGTCCTTGATGGAGAAATTGACCGGACCATACGTTCCGACAGCTTCACCTGCCCTTCTGCTCCAGGAGTTCTTTATCAATGACCGTGTGATGGTAAAGACATTGCCAATGACCGTTCCTTCACAGATTCTCCCTGGGCCTCCTCCTGCGATCGGCGAACCCCCACAGATGGGGGTGCCCTCCTGCTTCTGTCTAGTATTCCATTCTCCACTTCACTCAGCCGACAACCCCCAGTGGCATGTTATCTCAGCTTATATAGGAGGCCCGCCCCCTACCAATATCAGTTGGGGATTGGTCAGGGCTCCCACATGAGCTTCCTGCCACTCCAGTTCTAGGGCCTGCCCCTCTTCCAGAACATTTTCCCTGGAAGCAGGGGAGGCGCCTCAGAACTAGAGCACAGGTGGCCAACCCCACTGCTAATCTGACCATTCCCAACCCCCAGCCCCAGCCCCCAGATCAAAACAAACAGGCCTAACTTGCAGCATAGGCCTGCCTAAATTTGCCTACTATTGGTAGAGGATGCTACAATTAACCACTTCAGCTCAATGACCGGAGGATTTTTTACAATTTGGCACTGCGCTGCTTTAACTGCTAATTGCGCGGTCATGCAAAGTTGTACCCAAACTAAATTTGCGTCCTTTTGCTCACACAAATAGAGCTTTCTTTTGATGGTATTTGATTGCCTCTGCGATTTTTATTTTTTGCGATATAAACAGAAAAAGACCGAAAATTTTGAAAAAAAATGATATTTTCTACTTTTTGTTATAAGAAAAATCCAATAAACTCAATTTTAGTCATACATTTAGGCCAAAATGTATTCAGCCACATGTCTTTGGTAAAAAAAATGTCAATAAGCGTATATTTATTGGTTTGCGCAAAAGTTATAGCGTCTACAAACTAGGGTACATTTTCTGGAATTTACGCAGCTTTAAGGTTATGACTGCCTATGTCATTTCTTGAGGTGCTAAAATGGCAGGGCAGTACAAAACCCCCAAAATGACCCCATTTTGGAAAGTAGACACCCTAAGGAAATTGCTAAGAGGCATGCTGAGCCCATTGAATTTTTTATTTTATTGTTCCCAGTGATTGAATAATGACAAAAAAAAAAATTTTTTTTTTACAAAAAGTTGTCACTAAATGATATATTGCTCACACATGCCATGGTTATATGTGGAATTGCACCCCAAAATACATTTTGCTGCTTCTTCTGAGTATGGGGATACCACATGTGTGGGACTTTTTGGGAGTTTAGCCGCATATGGGGCCCCGAAAACCACGCACCGCCTTCAGGATTTCTAAGGGCGTAAATTTTTCATTTCACTCCTCAATACCTATCACAGTTGTGAAGGCCATAAAATGCCAAGATAGCACAAAACCCAGCCAAATGGCCCCATTTTGGAAAGTAGACACCCCAAGCTATTTGCTGAGAGGCCTGTTGAGTCCATGGAATATTTTATATTTTGCCACAAGTTGCGGGAAAATGACAAACTTATTTTTTTTGCACAAAGTTGTCACTAAATGATATATTGCTCACACATGCCATGGGCATATGTGGAATGACACCCCAAAATACATTCTGTTGCTTCTCCTGAGTACAGGGAAAGTAGATATCCCAAGCTATTTACTGAGAGGCATGTTGAGTATTTTGCAGCTCTCATTTGTTTTTGAAAATGAAGAAAGAAAAGAAAAATGTATATTTTTCTCTTTTTTCAATTTTCAAAACTTGGTGACAAAAAGCGAGATCTGCAAAATACTCACCATACCTCTCAGCAAATAGCTTGGGGTGTCTACTTTCCAAAATGGGGTCATTTGGGGGGGGGGGGGGTTGTGCCATCTGGGCATTCCATGGCCTCCGAAACTGTGATAGGCAGTGAGGAGTGACATCAAAAATTTACACCCTTAGAAAGCCTGAAGGCGGTGCTTGGATTTCGGGGCCCCGTACGCAGCTAAGCTCCCAAAAAGTCTCACACATGTGGTATCCCTGTACTCAGGAGAACCAACAGAATGTATTTTGGGGTGTAATTTCACATATGCCCATGGCATGTTTGAGCAATATATCATTTAGTGACAACTTTGTGCAAAAAAAAAATTGTCTTTTTCCCACAACTTGTGTCAAAAATATATAATATTCCATGGACTCGACATGCCTCTCAGCAAACAGCTTGGGGTGTCTACTTTCCAAAAAGGGGTCCTTTGGGAAGGGGGTTTGAACTGTCCTGGCATTTTATGCACAACATTTAGAAGCTTATGTCACACATCACCCACTCTTCTAACCACTAAGACAAAGCCCTTTCTGACACTTTTTGTTTACATGAAAAAATATTTTTTTTTTTGCAAAAAAATTACTTTGAACCCCCAAACATTATATATTTTTTTAAAGCAAAGTCCCTACAGATTAAAATGGTGGGTGTTTAATTTTTTTTTTCACACAGTATTTGCGCAGCGATTTTTCATACGCTTTTTTTTTTGAAAAAACACACTTTTTTAATTTGAATGCACTAAAACACACTATATTGCCCAAATGTTTGTTGAAATAAAAAAGATAATCTTAGGCCGAGTACATGGATACCAAACACGACATGCTTTAAAATTGCGCACAAACGTGCATCGGCGACAAACTACATACATATTTAAAAGCCTTTACAGGTTACCACTTTAGATTTACAGAGGAGGTCTACTGCTAAAATTACTGCCCTCGATCTGACCTTCATGCTGATACCTCACATGCATGGTGCAATTGCTGTTTACATATGACGCCAGGCCGACGCTTGTGTTCGCCTTTGCGCGAGAGCAGGTGGGGGACAGGGGTGCTTTTTTTTTTTTTAATTATTTATTTTGCGTTTTTATTTTGTTTTTAAACTTTTCCTTTCATTTTTCTAAAATTTGTATTGTTATCTCAGGGAATGTAAATATCCGCTATGATAGCAATAGGTAGTGACAGGTACTCCTTTTTGAAAAAATATATTAAACCCTAGATCTCTCCTCTGCCCTTAAAGCATCTGACCACACCAAGATTGGTGTGATAAAATGCTTTCTCAATTTCCCAATGGCGCGGTTTATATCCGACGAAATCTAAGTCATAAAATGATCATAGTTTCCGGTTTCTTAGGCCATAGAGATGATTGTGGTCTCTGATCAGCTCTATGGTCAGCTGGTGGAACCACCGGCTGCATTCTCAGGTTCCCTGTTGGGACAGGAGAGCCAGAGAAAACCATGGGAGAAGATGGGAGGGTGGGGGGGAACATTCCCTCCCACTGCTTGTAAAAGCAGTCTAGAGGCTAATTAGTCGCTAGGATTGCTTTTACATGAATGCCGACCGCTGACTGAAAAGAATGATACCAAGATGATACCTAAACCCACAGGCATCATTCTGGCATAACCACTCAAAGTCCAGCAATAGGGATGAGCTTCGAACATCGGCTGTTCGGAAGTTCGCCGAACAGTGAACAATTTGGAATGACCCTTTAAAAGTCTATGGGAGAAATCAAAAGTGCTAATTTTACAGGCTTATATTCATGGTATTGTCATAAAAAGTGTATGGGGACCTGGGGGGTCCCCCTAAATTCCATACCAGGCCCTTCAGGTCTGGTATGGATATTAAGGGGAACCCCGGCCAAAATTAAAAAAGAAAAAATGGCGTAGGGTCCCCCTCAAAATCTATACCAGACCCTTCAGGTCTGGTATGGACTTTAAGGGTAACCCCGCGCCAAAATTTAAAAAAAAACAGCGTGGGGTCCCCCCAAAAATCCATACCAGACCCTTATCCAAGCACGCAACCTGGCAGGCTGCAGGAAAAGAGGGGGGGACAAGAGAGCGCCCCCCCTCCTGAACCATACCAGGCCACATGCCCTCAACATTGGGAGGGTGCTTTGGGGTAGCCCCCCAAAACACCTTGTCCCCATGTTGATGAGGAAAAGGGCCTCATCCCCAAAACCCTGGCCGGTGGTTGTGGGGGTCTGCGGGCGGGGGGCTTATCGGAATCTGGAAGCCCCCTTTAACAAGGGGACCCCCAGATGCTGGCCCTCCCCCCTGTGTGAAATGGTAAGGGGGTACAAACGTACCCCTACCATTTCACTAAAAAACTGTCAAAAATGTTAAAAATGACAAGAGACAGTTTTTGACAATTCCTTTATTTAAATGCTTCTCCTTTCTTCTATCTTCCTTCGGTTTCTTCCTCCATCTTCTTCTTCTTCTGGTTCTTCTGGTTCTTCCTCCGGTGTTCTCGTCCAGCATCTTCCTCCGCGGCGTCAGCGTCTTCTTCCCTTCTTCTCCTCGGGCCGCTCCACATCCATGATGGCATGGAGGGAGGCTCCCACTCTTCTCTTCATCTTCTTCTCTTCATCTTCTTCTCTCCATCTTCTTGTCTTCATCTTCTTTTCGGGCCGCTCCACATCCATGATGGCATGGAGGGAGGCTCCCGCTGTGTGACACTTCCCCTCTTCTGACGGTTCTTAAATAAAGGGGGGCAGGGCCACCCGGTGACCCCGGGTGGCCCTTTCCCTTTAAGACTTTAACGGTGTTCGCGTGTTCGAACAAATGTTTTGCCTGTTCGCATGTTCTAGTGCGAACCGAACAGGGGGGTGTTCGGCTCATCCCTATCCAGCAACATACCAGTACGTTGCTGGTCCTTGTTGGGCATATATTGTAATCTTTTTTTTTTATGCAGCCTGTGGGCTGAACGAAAAAAAGAGATTGATCGGTGGGTATGCCCACCATTAGAATACCTCCCTTCATCCACCCACTTCTAATGATGGGCATACATGCACCATTTTGTTTTTAACTGTGTTGGTGAAATCACCTCCTACAGCACTGGAGTCATGGCTTTATGTATCGTGGGAGCAAACGCTGTTGCTGTCAAGATAAAAAAATCAACGCTGCAGCTGAATGGAGTACCTGCTAAGCAAATGATCGTTAACAATAAAACAAAGTAACATTACAGTATAACAGTAAGACTTCCATACCTGCAAAGCAAATACAAAAAAAAACAGTAAAGAATAAAACCTTGTTTTAATGCAACCTGTGCCTAAAATATATATATATGCAGAAGCATAGGGGCATCTGCCCCAAAAGTTAAGAGCAAATCGCTCCTCCACCCCTGCTGCCCCCATGCTTCGGCATATATGCTCTTTTGTTTTAACTGTGGTGGTGAAATCACCTCCGACAGCGCTGGAGTCACGCTTTATGTATCGTGGGAGCAAACGCTGTTGCTGTCAAGATAAATAAATCCGCGCTGCAGCTGAAAGGTGTACCTGAAAACAAAAAAATGGTTAACAATAAAACACAATAAAACATTGCAGAATAGAATACAGTAAAAAAGAGCAGAACAATAGAGAGAGATTTGAGAGAGAGAGAACAATAAAACGACAACTATTTTTGTTTTTTTTATTTTATTTTTTTTGTTTTTTTAAATTTTTTTTTACACTTTTATTTGTAACGGTTCGGTTCCAGGTTTGGGTCTGTGAAAGTGTGCCTAGTCTGTGCAATACTGTACCCTACACTAATACTCAACTAGTGTATGGTAGCGTTCAAAACATTCAGCAATGGAAAGACCATAATTGTCAGGTCAGGAGGGACAAAAATAGCAGGTGTCACGCCTATATCCGCGCTTTCTACTGACACAACATTTTCTTTGGGGGGCTCGTTGGGTAGGGGTACTCGGGAGGACATATGGAAAATGCCTTTCATGCAGCCAGCTTACTGCATTTGGATTGGGAAGGTGGGGCATTGTCTGGAAATAGAAGGGCTCTGATGATCTCTTCCTGGAATTTAAGGAAGGATCCAGTCCGTCCTGAAGCTCTGTAGAGTACATGAGCGTTCAGCAAAGCCAATTGAAATAAGTATACAGACACTTTCTTGTACCAGCGTCTGGCCTTACGGGCAGTTAGGTACGGCGCCAACAACTGGTCGTTGAGGTCCACCCCTCCCATATTAAGGTTGTATTCCTGGACACAGAGGGTTTTCTGCACAACACCAGTCGCCGTAGGAATTTGGACTGTCATGTCTGCATGAAGGGAGGAAAGAACAAAAACATTCTTATTATCCCCCCACTTCACAGCGAGCAAATTATTACATCTCAAGCAGGCTCTCTCCCCCAGCATAAGATGGGAATCTACAAGCCTCTGGGGTAAGCCCCGGCGATTAGGTCGCACGGTGCCACATGCTCCAATCTGATGATCAAATAAGTGACTAAAAAGTGGCACGCTCGTGTAGTAATTGTCCACATACAAATGGTACACCTTTCCGAATAAGGGTGACACCAAGTCCCACACAATCTTGCCAGCGCTCCCTATGTAGTCAGGGCAGCTTGTCGGCTCTACGCGACTATCTCTTCCCTTGTAAACTAATAAACTACATGTATAGCCTGTGGCCCTGCCACAGAGCTTATACATCTTGACCCCGTATTTGGCACACTTGCTGGGAAGATACTGTTTGAATGACAAGCAGCCAGAAAACTTAATCAGGGACTCATCAACGCAGACAACTTAATGGGGAGTAAACAAGTCTGCAAAACGTTGGTTGAAGTGGTTGACGAGGGGCCGAATTTTGTAGAGCCGATCGTATCCAGGGTCTCCACGAGGACGACAGAGTTCATTGTTGTTGAAGTGCATGAACCGCAAAATCTGCTCGTATCATGCCCTGGCCATGGAAGCAGAGAACACAGGCATATGGTGAATTGGGTCAGTGGACCAATATGACTGCAACTCACTCTTTTTAGTTATGCCCATGTCAAGGGATAGGCCCAGAAAGGTCTTAAATTCGGAAACCCTAATTGGTTTCCAATCTCTGGCAAGGGAGGACTGGGGATTAGCGGCGATGTATTGACCAGCGTACAAATTGCTTTGGTCCACAATAGATCTATAGAGATCTTCGGTGAAAAACAGCGAATAAAAAATCAAGTGACGTAAAATCAACTGTTTCCACCTGAATGCCGGGTTGGCCAGTGAATGGAGGAAGTACGGGTGCTGCAGAAGTGGTGAGCTCCCAGTTAGGATTGGTGAATTCTGCAGGAAGGACACTATGGGCACAACGGGCCTGTCTTTGTCTTCTTGGTGGCAGTGGGAAACTATTGTGCTTGCCACCTCACCAGCTTGAACTGCACTTATGGGACTCGCCACGTCACCACGTGTTACTGCAGTGCTGGTTTGACTACGACCGGGGTGTACTAGGCTGCTGGTGCTTGCCAGTTCACCAGAAGGAATAGTGGCGCTAGTACTTCTCTGCTCCATACTGCGGTTCTTGCACCTCAACAGCAGAAGAAGATCGGGGTCTGGTACGCCTGACCGTGTCAGGGACCACAACTCTGTCGTCAGAGCTATCTGTTATGGAGCCACTGTTGACTACAGGATCGTATTCTGAGCCTGAATCTGACAGATGAGTGATTTCCTCTTCACTATCTGTCATGCTCAGAAACGTGTAGGCCTCTTCACTAGTGTACCTTCGATTTGCCATTTTGGGCTCTAAATTTACTGGTACACTAGTGAGACTCATAGGCAAAAAAGCTCCTAGGCTGTCAGCAACTGTATCAAAACGCTACAAAAAAAACTGTTAGCGATCGCAGGGATCAGGCCTGACTCTGCGAATGCTGTAGTTATGTGTGTTTAGTGTTTTGTAAGTGACAGTGATCGATTGATACTGCACTTGGGTGGGCTGTGCTGCGCAGAGAGGCAAAACGCAGGTGCTAGCAGGTATCTGGGCTGATCCCGCTAACACTGCGTTTTTGGGAACCCTAAACTGCTGGGGACGCTAGTATAGATCTGATCAGATATTGATCTGTTCAGATACTATACTACTAAGGGAGGTGTATGCTGCGTGCGTGGGTGTTAGCGGTACTGGCACTAATCTGACGCTGCCTGGGGCAACGCAGACCCTATCTGACCCTAAAACCTAACTTATATCACCCGCTAATCGATCAGGGGGTTAAACCTTTATTGGGTAATAAACAGCGGGTATAAAAAACAAACTAACTAACCAGCATCACTTATACAGTGATCACTGGTGAAAGGGTTAACTAGGGGGCAATCAGGGGGTTAAAACCTTTATTAGGTAGTATATGGGGGTACCTGACGCTATAAAAAGCTGACGGTGATCCTAAATACTTACCTGGCTAACTAGCGTCACCTGTGACACTAATACGGCGATCAGAAAAAAAATTGCTTAATGTCACTGGCGACAGGGGTTAACTGGGGGTCTAGATTGTGGACAAGAAAAAATTACTCCTGCGCTTGTGAGGGTCTGATTTGATTTTGGGAAGAGTAGTATTGTAAACTGTAACGAAGCTAAAAGAGATGGTAATGCTTGTCCCGCTGCCCAGAGAATGACCCCGGGGTGGTCAGGTAGGCTAAGTGGAGAATGATGGATGAAGGGCGCGTGATCAAGCTCACATCAAAACATGTAAAATTTATTTCAGAGGAAATAAAGAGCAAATAAAAACAGTTGAATAATACCAATACTACGTATCATGCAAACAGGTGACAAAATGTAAAAGACATCAAAAATTAAAAATGGGTTAAAAATATGTTAAAAATATCAAGAGCCCATGTTAAGGCAGGTATTTAGAGTTGGCTAACGCGTTTCGAGGATGACCTCTTCATCAGAGCCTGTTTGAGAACCAGGGTGCAGTCTTTAATCGCCAGTAGGCCAAAGTATGTACATCAACATGATGGCTAGTTGGACAAAGCGGCCTATGTGATAGTAGATGGTGTGTGGGTTCTCCTTTAAGTATGTAGAGGGATGGTTATGGGGTGGTGTGAACCTGTCACTGGCTGGGTGGAGGGGAGATCTTTTGTCTTGTAGCGCTCCTGTGAAGGTATTGTCCAGTAATTGGAGGATGGAGGGGGGTGGAAGTCTCACGGGAGAATGCTGCAGCCGTGTGTGTTCGCAGCAGTCACTCTGTCTTAAGCGTCAAGGGGTTAAACCTTTATTAGGGGGGTTAGGGGGGTACCCTAGACCTAAAGGGGCCTACCACTAACTGCCCTAACACTTATAACAGTCACAAATGACACCAATGCAGTGATCAGTAAAAAAATAAAAACTGTTATTGGTGTCACTGTGACAGGGAGTGCAGGGGGGGTGATTGGGGGGGTGATTGGGGGGTGATTCCACACTCCACTACCGTTTTTTAGAGTGGACTGTCAGCTTTCATGTGATAACAACCAATGCGGCTAAGCAGCCATTCTGCTGTTATCACAAGCAGCGGGAGGGGACGCCCCCCCGCTGCCTTCCGCTGCTCCACCTGGGTCTCCTGTCCCACCGGGAGACCCGAGCGACCAGCCGGCACGCCCGTTAATTTAAAAACCACTTACTGACCGCCGCAAGACTATATATACGTCCTGACTTTGAAGAGGGATATCTCCGTAATGGCAGCAGCTGCTGCCACAACCGAGGTATCCATCTCTTCAGGCGGCGGTTCGGTTGTATAATGGTGGTCTCTGTGGTGGATTCACCGCAAGATCACCATTATCAACAGCGGAAGAGGGCCCCCCCCTCCCGCCGCTCTCCCGCGCCCTCCGCTTACCTGTGCCGTCGGCAGAGGCGGAGGCAATCGGGTCCTATCCGTGGCTGGGTATGGACATGAGTGAGGCTAAGATGGCCCCCACCCGTCTCCATACCATAGCAGGGCGGAAGCGACGTAAAAACGTCATTTCGCCCATACAACAATAAAAAACAGTGCAGCGCTAATAAAATGATCTGTAAACTACAAATATAAAAGCATGACATGAGTCCATAAAATCTTCTGTTAGGAAGAAAGTAAACGTAGATGTAGTAAAAAGACAAAACATCTGCGGTGGTAAGGGTGCTTCATGCAAACACTGAAGTGCTCCTTAATCTGTGCTCACACCACCTGCTAGCCAAACCGCTCACCTTATGCAATGGACCCCTGAGCTAACAGATGGATCACACAGGCATTCACCACAAATGGTGGTTATGGATGGAATCTTGGATGGAAAGCTGGGCACCTCTTTATGACAATCTGCACTCAGTAGCTTTGAATGTTTTCATCCGTAGTGACATGAAATATAAAGGATAATATAGTGCACACTGTATGCAGGGCCGTCTTTAATATTGATTGGACCCTGGGCAAAAAATTTCTTGGGCCCCCCTCCATGTAGTTTCCCTCTCCACCTGCTTTGAGACACAATAAATAGCAGCTAGACTCAAAATCCAGTTACTGAATCGGGTTAGGCAGCGATTGTGTTTGGTTGCCAGAGGTTACAGAGTATCATTACCGCTCATTGATAAGTTGCTAGAGGTTACAGCACATGATTTATGCTTGTTGATTGGTTGCTAGAGATCACTGTACATCAATACTTCTCACTGATTGGTTGCTAGAGGTTACTGCACATCATTACTGCTTACTGATTGGTTGCTAGAGGCTACAGCACATCATATCCTCACTGCCTACACACCATTAATAGACAGAAAACGCCTAGGGATCCTAGGACTCCTGGGATCAGTGTCAGTGCTGGGCTGAGGGGTGGGTGTGATCAATTTCCAGCATGCCCCTTTATCTCCCCAGTGGGCAGCATTCCATATAGGTGATGGTGGATATGACCTCAGGGGGGCATGATATACATATGAATACTGCCTCTATTTATTTATGAATGCTGACGATCTGTCACTATTTATATATAAATGCAGCCGCTATTTACATATTAATGCTGGTATTTACATGTAAACACAGGGTCTGCAGGTGAGTCATCTGTACATAACAATAGGGCAGAGCTGTGCAGCATTAGTAACAGAACTTCACTGAAATATCAGGACACAGCACTGGACTAAAACCTCAGTGATGAGGGAATTTAAACTAGGATTGTTGGCAAGTATGGGGCAGCTGCTTTGGGCCCCACAATAATGCCAGGGCCCAGGGCAGCTGCCCCTTTTGCCCTGCCTTAAAGACGGCCCTGACTGTATGGCTAAAAACTTTTCCTTTATTTTAAAAGACAGGTACTCACATATGAGGCACTACAACCTAGTGCTAGGATAATAGGTGTATAAACATCAATGATAACATAAGTTGATAAGGCAGCTGCAGTGACGTCTGGGGATGCTCCCGCACGCGTATCGTCCAACGGGACTTCCTCAGCAGAGAGGAAATCCCGTTGGACGATACTTCCGCACGTATGTCTCATTTTTTCAAATGACAAAATTTTAGTTTTTTTCTTTTATTGCATTGAAGTTCAAATTAGAGATCTGAGGACTTTTTGACCCCCGATCTCATATTTAAGAGGACCTGTCATGCTTTTTTCTATTACAAGTGATGTTTACGTTCCTTGTAATAAAAATAAAAGTGACCCAATTTTTTTTTTTTAACCACTTCAGCCCCGGAAGGATTTACCCCCTTCCTGACCAGAGCACTTTTTACAATTTGGCACTGCGTCGCTTTAACTGCTAATTGCGCGGTCATGCAATGGTGTACCCAAACGAAATTTGCGTCCTTTTCTTCCCACAAATAGAGCTTTCTTTTGATGGTATTTGATCACCTCTGCCATTTTTATTTTTTGCGCTATAAACGGAAAAAGACCGAAAATTTTGAAAAAAAATGATATTTTCTACTTTTTGTTATAAAAAAAATCCAATAAACTCAATTTTAGTCATACATTTAGGCCAAAATGTATTCGGCCACATGTCTTTGGTAAAAAAAAAGTCAATAAGCGTATATTTATTGGTTTGCGCAAAAGTTATAGCGCCTACAAACTAGGGTACATTTTCTGGAATTTACACAGCTTTTAGTTTATGACTGCCTATGTCATTTCTTGAGGTGCTAAAATGGCAGGGCAGTACAAAACCCCCCCAAATGACCCCATTTTGGAAAGTAGACACCCCAAGGAAATTGCTGAGAGGCATGTTGAACCCACTGAATATTTATTTTTTTTGTCCCAGGTGATTGAATAATGACAAAAAAAAAAAAAAAAAAAAAAATTTACAAAAAGTTGTCACTAAATGATATATTGCTCACACAGGCCATGGGCATATGTGGAATTGCACCCCAAAATACATTCAGCTGCTTCTCCTGAGTACGGGGATACCACATGTGTGGGACTTTTTGGGAGCCTAGCCGCGTATGGGGCCCCGAAAACCAAGCACCGCCTTCAGGATTTCTAAGGGCATAGATTTTTGATTACACTCCTCACTACCTATCACAGTTTTGAAGGCCATAAAATGCCAAGATGGCACAAAACACCCCCAAATGACCCCATTTTGGAAAGTAGACACCCCAAGCTATTTGCTGAGAGGTATGTTGAGTCCATGGAATATTTTATTTTTTGACACAAGTTGTGGGAATGTGACAATTTTTTTTTTTTTTGCACAAAGTTGTCACTAAATGATATATTGCTCACACAGGCCATGGGCATATGTGGAATTGTACCCCAAAATACATTTAGCTGCTTCTCCTGAGTATGGGGATACCACATGTGTGGGACTTTTTGGGAGCCTAGCCGCGTACGGGGCCCCGAAAACCAATCACCGCCTTTAGGATTTCTAAGGGCATAAATTTTTCATTTCACTCCTCACTACCTATCAGAGTTTTGAAGGCCATAAAATGCCAAGATGGCACAAAACCCCCCCAAATGACCCCATTTTGGAAAGTAGACACCCCAAGCTATTTGCTGAGAGGCATGTTGAGTCCATGGAATATTTTATATTTTGACACAAGTTGCTGGAAAGTGACAATTTTTTTTTTATTTTTTTTTTTTTTGCACAAAGTTGTCACTAAATGATATATTCCTCAAACATGCCATGGGCATATGTGGAATTGCACCCCAAAATATATTCTGCTGCTTCTCCTGAGTACGGGGATACCACATGTGTGGGACTTTTTGGGAGCCTAGCCGCGTACGGGGCCCCGAAAACCAAGCACCGCCTTCAGGATTTCTAAGGGCATAAATTTTTGATTTCACTTCTCACTACCTATCACAGTTTTGAAGGCCATAAAATGCCAAGATGGCACAAAACCCCCCCAAATGACCCCATTTTGGAAAGTAGACACCCCAAGCTATTTGCTGAGAGGCATGTTGAGTCCATGGAATATTTTATTTTTTGACACAAGTTGCGGGAATGTGAGAATTTTTTTTTTTTTTGCACAAAGTTGTCACTAAATGATATATTGCTCACACAGGCCATGGGCATATGTGGAATTGCACCCCAAAATACATTCTGCTGATTCTCCTGAGTACGGGGATACCACATGTGTGGGACTTTTTGGGAGCCTAGCTGCGTACGGGGCCCCGAAAACCCAGCACCGCGTTCAGGATTTCTAAGGGTGTAAAGTTGTAATTTCACTCCCCACTACCTATCACATTTTTGAAGGCCATAAAATGCCCAGATGGCACAAACCCCCCCCAATTGACCCCATTTTGGAAAGTAGACACCCCAAGCTATTTGCTGAGAGGCATGTTGAGTCCATGGAATATTTTATATTTTGACACAAGTTGCGGGAAAGTGACAATTTTTTTTTTTTTTTTTTTTTTTTTGCACAAAGTTGTCACTAAATGATATATTGTTCAAACATGCCATGGGCATATGTGGAATTACACCCCAAAATATATTCTGCTGCTTCTCCTGAGTACGGGGATACCACATGTGTGGGACTTTTTGGGAGCCTAGCCGCGTACGGGGCCCTGAAAACCAAGCACCGCCTTCAGGATTTCTAAGGGCATACATTTTTGATTTTACTCCTCACTACCTATCACAGTTTTGAAGGCCATAAAATGCCAAGATGGCACAAACCCCCCCCAAATGACCCCATTTTGGAAAGTAGACACCCCAAGCTATTTGCTGAGAGGCATGGTGAGTATTTTGCAGCTCTCATTTGTTTTTGAAAATGAAGAAAGGCAAGAAAAACGTATTTTTTTTTTCTTTTTTCAATTTTCAAAACTTTGTGAAAAAAAGTGAGGTCTGCAAAATACTCACTATACCTCTCAGCAAATAGCTTTGGGTGTCTATTTTCCAAAATGGGGTCATTTGGGGGGGGGTTGTGCCATCTGGGCATTCCATGGCCTCCGAAACTGTGATAGGCAGTGAAGAGTGAAATCAAAAATTTACGCCCTTAGAAAGCCTGAAGGCGGGGCTTGGTTTTTGGGGTCCCGTACGCGGCTAGGCTCCCAAAAAGTCTCACACATGTGGTATCCCCGTACTCAGGAGAAGCAACAGAATGTATTTTGGGGTGTAATTTCACATATTCCCATGGCATGTTTGAGCAATATATCATTTAGTAACAACTTTGTGCAAAAAAAAAAAAAAAAAAAAAAAAATTTGTCTTTTTCCCGCAACTTGTGTCACAATATAAAATATTCAATGGACTCGACATGCCTCTCAGCAAATAGCTTGGGGTGTCTACTTTCCAAAATGGGGTCATTTGGGGGAGTTTTGAACTGTCCTGGCATTTTATGCACAACATTTAGAAGCTTATGTCACACATCGACCACTCTTCTAACCACTTGAAGACAAAGCCCTTTCTGACCTTATTGTTTACATGAAAAAATTATTTTTTTTTGCAAAAAAATTACTTTGAACCCCCAAACATTATATATTTTTTTAAAGCAAATGCCCTACAGATTAAAATGGTGGGTGTTTAATTTTTTTTTTTCACACAGTATTTGCGCAGCGATTTTTCAAACGCATTTTTTGGGGAAAAAACACACTTTTTTAAATTTTAATACACTAAAACACACTATTTTGTCAAAATGTTTGATGAAATAAAAAAGATGATCTTAGGCCGAGTACATGGATACCAAACATGACATGCTTTAAAATTGCGCACAAACGTGCAGTGGCGACAAACTAAATACATTTTTAAAAGCCTTTAAAAGCCTTTACAGGTTACCACTTTAGATTTACAGAGGAGGTCTACTGCTAAAATTACTGCCCTCGATCTGACCTTCGCGGTGATACCTCACATGCATGGTGCAATTGCTGTTTACATTTGACGCCAGACCGACGCTTGCGTTCGCCTTTGTGCGAGAGCAGGGGGGGGGGCAGGGGTGCTTTTTTTTTTTTTTTTTTTTTTAATTATTTTTTTTGCTTTTTTATCTTATTTTTAAACTGTTCCTTTCATTTTTATTTTTTTTTTATCATTTTTATTGTTATCTCAGGGAATGTAAATATCCCCCATGATAGCAATAGGTAGTGACAGGTACTCTTTTTAGAAAAAATTGGGGTCTATTAGACCCTAGATCTCTCCTCTGCCCTCAAAGCATCTGACCACACCAAGATCGGTGTGATAAAATGCTTTCCCAATTTCCCAATGGCGCTGTTTACATCCGGCGAAATCTAAGTCATGAAATGCTTGTAGCTTCCAGTTTCTTAGGCCATAGAGATGTTTGGAGCCATTCTGGTCTCTGATCAGCTCTATGGTCAGCTGGCTGAATCACCGGCTGCATTCTCAAGTTCCCTGTTGGGACAGGAGAGCCAGAGAAAAACATGGACGACGGTGTGGGGGGGGGGGGGGGCATTCCCTCCCACTGCTTGTAAAAGCAGTCTAGAGGCTAATTAGCCGCTAGGATTGCTTTTACAAGAAAGCCGACCACTGGCTGAAAAGAATGATACCAAGATGATACCTAAACCTGCAGGCATCATTCTGGTATAACCACTCAAAGTCCAGCAACATACCTGTACGTTGCTGGTCCTTGTTGGGCATACATTGTAAACTTTTTTTTCATGCAGCCTGTGGGCTGAACGAAAAAAAGATATTGATCGGTGGGTATGCCCACCATTAGAATACCTCCCTTCATCCACCCACTTCTAATGATGGGCATACATGCACCATTTATATATGCCGAAGCATGGGGGCATCCTCCCGCAAAAGGCAGGAGCAAATCGCTCCTCCACCCACTACTGCCCCCACGCTTCGGCATATATGCTGAAGTATGTAACTGTGGTGGTGAAATCACCTCCGACAGCGCTGGAGTCGCGGCTTTATGTATCGTGGGAGCAAACGCTGTTGCTGTCAAGATAAATAAATCCGCTCTGCAGCTGA
This sequence comes from Lithobates clamitans, assembly GCA_037952925.1. Classification (NCBI taxonomy): domain Eukaryota; kingdom Metazoa; phylum Chordata; class Amphibia; order Anura; family Ranidae; genus Lithobates; species Lithobates clamitans. The sequence goes on from JBBGZY010000917.1 coordinate 1,188,034, forward strand.
ATGGCGTACCTGCTAAGCAAATGATGGTTAACAAAAAAACAAAGTAACATTACAGTATAACAGTATTACTTACCATACCTGCAAAGCAAAATACAAAAAAAACATAGTAAAAAATAAAACATTTAACGCAACCTGTGCCTACCTAAAAATATATATATGCCGAAGCATGGGGGCATCCTCCCGCAAAAGGCAGGAGCAAATCGCTCCTCCACCCACTGCTGCCCCCACGCTTTGGCATATATGCTGAAGTATGTAACTGTGGTGGTGAAATCACCTCCGACAGCGCTGGAGTCGCGGCTTTATGTATCGTGGGAGCAAACGCTGTTGCTGTCAAGATAAATAAATCCGCTCTGCAGCTGAATGGCGTACCTGAAAACACAAAGGTGGTTAACAATAAAAAAAACAAAGTATAAAAAAATTGCATACCTATAAAGCAAACATGATAAAAACATAACAATAAAACATTGCAGTATAGAATGCAGAACAATAGAGAGAGAATAGAGAGAGAACAATAAAACAACAACTATTTTTGTTTTTTTTATTTTATATTTTTTTTGTGTTTTTTTCTTTTTTTTACTTTTTTTTGTTTTTTTTACACTTTTTTTTGTAACTTTAACTTTTTTAACTTTTACCAGGTTTGGGTCTCTCAAAATGCGACAGCATCTTGGGAGACCCTGTGGAAGTGTGCCTAGTCTGTGCAGTGCTGTACCCTACGCTAATACTCCACTAGTGTGTGGTAGCGTTCAAAACATTCACCAATGCAAAGACCAGGATTGCCAGGACAGAGGGGACAACAATACCGGGTGTCACGCCTAAATCCGCGCTTGCTGCAGACACGACATCTTTTTTGGGGGGTTCGTTGGGTAGGGGTACTCGGGAGGGCATAAAGAAAATGCCTCTCATGCAGCCGGCTTACTGCATTTGGTTGGGGATGGTGAGGTGGAGCACCGTCTGGATACAGAAGGGCTCTGACGATCTCTTCCTGGAATTTAAGGAAGGATCCAGTCCGTCCTGAAGCTCTGTATAGCACATAAGCATTCAGCAAAGCCAATTGAAATAAGTAAACAGACACTTTTTTGTACCAGCGTCTGGCCTTACGGGCAATTAGGTACGGCGCCAACAACTGGTCGTTGAGGTCCACCCCTCCCATATTAAGGTTATATTCGTGGACACAGAGGGGTTTCTCCACAACACCAGTCGCCGTAGGAATTTGGACCATCGTGTCTGCATGAAGGGAGGTGAGAACGAAAACATTCTTCTTATCCCTCCACTTCATAGCGAGCAAATTATTATACTTCAAGCAGGCTCTCTCCCCCAGCCTAAGACGGGAATCTACAAGCCGCTGGGGAAAGCCCCGGCGATTAGGTCGCACGGTGCCACATGCTCCAATCTGATGATCAAAAAGGTGGCTAAAAAGTGGCACGCTCGTATAATAATTGTCCACGTACAAGTGGTACCCCTTTCCGAATAAGGGTGACACCAAGTCCCACACTATCTTGCCAGCGCTTCCTATGTAGTCAGGGCAGTTTGTCGGCTCTACGTGACTATCTTTGCCCTCGTAAACCATGAATCTACATGTATAGCCTGTGGCCCTGTCACAGAGCTTATACATCTTGACCCCGTATCTGGCACGCTTGCTGGGAAGGTACTGTTTGAATGACAAGCGGCCAGAAAATTTAACCAGGGACTCATCAACGCAGACAACTTGATGGGGGGTAAACAAGTCTGCAAAACGTTGGTTGAAGTGGTTTACGAGGGGCCGAATTTTGTAGAGCCGATCGTATTCAGGGTCTCCACGAGGACGACAGAGTTCATTGTCGTTGAAGTGCATGAACCGCAAAATCTGCTCGTATCGTGCCCTGGCCATGGAAGCAGAGAACAAGGGTGAATGGTAAATTGGGTCAGTGGACCAATATGACCGCAACTCACTCTTTTTATTCAACCCCATGAGGAGGGAAAGGCCCAGAAAGATCTTAAATTCGGAGACCGTAATTGGTCTCCAATCTCTGGCAAGGGTGGACTGGGGCATAGTGGCGATGTATTGACCAGCGTATAAATTGCTTTGGTCCACAATAGATCTAAAGAGATCTTCGGTGAAAAACAGCGAATAAAAATCCAGTGGCATAAAGTCAACTGTTTCCACCTGAATTCCGGGTTGGCCAGTGAAAGGGGGAAGTAAGGGTGCTGCAGAAGTGGTGGGTACCCAATTCGGATTGGCCAATGCAGCAGGAAGGGCACTATGGGCACGACGGGCCTGTGTTCGTCTTCTTGGTGGCAGCGGGACACTACTAGTGCTTGCCACTCGCCAGCTTGAACTGCACTTATGGGACTCGCCACGTCACCACGTGATACTGCAGTGCTGGATGTACGACCAGGGTGTACTAGGCCGCTGGTGCTTGCCAGTTCACCAGAAGGAGTAGCGGCACTAGTACCTCTCTGCTCCCTACGAGAGCCCTGCGGTTCATGCACTTCAAGGACAGCATAAGTTCGGGGTCTGGTACGCCTGACCTTAGCAGGGACCACAACTCCGTCGTCAGAGCTATCTGTCATGGAGCCGCTGTCCTCTACAGGATCGTATTCTGAGCCTGAACTTGACAGATGAGTGACTTCCTCTTCACTATCTGTCATGCTCAGAATCCTGTAGGCCTCTTCACTAGTGTACCTTCGATTTGCCATTTTGGCCTCTAAATTTAGGGGTACACTAGTGAGACTCACAGGCAAAAAAGCTCCCGACTGTCAGCGACTGATTCAAAACGCTACCAAAAAACTGTTAGCGATCGCAGGGATCAGGCCTGACTCTGCGACCGCTGCAGTTATGTGTGCTTAGTGTTTTGTAAGTGTCAGTAATCGATCGATACTGCACTTGGGTGGGCTGGGCTGGGCTGGGCCGAGGAGCAAAACGCAGGTGCTAGCAGGTATCTGGGCTGATCCCGCTAACACTGCGTTTCAGGGAACCCTAAACTTCTGGGGAGTATAGATCTGATCGGATCAGATATCGATCCGTTCAGATACTATAGCACTAAGGGAGGTGTATGCTGCGTGCGTGGGTTTTAGCGGTACTGGCGCTAACCTGACGCTGCCTGGGGCGACGCAGACCTTATTTGATCCTAAAAACTTAACTTCTATCACCGCCGGGCAATTAGGGGGTTAAACCTTTATAGGGTAATAAACGGCGGGTGCCCTAAAACTATAATAAACTGTAATAAACTGTAATAAACTATAATAAACTACAAAAAACAAACTATCTAACCAGCGTCACCCGTAACACTTATACGGTGATCGCTGGTGAAAGGGTTAACTAGGGGGCAATCAGGGGGTTAAAACCTTTAGCAGGTAGTATATGGGGGTCCCTGTCGCTATAAAACACTGACAGCGAACCTATATACTTACCTCCCTAAACTAGCGTCACCTGTGTCACTAATACAGCGATCAGAAAAACGATCGCTTAGCAACACTGGTGACGGGGGGTAATCAAGGGGTTAACTTTTATTAGGGGGGGTTAGGGGGTACCCTGGACCTAAGGGGGGGTACCCTAGACCTAAAGGGGGCTACCCTAACAGCCCTAACACTTATAACTGACAAACTGACACCAATGCAAAAAAAAAAAAAAAACTGCTATTGGTGTCAGAGTGACAGTGGGTACAGGGGGGTGATCGGGGGGTGATCGGGGGGTGACAGGGGGGTGAAAAGTGTGCCTGGCGTGTTCTACTGAATGTGTGGTGTTGGTGCACTTACTTGGATGTCTTCTCTCCTCGGCGTCGGATCAAAAAGACCGGCTCCGTGAGAGATGACATCACTTCCTCTCCCTCTGTTTACATTACAGAGGGAGAGGAAGCATTCGATTCGTGGGAGCGATCGGGAGGGGGTGGCCATCAATGGATGGCCTCCCCCTGACCCCTAATCGCCCGCGAACGAGAGCCGACCACTCAGGGCACCGGGGGGGGGTCCGATCGGACCCCCCGCCCGCGGGAAGGCATCACGTACTAGGTACGTGATTTTGCCTGCCCGTGCCGACCTGCTCACGTATATAGGCGTGAGGCGGTCGGCAAGTGGTTAACCACTTAAGGACCGCCTCACGCCGATGTACGTCGGCAAGGCGGCACGGGCAGGCAAAATCACGTACATGTACGTGATTTGCCTCCCGCGGGTGGGGGGTCCGATCGGACCCCCCCCCCGGTGCCCGAGGCGGTCCCGTTTTGTCCCCCGGCGATCGGAGGTGAGGGGGAGGCCATCCGTTCGTGCCCCCCCCTCGCGATCGCCGCCGGCCAATCAGATCACTTCCTTTGCTGCTGTATGCTAAACAGCAGCAAAGGAAATGATGTCATCTCTCCTCGGCTCGGTATTCCGTTGCAGCGCCGAGGAGAGAAGACTTCACTGTGAGTGCACCAACACTACACAACACAGTAGAACATGCCAGGCACACAAAACACCCCGATCCCCCCCCCCGATCGCCCCCCGATCCCCCCAATCACCCCCCCCCCTCCCTGTCACAAACTGACACCAGCAGTTTTTTTTTTTTTTTTTTCTGATTACTGCATTGGTGTCAGTTTGTGACAGTTACAGTGTTGGAACAGTGAGTATTACCCCCCTTTAGGTCTAGGATACCCCCCTAACCCCCCCTAATAAAGTTTTAACCCCTTGATCACCCCCTGTCGCCAGTGTCACTAAGCGATCATTTTTCTGATCGCTGTATTAGTGTCGCTGGTGACGCTAGTTAGTGAGCTAAATATTTAGGTTCGCCGTCAGCGTTTTATAGCGACAGGGACCCCCATATACTACCTAATAAATGTTTTAACCCCTTGATTGCCCCCTAGTTAACCCTTTCACCACTGTTCACCGTATAACCGTTACGGGTGACGCTGGTTAGTTCGTTTATTTTTTATAGTGTCAGGGAACCCGCCGTTTATTACCGAATAAAGGTTTAATCCCCCGATCGCCCGGCGGTGATATGCGTCGCCCCAGGCAGCGTCAGATTAGCGCCAGTACCGCTAACACCCACGCACGCAGCATGCGCCTCCCTTAGTGGTATAGTATCTGAACGGATCAATATCTGATCCGATCAGATCTATACTAGCATTCCCAGCAGTTTAGGGTTCCCAAAAACGCAGTGTTAGCGGGATCAGCCCAGATACCTGCTAGCACCTGCGTTTTATCCCTCCGCCCGGCCCACCCAAGTGCAGTATTGATCGATCACTGTCACTTACAAGGCACTAAACGCATAACTGCAGCGTTCGCAGAGTCAGGCCTGATCCCTGCGATCGCTAACAGTTTTTTTGGTAGCATTTTGGTGAGCTGGCAAGCACCAGCCCCAGGCAGCGTCAGGTTAGCGCCAGTACCACTGACACCCACGCACCGTACACCTCCCTTAGTGGTAAAGTATCTGAACGGATCAATATCTGGTCCGATCAGATCTATACTAGCGTCCCCAGCAGTTTAGGGTTCCCAAAAACGCAGTGTTAGCGGGATCAGCCCAGATACCTGCTAGCACCTGCGTTTTGCCCCTCCGCCCAGCCCAGCCCACCCAAGTGCAGTATCGATCGATCACTGTCACTTACAAGGCACTAAACGCATAACTGCAGCGTTCGCAGAGTCAGGCCTGATCCCTGCGATCGCTAACAGTTTTTTTGGTAGCATTTTGGTGAACTGGCAAGCACCAGCCCCAGGCAGCGTCAGGTTAGCGCCAGTACCACTAACACCCACGCACGCAGCATACACCTCCCTTAGTGGTATAGTATCTGAACGGATCAATATCTGATCCGATCAGATCTATACTAGCGTCCCCAGCAGTTTAGGGTTCCCAAAAACGCAGTGTTAGCGGGATCAGCCCAGATACCTGCTAGCACCTGCGTTTTGCCCCTCCACCCGGCCCAGCCCAGCCCACCCAAGTGAAGTATCGATCGATCACTGTCACTTACAAAACACTAAACGCATAACTGCAGCGTTCGCAGAGTCAGGCCTGATCCCTGCGATCGCTAACAGATTTTTTGGTAGCGTTTTGGTGAACTGGCAAGCACCAGCGGCCTAGTACACCCCGGTCGTAGTCAAACCAGCGCTGCAGTAACACTTGGTGACGTGGCGAGTCCCATAAGTGCAGTTCAAGCTGGTGAGGTGGCAAGCACAAGTAGTGTCCCGCTGCCACCAAAAAGACAAACACAGGCCCGTCATGCCCATTGTGCCCTTCCTGCTGCATTCGCCAATCCTAATTGGGAACACACCGCTTCTGCAGCGCCCGTACTTCCCCCATTCACATCCCCAACCAAATGCAGTCGGCTGCATGAGAGGCATTTTTATGTCCTCCCGAGTACCCCTACCCAGCGAACCCCCCCCAAAAAAGATGTTGTGTCTGCAGCAAGCGCGGATATAGGCGTGACACCCGCTATTATTGTCCCTCCTGTCCTGACAATCCTGGTCTTTGCATTGGTGAATGTTTTGAACGCTACCATACACTATTTGAGTATTAGCATAGGGTACAGCATTGCACAGACTAGGCACACTTTCAGAGAGGTCTCCCAAGATGCCATCGCATTTTGAGAGACCCGAACCTGGAACCGGTTACAGTTATAAAAGTTAGTTACAAAAAAAGTGTAAAAAAAAAATATATATATAAAAAAAAAAAAAATAGTTGTCGTTTTATTGTTCTCTCTCTCTATTCTCTCTCTCTATTGTTCTGCTCTTTTTTTTACTGTATTCTATTCTGCAATGTTTTATTGTTATTGTTATTGTTATTATGTTTTATCATGTTTGTTTTTCAGGTATGTAATTATTTATACTTTACTCTTTACTGTGCTTTATTGTTAACCATTGTTAACCATTTTTTTGTCTTCAGGTACGCCATTCACGACTTTGAGTGGTTATACCAGAATGATGCCTGCAGGTTTAGGTATCATCTTGGTATCATTCTTTTCAGCCAGCGGTCGGCTTTCATGTAAAAGCAATCCTAGCGGCTAATTAGCTTCTAGACTGCCTTTACAAGCTGTGGGAGGGAATGCCCCCCCCCACCGTCTTCCGTGTTTTTCTCTGGCTCTCCTGTCTCAACAGGGAACCTGAGAATGCAGCCGGTGATTCAGCCAGCTGACCATAGAGCTGATCAGAGACAAGAGTGGCTCCAAACATCTCTATGGCCTAAGAAACCGGAAGCTACGAGCATTTTATGACTTAGATTTCGCCGGATGTAAATAGCGCCATTGGGAAATTGGGGAAGCATTTTATCACACCGATCTTGGTGTGATCAGATGCTTTGAGGGCAGAGGAGAGATCTAGGGTCTAATAGACCCCAATTTTTTCAAAAAAGAGTACCTGTCACTACCTATTGCTATCATAGGGGATATTTACATTCCCCGAGATAACAATAAAAATGATTTAAAAAAAAAAATGAAAGGAACAGTTTAAAAATAAGATAAAAAAGCAAAAAAATAATAATTAAAAAAAAAAAAAAAGCACCCCTGTCGCCCCCTGCTCTTGCGCTAAGGCGAACGCAAGCGGCGGTCTGTCGTCAAATGTAAACAGCAATTGCACCATGCATGTGAGGTATCACCGCGAAGGTCAGATTGAGGGCAGTAATTTTAGCAGTAGACCTCCTCTGAAAATCTAAAGTGGTAACCTGTAAGGGCTTTTAAAGGCTTTTAAAAATGTATTTATTTTGTTGTCACTGCACGTTTGTGCGCAATTGTAAAGCATGTCATGTTTGGTATCCATGTACTCGGCCTAAGATCATCTTTTTTATTTCATCAAACATTTGGGCAATATAGTGTGTTTTAGTGCATTAAAATTTAAAAAAGTGTGTTTTTTCCCCAAAAAATGCGTTTGAAAAATCGCTGCGCAAATACTGTGTGAAAAAAAAAAAATTAAACACCCACCATTTTAATCTGTAGGGCATTTGCTTTAAAAAAATATATAATGTTTGGGGGTTCAAAGTAATTTTCTTGCAAAAAAAAAAAAACTTTTTCATGTAAACAATAAGTGTCAGAAAGGGCTTTGTCTTCAAGTGGTTAGAAGAGTGGGTAATGTGTGACATAAGCTTCTAAATGTTGTGCATAAAATGCCAGGACAGTTCAAAACCCCCCCAAATGACCCCATTTTGGAAAGTAGACACCCCAAGCTATTTGCTGAGAGGCATGTCGAGTCCATGGAATATTTTATATTGCGACACAAGTTGCGGGAAAGAGACAAATTTTTTTTTTTTTTGCACAAAGTTGTCACTAAATGATATATTGCTCAAACATGCCATGGGAATATGTGAAATTACACCCCAAAATACATTCTGCTGCTTCTCCTGAGTACGGGGATACCACATGTGTGAGACTTTTTGGGAGCTTAGCCGCGTACGGGACCCCGAAAACCAAGCAGTCTACTTTGTCTTTTCAAGTCATCTAGTTCCGGTAAGCCTCCTCCGATGCTTTGGTGGTGGTCCTGACACTTATTCAGAAGTTCTATTTACCTGGTGTTTCATCCACTCACTTGACTAAAGTCCTTCACCATTGTTTTCACCATTCAATTCTCAGAGACTGTCTTGGGTGGTGGGTGTTTGAATCTCATCCAGATCCTAATCTCCATAAATTTTGGACACTTTTTGGACATTTTTTGCTATATAACAAAATTCCAATTTAATTACATCTTCATATTTCTTCATATTGTGTTTTTTCCACTTTATTAATTTATTTTGATAATATGTGGCACTTCGTCTAATTTGTATTGTATCTAGTCACTTATATGCAATTTTGAATTTGATGTTTTCTGTGGGCCTCCCAATAATGGTTTAGGCCTGGTTCATTTTGTTTAGTACTTTTCATCACTTTTGCACCTAGAGCGCTACACTGTATAAGGCAGTGAAGAGTGAAATCAAAAATTTACACCCTTAGAAATCCTGAAGGCGGTGATTGGTTTTCGGGGTCCCGTACGCAGCTAGGCTCCCAAAAAGTCCCACACATGTGGTATCCCCGTACTCAGGAGAAGTAGCTGAATGTATTTTGGGGTGCAATTCCACAAAGGCCCATGGCCTGTGTGAGCAATATATCATTTAGTGACAACTTTTTGTAAATTTTTTTTTTTTTCGTCATTATTCAATTACTTGGGACAAAAAAAATAAATATTCAATGGGTTCAACATGCCTATCAGCAATTTCCTTGGGGTGTCTACTTTCCAAAATGGGGTCATTTGGGGGGGTTTTGTACTGCCCTGCCATTTTAGCACCTCAAGAAATGACATAGGCAGTCATAAACTAAAAGCTGTGTAAATTCCAGAAAATGTACCCTAGTTTGTAGACGCTATAACTTTTGCGCAAACCAATAAATATACGCTTATTGACATTTTTTTTACCAAAGACATGTGGCCGAATACATTTTGGCCTAAATATATGACTAAAATTGAGTTTATTGGATTTTTTTTATAACAAAAAGTAGAAAATATTTTTTTTTTCAAAATTTTCGGTCTTTTTCCGTTTATAGCGCAAAAAATAAAAACTGCAGAGGTGATCAAATACCATCAAAAGAAAGCTCTATTTGTGGGAAGAAAAGGACGCAAATTTCGTTTGGGTACAGCATTGCATGACCGCGCAATTAGCAGTTAAAGCGACGCAGTGCCAAATTGTAAAAAGACCTCTGGTCCTTAGGCAGCATAATGGTCCGGGGCTCAAGTGGTTAAACAGTGTAAAAATAAATAAAATGAAAATAAAATAAATAAGAAAAAAAATTAAAGCACCCCGCCGCCACGTATCGCAGCGATCGAGCGAGAGCAAAAATTCTAGCCCTCCTCTGTAACTCAAAACATGCAACCTGTAGAATTTTTTAAACGTCGCCTATGGAGATTTTTAAGGCTAAAAGTTTGACGTCATTCCACGCGTGGGGCCCCAGTAGAAGTCTGACGACGAAACGTGCGTAGGGCGGATTACGAACGTCTTGCAGCACCTCTAACAAAGGGAATTCGCTAACTTTTGGCATGCTTGATTTGTTCATTTGAAATGTGAGTACATTTGTCTATTAAGTTTTAATAAAAGTTCTCCTATGGTTTTACGCGATGGGCATACCTTCTTTCCTTTACATGTAATCACTACACCACAATACGCAAGTAAAGTTTGGGGGATATCCTTGATTGCTGCACAGTGGCAGACACTGTGACCATCCATACCCCTGCAGGGGAAAGGAGAATCCGGTGAGTGCAAGCATTGTCAGAGCATGCAGACAAGGCACTAATTAAAGAAACCAGCACCTGGATAAGAAGCTTTCCTACAGATATTTGACCCTCAAAGATTGAAAACTACAAAATACTCCAAAAAGAACTTGTTTTTTCATAAACGGAACTTTTCCTATCCAACTAAATACTGGTCACAGCACAAGAGTCACTATTTATGATGGATATTTTGCACAATGTTGTATGGATTTGTATGATTTAACACTGGTCACTTTAGTGATGCTGCACTATGCACTTTTGTTGAATAATTGAAGCACCTTATGTTGCAACTGTACCTTTAACAGTAAGGACTTGGCACCAGTCACATACTTATTCATCTTTGGCACACACACTTTAGGAATTATAAAGTCAATTTAAAGAAAGATTTTTTTTTTTTTTCCAACACTTTTCCCATAGATGATATTGTATCTATATCCATCTATACCCTTAACTACTTTATTACTTAATTTAAAGGGCACAATGCACCTTTGTTGAACAATTGGAGCACCAGTTGTTGTATTTTCACTTCTAATAGAAATATTCGCCACCAGTCACAGTTTTATTCAATTTTTGAACACATACAGGTTTTAGAAGCAATTCTATAAGGACACTAGGCAATACATTCACTACAAAGAAGGAAAACATTTTTTTTGTCTCCATAAGGGCAGCGCCATATAAATGTCAATGGACCCAAAAAAGTGTCAAAAGTGTCCTCTCTGTCCGCCACAATGTCGCAGTCCCGCTAAAAATTGCAGACCGCCGCCATTACTAGTATAAAAATAAATAATAATAAAAATCACATAAATCTATTCCCTATTTTGTAGACGCTCTAACTTTTGCGCAAACCCATCAATATACGCCTATTAACAAAAATATGTAGAAGAATATATATTGGCCTAAGCTGATGAATACATTTTGTTTTTTATATATATATTTTTTTTGGATATATATTATAGCAAAAAGTAAAAAAAAATGTTTTGTTTTTTTCAAAATTGTAGCTTTTTGTTTATAGCGCAAAAAATAAAAACCGCAGAGGTGATCAAATACCACCAAAAGAAAGCTCTATTTGTGGGAAAAAAAGGATGGCAATTATGTTTGGGTACAGCGTCGCACGACCGCGCAATTGTCAGTTAAAGCGACGCAGTGGTCTATCGCAAAAATGGCCTGGTCATTAAGGGGGTAAATCCTTCTGGGGCTGAAGTACTTAATGTTAAGGGGCACTCTGATGGGCTCATTTTGTGGGGCCCATCAGTATGCCCCTTATAATAAAATGTGCCCATCAGAGTGCCCCTGTAAACGCCCCATATACCTTGTGGCAGGCAGGAATCAGGAGGTAAAAAGCTGCAGGGAATGAGAGCTGCGCCCAAAGTCGTGCTGAAGGGGCACGCAAAGCACATCATACCTCACGGCTCCGTGGTCTCACTCGGCGATCACCCCTACGATAACAAACCGGACATGTGACGTTATGGCTTACCTTGCGGCTCCACCTTGGAGCCGCAAGATAGTAAGCAGCGGGGCGCACACGCAATGTCGTTGATTGCAGGGTGCTAGTCCCAGCAACCAATGACTGCTGAGCGGAGCAGTGGGGATGTAGCGCTGTACACTGGCGGCCTGACAGTCCGGACAGGAGCATCGCTCGGTCTGTGTTCGGACCACGGGCCGCCATTTAGTGACGACTGGTTTATAGTGTTTCAGAACAAAAGAACAACAATATTATCAGGTCTTCAGTATATAAAAGGCAATGAAAGATTTTTGAAAATGTGAGTGACAGAGAAAAATTGGAACCAAAGCTTTAAGTATTGT